>ML677352.1:9458542-10058542 GCA_007922305.1 Dermatemys mawii | reverse complement strand
AGTTGCCACAAGGTCTCCTTGTTGCTTTTGCTGATACAGACTAACATGACTACCTCTCTCAAACATGGCATTTCTTTTTAATACTTTAATATTTTACAATGTACTGAACAGAATGAACAACCACATGTTTTGTTGGAACTATAGGGTAGCTGGACTGGCTGTAATTTTCACTATTTTATAAAATAATGCAACAAAAAGATGAGACACAGGAAATAATGCTGGGAAAATGAAAGCAGGATGGCAAAAAAGCAGAAAGAGTTGGCACTGGAACTTGATTTCCAAACCTTCAGTTTCCCATTTATCTTACAAAGAGTAATTTGGCATTTACCGGTGATGGATCATGACATTGATCTAGTGCCTGGATGCTACTGTTTAGCCCAAGACTTGAAATTTTTCTCCAGTTAGTACTGCTACAATACAAGTTTATTTATCATCCATCACAGAAACTTATCTCAAACTGCTTTAGAGTTAAATTCTGTTGCTGAATTAAATAAAAAAAATGGAAAGGAACATTTAGCAAGACAAGCAGTAAAGAAAAAAAATGTTTTGGGTAAAATTTAAGAAATGGAGAAATATAGGAAAAGTTATGAAATAAGCAGGAGCTGCAAAAAGAAAAGGCTTGTACTACGGTAGTAATCTTAAGAGAGAGAGAGAGAAAGAATGGGTACAAATAGGAGGAAACAAAGGAGAAAGGTAAAGGTCTGTGGAGAAAGAACTATATAAATAAGGAGAGCAGTGATGGCCAGTTGTAACTACAGAAGTATTACCTATGGAGATAGATTCATATTCAGAGTACAGGTATTTGATAAAAATAAAGATCCTTGATAGACAATCTGTCACATATTTCTGCAGTATAGCCTACAGATATCCCCAGTACTGATAGAATTGCACAGGATTTATGCTACAATATTTGGTGGGTTAGCAATGCTAACCTAATTTAAAGGTGGGTATGCCCTGACAAAAGCTAAGTGGATAATGAAAGCAGGTTAAAAAAGAAATCAACTATATTTTAGGTTTGGTGTGAAACACACCACTCCAAAAGTTGCCAGTCTTCAAAAGAAATAAGAGGATTACCTAGTGATTTCCTCAAAACTTCTACAGGGCCAACAGGATGCTATGGTTCTCCTTCCCTTCCTACTCTGACAACGCTTTCATAACAAAGTGGTGGTGGTGGCTGGGGAGGGTATGACAGTGTTTTTAAAAAATATATAAACCTGAAACTCAACAAGTTTGAAATCCAGTTAACTGCAGCTGCTAAAAATGTTGACTGAACCATGTGTGAAACTGAAACCACATGGTGGAATGGACATCAGAGATATTTTCAGGGAACTATCCATGATAACTTCAATATCTGCTCAATATGTAGAAGCAGCAGCAAAGAAAGCAGATAAAATGGTAGGAACCATTAGGAAAGGGTTAGTTAATAAGACAAAATATTTTAATAATACTATGTAAATCCATGGTATGCCCACAGCTTGAATTCTGCATGCAGTTCTGGTCACCCTGCCTCAGAAAAGGTAGTATTTGAAAAAATATAGAGAAGACCACAAAAACATTTGGGGGTATGAAACGTTTCCCATATGAGGACACATTAAGAAGTCTGGGACTGTTCAGCGTAGTGAAGGGATGACTAAATTGGGATATGAGAGAGCTTGTGACAGCGTGGGACTCACCACCACTGGCGCTTCCTGCTGGCTGCTCTAGGAATTAGCTCTCAGCTGTGGCAGAGCGCCCTCGACGCGTGGTGTCAGACCGCCATCTGCTTTGCTGCCAGGGGACCCGTGCCGCTCCTCACTCAGCAGCGTCCTCCTCCAGAGAGGACATTCTCCTACTTCAGGACACTGCCCTCCAGCAATGCCCACTACTCCACTCACTCCCCTTTCCAGGGGGTCGAGGGGTTGACAACAGCCCTCCTGTTTGCACCCACCTTGGTGGCCAACCACCACCCTGTAGTCCAGCCTGTTGTGTTGGGGCAAGTTGTGGCATGCTCTGGCCCTGCTTCTCTATGACCAGGAGCTATGCAAGGAAGTAGGGGCAGACCCAGGCCCGCCCACTACTCTGGGACTCAGTTCAGGGACCCTTTAGCGGCAGCCTCCCTCTGCCCTTCTTCGGTCAACTCCTGTCTGCTAAGTTTCCTTGGGCAACTTCCCCTTTTGGCCTTATAAAACTTCTCGGCCCTTTTTTAGCAAGGGCTGCAGTCTGGCAAGTAATGGGCTGGAGCTCCATTCTGCTCCCCCAAGCCTGCTCAGCACTGCCCTGTCCAAGGTGCTGCTACTTCTAGCAGGAGCTAGTCCTTCTCTTTTGCTGGCCAGGAAGTGACTGACTTCCCCTTAGATGGACAGCCTTTATATAGGCCCTAGCCCTGTCCTGATTGGCTCCCTGATTGGCTCTCCCCAGGCCTTCCCTTATTGGCTGCTGGTCCACACAGCCTCTCTGGCATGGATCAGCCCCCTTTCTCAGGGGGTGGGGCTCACACCAACACAGAGGTCTATAAAATCATGACTGATGTGGAGCAAGCAAATAAGGAAGCATTATTTAACATTTCACCTAACATAAGATCCAGGGTTCAGCCCATGACATTAATAGGCAGCAAATGTAAAACAAACATAAGGAAGTACTTTACACAGTGCACTGTCAACCTGTGAACCTCCTTGCCAGGGGATTCTGTTAAACTCAAAAATATAACTGTGTTCCAAAAGAATTAGATCAGTTCATGGAAGATAGGTCCAGCAATGGCTATCAGCAAGACTGACTGAAATGCAGCCCCATGTTCTGGGTGTACGTAAACCTCTGACTGTCAAAAGCTGAGACTGGATGACAGAAGATGGATTCCTTGATAATTTTGCTGTTCTGTTCCTTCTCTCTGAAGTGTCTGGCATGAGCTTCTGTCAGAAGACAGGATATTGGGGTAGATGGACCATTGCCTGTCCCAGTATGGCCATTCTTATAGTCTTACCGCTTCTCACAATAGGCCCCACTTGGATTTCACATCACAGTTATGAAGTCAGCTTGTGTTATATCATCATCATTCTACATGGTCACTGGTCAGTCAGTTTACACCACCAGTTCAATGGTCTTTTTAAACTACTCTTTTCCACCTTTGAAAAGAAATCTAACAGGAAAATGTACATAATTCAGGCCTGCATTTTTGCAGAAACTGAAACCCTGACATTTATATATATATATAATGAATGCCATTGGGCATGTGCCATTGTGGTGACAAGGAGAATTACTAGCTGAGCTGTGAAAGAAATTGCAATAATGTCTCACTTCTATTTAAATAAGTAAAGACCTCTAAAGAAGATGTTCTTTATGTATGAGGAAGTGCCATTTCCTCAGGAGAAAAAGGGAAGATGGGGAGGACGAGGACCATACCAGTGTTAAGAATATTTAGCAACTAGAAAAGATTAGATGAGCAGCCTGCAGCAAAGTGACATAAGAAAGATGGTTATCTTAAACATGTAGCTTCTTCTTTAGCTTAAATTTGAAGGCTATCTATCAGAAGGCCATGCTGAGACAGACTTAGGGAGAATGGGAAGATATTTTTTTGTATGAATGCAGACCCCCATTCCCTCTGCTAAAAAAGCAGAGAAACAGTTCCCCAACCTCCTTGGCTGATGTCACAAGAGCTCTCATTATTTCAACTATTGCTTAGGCAGTTCCTATGAGAGGAGAGAGATACACTGAAAGAGTTCATTGGCAATCAGACTTAGTAACCTGCAGGGAAAGGACTGAGTTCTAACCTTCTTGAAGGCTAGAGAAATTGGATAGAAGATAACCCAGGGTTTCAAATGGTGAATGCAAATAATGCCTGTTTGGTTTCCTTTCATAGGAGGCTTCTGTAATAAACTGTAGATACTTCAGGGACATCAGGTACTTCCTCTGGTTCAAGTTTACCAGATAGATGTAGTTTATTCAATACTAGTTCATTCCCCTAGACCTTCTGTATTTGATACTCTGAGATTTTACTTAGGAAATAGCAAACTTTTTCAAAGTAAATGCAGTTCATGCTGCAACATCTCTGTGATGTTTTCCATTATTGATCTCTTTTCCACTCACTGAGTAAGCTCCATTTTTACCTTCAGCATTCAAACCATCATATTTCCTTTTTGTTTGTTTGACTTTCCTAGTGGATATTAAGTTTCAAAGTAGGTGTGGTGAGAGAAAAGAGCATACGTACTCCACTTTCAAAACAGCAGGCACACAAAAGGAGGTCAAAAATGTGTTAACAATAGCACAATGCTAATTGATTATTTGCTTCCTATTTAAAAAAATTCCTCTGCACCTGCCACAGTCCAGTATGTGTGAGTGGTGTCTATGGGAATCTTGTGTGATTTGTTGTCAGGCATGCACCTTAAATTGCAAGGAATTGTTGAATGTAGAGGTTTTACACAAAAAGACTCCTCTCCCTGCTGAGTAATAGACAAGATAAAGAAACCTCGTCAATAGCACTGTTTTGTGGCAGTGGTTTTTTTTTTTTTTTAAAGTGTTCAACCAAACATCTATGTCATGTCATTGCTAGCTGCATTTGAAAGAATATTATGTGCTCCTGGATGACATTGCTTACAAATGTGGTAGGCAGCAGCACGATAAGCCAATGGCAGGGGAGAAAGGATAATAAGATCTTTGGGGCAGGGACTCTCAGTCTATTCTGTTTGTACCTAGCACAATGGTATCCTGGTCCATAGTCCGTCTCCTAAGTGCTTCAGTATTACAAATAAATAATAAAAAAGTCTAAAGTGTACAATACACTTGTGTAAAAAAAGGTTTCTCTCAAACTGAAGATCAGACTCTCATAATGTGGGTGCCAGGCAGCCAAAGACAAACACATCCCTGTACAGAATGTGCTTAAAGGATCAGTTTCTTTCCCCACCTCCCACCCCTTTCCCTGTGCATTGTCCACCTAGGGATATTGTGCTATTTCTGGAAGGATAGTGTCCTTTATTTCCAGGTAGTTCCCACTTTGATAGTCAGCAGCTGTTGACGTGTGCAGTAAAATGCTTTATATTTTCCTGAGTCAATGAGCCATAACATTGGCAAACTCCGACCTCCTCCCCCTTCTGAAACCTCCAATTACACACACTAAGGGGAAGACAAAAGGCTGCAGCTTTCTTTTACAACACATTGGAGAAAAAAACTCTTCACAATAAAACTGTTAATAGAAAGAATGCAGACATCCTATAATTGACATTTATTTATGGTTGTAGATAAGACTTCACTGAACTCATCATTACTAGGGTAGTTACTGGTTCCAGTGGTGCCCTGTGCTAGGCAGCAGTAAATTCACACCACGGCTGAATTTCACGCATTTTCTCAGGACTTGTCCAAAAGGGGAAAACTGTCTGGCATAGTTATTGTATTATTGCTAGAGCGAGTCTCCATATCACTTGCCATTTACTTTAAAAGTCCTCCACCCCCCTCTTCACCAATCTACATATCTAACTGGCCTTTTTAGAATGATATTAAAGTGCCCAACAAGTGAACACAAGCTGGCAGCAATAAATTTCCCCACATTATTATACTCTTGGGCTGAACTAGAACTCATTCCAGTAACTATTAAATCATCAGAAGAAAATAAAAACACCAATACTTCTGATAACTTAGAAGCCTAAATTTCAAAGTTAAACTTTCAAAAGTCAGGAAAACAGAGTTAAAGTTGCCTATGCTACTGATGCAATTTTAAATTTGTCTCCCCGGCACATATGCATGATGATAGACTTGCTCAATATCACTGTTGCAGAACCAAGGATGGACATAGGATTGCTGGGTTCTAAATCCAATGCCTTAAATATAAAAGAATATTATTGCAAGTCTCTGTCTTCTTTCCTGTCTACCCTGTACATTAAATGAAGAAGGAGGTCCTCTAAAGCAAGTAGAATGTGATATCTTATTAAAAGACTATATCAAGGTTCACATGCAATAGGGACAAATAAAGGCATCATAGACAATTTTGAGACTTTAACTTTGGACCTTTAATGTTTTTTAACCAAGTTTTTTTTTTGTATATGATTTCTTAGGTTGTTTTAAAAAGCAATTTTAAAAAATCCGTCAGATGGAGGCACCATGATTCCCTTCATAGGATATATGAAGTGTTGATACTCAAGTTTTTTTAGATCCTCAGCACAGATTTCTGATCAGATGAGCTACACAAGTAGCTGGTTACAGTAACAGAGTGTTATCCTTGATGTGCACCAGTTAATTCCAGGGGCGTATGACACATACTTTGTCAACTATTTATTAGATAGCAGCTTAATATTGGGAATCAAGATTTTTTGGTTCTCTTGCTAGCTCTGAAGGAGAGTGTTATAGATCACACCACATAGCACATTTGGCACTCTCAGCTATGCTGAAAAACAGAAATGGAAATATCTGCCAAATTAGAGACATGATTTATTATTCCAGAGGTGGCCTTGTGAACCCTCGCAGAAATCTCATGTGTAAAATGAGTGAAATATCCTGGTCTATCTTCTAAAGCAAGGTGTAAGGCGTACCCTGTAATAAAGGCTATGAAATGCATACATCCAAAACCAGTCAGCACAAGTGCTGAAGTCAGAACTCTCAGGTTACGGCTACACTACAGATCTTGCCGTGGCAGAGGTGCACAGATGCAGCTGCATTGCTGTAGTGCTGCTAGTGTAGCTGCTCTAAGCCAATGGGAGAGAGAGCTCTCCCATCAACTTAATTATTCCAGGTCCCGCAAGCGGCAGTAGCTATGTCTGTGGGAGAAGCTCTCTGGCCCACGTAGCGTTGCTCACACTGGCATTTAGGTCGGTGTAACTTATGTCACTTAGCGGGTAGTTTATTCACACCAAAGAGCAACATAACTTATAATGACTTAAGCTATAGTGTGTACATAGCATGAGTATAGGATGCTGGTGACTGAGGCTAGTTTCCTTATGCCAGATGAAAAACAGGCTGGCAGCTGCTACTGTTATGTTCTCCTCCCCGGCCCCACTTCATCTAGAGCACCATTTCTCAACATTTTTGATACCAAGCACTGGTTTGCTGCTATCCTAAACTGTGTCAGGGACTGGCACCAGTCCACAGACCCATCTGTGAGACATACTGAGGTAGAGCGCTAGGTGTGTGCTTTACTATGGAGGCAGCTTAGTTAGGGTTGGGAGCTTGCTCTGTGCAGCTAGCACATAGGGGGCTTAATAGGGTTGGAGCATGCGCAGGACAGTTAATCCATAGGGAGCTCTATGGAGCTGGCAGCATGCTTTGTACAAATTCAAACTTGTACTCCAAAGCTCAGATGTCCTTAAGTTCTTCAGAACAAGAGTTGATAACTTTTTATCATGGGGAAAGTTACTTATTTTTTCCTAATCACATTTTCAGAAATTTGTCCAAAACACAAATCAGACAGTCCTGCCAAGGAGAATTCCAGCCATAAAACTGGAAGCTTTGTAAAGTTATTAGCAACAGAAAATTTGGATGATACTGGAAAGTGTTTGGCAACCCTAAGTATAGGCGTTGGGATATGGAAGGACCCAAGTAAAGTAAAGAACTGGCAAATTGTTGGTGTGCGGACATGATATTAGGGAATAGAAGCATGGGATGTTTCTGTGCTTGATAAAGCAAGTGCCATCTCTCTTCCTTCCCTTCTCCTTGTTAAGGATGGATAAGCATTGCAGCTGCATAAGGAATGTGAGGATCTAAAATATACTCTTTGTGTAGAGCAATGTTCTCTCTCCCTCCATTCTTATCCCAGTTACTTAAGTGAGGAAGGGGGTCATGGCCCCTTCCTCACTTCCCTGAAAACTATTAATTAAGGGAATTTGCGGTTGCAAATTATTGTAAAGAAATGCATCTTCAAAGTAAAAATTGTCTGTAAAATATGCTAATGCTATAAACAAGAATGAGGGCAAGGAATAATTATATTCAGTATATAGATTAATATTTATTGTATGGGTATTCATAATACTCAATAAGGGTTTGGGGGGTGTTGTACTAAATGTAGGTATTTACATATTACTTTAAATAAAAGAAAGTGTGCTGTAACTAATTCAGTGCTTACTCGATAATTGGGTTGAGGGGAACAAGCTCCACAATGAAGAATCCCGTCTACTCAGTCTGCCTCTGGGTCACCCTGCTCATTCTCTAACAATAGGCATTGCTATGTTCTCTCCTCCAGTATGATTATGGACCACATTCTTCGGTCATGATGAATTCAGTTCAGTAGAGGATCAGTGGAAGAATGGTGGAGAAAGGTAGTAAGTAGCTAGGGCAATGCTCCTTACTAAAGGTTGTTTTAACGAACACCAGATTGTTCATATTGAGTCAAGTGCCCTTGCAGACCATCAGAGACCAACTAGGATTAGCATGACTAGGCCATGCACTTTTTCATAGCTATGTCCTTAGCTACACTTTATCACAGCTATGTCCTTCTTTTATACACCAGTTATTCTTCTTTGGACCTGAATTTCCAAATATTAATGTCCTGTGAAGTCATCCTTCTCAAAGGAAAAAGAGAAAATAAGATACAGTGATTGGCATGTTGAAAAGTGAACTCACCTAGAAAACTGAAAAAGTTAGGTGTGACGTGAAAAAACCAAAGCAAACAAAACCATTCTTAGCCCAGGTTTATATCTGAATACCTCAAAGAGGAATGTTAGAATTTTAAATATTTACCAGTTTAGGACCTAACCTCACTTGTGAATTTTTGAAAGAAATCTGTAGCAAATTGCTACTTAATCAGATGTTTAACTAACAGTTTGATACTGGATATTCTAATAATTTCATGACATTCATTTTCTCATCATACACTTGTTATGCATATAAAGAGCACACACTGAAAAAAACTAAGCAGTTAAATGTTGTAAAAAATGTTTTTAAAATATATTGGTTTCTTTGCAGCCATTCTAAAGGAAAAACAGGGTCTTTTCCAAAAAAAAAAAAAAATGTCTGTAAATATTCCAGGCAAAGAAACAATCTAAGGCCTTGTCTACACTACCGGCTGGATCGACACATAGCAATCAATCTATTGGAGATCGATTTATCATGTTCTGATGAGACGCGATAAAGCAATCCCCAGAGGCACTCCCGTCGACTCCGGAACTCCAGCTTGCCAAAAAGTGAAAGGCAGAGTTGACGGGGGAGCCCGCCGTTGACCGCTGCCGCAGTGAGGGCGGCAGGTAAGTCGACCTAAGATGCATCGACTTCAGCTATGGTATTCACGTAGCTGAAGTTGCGTATCTTAGGTCGACCATCCCTGCTAGTGTAGACCAGGCCTAATTTAATAATTTGACTATAAACAATTTAGTCAAATTTGCTAAAAAAAATAAATAAGGGGTTTCTATTGAAACTTAACTGTCCCCAAATGTATAAAAAAAATGTAATCTGTGTACATCTATGTAAAAAAAAGAACAAAAAGCAGTGTAAAAATGTTTTTAAAAGTGTATGTGTCTATCTGTGGGTAAATATGTAAGGTGCTAAGTACCAATTACTTTTGTTTTTAATAATGCCACTAAAAATCAATTTCACTCTAATTCAAAGTTGCAAAACTGACAAACCTTTTTGCCAAACACAGGCAATTAGTGATGTTTGGCTTTGGGATTCAGCATGTAACCTTTAAAGGGACAATTCACTGCTTTATAAAATTTAATTTTTTTTCAAATAAAAAAACAGTCATGAGTTCAGCAAAGTAGTAAGAATAAAGAAATAGAAAAAAATTAAAATTCTGTTAGGTTTTTTTTTTGGTAATAAAACAGCAAATAAAAGCTGCAGTAAAAACAAAAAAAACCCAGCGTCCCTCTAAAGCAACTGCAGCGGTGAAGTGTACAAAACAAAAAAGCAATGTTAAAAACACTGAGCCTTAAAATGGCTCTGTGTAATCAAACTGTCACTTTGTTAAGGGTACATAAAAGCTCTGTAAGCACAAAAAATAATAATGTTATAAAAGTTAAACTATAAAAATGTACATTTTCCCCAAAATATTTGCAGTATACATTGTAAAAAGGATAAAGAAAAATGTAAAAACATACCATATTACTTAATTAAAATCCTATTATGGCTCCAAAGGGAGCCACAATAGGTTGTGTTTTCTTTTTCAAATAGCTGTATGTTTTAAAAGCAGAAGTTAAAAGCAAAAAGTAATTAAAACTCTGGTAAAAGTTAATTGTGTCTCTTTTAAAAAAGAGAGTTTTGAGCTGCTAACGGCTTTGAAGCCAAAAGAAAGCCAAGAAGTGTCTGTGCTAATGCAAAATTACTTAACTAAAAAAAAAAAACAAAAAAAAACAAAAAAAAAAACAAACAAACAGCACAAAGGAGTTGCTGATAAAGAACATATCTGGTCAGCAAACAAATTGTCTAAATAAGAGGCATGGTATAACAAAACACTTAATAAATTTAATGTTAATTTAATATTAAACATTAATAGTATTCCTAACAATGTATAGTGTGTATAATTTTTAAAAAATCCTGTAAGGTCATATGGTAATGCTTCTCAGTTATTACCTGTAAGTAAACTTAAAGCTTAACACAGCAGAAAAAACATTATAAACCTGGTCTGCTGTATAAAAACAAAAACTGAGGTACACCATCTCATAAATGTAATAACTAAACAGTAAAATAATTTCCCCTAAACCTTTAAAAGGTAAAAGCCATTAAAACCTGGCCTGCCTATAAAATGAACACAGAAAAATATGGGGGTAATTCCTCTGTTTTTCCTGCAATCAGCAAGAGTATTTGTAAACAAACAAACCAACCAACCAACCACACACACACACACCAAACAAAACAATCCGCCTCCCCAAACGTGGTAGAAACATATACTTTGTCTTTCAAAAAAATCAAAAAAAGCTAATACTAGCTAAAAAGCAATCCAAAATACTATAAAATGTACTGTCACAATAAAATTGTGTTTTGTGTTCTAAGTTTTGTCTTGTATTGTTTATTTTCTTGCTAGCACTGTTGTGTATTAAAAAATATTGCAGGAAAACATCCTCGGGTAGCAAAAACCTTATTTAAAAAATTGGTTTTGTAAACCTACTGGTAATTAAAAATAAATTAAGCTCTCTTTCCTACCTACAGGACAGCCTAATACAAAAATAAATAAAAGTAAAAAAACCATACTGCTATAGTTATGAAATGGATTAAAATGCAAATACTTGTTTTGTTCATCTTGGAACACAAAATGTTTTGAGTAATATCAGATAACACTAACATCTTAATACACTTATGAAGGCAAAAAACCAAACCCAAAACATTGTTTAATACTTATCAGTACATATAAATGCAGTATGTTTCTAGCATAATAAAGCCAAACCTTGTAATTAAAAAAAAAAAATGTTGTTAAGATTTCACACCAGCAGGCTCTGGAAGCAAAGATATAAAAAGTTAGCCCACTTGCCATATTGCACATGAAATCCTTCTGGATACTTCGGACCACGAGCCGGTGAGCTGGAGATGGAGGGGAGCTATTGAATATCCAAGGTTGTACCAAGTGGTCTCCTCAAAAGTCGGTGTGCTTGTCCTTGACTGTTGCTCCAGAGTCCTGTAGTAAAAACATTTCACCAAAATCATGTCTGTGAAATAAATTAAATAATAAAACCAAAGTATTGTATAATAGGCTATGTGTATGTGTTAATTCTTGGGAAGAAGTGTTTTGGAAAACTAAAAATGTTAGCAATCAACCAGTAGACAAATGTAAATGTAATATAAATACTGTGTTTACCAATAACCACATTTACTATTTGCCACAACCAAAGAAGTCTCAGCTTAATGTAAGCACTAAATTTAGCTAAATTCTCTATCCATCTTGGCATTAAACGGCAGGAAGTTACCAATCACCTGGTAAAAGGCAAAAAGGTAACGGTTCTTAGAACAAACAAAAAGGCAATGCAAGAAACCAAACCGTTCATATTATACAAATGCGGCATATTGCCTTATGATTATAAAAAGCACACCAGATTTCTTTATAGGGGAAAAAGGCAATACACTGCATTTGAAAATACAATACACACACATCCTGCAGATGGTCTTTATAGTTACCAGTCTGTTGTAACTCGAGTCTTTCTAATGGCCAGTTAGACTGAGCTCGAGTGAGAAGCTGGGCTCTATCGGTCATGATCTGATGCTCCGAGTTTTTGCAGGACTGAACCCAGAGTTGTATGGCAAAACACCCCAGCTTTAGAGTTGTAAATTCCCATTTCAGTCCATGCATTTTGCAATGTCATCCTGTAATCATTAGTTCTTAAGAGGTGTTAATCTTGGGGTTTTCTGCTGTTATTATTTAGTAGTTATTGTTGGGCTTCCCATCATTATTTTTTATTTCTCGTCTTGCCTTCAGGGGTACCTGCCTCACCTCTCAGGTTGTCAATGCTGCTAACATGTTTAGCATTGGATACCATGGATTTTTTTTATTGTTTCCTGGTCTTTTCAAGTCTGTTTCACTCCTTCTTTCTTGGCCATCTGACTAACAATGCCCTTCACACCTTATTTTTTTCTGATGCATACACTCCACATTCACAAAAACAGTCTTTTACAGAGACCTTCAAAGGTATACAAACAACAGTTTTTTTAAAGTTGAAAAAAAAAGAAGACATTTATAAATTAATCCTTATGAAATTTTGTGATGAAAAACAGTTCAAACTGGGGCCCGGGCCTTCAATGTGTCTAATTTTTTTAACATAGACACAGTACAAGATCCTGTCTCTTACTTACTAAACCTTAAAGCAAAGAAATGTATATGTAACTAAAGGGACTAATTTGTAATGCATATAAGAAACAAGACCACACAGTAAACACTGTAACTTATCCTAAAACAGAGTGTGACCATAATCAACCATAAGGATTGTTCTGGTCTGTCCCTGCCTTAACATCACTGTAGACACTGTCAATCTGTCAGGTGTGTTTCTACCAATGTCCCAGAAGATCATTCCTTTCTGTTATTCAAAAAGGGTGGCTGGCAAGATGATTCAATCATACGTTAATACATTTAATATATACTACATTATTACAACCATTCATTATAACCTCTAATACAAATATACAATCCTACTCCTACAGTGCAATTTCAGTTCATAGGTTTGTTTTTAATCTGTTTCACCAACAATGTAGTCTGTTTTCATGGCCTCTCTAAAGGTTCATGAATTCAAGGGCTTATATGATCTTTCAAACTCCCCAAATAATTATTTGTTTTTCCTAATACATCATAGTTTATACTGCTGGAGACTGGAGACAAAGTCTGAATTTTCCCACATAGAACAATCCCTTTAGCCTTGTAGCTCAATATCACAGGATCTGAGGAAAAAAGTACTGCCTGATGAAATTTAGCAACATGATTTTCACATAAAGCCTTCTCAAAAATTGTACATTCTGACTTTCTTCTGCTGATATTGATTCAAAAACATTAGTTAGCCTTATATGAGCCTGAGCCTTTTGGACAGCTACAAAAAACCCCAACAATAGTAAGTACTATTTATGCCTTTGACCATACAATAAAGCTAGTAGAATATTGACTAGTCTAGGTTGGCTATGGAACAGTAAATTATGTTTATTTTGAAATACCAGGATCACACATTTGATTTTGTACCATACTATTGCTCTATGCTGTTATGCAATTTAGATGGTGAGAGCCCCCACCATATCACCTGAAAAAAAGTTATAAACCACTAATATTTTGCATCTATGTACACTCATGCTGAAAGATTTCAGCCACTTTGCAAACTGCTGTATATATCTATTTGTAAAGTATGTTTATGTAGACACTGACACCCTACAGCTGGTGAAAAACAAACTATTTTAGCAATAAATAAATAAAATCCCTCCCTCCCCAAAATTCCACTATGCGAACAATTATTATGGAGAACTTTAAAAAGGAAAAGACCTTTCCTTTAAAAAACAAAAACGTGGCTCTACTACTTAAAAACAATAGTGCTGAATGTAGAGTGATCTAGTGTCCCAATTTAATAGGGACATTTCCAATTTTGGGGTCTTTTTCTTATATTAGGCTCCTATTGCCCTCAACCCCCGTCCTGATTTTTCACACTTGCTGTCTGGTCACCCTAGCTGAAATGCTGTCATTACTGGGGTAGATTTGAGCAGCTAGGTCACTTCATGTTTACAAAACAGTATGCAGAGATGCTATATTGAAATAGAAGAGTACAGCTTGCTCAGGAAGGACAAGAAGGGAAAAATGAGAGAAGGAGTTGCCTTATATATTAAAATTGTATACACTTGGACTGAAGTTGAGATATAAATAAGAAGCAGATTTGTTGAAAGTCCCTGGGTAAAGAAAAGGGGTAAAAAACCAAGGATGACGTCATGCTAAGGGCCTAATACAGACCACCAAAGCAGGAAGAAGAGATGGATGAAGTGTCTATTAAACAACTAACAAAATCATCCAAAGCATAAGACTTGGTGGTGATGGGGGACTTCAACTACCCAGATGTCTGTTGGGAAAATAACACAGCAGGGCACAGATTATCCAACAAGTTCTTGGAATGTATTGGAGACATTTTTTTAAAAAAAAAATTGGAAGGTGGAGAAAGATGCCAGGGAGAAGCCTTTATAGATTTGGTTTTGACAAATAGGGGAGAACTGGTTGAGAATTTGAGAGGAAGACAGTGTGGGTGAAAGTGATCATGAAATGGTAGAGTTCATGATTCTAAGGAATGGTAGGAGAGAGAGCAGCACAATAAAGACAATATATTTCAAGATGGCAGACATTAGCAAACTCAGGGAGATGGTATGTAAAATCCCCTGGGAAGCAAGTCTAAGGGGAAAAACAATTGAAGACAAAGAGTCATTATTAAAGGCACAAGAGCAAACTATCCCACTGCATAGGACAGATATGAAATATGGCAGGAGACCACCCTGGCTAAACGAGAAAATCTTCAATAATCTAAAACTCAAAAAAGAGAGTCCTACAAAAAGTGAAAACTAGGTCAAATTACAAAAGATAAATATAAACAAATAACAGAAGTATGTAGGGACAAAAATAGAAAAGCCAAGACACAACATGAGATCAAACTAGCTAGGGACATAAGAAAACATTCTACAAATGCATTAAAAGCAAGAGGAAAACCAAGGTCAGAGTAGGCTAGTTACTCAATGAGGGGGGGGGAAAGAGAACAGAAAATGTGGAAATAGCAGAGGTGCTTAATGCCTTCTTTGTTTTGGTTTTCATACATCCTAGAATACTCAAGAGCTGACTGAAGAGATATCTGAGCCATTTACAATTATCTTTGAAAAGTCATAGAAGATGAGAGACACTCCAGAAGAGTGGAAAAGGGTAAATGTAATGTGATCTATAAAAAGGGAAGTAAGGATAACCCAGTGAATTATAGACTGGTCACCTTAATTTCTGTACCTGAAAGATAATGGAGCAAATAATTAAGAAATATATTTGCAAACACCTAGAAGCTAATGAGGTGATTAGTAACAGTCAGCATGGATTTGGCAAGAACAAATCATATCAAACCAACCTGACAGCTTTCTTTGACAGAGTAACAAGCCTTGTAGATTGGGGGAAGCTGTAGATGTGGTATATCTTGACTTTAATAAGGCTTTTGATACTGTCTTCCATAATCTTCTCATAAACAAACCAGGAAAATACAACCTAGATGGAACTACTATAAGGTGGGTGCATAACTCATTGGAAAATCATTCCAAGAGGGTAGTTCACAGTCATGCTGGTAGGGCATAATGAGTGGGATCCCACAGGAATGAGTTCTGGGTCCAGTTCTGTTTAATATCTTCATCAATAATTTATATAATGGCATAGATAGTATACTTATAAAGTTTGTAGATGATACCAAGCTCAGAGAAATTGCAAGTCGGAATTTATTCTATTTGGAAGATAGGACTAAAATTCAAATGGTCTGGAGAAATGGTCTGGAGTTAGTAGGATGAAATTCAATAAACACAAATGCAAAGTACTCCACTTAGGAAGGAATAATCAGTTGCACACATATAAAATGGGAAATGACTGCCTAGGAAGGAGTACTGCAGAAAGGGATCTGGGGATCATAGTGGATCACAAGCTACATAGGAGTCAACAGTGTAATGCTACAGCAAAAAAAGCAAACATCATTCTGGGATGTATTAGCAGTTTTGAAAGCAAGACACCAGAAGTAATTCTTCCACTCTACTCCACTCTGATTAGGCCTCAACTGGAGTATTGTGTCCAGTTCTGGGTGCCGCATTTCAGGAAGATGTGGACAAATTGGAGAAAGTCCAGAGAAGAGCAATAATTAAAGGTCTAGAAAACATGACCTATGAGGGAAGGTTGAAAAAATTGGGTTTGTTTAGTCTAGAAAAGAGAAGACAGAGGGGATGTGATAACAGTTTTCAAGTACATAAAAGGTTGTTATAAGGAGGAGGGAGAAAAATTGTTCTTCTTTACCTCTGAGGATAGGACAAGAAGCAATGGGCTTAAATTGCAGCAAGGGTGGTTTAAGCTGAACATTAGGAACCATCACTCTGACAGGAAATAAAACACTGGAATAAACTGCTTTGGGAGGTTGTGGAATCTCTATCATTTGGGGATTTTTAAAAACAAGTCAGGGATGATCTGGATAATATTTTGCTCTGCATCAAGCACAGGGGACTGGACTAGATAACTTCTTGAGGTCCCTTCCAGTACTATAATTCTAATCCAATAACTCCTGAATATAAATTCATTATCTGAATAGAGCTTCGGTGTCCAGTTCAACTGAAATACAAGATTGCCTGTTTCACTATACATCTTACTTTAACGTACCAGGACAAGTTCATTTACATGCCAGGTTAACACTAACCATGTGAGTCTTATTTAGCTTTTTATGTTCAAATAGTTCTGTAATAGTAAAGCAGAAATCTACATTATGGACCTGAGACCATATCACAGGAATCAGTGGGAGTTTGGCAATTCTCTTAAATGGTGAGAGAATCAGACCCTGTAACAACTCACCCCTTTCCATGAAGACCCAAGAGACTTCTTGAGGGAGTAAAGCTAACAGGATCTAGTCCTTAGAATGCAAGAATAAAGTAGTGGTATCTGTTAGATTCCATTGCCCTTGAAGTCTGTAACGTTGCCTATAGACTATCCTCTCAAGGACAATGTCCAGAAAATATTATAGCAGCAAGTCTGTCTTATGGTCATGAATGGGATATGGCAGAGGCACTCTGCAGATGCAATGGGTTAAGTAATGTCATTTGGGCACTGCCTTGAGCAAGGTGAAGACATCTCAAGGAAAGCAGTGGTATGAGACACTGTGCCTTAGGCCAGAGTGTAGTATGCCATGCTTATCACCTTAAACCCATTAAAGACACAGGAAGAAAAATATAGTCCTGTTTAAAAAAAAACGAAACAAAACAATACAGATACACACAATAGCATCAGGAGTTAAAATACAAATTTGGCCCTCAATTATATTTCAGTTCCAGAAACATTTTTGTTGAAAACAACACTTAATTCCTTGAAGTCACTTGGGCCAATTCAGACACACAAAATAAAAGTCCTGTTTGGAGGCTAAAGAGTCAGTTCAGTCATTTTACCTTTCTTGATGCTATTTGGTTTTTAGGAATCAAGGCAACAATGTGTCAGTTCTGTGTGATTATTCACATAGTCAGGTTTAAGAATTTACATTCCCCCTCCTCTCCCTAATGAGGACCATATTATGAAATTCATTTGTAATGTTGCCTATAGACTTTCTACTCAAAGAATAAATCATCTGAATAACTGAGATTCACTATTTGGAAGTTTAGCTTCTTTTCAGTATTCATTAAAGCTGATGGGCCCTAATTATGATTTACAATAATTTCTTCCATATTCACTTGTTACTTTATTTTCTTGTCTAATAGAGCCAACTGTATCAATGTTCTTGAGAAAGATGGACACCAGCCAAGTGCTGATGAACAACATCAACCTATTAAAATTCATTTTTGCATATGATGAAGCAGAGGTGAGGGAAATTAAAGAAACAACTTCAGTGTCAAAACTTCTAAGGGGTTATTAGAAAAAAACCTTGAGGAGAAAAACAATTAGTTATAAATTATAATTATGAAAGCACTTGATGGTGTATTTTTAGATTTACTGCGATTTACATATATTGAGACTGTAAATGCAAAGGTTTTGAGAACAGGCACAAGCTTTCATTTGACAGCAATTAACTTGATGCAGTTCCTCCAGTTTGGCCTGTAGCTCGCATTAAACTACAAAGTAAAATTGTCTAAACATGATCTAAATGTACTTTGCATATATTTTCTATTCTGAATTTTAAATGGAGAGAAAAGATACATTTATTTTATGTTTTTCTTATGTCGGAACATTATTTCAAAGTGGCTCACAAAAAGATTTTCTGAAGGCAATATAGTATTTTAACCTTCAAAGCCAATAGCTTTCTATGCCAGTTATTGTAATTGTTAATGATCACATCTAATTTTAGTGTGTGAAGAGTTAGATATGGCACCTGCTATGCATTTCAATCAGTGCAGTCTAATTGGTTTTTAAAGAACCATTAAGCACAAATTGCAAATTAGAGTAATTTACAATAGTACAGGAGAGTGTATTTTGATTCAAAATGCTACTGTCCATACTAATTTTTCCTAAAGTTGCAGCTAGTTGAGTTCTTTTGCATACAAAATACTGTTACAAAAAGAGTCTCTCTCCTCTACCTCTAATTTAGAACTAGATTTGGGCTTTTCATCTTCTTATAACATTTATACAAACACCCACTTCAGATATTATCTGTCCTTATGTTCCATCAAGTTTTATGTAAAACATTCTCTCATTACCAATTTACAAAGATTTTATTTTTTTAAGTAAAATAATTAGTATGGTTGTTCTACAAAATATATTTAGTATTTATTTTAATTCAAATTTTGAATTTCAATATAAGTATCAAAAGGAACAAATTTGTATTAATTATTTTTTTTGGGATATATACATATACCAGTCCTACGCTTCCATTTAGGAAAACACTTAAGTACATCCTTAAGAACCCTTCATGAAGATGGAAGATTTCCTGAATCAGAACTTAAGAATTCACTAGTGAGCTACAAAAATGATAATATACTCATTACAATTCCCTGGTAATATATCAGCAGAGAAAAAATGGTATATTGTTAATGATTCCATAATAAAAGCTATACACCTTACTCAAGGAATAAAACAACTAAATAGCAAAATGTCAGGTATATTAACCAAGCTAAAATACACAATTAGTTCTATACTCTAGGGTTTGATACAAAAAAAGAAAATAAAAGTGAAATAAATTTAAAAAAAGTAAGATATTTAGATCTTGTAATTTACCACGTGAACAAACATTTGTACCTATGCAGAGGTGTCTCTAGGCAGACAGCAGTCCACTCAGGCCCAGTAAATTGAGAGATCAGGATCTTAATTTTTAAAGATTTAAAACAGAACTGATCAGAAACTTTCCAAGAGAACATTCTTCATCAGAAAATGTTGATTTGCCCAAAGCTCAATCTTTTACTGAAGTGTGTTTCAAAGAAAATTGAAAAAACGAACATGGAAATATTTAGCCTTTCCATTTTAAAAAAATGGAAAATGTTTTATAAATGACAAAGTAAAATTAATAAAGTTGAAATGTAACATTTCGATTTGATCATATCTAAATATTTCAATTGACCCCAAAATTTGTTATTGTTTTGCAGAATGATGGGGTCCACTCACCACAGCAGTGCCTCCTGCTGGGCATCATGGTAATGAGCTCTGCCACCATTGCACCTTTCCATGCAGCACCTCTGCCATCATCTTCTCTGCAGACCTGCGTCAATCCAAGTACCTCTTTATGACTCATCTCTCCAGCCATATCACCATCTGTGGTTCCCTCTTCCGGGAGTAGGTATCACTGTCCACCAGTCAATCTGTTTCCTCAGCGATAAGCACGAGGGACCTGAATCTCACATGACTCCTGGTCCCAACCCATGGACAGCAGCCTCCTGCTGTATCTCCTTAACTTCCTGCAAAGTGGCTTCAATCCCCTGAGTCGCTTCCCTGTAGCCCAGCAACTTCTTCATCCTGTTCTCAGGACACTCAGTCAGTGAGTCCCAGCAACTTGTCAGGAGCTTCCTCTTGCTTCTTTGGTCCTTGCCAGCAACTGCTCTGTACAATGTTCTGCCTTTGCTGTAGCCTGCTAGGAACAGAGTCCTCCGTCCTTCGATTCCCCACAGCAACTGACTCGGCTCTGCAGCTCCTTTTGTACTAGCCCTCTGGGCTATGATTCGCTGCTTCACTTACCTTCACTGTTCCTTCCTAGAATGGAGCATGGCAGGCCTTGAGGACTCCATTAACCCATCCACTCCTGTGTGGGGTGAATACCCCATCACATGCAGGATATTTTTCTTCTTCTTTTGTAATGAAAACAGTTTTCAACCATGCAAAATTCCCTGCATAGTAAAAATCAAGTTGCCACCCCACTCAAGTTAAATACTAAGGCTGAAAGGGCCTGGAGGCAATAAATCCAATGAAGTTTTATTGTTTCATATGGGACAGCAAACAGAAAATCCATACAGGGGATCTCTGCATTCTAAGAGCTCTTCAGTAGCCTCCACCAGCTTGCAGAGGGATATATTTGTGGATGAGACACACACACCATTGGAACTGTATGGAACAGAAATGTCCACAAGAACTGTATGGAACAGGAAGGGGAAAAAACAATTCTGTCCCTAAGAAATGTATTATTCCTGGTGTCAGAGTAGACTGGATTATTGCGTTCCGGGAGGCAAATATTTCCTCAGTTCACAGAACAGCTCAGTTCAAACAAGAACAAAAAGACACATTGGAAAAATGTGTGGGGTTTATTAACAAGGTCAAGAAGTTCCCTTTTCCCTCACACACAGGGTTTTGTAGTAGAAACCAGGATCTAAAATATGATTGAAAGTACACTTGGGACTAAAGGGAGAATCCTGAATATGAAAAAAATGAATGGCTTATCTACATTTGAAATGCTACAAAGACAAAGATTAATTGCCTGCGTTGGGGCACCTGCCCCACACTAAGAGATTAATCGAGCCCTAGGGAGGTTGCACAGGAGGAAGATAAACAGGAAAGGGCTGAAGGGAGCAGGTCCCTTAGAAGGGGAAGCACTGTATCTGATATGGCCGGAGGGCTGTGTCACTGAAGAGGATGCTGTGTTCCTTGGAGAAACGTGGGTCTTACAGCAGGAGTGATAACAGTGAGGCATTACATGAAGAGAGCGCGCTAATACATAGAGCTAATTCCCAAGACAGCCAGCAGGAGGTGCCAGAGTGGTGAGTGAACTCCATTACACTACTGCAGCTGCACCATTGTAGTACTTCCTTGTAAACACTACCTACACCAACAGGAATTCTCCCACCAGCAAAACACCAAGTACTGTCTACAATGGGGGTTAGGTTCAGTGAGTGTTAAATATGATATTCTGGCATGCGGATTTTTCACACCCTGAGTAAGGTAATTAAGCCAATTTAATTTTCTATTTTGGATCAGGCCTTTCTACATGACTCAGGTTGAATTGTTTAAGTCTCAAAGTCTAACCAGGAATGAGTAAACATTCTTTCAACACATGGAACACAAGACATACTCCCTTGGCTTCTACTAGAAATGTGTGGCTGATCTTCAATGGAAGACTTGGAGTTATCTGTGTCAGTAAACCCTATGTTCCCCAGAATGTCTTGACACTTAAGAGATCTGCTTCCATCCCCATCAACCATTTAAAACTATTTGAAAATTCATCTGCTTTAGCTTTTCACACTTACTGGGTTCTTTCCCCAACTATATCCAGATCAAACATAACACATTCTTGGGCTCTGATGTTGTGTGCCTTGAGGCTCAGTCCTTTTGCTTCTTTTCCTTATGTTTTCTCCTGATGGGGCAGTGGTTGAGCCACTAAGTCTCTGTATTTACTCCTCTGGAGTCAGCTGATTGGGGTTGCAGCACTGCAATCCTTTTTCTGCCAAGGTCATTAATAACTGTATTCTAGTCAGGTAGCTCATTATATTAATGGCAGTGTCAAATTGTTTAATAGCTATCTGTAATCACTCCCTCTTTGCTACCAGAGCATTTACCACAGCAAGTCTGCAGAGAGTAAAACTTCCTTCTCACAACACAAATACCCTCTCATTGTTCTCCACTATGAAGTTTCCCTAGTCATGGTGGGAATGGGTCTGCTGCTCACAAAAGCACATACTTCTCCCTTTGCTTATGTAGTAGAAGTGCCCCCCTCACTAGGGTTACCAGAGAGCATCTGTGAAAAAATGGGACAAAGGGGTGGGGAGTAATAGACACCTATATAAGAAAGCCCCCAAAATGGGACGTCTCGTCACCCTATCCCTCACCTTACTTCATAGTGGATAACCTCTTTTTCTCCACCCTTCCCTCTGTTCCCAGGATGCAGGGAGACTTCTTAGACAAATATATTATATTTAAACAAAAATATATTATTTTTGAAATAATCTTTCCAGCAGTTGTTTAAGTCCGATTTCTCCCCAAAGACTAGCTAATGTGTAGAACTGGCATGGCATGGAGTACACTGCCAAGGCTTCTCTGTGTTTCCCAGGATTACCGATAGTTCCTGGAAACAAACAGCTGTATTCTTAAGACTGCACTAACACACAACAGAGACCAGGCACTAACCAGAATGAGGGGGAAGCACAGAGGTAGTTTAAAGCCACTTTTGTCCCTCGTGCCTCTGTTTTTGCCCTATGAAGAAGAATGAAGCAAATTGAGAATCAGGCCCAAGAGAGTCACTGATCCATAGTTAATGTTTATACGAAGTGCATGATATTTGCTGGTATCTCTCGGTTTCTTTTCTTTTTCTTGTGTGCATGTCTGTATGAGTAAATATTTCAACCTCTGGTATGATCCAACCCCTCTTTGAATTCAATATATAAATCTACTGCCTATTACACCATGTTCCTGACACACACAATGCACTGTAAGTGTCTCACTGCAGGGGAAACGATAAGGAAAAGCCTTTACGATACTAATTTGCATGTGTGTCTTCTAGCTGTTCAGCCAGGTTTTTATATACCACCACCAAACATTTTTGAATCTTTGTGTCATTTGCAAGCATCACAAATGCAAATAGTAAAATGATTTACATGAAGTAATACACTACAAATTGTTTCCTGCCCTTCACCAATATGTTTATTTCTGCACTATTTTATTGCTTATCTTTATGGTTCCTAGGTCTGGCTGAAACCAGAAATAAAATTCCCCAAAAATCTTAAGACCTTTTCTCTTGAATCGCCAAACTCAAGAAGGAAAAATTATTCTGCTTAGTCTTTAAATATTTAGATATCTCTCAGTACAATCCAAAACTTTTGTGAAGTTTTTCCACAATGAAATTATGTTCATTATTAGAGTGTAGAGATCAGATTATTTTTGATTTCTTTTTAATCAAATAAATATCTTCCCTTTCTGATATTTTGACCAGCTCTTGTTATTAACTATTTACCAAGGCACTGGAATTTTTACAAAACCTGCAAATAATCTCTAGCATTTTGAAAAAAAAAACTTAAAAAAAACCCAATCAAAACCCAGCAAATGTAAACTTCCATCATCATAAAGTCCTGGCTTGCAGCAAGAGCAATTTTTTGTACTGCTTCTATTTGTTTTTTGAGTAAACAAAGCAGTGAAAATTAATCATCTAGATGCTGCAGACATTAATGACCTGATTTTCAGAGATGTTACCATCAGGCTACAAAATTGCACAACCACGCACACTCACACAGAGCCAGAAAAGATACAAGATATTTTCATAGCTATTTGTGTGACCTTAGCTTTCCAAGTTCTCTTTTGATGGTATGGGGTGTGTACAAGAACTAGCTGGATAGTGGGGGCAATCATTTTGGAAATGGGAATCACTATTCAAGCCAATAATATATACTCATTTGAGCTTGAGCAAGCATCTGTTACTGATATCCTATATTTACATGTGTGTGTTTGAGAGTAAAAGTGGCAAGGAAATTAGGAGAGTGTTTCAAAATGACCATCTTTCTCCAGTAAAACTTCAGCACACACAATAGTCAGGGGGAAGACTGGAGAAAGGACGGTGGGCTGCAGAAAGGTCCCTGTTGGGGAGATATTCTGTATATAGAGCAAGGTGTCAGCAATTACATGGGGAAATCATTACCCTAGGACAACTGTCTGACCTCTCTAAACAGCATATTTATGGTCTCTCACCCACTACACCAAGGATTTCTTCAGGGATTATCGTTTATAAAAGTTAGATCATCCAACAAGGACCAGAAATCATGTCATGTGACTTAAGGGCCCAGTCATACCACTTGAGTGAATTCAAAAAATGAAATATTCAAAGGTGAACAGCTACGAGTCATTGGCGGATAGGTTTCAATTGTTTGCACGAAAAGCCTCCTCCAATAATGATGCACATAGGCATTTTGAAAAATCATGAACAGACGGACAAGTCCAATACAACACGAGGATTGTACACAGCAAACAGTCTGAGCAGCTTGCATGTGGAGGATATTGTTTGTAACTTCACTAGCTCTTATAAGTCAGTTAAAGATCAGCAATGCGGCTTTTGTTTACCATGACATTTTAAGATACAATTGGTGGATGAAATTAAGCCTTTGTGATGAAACCTCTCTATGAGTTGAGCAATTTTGCCTTAGTAAACTAAAGCTACAGACCATTTATACTCCCTTAATTTTCAGCTTGCTGAGAGATAACATTTTCTTCTGGCTGTGCAATCACTGTTATTTTGTATTACAAAATACCTAATTCTTAGGTTAAAAGTGGTGATTGAATCCAGGTGCAAATCATATAGGGTTCTCTCCCTCCACTTCCCACCCCGACACATCTTCCTTCAAAACGTTCTATGATTATACAAACTGTTCTCCAACATACTTTTTTTTTGGTTATTGGGAAAGATGCATGATTTGTTTGATTGCACTGTGTTGAAGGATACACGTTCTTTAGTACTGGAAACCTTGGCAAGTGTTGTACAATAATAAAATACTGATTCTGGTTGCAGAAGGATAGCATAAGTAAAAAGAGCCAGCCGTTAAAAAGATGCAGGCAGCTACATCTTAAAGAAGATGTGTGCATTACTAAGCTACATATGTAATAAAGGGAAATATATTGTGCTACCTAAGATTATGAAATACCTAAGAGTTCCATAAAGTATAATTAACAGGGTTTCAAGGATTTATAAAGCCTTCATAAATTAAATCAAACTAAATAGTTGTATGTTTCAAAACTGTTCTTCATGCGCACTGCAATAAGTGAATTGTTTCAGTCCAAGAGGGAAACATGGGACTTAAGGTGGTTTTGAATTATGTTTAAAAATAAAAGTAACAGAAAAGGGATCCTTTATGTTTAAAAAAAAACAAAAAACCCCAATTGTTCTTAAAAGGGCAACAAATTATAAATCAGGTTGTCAAAAATACTGCTCATTTGAAATCATTTAGCAATAATGTTCCGCAACTTACCTCACCTCTGTAAACTACTGATACTAAAGAAGAGGGTGGGGGTGGGGGTGGGGTAAGGATCAGACTGGCTACACTTCCAAAATGTTTCTCTTTAGGTGAGTAAAGAAGGAGAGAAATCTAGCAGAGACTTGCCCAGAAGACTGCAGTGCATGCTGGTTTCAGCCCAGCTATGAACAGAGTAGTATTTCTTGGGATTTTTGTGTTATTGGAAAAGTTAAACAAAATGTAGGATAGGAAAAGGTTGAGCACCATTTTTATGGTATTCAGAACTGCTAGCCCAGTGGTAGTCAATAGGCAGACCACTGGCCAAAGCCAAACACTTCTGAAGAGATCACCAAAATTCAGTTTAAAGTTAAGTAAATATTCTTTAGAGTCTGGACCTTGACTATATCTTGACCAAGAAATTTGGATCTTGACAAAAAAACAAAACAAAACGAACTGACTACCCCTGCTATCTCCAGTCTAACAAACACTTACATTTTGGGTAATTTTGACTAATTTTTTAGTCACTAAAATAAATTCAGATATAGCCTCAACTTCATAAGCTCAGCTACTATAAGTATGAGGAAATCTCATTGGATTTCCATAGAACTATACCAACTGACATAGGCTGAGTATCTGGCCCATGTATTCACTGAAACTGTATGATGCTGTACTATCTCTTAGAGATATGAAGATCTTTGCTATATATTTTACTTTGCCCAAATATAAATTGTGATTTCTGTGTGTTGAGGATGTTCAGGAGGAATGATTCAATTTGAACTTTTCATTTGATTAGACACAGGATTAAAGGTCTTTAATTAAATGTAAATTTTGTCACTGATCTGAGGATAATAGACTATGCTACAGAACTGTGAGATAGATGTCCATGCTTCCTAAGTTACTAATCAGGGAACTCAATTTACCCAAAGCATCCCCATCTGAACATACACGTTACTGTATATAGCACAGTGTGAACTACAAGATTTCATTAATAACATGACAACTCCTCACACTTATTTGAGAATTTAGGGGTCGTAACACAGAGATTCCACCTGAGTACCCTTCTTCTCCCCACATCCTAAGCCATCTTTGGCAGTATAAGCAACCCAGTGACTCTTTACATCTAATCTACTGTCCTCATAATAAATTCTAAGGATAAGGAATCAAAAGATCAGAGTGTTTCTTTGGAGAAGAGTAAGTAGTCCCACTGCCCTCAATCCACTTGAATATCTTTTGGGGACAGGTAGCCCATCTTCCCCCACTCCACATTATGCAGCAGCTGCAATACTCCCACTGCACTGGCTTACATTCACTCACAGGTTCTTTGTATTAGGCCAAAGAGGTGAAGTTATATGACCAATTACGTGGGGCTAGAGGTGTTAGCTTCACAGTCTAAAACATTCAGATTATGTAGATTCTCTCACCACCCACTAGATGATGCCCAAATGGATTGGAGATCAGTGAGCCTACTTTCTGCCCTACTGAGAGAAACATGAGGAAGAGGGTCAGCATTATAACACCAGAAGAACAGACAGGAAAGTATTACATGGCTTCTCTATGAAGACAATTGGACAAACGAGTGAAAATGCTACCAGGCCAATGTCCCACAGTACATTGACATGGATCCATATTCCGCTGAAAAGGAAACACTCCTGTGGAGAGGGAAGAGAAAGGTCTTTTGTAGGTCCCACCCAAATGAAGAATTAGACTTTGCATGCTCAGCTGGAGCAGTGGGAAAGAGGACCAACTAGTTCTGACTTTACCAGTCCCAGGAGCAGCTAGGGTAACAAAAAGGTATGCAGTACCAGATTTCCTTGCTCAAAGTAAAGATCTGCAGGAAGACAGAAATGACCAACGTCAACATTCAGTGGAGAGAAAAGCCAGCACCAGTGCGGATCAGTGAAATTAATTTTGCCCCAAATATGCAGTATGCCGTGATTATATAATAGCATGAGTACCAACTAATCAATGTAAATATGCATACCTCTATTAACTTCAATGGAACTGTGCCACTTTGCTCTACTGAGGGTGTCACTTCAGTGGAGGGATAGGATTTACTAAGTGAGAACAAAAATGCAGAGGCCAAAAATCAGACACAATAGGGAAGGACAAAACAAGGCACATTTTGAGAGGATAGACAAAGTCTAATTCGAATGCCTTGATCACATGAAATGTTTGAGTACTGATAATTATCAGCATTAAGACTGACAAGTGATAGTTTACTAAACAAACATGGAGTTTTCAAAATGTTAAAGTTGTTCATCTGACCTTTAAAGAGGGTTGGATTTTGAAGGATATACTTGAGAGAAATTGTTGAATAACACACACAGTTCAGGGGCTAGATTTTAAGAATTTTTCATCTCTGTGCTCCTTTGAAATTACATGGCTGTGAAATTGATGTCTCTAAAATATAGTTCATATCCCTACTTTTGCTGTGATCAAAATGAAAGTACATGGATATTCTGAAGAGAAAATTAAAGAAGAATTAGATTGACAAGCATATGGTTGGTATAGCCTTTTTTGTGAATTGTTGGTACATAAGAACAGCAGTACTGGGTCAGACCAAAAGTCTTGTGATAAAGCTCCAAGTTTGTACTTATGGGTCCTGCACTTCCTGGCAGATTTAGGGGCCTCAGAAACTCATCTAGGCCCCAGAGTGACCTCCCTTTCTCAGTATAATTGAGAAGAGTCACTGCCTAGTGAGTTACCTTCATCACAGGCCAGTATGGAAGGTGTAAAAAGGGGGGAGCCCGGGCCCACCCTCTACTCCGGACTCCAGCCCAGGGACCCTCATAGTATCAGCTAAGATGGCTGACCTTTTATCCACAAAACACAATACAATTCCCTGGGCTACTTCCCCACAGCAGTCCCTGCTTCTTCAGACTCCACTTCACCCTTACCTCAGGGCCTCCTTCCTTCTGGATGATATGTTGTCCACCACTCAGTCTCACCAACAGCACAAGCTCCTGACACCCACAGCCCACCTGACTAACTGGGAGGTTTTTATCCGGTTTCAGCCAGTCCCTGATTGGCTTCAGGTGTCCCAATTAGGCTAGCTGTTTCTACTCCTTTCTAAAAGGTTCTTAATTGGCCCCAGGTGTCTTGATTGGCCTGGAGTAGCCTTTGTTTGGCTATCCAGGGAACAGGGACTGGCCCATTCTGAGACTAATATACCTGCCTTCCAGCACTTTCCTGTATCCTTCTGGTCTGACTCCATCACAGTCTATGTAGCCCAGTATCCTGCCTTCCAAAATTGGCCATTGCCAGGTGCCGCAGATGGAATGCACACAAAAGGTAATTGTCAAATGATCCATCCCGTTGCTCATTCCCAGCTTCTGGCAAACAGATTCTAGGAACACCATCCCTGCCTATATTGGATACTAACCATTGATGGACCCACCATCCATGAATTTATCTAGGTTTTTTGTTTTTTTTTTATGAACCCTGTTATACTATTTTCCTTCACAACATTCTCTGACAAAGAATTTCACAGGTTGACTATGCATTGTGTGATGAAATACTTCCTTGTGTGTGTTTTAAACCATCTGCCTATTAATTTAATTTGGTGGTTGTAAACAAGCCCTTCTCCGCTCGGTGCATAAATGAGTCAGGACCCCACTGTTGTAAGCACCAGTGTCCCTTTATTTCCCTTGTGCAAGCCCCCATTGTCACCTATATACAAGTATACATAAGATAGCCCACTGAATTGGCTACCTTGGGGGACAGCTAGCCAGGAGCAACAACACCTTGGTGGTGGTTGTCGTTCCTGTTCTCTCTCTCCCCGCTCCATGGCTTCCTTCCTGCCAGCTTTATGCTCTGGCCCGGAAGGCTCCCAGGTGGTTTGCCTCAAGCCCCACTCTCCTCAGGGCCACACCCTGCCAGCCAATTAACTCCCCCAGCTGGGAGCTGAGCTAGCAGAGCCTCTGCTGCCTGCTCTAACAGAGGGAACAGGGGCTGGCTCAGTACCTTTTCACCAGCACCCTTACAGTGATCCTTAGTTCTTGTGTTATAAGAAGTAAATATCACTTCCTTATTTATTTTCTCCACACCAGTCAGGATTTTATAGACCTCTATCATATTGTCCCTTAGCCAGCTCTTTTCTAAAATGAAAAGCCCCAGTCTTATTAATCTCTCCTCATACAGAAACCATTCCATAACTCTAATTATTTTTGTTGCTCTTTTCTGAACCTTTTCCAATTCCAATATATATTTTTTTGAGATGGGGCAAACACATCTGCACGCAGTAATCAAGATGTGGGTATACCATTGAATTATATAGAGGCAATATGATGTTTTCTGTCTTATTATCTATCCCTTTCCACAGGGATGTTAAATTTAATTATATTATAATATTATATTCTGGTCACTGTTACCAAGCAGTCCAGATCTTGAATCAGATCCTGTTGTCCACTTAGAGGTGAATATGAATTGCCTCTCCTCTTGTGGGTTCTAGGACTAGCTACTCCAAGAAACAGTCATTTAAGGTGTCAAACTTTGTCTCTGCATCCCATCTTGAGGCAATATGTACTCAGTCAATATGAGGATAGTTGAAATCCCCCATTATTGAGAGGGTTTTATTTTATTTTATTTTAATAGCCTATCTAATCTCCCTGAGCATTTCACAGTCACTATCACCATATTGATCAGGTGGTCTGTAATATACCTCTACTGCTATATTTGTCTTATTATTAGAGCATGGAATTACTATCCATAGAGATTCTGTGGTACAGTTTGGTTTATTTAATTTGATTCTATGCTTTCTTTCACATATAGTGCCACTCCCCAACCTGCATGGACTGTTCTGTCCTTCCGATATATTTTGTACATTGGTATTACTGTGTCCAATTGATTATCCTTATTCTACCAAGTTTCTGTGATGCTTATTATATCAATATCCTCATTTAACACAAAGCACTCCAGTTCACCCATCTAATTATTTAGACTTCTAGTATTGGTCCAAATTATAGTGACTAGCATACTGAAATTAATCAAGCTGTAAAATAAATCTCAGTCTTTAAAAGAATGTCTATTACTGGCCAGACTGTGAATATCTTACTCACTCATCAGGGCATACTCATTCAGCCAAGTAGTGCATGATACTTGGGTGAGTGATGGATATATATAATATATATTGTGACAAAGCTCCAAGTCTGTACTTGTGGGTCCTGCACTTCCTGGCAGATTTAGGGGCCTCAGAAACTCATCTAGGCCCCAGAGTGACCTCCCTTTCTCAGTATAATTGGCAAGAGTCACCACCTAGTGAGTTACCTTCATCACAGGCCAGTATGGAAGATGGAAAAGGGGAGCCCGGGCCCACCCTCTACTCCGGACTCCAGCCGAGGGACACTAATAGTATCAGCTAAGATGGCTGACCTTTTAGGCACAAAACACAATACAATTCCCTGGGCTACTTCCCCACAGCAGTCCCTACTTCTTCAAACCCCACTTCACCCTTACCTCAGGGCCTCCTTCCTTCTGGATGATATGTTGTCCACCACTCAGTCTCACCAACCACACAACTTCCTCTCACAGCTCCTGACACCCACACCCACCTGACTGGCTGGGAGGTTTTTATCTGGTTTCAGCCAGTCCCTGATTGGCTTCAGGTGTCCCAATTAGGCTAGCTGTTTCTACTCCTTTCTAGAAGGTTCTTAATTGGCCCCAGGTGTCTTGATTGGCCTGGAGTAGCCTTTGTTTGGCTATCCAGGGAACAGGGACTGGCCCATCCTGAGACTAATATACCTGCCTTCCAGCACTCTCCTGTATCCTTCTGGTCTGACTTCGTCACAATATATACACACAGATGGGGAAATGAGGAAATCAATCATATATATACCCCATGTGGTATATATGCACATCGTATGTATACCACACTGGGTATATATACACATGATTGTTTTCCCTATTTCCCCATTTTCCCCATACATATGAGTATGTATACATCATATATATACCCACTATATATTGGGTGAGTGATATGATGTAGGACTTTCCTCCAGGGGAGACTACAGGTCCTTCCTATCAAATGGTCTTATGGAAATTCTCTCCCCCATCACTTTTTATTAAAATGTTAAATCTTTACCTCGATGTTTCCTCATGACTGGGTAAGGATAGTGAGTGTATAGAACCCCTCACCTAATGTTTCTATTTCCTTTCCACCTTGGTAGTATGAAGAGGGGATGCCATCTGAAGTTATGAGGCTGTTCATATACGAACTTTGAGTCCATTTAGGAAAAAAAAACTAGAAGGAAAAAAATTGTGGGAGGAACTGAACAGACTGCTTGCCTTTATTTGCTTTTCTTTTCAAGTGGCAGTGTTATTTAAAAAATATTCTGCAGAAAAACAATTAATCTGTCCTAGAATTTGTGCTCACAAGGATTTGATGATAAACAAACCAGTCACCATAACTTATAAAAAGTAGACTTCTTTGGATGGAATGCAGCTACAGACTTTTCCAACTTAGCACTCTTTCAAGGCATCCATTGAGGAATGCTGGACCAGACAGGAGTGAGGTTAGAAGGATTAAAGACCAAATAATGGATCCCAAAGACAGAAGTAGTTTTATCTAGAGTTCTCCTTAAAGAGTCAGACTAAACTATGAGTTTCTAGGTAAAATGACAAGATTCAATTTCAGGGCAACTAGCTCAGCACCTTTGGAATGACAAATGTGGCAGTGACAACCTTCTATTGTATTTGAGAAAAGCAACAGCTTATATTTAAAATATAATGCCCAAAATTTTCAAATATGTTAGGCTTGTAAGTGTGGGATTGTCAAAATAGTCTAAGGAAGCTGAACACTTTAACTGAGCACTTATCTTCCTAAAGACTTTGAAAGTCCCAGTGGCCAGATTTTCAAACGTATGAGCATCCAGATGCTTCTGTTACTCCTACATTGATTACATTGTTATTCCTACATTAGTGAGATGAAATTTTTCTACATTCATTCAGCCCTGCCACACTACTTCTTCTGCCTTCCTTCTAAACACACACAGGCAGAGTAGAGAATTCCTTCACACTAATTATTTTGCTGGTCAGTATATCTCAAAGTGATGCCTCTGTTCAAGAAACTTAAAGGTCAATACTCAAGTTCAGTTTTAAAGAAACTACACAAACTTCAGAGTAGATTGGGCGGGAGATGAGGCAATGTTTTCCTCCAATTTTGTTCACTAAAAATAACCACATCACATTTTGTGACTTGTATTTGCTATAACCATAAAATAATGGGAACCTTCTGCAGATAAAATTCATTATATTAAATTGTATTTTATTAATTTATATTCTATTTTGGCTATACATCTCTAGGAGAAATCTACTTTTGAGAAAACAAATGAAATCATAGATAAACACTAGTTATTCTGTCTTGTTTTGAAGGCCCTATATTCTATGTTGCAACAATATTACATTTTTAACTTCAGCTGCATAATAGAAGTTATTCTGAATTCTTACAGTCTAATAATTCAGCTGCTCACTAACACTGCAAAGTATAGATTATTTTCTTTTAGAAATTACTTTAAAAACAACAACAACTAAGCAACAGCCTCTAGTACATAGGATATCTACATTGATCATCCTGTTGTACCAAAAATGGTTAATTTATATGTTTATAAATTGAAAAGCACTTTCTGTGCCACTACTGAACAAAATAGTGGCTCCAACTGTATTTCCTTCAGTTAAGTGTCTTAGGCCTGGTCTACACTAGTGGGGTGGGGGGATCAGTCTAAGTTGCGTAACTTCAGCTATGTCTGAACATAGCTGAAGTCGACGTACTTAGATCTACTCACCACAGTGTCTTTACTGTGGTGATTCGACAACTGATGCTACCTGTCGATTCTGCCTGTGACTCTCACTCCAGTGGCATACTGGAGTCAACAGGAGAGCAGAGACAGGACTCAACAGTTGATTTATCGCGTCTAGACTAGATGCAATAAATTAATCCCTGCTGTATCGATCACTGCCTGTCAATCCTGCTGGTAATGTAGACAAACCCTTGAAGGCAAGAGTGCTCAGACTGAATTCTGTTTTCATCTGCCACTTCAAATCAGACTTCTTTCTCTATAACAACCATAAAAATACCTATGCCACCTTTACTAAAATCTTCATCCATGCTTTCATCTCCTCACAGTGACCTTTTGAAAAGGAAAAGACAAAAAAGACAAAACATTTATCCCCCGCACTCCAAAAAAGGTGAATGAGTCAATGAGACCTCAATATTTTTAAGCCATCTGAAAACATTTTTGTTTTAGTTACACTTCTTAGTAGTTAGCCCTATTCTTCTCTGCAATTCTGTGGTAAGTATATCCTGAATTATTTTTTGATAGGTATAGTTTACCATAAAATTACCTAACCCTATTATATAATTTCAGTTACATTGCTCAATAGTTCACTTGTCTGAAATATGATTTTATTATTTATATATTGCTCCTAATTCTCTGCAGCATTGTTAATTGACTTCTATCACAGTGGATCTTCATTTGCAGGAGGTCTAAAACTCCTAGAAGACACATTCATGTAGGTTGAGTATGGAGACTTTTCAACATGTTCAGATGGCTGATGCTTCTTATTAAGTAAAACACTGACAAAAAGGAAGTTCCAGGGTAAAACTTTCAAAAATCTCAAAGTCTTATTTTCCCTCTTGATTTTTATTATTCTCCCCTCAAGACAATATAAGGCGGCGGGGGCGGGGGAACCCAAATAAATAAAAAAGTAAAGAGAGCCAGGATTTAATCAACATTTTCCAAAAATTCAGATCAAATCTTTTAAAATTGTCTGAGGGCCCTTTTTTCGAAAACTTTACCGCTCTTTAGCTGACAGGTCAGCCAAGTTAATTCTTAGTTCTATTCTTGGAAGCAGTTTGCTCTTGTATCTAAGCCCGGGGTGGGAAAACGTTTTGGCCCGAGAGCTACATTGGGGTTGAAAAATTGTGTGGAGAGCTGGGAATGGAAGGCTGTGTCTCCCCAAACAGCCTGGCCTCCAGTCCCTATCTGCCCCCTCTCACTTCCTGTCCCCTAACTGCCCCCCTCAGAACCTCCAACCCATCCAACCCCCCACTGCTTGTCCCCTGACCATCCCCTCCTGAGACCCCTGATGCTAACCACCTCACCCTGACCCAGCCAACTCCCCAACTCATTGTCCCCTGACTACACCCTTCCAAGACCCCCTCCTGACCATAATGATCCCCCAGCACTGCAACCCCTATCCAACTCCTCTGCTGACTGCCCCATTCCCTATCCACATCCCGTCCTCCCCCGACAGCCTCCCCCAGGACTCCCACACTTATCCAATCCCTCCCCTTCCATGTCCCATGGTCCCCTCTGCCCCTTATCCTTATCCCCCCTGGCCCCAGCCCCCTTACCATGCCACTCAGAGCAGCGTGTCTGGCTCTGGCCAGACATGCTGCCGCACTTATCCACAGGAATGAGCCGCCCCACTCCCCAGAGTGCTGCCCTCATGGCGAGCTGAGGCTCTGGGAGTGCAGGGAAGATAGGGTAGGGACCAGGGGTAGCTGGACAGGATGGGCTCGTGAGCCAGATGTGCCCCGCAGGCTGTAGTTTGCGCCCCCCTGATCTAAGCAATACACCATTTGGCTACTAGCATTGCTCTGGTTGTCACCCTGAAAGGTAATGGGACTTATGCTCCATAGTCACTACAGCATTTTGAAAATTTTAACCCTTAGACTAAAACTTACAGAATCCTCTAAGGGCTCTGTGACCCTAATCTTCCAATTGGTAGTACGCTACCATGGAACATACATCTAATCTTTCCCACTGATGTTTCAAAAATTGCACAGATAACTCAAAATTAGTGAACAAAAAAGGAAATGCTACTAGAGATAATAGAAACATACCCCCCCATGGAAAAAAGTTGAAAAGCTTCTATTTGTTTTTAAAAAAAAGTTTGAGGGGAAAAAGCTAAATGAAATCAAAATCTTTAGTTTAATTCTATTTTGATTCAAAGAAAAAAAATCAGCTTGGTAAAACAAATTTTTTTCAACACTCTTCTGTTTTTAAAAACCCAACCAAGTGAAGTGCTTCTTGATTTAAATCATATTTTTTGCTTCAGTGTAATTTGAAATAGAGAAGTTCAAAAATCTAAATGAAACAAAATGCAATTTGAATTGTAACAAGTTTTCACTTTATGTTCATTTGGAAATTTCCCATTAACTTTTACACTGGAAATTTCAATTTTCCATTACATTTTTAATGGAATCATGTTTCACTGGATAACATTTTTGATCAAAATATTTCAGATAGCTCTAGCTGCCAGCTGGGAAGGTTTGGTGCTATAGTATGGCAAATGGTGATGGGGTGGCATAGACCCCCCCGCCCCCGCACTGACTCAATGCAGGCAAGCAGTTAATTACCTTTTAAGAGAGAGTCAGGAAGAGGAATGTCTCACCCTCAAAAGGCTGCTCAGACTGACAATTAGAGGGAAAGTCTGCAGCTAGGTTCATCCTAGCAGCATTTGTACATACATAAGATGGAAATGAAAGCAGCTTTGGGTTAGTTAAAACTGATTATGGAGTGGGGAATTTTCTAGGCTGACACTGTTTAAAGAATCAGTATATAAGAATGGCCATACTGGGTCAGACCAAAGGTCCATCCAGCCCAGATCCTGTCTACCGACAGTGGTCAATGCCAGATGCCCCAGAGGGAGTGAATCTAACAGGTAATGAATAAGTGATCTCTCTCCTGCCATCCATCTCCACCTTCTGACATACAGAGGCTAGAGACACCATTCCTTACCCATTCTGGCTAATAGCCATTAATCAACTTAAGCTCCATGAATTTATCTAGTTTTCTTTTAAACCTTCTTATACTCCTAGCCTTTACAACCCCCTCCCCTCAGGCAAGGAGTTCCTCAGGTTAACTGTGCACTGTGTAAAGAACTTCCTTTTATTTGTTTTAAATCTGCTGCCCATTATTTTCATTTGTTGGCCCCTAGTTCTTATATTATGGGAACAAGTAAATATTTTTCCTTATTCACTTTCTCCAGACCATTCATTATTTTATGTACCCCTATCATATCCCCCTTAGTCTCCTCTTTTCCAGGCTGAAAAATCCTAGTCTGTTTAATCTCTCCTCATATGGGACCCATTCCAAAACCCTAATCATTTTAGTTTCCTTCTCTGAACCTTTTCTAATGCCAGTAGATCTTTTCTGAGATGAGGAGACCACATCTGTACGCAGTATTCAAGATGTGGGTGTACCATGGATTTATATAAGGGCAATAAAATATTCCCTGTTTTATTTTCTATCCCTTTTTAAATGATTCCTAACACCCTGTTTGTTTTTTTGACTGCTGCTGCACACTGCATGGAAATCTTCAGAGAACTGTTCATGATGACTCCAAGATCTCTTTCCTGATTAGTTGTAGCTAATGTAGCCCCCATCATCTTGTATGTGTATTTGGGGTTATTTTTTCCAATGAGCATTACTTTACATTTATCCACATTAAATTTGCCATTTTATTGCCCAGCCACTTAGTTTTGTGAGATCTTTTTGAAGTCTTCACAGTCTGCTTTGGTCTTACCTGTCCTGAGCCGTTTAGTATCTGCAAACTTTTCCACCTCCCTGTTTACCCCTTTCTCCAGATCATTTATAAATAAATTGAATAGGATTGGGCCTAGGACTGACCCTTGGGGAACACTACTAGTTACCCCTCTCCATTCTGAAAATTTACCATTTATTCCTACCCTTTGTTCCCTGTCTTTCAACCAGTTCTCATTCTATGAAAGGATCTCCTCTCTTATCCCATGACAACTTAATTTACATAAGAGCCTTTGGTGAGGGACCTTGTCAAAGGCTTTCTGGAAATCTAATATCAGAGGGGTAGCCGGGTTAGTCTGGATCTGCAAAAGCAACAAAGTGTCTTGTAGCACCTTATAGACTAACAGATCTTAGGGATCATGAGCTTTTATGGGCTGATAAAGTGGGTCTTAGCCCATGAAAGCTCATGATCCCTAAGATCTGTTAGTCTATAAGGTGCTACAAGACTCTTTGTCGCTTCTGGAAATCTAAGTACACTATGTCCACTGGATTCCCCTTGTCCATATATTTGTTGACCCCTTCAAAGAACTCTAATAGATTAGTAAGACGTGATTTCCCTTTAAAGAAACCATGTTGACTTTTGCCCAACAATTTATGTTCTTCTATGTTTCTGAAAATTTTATTCTTTACTACTGTTTCAACTAATTTGCCCGGTACTGACATTAGACTTACTGGTCTGTAATTGCTGGGATCACCTCTAGAGCACTTTTTAAATATTGGTGTTAAATTGGCTATCTTCCAGTTATTGAGTACAGAAGCTGATTTAAATGACAGGTTACAAATCATAGTAAATAGTTCCACAATTTCACATTTGAGTTCTTTCAGAACTCTTGGGTGAATGCCATCTGGTCACGGTGACTTGTTACCCTTAAGTTTATCAATTAATTCCAAAACCTTCTCTAATGACACTTCAATCTGTGACAATTCCTCAGATTTGTCACCTACAAAGGACGGGACAGGTTTGGGAATCTCCCTAACATCCTCAGTCATGAAGACTGAAGCAAAAAACTCATTTAGTTTCTCCGCAATGACTTTGTCATCTGTAAGTGCCCCTTTTGTATCTCGATCATCCAAGGGCCCCCCTGGTTGTTTAGCAGGCTTCCTGCCTCTGACATACTTAAACATTTTGTTATTACCTTTTGAGTTTTTGGCTAGTTGTTCTTCAAAATCCTTTTGGGCTTTTCTTATTATATTTTTACACTTAACTTGGCAGCATTTATGCTCCTTTTTATTTACCACACTAGGATTTGACTTCCACTTTTTAAGAGATGCCTTTTTAATCTCTCACTGCTTCTTTTATATGGTTGTTAAGCCATGGTGGCTTGTTTTTAGTTCTTTTACTGTATATGTGGGGGGGTTTCTGTAATTTGGGTATACATTTAAGTTGGGCCTCCATTATGATGTCCACGCAGGGATTTCATTCTAGTCACTATACCTTTTAATTTCTGTTTAACTAAGCTCTGCATTTTTCATAGTTCCCCTTCTTGAAATTAAATGCCACAGTATTGAGCTGTTGAGGTCTTCTTCCCACCACAGGAATGTTAAATGTTATTATATTATGGTCACTATTTCCAAGCGGTCCTTTTATAATTACCTCTTGGACCAGACTTTGTGCTCCAATCAGGACTAGACTGAGAATTTCCTCTGCCCCTGTGGGTTCCTGTACCAGCTGCTCTAAGAAGCAGTCAAAGTATCAAGAAATTTTGCATCTGCATTTCATGCTGAGGTGACATGTACACAGTCAATATGGGAATAACTGAGGAATGAATTGAAGGACTTTGATCTAGGCTTACTGCAAAGGAGGACAAGTGAAGAAAAGTGTGCATTTTGGCTTTTGTTTCTTTTTTATTTTCTTCAAAACCCTGAGAAGACAGAGTGTGGAATGAACAAATTGGCCTGGCCTAAATGGACATTGGTACTGTGGGATGGTGCCACAAGGAGGTTTGGGTTTAATTTGTCTGGAGAGCAAAACACAGACAAGCCCTAAAGACTGTGTATTCCCCTTTGAACAAAAAAGTGATACAAGAACTGGTCTGCAGTGAGAAAACAGGGGGCTTATTGTTAGGACCAGGTTCTTCCTTGCTTATTGGGACTCCAAGATGAGAACTTCTCAAACTCTACAGTATTAAAATGGAAGATTGCCACACAAATATATGAGACAGATCACTCTCTCCCTTGGAGAAGGTAGCAGAGAGTCAATTCCTTTCAAATAGGAATTTGAAATATGTCCTATCAGCTCAGCGGGGTTTGGCAATATGAGTAACTGGGAATCCCAGATCTGCAGAGGCAGGAGTCTTCTATGCAGACAATTTCACAGGCCTCTGCTGCCTCTTACCTGCATAGCTCCATTGTTGTAAGTGTGAGGTGTTCTGTGCTCAGCACTCTTGAAAAACAGGTAGATGCTAATATGACTTTAGGGGCCTACAACTTGAAAACTTTGAATCAGAGTGCTCCTAGAGGAATACTTTGTTTTCTACAAATAAGTGTTATATGTATGCTCTTATGGCCAAATCATGAATCCCTAAAAATAGGGTTTAAAATTCAACCTGCTAGCCTTAATTAAGTAATGATAAAACAGTATCTACGGTATGTATTGCCAAAGCTGAAAGTTATTACAGGGAGTGTTTTGTATCTTCAATTATAATATGTATTAGTGTCATGCTAAATCAAACCTGAACTAATTTTATTTTTTCACAACTTTGTCTTTATATAAAGGTGCATAATTGCAACCAAATATCAGTCAGTAATTCAAATATCTATAACTGCTTCTAACCCCTACACAAAGGAATCCAGAAATTAAGGTTTTTTGGTTTTGTTTTTTTTTATTTTTATTTTTTAGGAGAAGAGAAGCATAAAATTGTTTGTTCTATTAGGAAAAAGTAGCAGATGGGGAAATGGGCAGCAGTCATTTGTCAACATAAGGAAACCATAATGGTGGCATCAAGAAGAAATTTATGCTATTGCAAGAGTCATGCCTCATGATACTATTATTAGTTGTTTGTGTTACATGAATGATAATGAGAATTGCATCACTTTGTGAATTTCTAGGTTACTTTTAAATTTGGACGTTTTCTACGTTATATGTCTGCTTCCCACCTGACAGGCTTTCAAAATTTTCCGACAAGTCCACAAGTTTAGAGAGTGTCATATATATAATAAGATATATTGGTTTTAGGAGAATCTTAAAATTTTGACATTTCATATCTGAATTATAGACTTTGAGCTGTGCTTCTGGAAAGAAACCCCATTGGACCCATTCCCTGAGAATTGTCCCAGTTTGTTCATTTAGGGAGCTGAGAATCTCTCCCCTACCTCCTCCCCAGGGACCGGCCCACAGATTCTGTGGAGCTTGCAAAGTCCATGCACCTCAAGTCTATGCCTTGGTGTGTGACATGAGTGTATATTACATTATATACACACACACACACACATATACATATCATTCTATATATAGAATATAGTAGAGTGATAAATAATGATGAGCACAGGCCAGTTCTACAGAACAATCTGGATAGGTTGGTAAGTGGGCCTGACTTGACTAACATGTATTTGAATATAGCCAAAAGCAAGGACACACATCTAGAAACAAAGAATGTAGGTAACATCTACCACATGGAGACTCTATTTTGGAAGACAAGTGACTGACAGGGATTTAGTGGTCATGGTAGCCAACTGACTGAACACCAGCTCACACTGTGATGTGGTGGCTAAGAGACAATGCAGTCATTGGTTCTACATGTAAGGGAATACTGAGTAGGAGTAGGGAGGTGGTATTATCTGAATATAGGGCATTAGTGAGAACATAACTCAAATAATTTCTTCTACTTCTGGTATCCATGCTATCAAAAAAGTGTGTTGACAGACTAGAATTGAAAATGATACAGAAGAGATCTGCAAGAATGATCTGAGTTCTGACACACTTCCTTTTTCACTTATAGGCTTAAGAAGCTCAGTCTATTTTGATTATCCAAGAGCAAGTTAAGAGCTGACTTGATCACTGTCTATAAGTACCCTTGTGGGAAAAATATTTGGTAGTAGAGGGCTCTTCAGTCTAGCCTACTAAGGTTCAGTGGTTAGAAGCTGAAGCTACACAAATTCAGACTAGAAATAAGATGCATATTTTTAATAGTGAGGGTAATTAACCATTGAACTTATGTATCTAGGGATAGAGCGGACTCTCCAGTTACTTGAAAACTATAAATAAAAAAAAAATGCTTTTTCTAAAAAGAATGCTCTAGCTGAAACAAATGTTATAAACTTGATGCAGGAATTACTGATTGAAATTCTGTGTCCTGTGGAGATGGTCAGATTAGATCCCTTCTGACCTTTAAAAAAACCCTATTAATTCTATAGAGCAATTGAGTTTTAAGTTTTAAGTTAAACTTTTCATTGGGGGCTACCATTTTTCTCATATTCTCTCTTCCAAGTTCCTGTCTACGGTAAAACTCACAGGGCATATTTCTGGCCTTCCTGAAAGTTTGTCGACCACTCTGCCAAAACAATGCCACAAGCTTAGCGGCATACACTGACAAATGGGACAGCAGGAGGGAGCTCATGAATCCAGCAATGCTTTCTCTTGCCTTTGTTGATTTCTAAAGTACTGTAAGAAAAATCCATTTTTCATTACACCCAAGGTAAGATACCCACAGAGTTGAGAAACAGTTTAGTTGCTTATTGTGATGTTACCTTTGCTCCAAGATCAGTTAGTTTACAAGGAAGTGGATGGGGATTTCAGAAGCACTGTGCCTGTAGAGAAACAGAAACAAATTAAGGTAGTTTCCCTATGTTTTAGGGATCTCAGAATTACTCTGGCAACCTAGAAGTCAGACTCCAACATCCTGAAAGCTGAATGGTTTCTATCCGCTGGTGACACTTTGTTTCTCTAAACTGCTGTCTGATGTTTTGCTTGCAGTGAGACCACTGAGATTCTAAAGCAGGAAAAAAAGATAGTAAAATCATCAGTTGGTATAGATTTAACTCACATTTAACTAAAATGTAGCTAAGTATAAATTATGGGTGTGCACAGATTTAATCATTTTTATGTACATTTTACAACTGCAATGAATGTTTGAGAGTGAGAGAGGGTGACCTGTTTGAAATGCATTACTATTTCTCTATATCAAGAGCCTCATCTCAAAGCCTCAGCATTCATACAGAAGAGGAGCATTATTTATTCCCACCCCTCCTTGTCCACCTCCAGCTCTTCTTAACATTCCTGCTAAAGCTTTTAATTAAAAATAATATCCATAGTCACAGCGCATCTTGAGATGTTAGAATTAGGGACACAGAACCAGTGTCAAAATCACATGCAGCATTAACTATATTTTTATTCCAAAACTGTGACATCAGCACCACAATATTCATTCTGTACAAATCCATACTAAGGAATCCTCTATAATTAACCCTGTAGCAATACCAATATCTCAGTGTCTGACCCTAGTGTTATTGTACCTTCACTATAAATAAATAAAAAATATAACAATGTAGCATATAGAAGACTAGGCTGAATGACATTCCCCATTTACAAAAGAAAGCTTTCATAGTAAAGTAGAAAAGGGCTGGGAGAGAAGAAGGGGAGAATCACTTTAATTGTAGAACTGTGAAAGTTGTTCCAGCTCATACTAGTGCCTCTTATTCAAGCCTCCTTTACCCCAATGGAGTAAAATAGAATTTTTAGGGGTGGAGGGAAGCTTAGAAAACTTTGGCACATGGGTGCCAAAACAAGAAAGAAAGAAATTTCAACCCCACTGAAAAATTAACTAGCAATGGGATTTATTTGAACAGCAATACACAGCACCTATGTTGTAGTTGTACAGCACAAATTATTGACAACAATTTTTATGGTAGTTTGGGAGCATTTAGAGGCAGAATTGTAATCACTGCACCTACAATTCTCACCTTCATCTTCGTTTTCAAGAGTGGCACGAGAACAGAGTTCTCATTTCTCTGGTGTGCAATTTTGTTTATGCTCACTAGTCCATTTCTCTTGTCTGTATACAGTGCATTTAGGAAGGCGGATATTAGCTCACCAGCATTGATATGTCTGTTGCTCTGCCCAAGACTTATGTATGTTCTTTTCAATGGAAAGTCTAACTTCCTTCCTATTCTTTCTTTCTTGCACTGCTCAGTAGTAAGAAGTGCAGATTATGAATGGTAAGGAGTGCAGATTGTGAATGGTAAGGAGTGCAGATTGTGACTGGCCTGAACCTGGTACCATGTGGGAACAAATACCACAAAGTACTGTATATAGCTATCCAACTCTCAATCAGTTGCAGCACCTGTGCTTCTTGGCAGCAATAACCAATTTTGTCATATAATATTGTGGTTTTATGCTAGAGATGATTAGAAACATTAATGAAACTAGCAGACTCATTCACCTGTGACCTTAAAGAGGACTGGAACTCTGAAGGCTAGAGACAGGAAAAGTTACAGAAAAATTATCCTACTCACTAAATTCCCATCTGAATTTTGCTTTAGTAGAAAATGATGTAATTCTGTAGGCTGTTAGAGAAGGATAAAATCATCATATCATGTGTTTCCCCTATCTGTACAAAGGTAACCAAGCCAACAAAATTTCTGTATTTAAGTCAAACATAATTGAGTTGAATAATGCACATTTTCTACTGTTTGCTTGTTATTCTCTCTTACACTAATTGTTGGACTGTATTGGTTTCATTATCAATCTGGTCATGAAAAGAGTTCAGTTTATTGATGAAAATCACACCAAAACCCTTTCTAGCTTTGAAAATTAAATTTACTCCAAAGTCTTAATGACAAATTTACTCAAAAGTGTTTGTGACTAAAGCGGAGCAAGAAGATATTCAAGGAACAGAACAGAAAATGCTATTTCATCAAGACAAATATTTTGTGGGAGCATATGGGTTTTGATCATAAAAAGCTGGGAAAGTTTCTCAGGTCCAGGATAATATTTTAGGGTGGAGGGAATAAGGAGGAAAGAAAGAATAGCCCAATGTTTAGGGAACCCACCTAGGATGTCAGAAATTTAAGTTATGTCCCTGTTCAGAACCAGACAATCTAACTAATAGGTTATTCTGGAGTGGCACACTCTTATTTTTTCACCAAAAAAATCTTATTTTCATTCTGCCTTAAGAGTAAACAGATCCCACAACTTCAAAATTTGAACCAAATGGAACTGTTGTTTTCCATCTAGCTGTGGATCAATCCACAGTTGTTTGCTTTTTTTCATTGTTTTCGCATTAAAAAGCGGGTTGCTAATGCCTTGTAATGTTTTACAGCTGAGCTTCTGGTTTTCCATCTTTTATATATAAAATTGTAATCAGTTTGATTCTTGTGAAAGTGATTGGCAGAGCTCCAGGTGTTTTCCTCTGATCACAGTCTAAATTCCTCATGTTCCTTTGGTGAAAGAAGATACAAAGATTGGAATCAGCAGGACTGCTTCCTTACTTTCTTGTATTCCTTGCAAAGACCAAAATCTTGTATGCTTGTCTGTGAAAACTTAGTGCATATCAAAATATCAGCGAGGAGAAAATAAGTTGTGATTAATTATAGAACAGTAGGAAGTGTTATAGGATGAAAGAAAACCAGGTTCCAGCTAATAAAAGGATCAGCACAGTTTTCCAAACAACTTATAAAAATGAGCAAGAATTGCATGGAATTGAAACCCAGGTGCAAAACACACACACATGCGCACACACACACACACAAACACATGCACACACACACAAATTTCAAAATCCTCACAAGGAACAGGGAAAAAGGTGAGAGGAAAAAAAAAAAATAAGAAAAACAGTGTCTTTGGAAAGCTGATGCTATTAAAGATGTAACATTGGTTGATTTACAGAATCAAAAAATGATGGTTACATAGAATATGAGGAGTTTGTATCCATTCACTACCATTTATACCATTATTGTTATTACACTATTGTAAGCAAGGCCTCTCTTTTGATAGCTATTTTGATAGCAATGTACCATTCATATTATTTTTTATAAAATGAGTTTCCAGTCTGATGAGTTACCTGTTCTGTTCATTCGCTCTGAAGCGCCTGTGCATCAGCCACTGTTGGAATACAGACTACTGGACTAAAGAAACCTTTGGTCTGACCTCGTATGACCATTCTTATGAGTGACTATGGAGGAGTGGCAGCTTTTCATGCAGCTAATCTGCACCTCATGGATGTTCAGATATCTACTATGTCTGTCTACGTCATTAAGTTCCATTTAGATTTCTCTTTTCTGAATCAACAAGAATTTCTTCTGAGATATGAACACTAATGTGTAGTTTCATCATTAGTGCAGAAGATGCAGCCTACCCCCACTCCCATTCTGCATTCAGCTGGCTCTGCAGTTTTCCTAACCTGTTGTGCCGGGCCTGAAAAGCCATAAAATGTTTTTCCCCAGTATAAGGGAGACTTTGTCTGGTGTCCTTGGGCTGGTGGAATGGCCCTATGCTGCCTCCTAGGGAAGAATTGTGGCTGGAATGCAGGGTTTTCCATCTACTCTGGACTGCATTCAGAGACCCATGGAGGTCCATTATAGCAAAATATAAATATGAGCAGTCCTATGAACCCAAGAATCCCGAAAGTGCATAAGATTACCTCTGCACCACTACCTCCATTAATTTTAGCACAATCAAAATGGCGATTTAGAGTCATTTCATTGTATTAAATAAAATTACAAATTGTCCCCACAATTTTAGCCACCCTAATGTTTTCAACAGAGATTAGTGAATACTGGTGCTGGATCATGCCAAACTACTGTGGCATTCTGGTGAACATATAAGGTGTAACTTTGGAATGCGACAGGCATTACAAAATTCTGAACACTTATGCCTTTCTAAGACTTTTAAATACACATTTTCAAAAGGTGCCCACTAATTCTGGATGCCCATCTTGAATCAGTTAGCTGTCTCAAGTTGGCCAAACAGGCACTCATAATTAGTGGACATGTAGACAGCTAGGCCTTAGTGTTCATCATAACCAACACATAAAAAATGAGAAGGGATCTAGATTATTTTTTTTATTATTGCCCCTAAGAAAAGCAGTTATTGCATTCCTTTAAGATAGAAAAATGCGAGCATATTTTGCCTCTAGGAATGCCACCTGCAGCATTGTATTTTGCATGCAGGGAGAATCTCATTTATGGACAAACAAGATCCAACACAGCAAGAGTTTTATAAAGTTTAGTACAGCTAATTTTCATGTCCATATAAATTAAATATGTTCTCCTCAGTTTGCATATTTTTATCTGGAGTTTTAGATTTCTCATGTTTGTGAATATGCTCTTTCCCTGCTTAATCTAGTTTAAATGATTGCCATGCATTCTATGTGAGGATGCTTGGAGATGACTCAGTTATGCTTGGAACAGAATGCAGTTGCCCACCTGTTCGGTAGTATTAGCTAAAAGAAATATTGCTAGTGCACTAACTCTGTAGTCAGATCCAGCTGCAGTTCCTGCAGTTGACAAACTGAGCAGAAACTGCAGAGAGCTACCTACAGATATACTTCCAAATGTCAGTTAATTTGGTTCATCTGGGAGCTCATCATTTTATCATTGCTTTTAGCAAATATTCTAACAAGTGAATTTATTGACTTTCCCCTATTCTTGCCTGTTTCCTCTCAGAGCATAAGTATCTAAATGAATCCCTAGTCAAGATTTTAAAATGATTATGAAATATCCATATAGTCATCTGGTTTCAGAAGCTGCTGTTTCTGCTTTTATGCATATTTTGAGATCATACCATAATATTGATAAATATGAAGATACAGAAAGTTGTCTGCCAAATATAAAACCCTATGGCAACCCTGGATGCACTTGGAAATGTTCTCATGTCCACTGCAATAAGTATTAGCCTGGAGATAAAAAAAGAATTTATTAATTACAATTTTCAAGATAACAGGATTACTTTATTAATTCATCTAAGAACTCATTATATTTACTGACTTAGATAAGCAGTGTAGAGCAAGAGCAGAATATATTGTTCCTAACAGTGTAATTAATCAATTGACCACTGTACATTTTAGAAGCTGGGATCAAAATTTTTCTCAACAGATACGGAGGCCCCAATCAGAGAACACCTATCTCATGTGATGTGCACTAAGTTTACTGTGGATCCAATTCTACCCTCATTAAAATCAGTGACAAAGCTACAGCTGGAATAACAGTAAAACTCTTAAGAGGTTATATGAATATCTATTAGTTCCTATTCTGTATTTACTTACAACAAAAAGAGTATCCATCCCTCAAAAGGCATTGAATAGACAATATAAGAGCAGCTCTCTGAAGAGGAAATCCTTACTAGAGAGGAAAATCCAAATGCCAAACACTTTCACCCACAAATACAATACCTTTAGTGACTATGGACTGTGTAGCATATGGGACCCTGATCCACAATCATTTCTTATGGACCCCTGGGGTTTTCAGTTGCTGTTATACCTAGTTATTTTGGAGGTTCCGGTACTTAGCCTGCTCCAGAGATGAAAAACAGTTGAGATTGTTGCTAATGGACATGATGCTTCTCTCTACTTCAGCATAACTAGTAAGTGCACATTTAAAGCATGAGAGAGAGAATGTGTGGCACTGCTTACCCCTTTGTCCAGCAGTTTAAATGCCAGCTATAGATTTGGGGGTGAATTTAGGGCTTGGGAAGAAGGGAGAGATCATAGCATTGACTTAAATTTACCTCTTCTGTGTGTGTGCATTGTGCTCTTTCACACACAGAAGAAATCAATATGTTTATAGTATTTCTAAGTAGTTTTTGTAGATTAGTCAGGTATTCATAGATTCCAAGGTCAGAGGGACCATTGTGATCATCTTGGCAGATCTTCTGTACAACATGGCCATAATGTTACCTAGGGTTATCTGAACCCAAATCCATGGTAACTAATCTCTTTTTTCCAGGTGGTGTCATGAAATAAATCAGCGAGGGATGCAGCACCACCTAAAACTCCTTTTTTTTAAAAAAAAAAAAATTGAGTATAAAGCACACATCAAAACCTAGCAATAGTCTAGAACAGTGGTTCTAAATCTGTGGGTTAGGACCCCAAAGTGGGTCACAACCAGGGCCAGCCCACAACATTTTGGTACCTGAGGTGGGGAGCTCAAATGATGCCCCATGCACTCTCACTTGGGCCAAAACTTTGAAAGGTCTCAATTCTACCTTCTTCCTGTTGTATTCCTCTTATAGTACTGTGCTGCTACCTACCCCAATAAAGGAGAACTAACATCTTAATATTTTTGAACAATGCATTTTAAGTAACACTTAACTTTCAAATACCTGAACAGCAAATGCAACCTTTCTTGTCTGTATAGTAAACACTGGCATTTTTATTTGTTTGAATAATCAAAGTGATGTTTTCTGTGCCTTCCTGATTGCAAAGATTTAAAATGCTTCATGAAAGTCCACAGTCTGGACCAGTTCATGTTCTACTGAGATGGTTGCAAGGCTGACCAGACTCTCCTGTGTCATTGTGGAGTGGAGATGTGTTTTTATTAACTTCAGCTTGAAGAAGCTGCGTTCTCCACTGGCAACTGTTCTTGAAAGTGTTAGAAGTATGCACAGAGCAACAAAAGCATTTGAAAAGAGGGTGGTTATCTTATTTGTGCACATATATTGCAGAACAGCCTTTAGAGTTGATCCTGCTGAAATATATCTAGAAAAGGCTTTCAGTTCATCATCTAAATCACTTGCATCAATATTGCATGTCATCCCCCAGCTAATTGGTAAGACTGTAGGTATGACTTTGGTTTGTCCAGTTGTTTTATTGCTCCAGATATATCAAGGTCAACACCTTGTTTACAACATTTGTTTCAAACAGTAGGTCATGCCACAACACTAAGCCGCATAAAAATTTGAAGTTATGTATGTTTATGGTGATTCCATTTCCCTCTGCCACTGTTTTCCCATGAATAGTTTCTGTTGTAGCATTATCCATTATCTGTTGTGCCATTATCGTAATGGCAACTATCTTCCCAATTTGATGTTTGATAGGATATATCGCCTCCACTTGACTTTCCCATCATGTGGCACTCTGTTGTTTCAATGTCAGAAAAGATGTTCTCAGATGTTGCTTCAAAATTTGCCTTCCATGAGTTGAGGCAGATAAAAATACGTAGATGCTTTGAATTACATTTAAAAAAGTCAGCAGCCTCACTAGAAGCTGATGCTGCATCACTGACCAAGTTCAATAAATGAGAACTGCATGGGACAAAAAAAAAAGCTCGAGGGTTCAACTCTCGGATCCATGTTTGCACTCCTCTGTTCTTTCCTCTCGTGTTGGCACCCTTACCATAGCCCTGACCTCTCATGTCAGCTATCGCAATTCCTGTATCTTCCAGCTTTTTAAGAAGCACAGTTGTCATACCAGCTCCTGTAGTATCATCAATGTCAATAAATTCTAGAAAATGCTCTGACAGTCACCACTGCAGGGACATTTTCACTAGGCTCTGTCATTGTTACAAAATGCACCATTACAGTCATTTGTTCCACATGGCTGATGTCAGGTGTGCAGTCCAGAATAACAGAATAATATCTTGCTGACATCAGATATGCCACAGTTTCCTGTTTGACTTTTGTTGCCAGTAACTGTATGATCTCATTTTTTCCACGGTAGTGATGTGTGTACATTTCTTAGGTGGTGACTCTTCTTGGATGCTCCTGGATTACAGCATCAAACTCAGCCATCAGCTCCACATTTTTTAAGGAAGTTTCCATTGTTTGGCACATACAGTTGACCAGAAATGCCAGACAGTGCTAGGTTTTGGGTAGCAAGCAATGAGTCTTCTCTGAATATTTTGCCTGCAAAGAGACTCTGATGCAATCTTCTCTTGATGCTGATCATCTCTGGTGGCCTTCAACTTAATCTCATCTCAAACTCTTTCCACCTATGGAATGCTCTCTGGTGATTTGCTGCCTTTTCATGGCACGTCAGATTTCTAGCTAGATTTTTCCAGTCTTTTGTTCCTGTAGAACCCAATGTGGCTGGAACGTTAGACTGGAAGAGTTTGCAACAAAAACAGTATGCAGAATTCTGTTTTTTTTGAGTACCTAAGCCATGGCCTTTCCACTTTGTTACCATTGGGGATTTCACACCAGCAATGTGCTGGATGAAATATGCATGATTGGGGGCTGAATGGAAATAGTCTATGGGCACAGCTTGTCAGAAGTCATATTCAAGGCTTTCATGCATGTGCAATGCACATCACCCCACAATGAAATATTCCTCCAAATTGTACCTGCCCAAGAGTTAGAATGGACAAGATTCAGTATTGGATCCAGTCACAGCTTTTCTGTGCCTGAGACACAATGGCCATATTTATACATTGGATTCAGCCATTGGTGACCAGTAATCCATGTAGCTACCCTGGTGGAAACCCCAAACGTACATTAAAACAGTCATAATTTGCATTGGTGGTACTTACTGTTGCTTGAATTTGGGTCTAGCTCTACCAGTGTTCCTTGTTTACATTTGAAGCATTCAGGAGTTCAGCTACAGAGCTTCCTGTCAAATACTCAGAGCTTATCCCAGGAATAGAAAGGATCTATGCTATATACAATTTGCACATTTCTAACTCCATCCATTTCAGTATACTTACTCCTGGCTTACATTAGTGCAAGTGAGATGAGAATCAGAGCCAAGAACCAGCTCAGCTGAACAGGAAGATGACATTTCCATGGTTACTTTTCAGAAGAGAACTGCATTTTGTGTCTTATTTGTCTTTGAGTATTCTTTACATCATCCTTCTTATTTTCCTTGATTTAGCTATGTAATTACCTTTCAGGAGTGGCAACAGCAGATGCATCTTCTACTTTCTACTGAGGCAGTGTTCATTTAGGCAGTTTCAGTAACTCCATGTTACCAAGACCCGGAGCTCTAGCCAGGAAGAAAAATATTAAACAAATAAGGAAGAAGCACAACAATATTTTAGTTAATAAACTGTTTTTCTTATCAGCTTTCTCCCTGACGAAACAGTAGCACCAGGAAAAGAATAACAGGCACTTGCAATGAAAGAAGAGTTCCTCACTTAGGAATAATTAAAAGGAGAAAGAATAAAATGAAACACCCTTTGTAATTATAGCCTCTAAGGTGTAAGAGTGTATGTTTGTGTGTTTAAGTAGCACCTAATTTCCATAGTCATTTTCTTAGTAATCCTACTGAAAATGTAATTTGTAATGCTTGCATTTCTCTGTCGCTAGGCAGAAAAGAATCAGCAAGGTATGAAAAGTCCTTTGCGAAAAGTGGAATGTAAATGACAAATCAAAACTAAAGAGATGTGGTTGAGGTTTTTTTTGTTTTTTTTTTAAGGCAATTTTAAAGGAACCAATGGTGAGGCAAACACTGATCAAAGATAACCACCATGGGCCCAGTTCTGGTGTTATGTAATTCCACTGGAATTCCATAAATACAGTGCAGTCATTGCTTAATCTTGTCTTAGTAGTGTAACAGAAATCAGAATGGAGTCCAATCAGGAGGACATGCTAGCATGGAGTTCTGTTGAAGTCAATGGTCCATCTATCTGACATTTGGAGAATTAGATTACAGAATTATATGGAATTATTTCTGATCTGAGACACAGTTTAGTTTTTCTTTACCTCATATGTAGATCAAGGGAGGACATCATTGGTTGCAAAATTATGAAGGTTCTATATGAAGCCCTTACTTCTTACTTCTATATGAAGCCCTTATGAAGCCCTTACTCAGGAGATTATGGGACAATTCATGTGAATAATAATTGCAGAAATCATACCCTAAAGCCTATGGGAAGGCTCAGAATTAGACCCAGACAAAATTCCTTTAGATATCAGAGAAATTTATAGCAAAACCATTCATTATAAACTTATTATCCAACAACTAAGAAGTCTCTAAGAATTAAATCAAAAAAGTTTTGAAATTTTTGCCTAACAGAAGAGAAAGCAAATGGTTGTGACTGCAGGGCAAATTATTTAGTCATACAAATTCCATTAATATCAGTTTTGGTGGGGTTAAGTTATGCATTGTTCCTGAATCCATCTATGGCAGGGGTAGGCAAACTTTTCGACTTGAGGGCCAAATGTGGGTATGGGAATTATATAGTGGGTCATGAATGTTCATGAAATTGTGGGCTGGGATGCGGGAGGGGGCATGGGATCTGGGATGGGGCCATAAATGAGGAGTTCAGGGTGTCAGAATGGGCTCCAGACTGGGGCAGAGGGGTGCAGTGCAGGGGTGGCTGAGGGCTCCAGCTGGGGTTGCAGGCTCTGGGTTGGGGCTGGGGATGAGGGGTTGAGGGGTTGAGGGTGCAGGAGGGTGCTCTGGGCTCAGATGAGGGGTTCAGGGAGCAGGAGGGGGACCAGGGCTAGAGCAGGGGGTTGGAGCATAGGAAGGGGTCAGGGGTGCAGGCTCCTGTCAGTTCCTGGGGCACAGGAAGGGGCTGTCCCCCCTCTGGCTCCTACACAGAGGCATGAACAAGTGGATCTGTGTGCTGTCCCATCCACAGGTGCCAAGTTGCAGGGGTGGCGCCTGTGGATGCTGTTTCCAGCCAGTGGGAGCTGCAAGGTCGGTGCTTGGGGCAGGATCAGAGTGCAGAGCCCCCTGACTGCCTCTGTACATAGAATTTGAAGGAGGGACATGCCACTGCTTCCAGGAGCTGCACAGAGCCATGGCATGTGCAGAGCAGAACAAGCCCTGGACTCCGATCCCTGGCAGCAGTAAAAATGGTAGAACATATTGTTTTCCAACTCCAGTGCTAACTCAACAAGCTCAGAGGTATTCACAAAAGTAAAAGGATTCCCCCAGCTTCTAAACAGTTAATCATATGTATAAATTTACTCAAGTAGATGGTTCCACTGATTTCAAGGTAACTACTCATGTAAGAAAGATTATGTGTGTTCCTCAGTATTTCAAGAGTTGTAGTGCAAGAGATAATTTGCCCCAAGCCTCTCTGCTCTGCCACCAAAATAAACAGAAATAAAAAGATTTGAAAAGTGAATATGGAATGTCCCTTATAAGCAAATATAGCTCTATTTTGAAAAACATTTTAAATTGGACACTGAATGCCCCAATAAGAACACATTCTTACACATTCACCAAAGGGGCAGCAGCACATGCCATGTATTCTGTATTTCTCTAAGTCCTAGAGCAAATACTCCTGTGAAGAACACTGTACAATAAAAAACATGGGACCGGGTCCTCAGGTGGTGGAAATGTACGTAGGCCCGTGAACTTCAGCTGAGGTATGCTGATTTGGGAGCTGGCCCATTAAATTTAGGGAAAAAATGCAAACAAAAAATATGAAATGTTAGGTAATTACTATGACACTTTTCTCTGCCTGGGTATATTCAGGACTTTCCTAAACTAAGAGTGATCATTCAGAGCATTTGTAGTGTATTTTTATACCTATGAACAATGGTGTATTTATGATAGATTTCCAACCATGAAGCAAGAAATACATTTTTAAAAAAACATAGTACACATAGCACATTTTAATGAATAATTAAATATGCCAGTTGTACAACATGGAATTCATCTTACCTACTTTCACATTTTCTAGGTACAATGAAATAATTTGAAAAATATTTCAGTTACATTTAAAAGAGCCTCAGTATTTGTGAATGGTCCTGGACAAAAAGCACAAGAAAATTAAGGGCTCTAGCAGACCACTGAACAGATGTAACACAGACCATGATAGTGCACCCGAGTATTGTCCCAACAATGTACCTCATCCAGTTTCTGGGAGTGAGGAGAAGTTCATTCTCCTTGCACATTCATCATTGGCCTCTTTACTTAGACTGCCAATAAGGTTATTATGAGGTATCGTCTGTGATGGTGTTTATGGAGTCCAAAGTGATGGTGTTTATGGAGTCTTAGTGTCCACCAAGATCTGGACTGAAACCAAAATAATAAACAGATGTTAGCACATATATAGAGCTTCAAAGTGCTACATAAACATTAACTAATGAATCTTTTCAATACCATGGTAAAGTTGTAATTATTATCATCTTCATTTTACAGACTGAGAAAATGAGTCAATGATGTGTACTCATCTGCCCAAAACAGTGAAAATCAGTCCCGATAATAGGATTAAACAATTAGGAGTTCATTTCCTCACCTTATGCTATTCCTCTGAACAATGCTATTCTTCTTGGTTGACTAGAAGTTGGATAGATGGTCATTCAAGAGGAATCCAAGTAGAGAAATTGTCTCCATAAATGGCTGATTTCTATTGTGGTGACTACTGAAAAGTAATGTTCCTTGCAAAGAAAATCTGCATTAGGATGCACAGTTTCCCGAAGAGATAATTTTCAGAGGAATAACTACTGTAAATTTAACTGCTTTCTGCTAAAAATGAATGCTTGCACCTTTGACTTCTTTATTTCCAAATAAGTTAATAAAGATAAGTACAAAATGTACTGAGCCTAACTGGAGATATTTCTCCTCCCTTTATTTTTTAAATGTGAAGCAAGGATTATAGTATCAGGTGTTTTAATCAGCCTAAATCCTGCCTGTCTCTTGGGAACAATCGAGAGATTCAGATAAGTAGCTAGTTCAGGAAGGAGCCTACTCCATATAGAATACGCACCTGTTTAATTTAAAAAAAAAGGTTAGAAAAAATTTTGACAACTCCTGGAAACTCATTAATTTAATCAACCAGAAGAGAACTAAGAAGGGAAGTAAAAGGAAGGGGGAATTAACAATGATTTTTTTCCTCCCTCCTACATGTTACAAGCTAATAGAGTCATAGAAGTGTAGGACTGGAAGGGACCTCGAGAGGTACATATTTGTAAATTTTAAGAAGTCTGAATTCTTAAAACACACACACTTATGTGAGAGGTTTTAGGGTGATAAAAATATATGTTTACAGTCTGTAATATCTAAAGATCTTTCTATATAGCTTTTGAGTAAGATTAACAATAATAAAAAAACTGATTACTTTCAGTGGGAGAAAGATGGGGTCCATTTTTGTAACAAAGCAATGGAAAGACTTAAATTAAATCATGCTGAAGAACATAAAATAAAATGTTTAAGTGGGCTTTGGATTAGGCCCATGGATGACAGCCTTAAAAATTATGGGGAATGTGAACCTTTAGACTCCAATTTAGGTGTCTTTTAAAGATGACAGGCTGAATCAAGAGGTCCAGAGTTAAACAGATGCAGAGTTGAGGGTGACTGGAAAGTTCTTAGTAAGAGTTGGGACATCTACTTCCTGGAGACTGTTTGAATACCACTGACTCATTCTACACAGCAAGAGATCTCAAATCATATTTTAATCACTATTAAACTCAGCTGATTTGGAGTAGAGTATTGAAGAAGAGCTGAAAGTTCTGTGTGCCATTTTCAATCCTCTGAACCATCCAATTCCCCAATTTTGTCAGAAGTTATATGTTTTAAAAAAATGAATACAGTTGAATTAACAAATGTTTGTGAAGATGGAAAATGAGACTATGTTGTTTTCTTTTAGCTGAATCTACTTAAAAAAATAAATCTTACTTGAACACCTCTGTGCGCCCTCCACCCCAAAGTAATCCTGTTAGAGTCGGTGTGAATTTTACATGTTCAGGGACTGTGGAGCCAGTAAGATGTTAGAAGAGAATAAAGAGTGAGAATATAGTTATAAATGGGCAGAATCTCCTAAACTACAAATAGATGGATTTTCTTAGGCTCACCAAGAATAAATCATTTGCCCTGAGGATGTTTACCTTTCATCATGGTGATGCTCTGATCCCCCAGTTCAGGATTTCTAGTTTTTATCTATCTTGCTATAGGAAAGATCACATTTCACTCTATCTTTGGGGAACAATCCTGCAAGTTGCTGGACACTCTGACTACCTGATTAGAAACTCCAGGGGAAGGATTTGTTTGTTCATTTATTTTAGTAATAGAGTAACGGAGAGTAAAATGTCTTTTTTCTTTCCTATCTCACATCGTTAATGTTAAGTTACTCCTGATTTCAGAAACAAACAAGCCCAGAATCAAGCCCAAGATGTTTACTTAAAGTATTCAGATACTACCATGACTTCACACTATTATGCAGAAAAAATGTTGTTTAAATAACATATTTAAAGCTGCAAAGTCAAACTCTTAAATTTTAGGAAATGCTAGAATTAAGATTGTTTGTGCATACACAAACTGTTTTTGCAAAGGCTTATGACATACCAAATTTGGTCAGATTTTCACAAGGATAGCAAAAGCCAAATCCCTGAAACAAAGGCCATTCCAAGACAACTTTTTGATTCCGGCTCCAAAACAGGTAGATCGTAGACCACTTCAGAGAAAAGGTTGCAAGAATTTTTAATATAGATGAAGTCATGTATTTTTCCCTGGTCTCATACTCAGAAAAGGCTGAACTGTTTTGGCTGAAGTTTCCCCAAATCAGTCAGCCTGCAGCAGACACATGGAATGGAAAATTTCAGCCCACATGGTTAAAATTTGGAAGAGTTAGAAGCACTTGAAAGTAGGGTTTTGCACCTTAATTATAAGCAGTGCTACTAGCCTGCCTATAATTTTTTGCTTTATGCTAATAGTTAGAAGCCCAGAGACTGGGGCCTCATTTGTCAGGTATTGCACATCCAAATAGTAAGAGACACTCCCTCCTCCCGAAAGCTTACAATCGAAATTGAGAATAAAAACAAAAGATGGAGTGGAAACAAGGCTTTGGAGAAATGACATGGATAATCCAAGGTCAAATACTAGATCTGAATAAAAATATTCAGGTCTCATAAATCCCAGTTCAGCATGTAATAACTACACTGCCCTTTACACAGTTAACTGGGGACAAAAATAGATTTCTTCAGAGAAGAGATTCCTCTGAGGGAATCCATAGTTCCAGAGGTCATTATTTTAACTGCTTGAATGATCATGATAATACCAGAATTAGGGAAATAGTAAGAAAAAAAGTGGTCAGAATGTTTTTTTTTAAAAAAAATAGGAGGGCAGTGAATATTAAAAGTAGTGTATATAAGGCACAAACACTTGAAAAATAAAAAGGTGATACATTTCATAATATTGGAATGAAGAAAAATGAACAGACAAAAAGCAGAGCAGCATATAAGCACAGGAAAGAAAAATATGACAGTGAAAAAGGCAAGAAAGATGAACAATAAACTACAGTGGGAAAATATCTCTGGGAAGGTGACAGAAGAGGAGAAGATAAAGAGAACGAATACAGGAAAAAACACATACTGAGAGAATTCTGAAGCTGAAAATAATCAATCACTCAGAAAGGCAAAGATGTAGCAGGTCTTCCAAAGAATTGTGGCGGGGGAGGAACTGTAGAGAAAATGCACTGACAAAGGCAGCAGCAGCAAAGAAAAATAATGATAGATGAATAAAACAACAAGACACTAATCAGGGCACAGAGACCACTTCCAAGTTAGCCTGGAACATCCATTCTCACTTCAAAAACCACGGTTTTAAAAGGATATTGAATTTTGTTTCCTCATGCAGTTAGCTGTACTGATATTGTTGAACGTACATCAACATCCCTGTCCAAATTACCTACAGGAGTGCTTCAGTTGTGTGAGGCAGGGAATGGTAACAAAGCATTTCTTTTGAAATAAAAGTTGGCCTAAATACTAAGAATTTAGGCCAAGATTGCACCCCTGAGATGTGCACATAGTAGACTTCACCTGGAAGATTCTCCTTGTTCTGTGTGGAAAGAAAAGGTAAGCCATCTCACTTCACAGGGAGCAAATGCCACACCTTGATACAATGGTCAGGAGTTTTCCTCTCCTTTTGACTCCTCTCTTCTGGGAGGAGTGAAGGAAGGGACAAGGCAATTTAGCCTTCAAACACCGTGATGGTATTTCTGGAGTGCCATTTAATAATTTTACATTACGTATATAATCTCTCTCTCTCTCTCTTTCTCTCTCTCTCTTTTTCTGTAGGAAACAGTTTAAATAATAATAATAATAATAATAAAGAACTAGCAATGGTCAGGTATCAACAAACAAACAAATCTTTTACGTGAGAACATCATTCACCTGGAGAGAATGGGCTGCCATAATAGTCATGGCTGCAACAGCCTGGTGAGTAAGGCACTGGACTATTTGCATCCCTCTCCATAACAGGGAGCTATTAGAACAACCCCACTGTCCATACCAGCTATGTGCTATTGAGAGGCAACTCCTTAATTTTAACATGGCACTGTTGTGTGTCTCCCTGTTGTGGCCTCTCTCCATCAGGCCCTTGGAGACTATGGCATACATATTGGCATTTCTTTTTTTGGATTGCAGTTCTGCCAGCATGGATTTATCTCCCCACATCAAATGATCAAGTCCAGCACCTCACTTGCGGTACATGCTGGGGCCCTTTTTCGATTATGGGACTGCATGGTATCCTCTGCTGGTGGGCTCTGCATGGTGAGCTGTGCAGGTGATCTTGTCACGCTGGATAAAGAGGAAGTGAGATTCAAAAGTTCCCGGTGCTCTTCCTGTCTAACTGCCCACTGCATCCACGTTCTGAGCGCTGTCCAGAGCTGTCACACTGGAGCAAACTGGGATAACACCCGGAGGCCTGTAACATTGGGTTGCATCCTCACTAATGCTAGTCTGACCTGGAAACATTGATTTCAGCGCTACTCCCCTTCTTGGGCATGAGTTTGGAAATCGATTTAAAGACCCTTTTAGGTCGACCTAAATGGCATCATAGAGAGGAAAGCTGAGTGGAAGGATCAATTTAATGTGGATAAATTCGACTTTACCGTGTACTGTAGGCCAGGCCTTAGGCAATGCAAATTTGATTTATTTTTTTTTGTAGGGGAAGGGGGGATGCTGAATGACTTATGGTGATATAAAAATAGCCAGTGGTAGGGGAGAGAGAGCATATTTCTTGGCCATTAGTTTGAAGAAATTAATTTAACAAAAAGCCAGCACTTTCAAGTGCCTGCATTTTTTTTTTTTGAGAAATAATATGGTTCAGATCATTTTTTCCCATTAATTAAAAGATTAATTAAGATAACACTTTAAACTATTTCCAGAATGTTATTAATTATTGAACCCTAAGAACATCTGTAGACAATCTAAAGCAATCACCCTACAGGATAAAGTTGAAACAGGAACTATTTAACTCTGACTGGTTTATGTTTGCAGAGAATTTAGGAGTAAAATAAATGGCTCTCTTATTAGTAGCTTTATTGTAATTTATGTTTAAATGTGTTTTTTTCCTCTGTTAGTTAATGGAGTCATTTGTTCTGTCTATTGATGCTGGCTTCAGATTATAACCCCTCACTAACTTGTCTGCTATTCTTTTTGTTTAATTTTCTGACTCCTGTTACCCCCCACCCTTCCCTGATTTGAATTAAACAGTGATCTTCAGTAAAAGAGGAGTTGTAATACTGTTCCAATCAGTCTAGGTGATTGATGCATGTATTAAAAAAATTGCACATTTAACTGTTGACTATAAATTGACATTATATAGAATTAAGTACAAATATCAGTGCTGTTCAGAATGGTTAAGTCTATCTTCATCTAATAAGAACTCATTGTCCCCTTTGTAGCTTATTTCTGTATAAATGAATGGAAACATGACAGGATTCTCTTCTAGAGTTTCTTTGAATTTGTTTGCACTGGAAAGTGTGATTTTTCTCACCACGAAAGAGGATGTAGAATTCCAGTCCCTGACCCTTCAGTTATGATCTTCTTTAGTACCTCGTGTGGTACAGTGGGCTCCAAGGGTATGTCGACACTGTAATTAAACAGCTTCATATGGCCCATGTCAGCTGATTTGTGCTTGCCAGGCTTAGGCTATGGGGCTGTAAAACTGCTGTGTAAATGTTTGGGCTCAGGCCCAAGCTTTGGAACACTGTGAGAAAGGCAGGTCCCAGAGCCCTAGGCTCCAGCCCAAGCCCGTACAGCGACACCATTTTTTCCTATTACCATATAGTTGGGCTATATAGTGTCTAAAGCAGCTATTATATGGAAATCATATATAGGGGAAGACTGTACCCTCTTGATAGAAAGATCTCCCTGGCACAGTGAAAGTAAAATTGAAAACTTACTGGTACGGGGCCAGCTTTGGCTCCCCTGGAAGGGGCAGGGCCACAGGCAGAAGGGGTGGAGCTGGAGTTCAGCATCCCCCAGCCAGCCCTTCTAGTTTAGGGGTCTTCAAACTTTCTTCAAACTTCAGCCCCTTTCTGTGGAGGGAAAAGTCTGGTGGCCCCAAGGGTGTATGTCTGCCGAAATGCTGCCGCAGAAAGCTGAAGCTTCTGCTTTCTGCAGTGGCGTTTTGGCAGGACTAAAATAGCCCACTCAGGAGTTCGACGGTCTCCCGGGCAGGCTTGGCAGTGGTGCCGGGGTCTCGCGCACCCCAGTTTGAAGACCACTGTTCTAGGTTGTCTGGCCTGCGCACTCGGGGCTCCAGAGGGTATTTAAAGGGCTCAGGGCTCCAGCTGCTGCTGCTGCCGCTTTTGGCAGCCACTTTTTACCGGTATGCTATACCAGCCTTACTTTCACCTCTGCTCCCTGGATAACCCTGGTAGCCCAAAGAGCTTGAGTGGGCTAGTCATATCTGCCATCTTTAAAGTATATTTATGAGGATGTGACTTAGGGTGGAAGTGGGGGCATTAATAGAGGACAAGAGTGCATGCTTAGGGATCTGGGGACAATATGAGAGGTAGAGATTGAGGTGCACAGAAAAGGAACTAAGCTGACAGCCTAGAGGAAATCCACTAGCTGATTAGAGGAGCAGAACGTGACACAACAACAAATAAAAAGGACTGTCAAATTTTACTAAACACCATGGCTTGATCACCAGGCCTGTAATGAAACAGTGCTTCCAGCAAAGCTGTTCTGCATTCTCAGTTTTTCATACCTCACTGCTTACTTCTACTCAAACACTCTGGACTGTACATGTATTAAACATCTATATCTACAGATAGTCACTTAAATAAAAGCAGCTTAAATTTCAGAAATGATAAATACCTACAGGTCCCGTTGACTTCACTGAAGTTGGGGGAAAATAATCAATCCTCTTATTTAGGCATCTAACTGTAGTATTGTTCTTTAGGCATCTATTTTAAAGTGACATTTTAATCTATACTTACCCTAAGAGGTTATTTATGTATTTTTAAGTTTTGAAATATCTTGTTCTGAATATCTTCAGAAATCTATATTGTATCATAAAAAAAAGGACACACTTTCCAAAACATACCCTGGAAAATTTTGGCTGATTTTGTTGTTTTAATTAAAATGTTAATAATATTTGGAATATTTCATGCAGCAACATTTCAAGGTGATATAATTAGAAATAATTAAAAGTTGAGCCAATCAGCTATTTACAGTTTTGCCACTAAACTGCAAAAAAAAAAAAAAAAAAGTTTTAGATGAATCTGAAAAGAAAAAAGTTTTCAAATTGTTTGGTGAAATTTAAAAGAAAACAATGTTTTGGTTTATACAAAACATTTTCTTTGACCTGAAACAAAAACCTGAGGCTTTTTTAAAGAGAAAAAAAACAAAAACAAAAGCAACGACAAAAGAGCATCTTTCTGAAATGAAAAGTCTTTTTTTTTTTCATTTTGGGAGTTCTAGAACAAGCCATTTTGACATTAAATTCCCTCTTCTCTGCAAAAAAAAAAAAAAACAACAAAAAAAACACAAACCCAAACCCAACAACCCTGAATATTTATCAAAAGTCACCCCAAATTCAGTATCTGGTCATGGGCACACCCAGGAATAGATCCCAGGTCTTCAGAGTCATGATATAGCAGCCTAGCCATTGGATCATGCCACACAGTTACAGATTAACACTTTTTCATTCCTGCTCTAACTCCCAGACTATTCTGCAAAAGTCTTTCATTGACTTCAATGACACTTGGTGAAACCTTCCATTGAATGAACAATTCTTATATTCTGCAAGTGTATTTGTTATGTTAGAGCATTCACTGAGTAATTTTGTTGAATAATTTTCAGCCTATTGTCTGTTCCAAAGCTGTTTGCTTTCAAATATTCATTATTTGTGTCAGGTGACAAATCACATGTCATATCCCTGATAGTAGGGCAAAGTTTTTGCTAACCAGAAAATAATAATTAGCACACATTGGATTGATCATTCAATGAGTTTTACATATGTTTTCATAAATACATGGTCTATATTTGTGAATATCATGCCGCATGAATCACTGCAAAGGAAATATGTTGCATTCATTCACAGAAATGTTGCATATCAGGTTTTAACTCTTCTCTCTGTTCAACTTTGAACAGAATAGCACAGTTATTGTACATACAAAACAGGACAAGTGAATAACTTAAGGCAAAACAAAAACATTAGGTATTTTAGTGTGTATGTTTAAGATGGAACACACTCACAAAAAACAAACATTTTGTATTCTTCCTGTGTGTTCTTTGTCTGGAATGCAGTTTGTCTTCATGTCATTCAGTTATTGATGATCCATGCATATACAAACAAGTGTATTTCCATTAGAGGGGCAAAAGTCTACCCTTATTTATGTGGGTCAGCTGGCAGGGAGACCTTACAAAGCTAAAGCAACTATCATATTTATAGTTTTAAGAATGCCAGTGCCATTTTTTACTCATGCCAACACAAAGCCTAAGTCTGCTCTCACTGAAGTCAATGGAAATTTGGGTATTAACTTTCATGTGAAGACAATCAGGTAACCTAATATCAATGGAAAAAAATTAACCAGATGGCCCAGTAAGATTTAACACGCTACTGTATGTATAGGTGAGGAAAAATTAAAAATTTAAAAAATTAAAATGTGACAAAAGCCAGAAAAAGTTTAAGGCCTCAACTCAGAAAAGCATCCTTATTCAGGAGAACACAAGCACAGGTTTTAATTCTTTCCTGAATTAGGGACTCATGCAATCATATTGCCCGTGATCTATATTGCTGTATCCAGATATTTGCAGCTTGTTCTGTTCATACTACAAGATATTATATTATGAGCATTCCAATGATCCTTAAGAACAGTCATCAGCCTTAATTATGAAATTCCTTATCTGGCTGATCACACAATTAGTTTTCATTTCTTAAAAAAATAAATCTTATTTTTGTCACAAATTAGATTATGAATTGCAGAATAAACTGGAATGTATTTTTGAGGATTAATGTGCTCTGCTGTGATAAGGGGCATACTGGATATGGGGCTTTGTTTAAAAACAAAACCAAACCACAGAGTAAACACAATCAACTCATGGAACAATTACTTACTAATTTTGTACATTATTCAAGATAGGCTTTTATGACAGACAGAACAATCAAATGAGAAGTTGGTGAGCTAACACAAATTATGGGAAATCACCCTGAAATCTCCGCTAAACATCTATTACTGCTCCAGCATTTGTAAGTCCCGGGAGATCTCATATTGTGGGAGCTGCAAAATACTATTTGTACTTTAATGATGTAACAGCAAGAAGGGCTGCCACTGTCTTAGACTAATTCCTTCCTGAAAAAAGGGTGGCTTGGTTCCTTTTGAAACTTCACTTCAGTTAAAAAAAAATGTAATTGAACCTATGCTGCTTTATGATGTTTTGACTGAATTTCCCTTTCAAATAATATTGATAATAAATAATAATAATAATAAAAACATTACAGAAGCAAGGCAAAGACATTTGGAATTTGCTGCAGGGATTTAGAATGTTTCCCTATTTAAGTACAATAGAGTTTCCTAAAATGAACATTAGTCTCATAATACTAAAAGCTGAACTATAGGATAGCATCCTTTTTAAAGACAGCCTGGTGGCAGTGCAGAGGTTTTTAGGCTGTCATATCTTATTAACGTGTACTATTGGAACTGAATTACTTTTATAGAACCCTATTGAAAGTTTAAAATGAAATTAATTTTCCCCTATCTAATACAAAAAATTCCAGGAGAAAATGAATCTCTCAAAAGGTTCACTCTTTTTGAAAACCATTTTCAGTAGGAACTTTGCGGTTTTGGTAGTTATGTTTTTAATCCCAGGTTGTTGGTTTTTGTTGGATTTTTTCGTGCTGTAAACCAAAAATATTGATCAAATTGTTTAAAAAGTGAACTAAATAAAAAACAGGAGAACAAACAATTTGGTTGAAAAGCCATTTCTGTTCAACTGCTTCAGTTAAAAGTGTTCAACTGGCTCTAGAAATGTATAACCTTATGAAATTCTAGTTCACCTAGAAGGAAATGTGCATGATTTTTCCTTTTACAAAATCATAAGCCTCCACCTCAAATCCTCAACATGCTGTCAAATTATTTTAACATATATTCTATGGATCTCTCTGTCCTACTTAAAGTAAATATATACCAGCAGATAAATTCACAACTAAACCTCCCCAATCATCAATCCAAGCCCTTTCCAAATGCCTGGTAGCAGTGCAGTGGCCCCATCAACTATGTACCAAAACTCTCACAATATTTGGACATTCATAACTTATGCAGGAAGCCCAGAGGTGCTGGGGTATGAACCACCAAGCCTATAAGTGCCAGGCCTTAACCCTGGCAAGCATTGGAACAAATTAAGCACTGCCTGGGAGAAATCATTAGCCTTGCAGTATGCCCAGCTGCTTAGCAGATCTGGCTGCTGGTGAAACAAGACAGGCGGAAAATTCCAAAGCCAAGGAGCTCCTTCATGAAGAATGCCCTGCCAGCCGCCCCCTCTCATTTATAGTACAGGGACTTCAATTTGAATGCCTCTGCTGATATCAGTTGTGACAAAACCATATCAGGGAGAGAAAGGATGTCCCCGAGGTAGCCAGGTCCCAGAGTGTTTAGCGATTAATAAGTGGCAAGACACTACTATATATTCCATATGGAACAGGATGGCTAGAGCAGATCTGGGGCTGATGAGTGGCAGTGATGAGGGAAAGGCAAGGGAAGAGGATTGCTAGAAACAGAACACTCAGTTCTCCTCTCTGCCCCTTCACAGACACTATTAGAGTGAGAGGGAAGAATACCACATAGGTGATCCCCTTGCCCAATAGATTCAGATGAGGGAAGATTCCCCCCAACCCCTGCCACCCCAAATTAACCATTTAGTTCCCAAAGAGCTGTCACAGTGAAAAAACCCAGGAATAAGTATCTCAGCCTGGCTATTCTAGAACTCTAAGCAGCTTTTAAAATGCTGAAGTTATGACAGTTCAGTGGGAATGGGATCCTAATTTTTTGTGGTTGTTTTATTTAGATACATAAAACTGCTAAGTACTAAAAGGCTCCTCTCAAGAGTTGATTAGAGCCTTATGTATTCTGAACATCCCAGTTACTAAAATTATGGCAATCTTTGTTGATGCCATTTGTCATGATGATGTAAAATGACAAAAAGTAAAGAGATATCCAAGAAACAAACTTTGTGGTTATTGCTTATCAGTACTTTATGGGTCACCAAGTTAATCACAATCACATTTTCACACAAGAGCTGAGCATTAGCAATACATATTAGTGATAACATTATTATCTGTCTGTCTGTCTCCATTTACACCTCTGGAGGTGAATTAATTTTGTACTTAAATTGTGGCAATATCTGAGGTCCCTATATTAAGCCAAGATGTCCTTTTAAGGATACAGTTAATATGTAGCTAACAATGTTTTTCAGATTTAAAGCCTTTACTACATATCCCTTCTTGCAGTATTAGCGTTATTTATGGTTAGAGGGCCAAAACCTTCAGTCATTCTTTACTCAAACAAAACTCCCATTGATTTCAATAGTTATTTTGACCAACTAGGAGTACAGAATTTGAGCTATGATAAAGTCATTATGTTCAATAGAAATGAAACATTCATGAAACTTTTGAAAGTTTTGAAGTTTGTTTTTATGCCTCTTAGGATAAAAAATGGGAGATCTTTTAAATGTCTCTGGAAAATGTTGGATTGGACAAAAATGAAGTTTTAGATGGGACTTTTCAATCAAAAAAGTTCAACCCAATTTAGTGTTCAAGTATGGTTCATTTCTAAGTGTTGTTAACTGAAATGCCTCACACAATGTCACAGATATTTCTAGTGATGGATGAAACCCAAAAGACTCAAGAGGTTCAGTTTTGATAAGGAACTGAAATTTGGACGCTCATCTATCTTAAACTGTCAGTCCTGCACAATTTAGCAGTACAACTCTTGAAACAGAAAGCTTCCCCATGAGAGGCTCCTTGTACATTCTGTTTCCATCTAGGAGGTAAGGAGGTACTATAAAATTTCTTAACTAGTCTGTGAAGGAAGTTCTGCTTCCTGTCCCAGCTAGTCCTGAGAAAATCAGATATGCCTTTGCATTGATACTGATTCAGTGTCTCCAGTTTTCTGGGCTCAGGCTAAAGCATAGGCTACTCTGAGTTCACTAACTCTACATGCTCAAATGTTAATGCACAGGTTTCTGGGAGGGTACTGCAATACACAGAAATGGAGGTTCTAGCAACAGCTTACAAACAGATGGTGCAAGACTCCGAATGCTCTTCTCAAAGAATCCTGCCTCATATTCGGATCACTGTTTCATTCCTCAAAGGGGAAGGGAGAGAGAGTCATATAGGCCCAAAGCTTCTTATCCTCATCTGACACACAAACTTTTCTTCATTTTTTTTTAAAGGGGTTGCAATCAGATTGCCTTGACTTCAAGCCTGGTGAAAGAAACATCTTTCATTGCTACTCTATGTCTACGTCAATACTATACAGCTATCACTATATCATACCTATATGAATAGGGAGGAGACTTATGGAACTCCTGAGGCTAGTAGCCATGGAACCTGCTGTCTTACAACAGGTACCTTCAAGAAAATACTGATTTGATAGCAGTACTCATACCATACAACATTAGGTATTTTCTCCGAAAGTAACTAAACTTGAAGGTGGCTTACAAACATGGAAGTAGTGTTCAGATATTTAGACTCTAATTGTTATTCACTTCCAATTTCTCCTAAGTAAAATAGCAAATTGAAAATAAGTCACAAGGACTGGCAATATTTAAAATATAGATGTCACTTAGCTCTCCAATTTCATTATTTTCTTTTTCTGAGGGTATACATAGCTTAGTCAGCATGCCAAGAAAAAAAACAAAACAATACCTGTATGTAGTCATTTGTCAGAAAATAAAATATGTATTTTATTTTCTGAGAATCATTCCAGTCTAGTCCAACAAATGCTGGAAGCAAGTGTCTGCTATTTGTAATCTTTTCCCAACTGGTAGCATTAGGATTTTATTCCATTTTTATTCCAGTAAGTGTCAGTTCTATCTGATAATGAGACTCTTTCCATTTAATCTAGTACATGCTCCAGATTTTCCAGCAATGCCTTTCTTCTTGAGGATCATTTGAAGATCTGTAGTAGGATATAGACCTGACTTGCGCTGCTTGTTATCCCATTGCTCACCTTGATTACAGAGGTGATGTAATGGTAAGCACTCACTCCTACATTCCATCCTGGCTGCGTGCTGTGGCACAGCAGTTACATCGCTGACTCAGTTTCTCCCAGTGGGCTTTGGGCAAGTTCAGTGCTGCTTGAATACAGTGAACAAAGCCCTTCCGGGGACTATTTCAATCCATCGACCAACCAACATAGTATGTAAACAAGATTTCTTCTTCTGCTGCAAGTCCCCAGGCTCTTCCACTGTCTGAAGCATCTTCCAGGACTCCCTATTTGGGAAACTTTTTGTTCTCTCTTTTTAAGCTGTGTCTGTGTTCTGGGGGCTGTTCCATTCTCTGTGAGCCTCTGTTCTCCAGGGAAGCATCAAAAGGAATAGCTTCTTACCTAGACTCCCTGATGAACTCTTCCCTCCTTACCTCCTGGAGCTTTCTTTGTGTTCTGGGCACCTGTCTGAGTCCTCATAATCCTCTAGTAGTGCCAAGTATTCCCTACTAATTAGCTACCACTCAGCTACTTATCCAGTTAAGTATCCACAGGCCGATCTAAGTTGGCTCATTTTTCTTAATAAAGACTGTCAGAGGGAGGCTAGGTGCCAACCCTCATGACAGGTGCCCATGGATGAAAGATATCTGATACCCCACCTAAACCCTTAGCCATCAGAGACGATAACCTATATTTTCACAAGTGACCAGGGAGTTTTGCTGTTTCAGGTACTGAATCCCCAAATGGAGCCACGTTAAAGGAGCCAGATTTGCAGAGTGCTGAGTACCTATCCTCTGAAAATCAGGGCCCTTCAAGGTATCTAAGATTGAGCACCCAAAGACTAAGCCCAGCCAAAATCACTAAGCCTCTTAATTTGCCAAGAGAGAATACTAGGGAAATGAGGTTGAGAAAACTGCTTTCAAAGCCCTGTGAATGAGCAAAAATTCTCTACTGCACCCTAACTTATTTAAACCACACAGATCTTTTCTTAACTGGTTAAGTTTTGATTTTACAGTGCAAGGTGATGTAATAAAGAGTACTCTGCTTTTCAGTCCACTTACTTTTATAGATTTCTTGGTCTCTAAATCAGATTCTTCCTCCCTGACCCTTCCCTCCCACTCATCTAGATGGCAATGTAGTATTTTAATGAAGATTTGAGGCAGGTTTTAGGATAAAATTTATTTAACAAAACAAAACAACTTACCAAGTAAAACAATAATGGTGCTGCTGTAACAATTAACCTGCTTGTATTCTTTGTCTCAGGCCACATCCAGAGTACAAACTTCTGCCAGTATAGATATGATGGGCAAGAGTGTAAGATCCCACACTGACATAGTGATGCCAACAAAAAACCCTAATGTAGATAGTTACATAAGGTTATGATAGTGGAATGGAGGGTTGGGAAGGCAGTGGGAGTAAGTTATTGAAGCAAAACCAGAGTGTCCACACTAGGAGTGCTTTGCAAATCTAGTACTCCTATACCAGCAAAGTGCTCCTAGTGTACATATGGTCTCCATTTTTGCCACTTGTTCTTGTCACTGCAGAATGTGTTGCAACTTTAAGCTTCCTGTTGAAGTTTAATCCTAACTCCTTATATCATACATGGGGCAGTAAGAAGTCCTTTATAAAGTAAGCACTCAAATTCAACTTCTTTGAAAGAGTCTCCCAAAATTATCCATTTTTATAAAGGGGATTCTCTTTGGAATGGATACAACCTGTCTAAGCACAGAAACTCTAATGCCTTGTCTACACTACCATGGTAAATTGACCTAAGTTACGCAACTCCAGCTACATGAATAACATAGCTGGAGTCAGCTTAATTTAGGTCAGCTTACTGCACTGTCCACACCACGTTGTGTCGACAGCAGAGCATCTCCTGTAGACTTACCTTACTCTTCTTGTTATGGTGGAATAACACAGTCGACCGGAGAGCACTCTGTGGTCAATTTATTGGGTTTTCACTAGACCTCCTAAATTGACCCCAGCTGCATCGATCACAGCAGCATCAAACCCTGGTAAGTGTAGATACGGCCTAAGTGTACCCACTGTACAAAAAGAATGAATGAATCCAAAAAAGGTATGGTGCTTAGTTTGCATAATCATCATGAAAGTTAGATTACCATACAATAGGCATTGCTTAAATTTGGAGGAAATCTTGTTAGATTAGACAGTGTTATTAGCAATTCTGATTTACTATTACGGTTGGGGTGGAACTATTGCAAGAACAGCTCTCCTACTTCCAATCTGACAGACATAAGTGCAGAGCCATAGTATTGAAACCTCATAAAATGTTTGATTTAAGTTCTTAATGACACCTTGGGACAGTATGTACTTGAGCCAGCTGGTTTGCCACTATCCGTAATAATGTTTGCATCCCAGACCCGAGAACTTCTTTAGATTGTGGGGTATTTAGTTCAGGATCCAGTTCTAGAGTTCCATAAGTTTTAGGGATTCACAGATCTGGGACTTTCATTTCAAGTCCTTCAATATGACTGGGAGTTTCATGCTCACAAGAGCGTGTAAGTGTATATGCAGTGTAGTATATAACAGGACCTAATGCTGCAGCACTTCCATATCTATGCTTGACTTCAGTGAGACCATGTAGGGAACAGATATGAGAGTGGAAGCAAAAGTTTGCAAGTCTTATTGGCTGGGGTGACTTATTCTAGTAAACAAACCATCCCTCCTGTCTCCACAAAAAACAACAACATTATAAAGGTGACTGAAAATGCAATGTGTATCATGGGGCTTCAGATTGAGGGTACTCATTTGTTAAAAATCAAAAACACTGTGGATGGTTGGCAAGTGACTAAATAGTAAGTACTGTAGAAAAAAAAATGCATTAAACCACAGAACCCCAAACAACTGGATTACATTTGGCCCTCAAAACATATATATTATGTACCATATAACATGTTTTATAACACAAATAGAATTTTCTTCCTCCACCCAGAAAATGTATAAATAAACACAGAGCCTATGTGAACACACATCTCAACAATGATATTAAAGTGATAGGTTAGTGGCAAATGTGTCCTTTTCTGCTGTTATTGGTGGCAGTAAAATATCACAGGGCTCTAAAAATATAATTAAAGTGAAGCGTTTCTAAACTGATACATCATCGGTCCTGTCATTCTCTCATTAGTCATGTGTGACTTTTTCATGCAATAAAAGTTTATTTCACAAACAAAGTTTGCTTGCAATTGAAGCTAAGAAAATTACCTTGGGTAGGCAGAAAAACCTCCTTTATTTCCCTTTCTTGCCATTTATCTTCCAATGCCAAACTGCTGTCTAAACAGAACCTAGAAGCCAGCATCCAAATTAATGAATCAGTGTGAATGGACAAAGCAAGTTGTTCCCTAACAATTGGAATTACAAACTCTCTCGGATTTCTTACTCAGTTAGTTTCTTTTAATTCTGCAGTTGTATAAGCTTCCCTGAAGTACTGGACTGATACACTTTTAGAAATGTATAAATGTACACTGAATAGATAGATGATGAGGTTGGAGACAATGTCACTGTGTTTACAATGACTGCAGGCCAGCAAACAAAGATCAATGAGGTTCCCATTACTTTTGAATGCCAACAATGCACAATTCTTAGTAACTGTAGTATCTACAGTCTATATATGACCAGGAGGTTTAATAGCTGCATGGTAGCCAAAGCATTCTTTAAATGGGTTCTGAATGCGTTTCTGCAATTCAAAACATACCCTTAGGATAAAAGCCAAAGTGGTATAAAGGTCCTAACCACTAAAGTAAAAAGTTAATAGCAATCATATGGCTAAAATCCACTATAATATTTTCCCTCAGTATTTATCATACAGTAAACAGATGTCCTATCTGAAGGCAAGAATCATTGAGAGAAGGCCACGAAACAGATTCCATGTATTGTTCTAAGTTCTGGTGTTTTAGGTATAGCCTACATGGGTTAATTTGAAAGATCATACATTTGAAAGCACAAAAAGATTAAGGCCATATTTTTGTCTCAAAGTCCATTCACAGAAGCTTTTAAAATTAAATATGAATTGGCTACAAGACAAATCTTACATCTGTTGCTTCACACTTCAGTTAACATCTGCACAACTTGTCTTTTTGCCTCTGGTTCCACACCATTGTTAGCCATCTGTAACATTTGGCTAAGTTCCTAGGGAAGTTATGAATGGGAGCCATGTGCCCAAGAAAATTGTGCCCAATAGCCATGGACCATCTCTTCCAGAAAATGTGCTAGCAGATTTATAGTGTACTGTACTATTGTATTGTAGAAGTATAACTGGATTCAAAAAAAGAATTAAATAGTTCACAGATAATAGTTCCATCAATGGGCATTAGAAAGATGGTCAGGAGAGTAACCCTAGTAAGAGGTTAACCCAGTAACCCAGTAAGAGAGTAACCCAGTAAGAGGTTGAGGTGACCCTAAACCTCTTACTGCCAAAAACTAGAGGGGAAGATGGATAAATCTCCCCCAAATTGCTTTGTTCTGTACAGTCTCCCGAAACTCTGTGACTGGTCACTGTTGGAGACAGGAAACAGGGCCAGATGGATGATTAGTCTGACCCACATGGAAGTTCTTATGTACTACATAATAAAGTGAAATCAGGCATTACCCACTGAAAACAAAAATCTTATTTTAAAAGAAGTTCGACAAGATGTCCCCTCTCTCATCACGCACGTCATACACAATAGGTTTTTTAATATTTATAATTTATAATATTTATAATATTTTTAAATATTTTGCATCTCTTTAACTCTCAGGAGGTATCGAGCCCTTTTCCGAGAGACCCGTTGGGGCAAGACCTGATTTGTACTTTTTGTGGTGTGCAAGTTGAGGACAAACCCCTGAAGAGGAATAGTTAATGACACTCTGATATTGTTTCACGAATACACTTGGTTTATTTATCTATTGATTACAATGTTTCTATTCATGCATGCAGGTTAAATACTTGTTACAGATGTTATATTGCTTAAGCATATCCCTCTGTCAATTCTATAGGAATCTTATATTTCTATGACAATTCCTATGGCATTGGATATCCCTGTCCCAGGTACCTATTCCGTCCTAAGATCAATAGACCTTGTTCCAGTACTTACACCTCGACTCTCTGGCCCGGCGTCCTGTCCACCGGTTGATGAGATGGGTAGCCCAGACAGTCCGTTCCGGCTCTGTTGGTGTTGTCAGTCCCAAGGCACTACCTCGATGGAAAGGAGTGCACGATATTTAAAGGGACAAAAATGACATGCTGGCATCACTAGTGTTATTGTGGTAAAAATGACATCCCGGATGGCACTTTACCACCGAGTCACATCGGTGCTCGGGCATGTTAGCTGTGTTTACGGATGTCACGTTTACCACCGAGTCACTTTTACCACCGAGTCACTTTTACCACCGAGTCACTTTTACCACAGTGCTTTTCCTGTTATATGAGACTGTCAGTAAGGCCTACTGATGCCAGGGTTTGCAGGGCCTAAGAGTGTAAGAGGTAAGATTCCCGAGGCGAATGTCCTCAGTAACTATTCACAGGGAAGAATTCCCATACATATTTAACATTTATTTTCTTGTTTGTCTGCTTTTGGGATAAATCCTACTCAACTAAATGATAAATGGAGTAATTTTGCCTCCAGATTTGAGGAGAGGGGAGACATTTTCATGCAGTGCGAAAACAACACTGTCCTGCAACCCAAGCAAAGGATCAATACCATAAATTCCTTTCTTCTCAAACACCTTAAAACAGATACACTTCACTTTGTCATCCTCCTGCCTCTTCTCTGATGGTGCCATTCTGTGCTTCACTAGGCCTTCCTGACAGACTCAGCCATGTTTCCAGCCTCCCCATCCCATATTAGATGAAGCCCTTCCTATTTTTCACGAAGGTCCACATGGAATTCCATCAGCTTCACTAAGGTCTCTTCACATTCCCTCTCAAGAGTTTTATCCCACAATATCCCAGGCTCTGCTCTCTCTCATATGCCTTTAATGCCCTTCCTTGTTCTCTCCTCTCCCACAAACCCTTCACTCTCTGTAGTCTTTTCTCCCTTTTCCCAAACTCTTAATTCTCTCCCTCTTACCCCAAAACTTCTCATAGTCCCTCAGACTTGCAAACCCTCAATTTTCTGTCCCAAATGTCTCCTGGGAGTCTCTTGTCTCTCTCTAAAATCCCCCAACTTCACATTATCCCTATATTGAATTTCACCATAGTCTCCTTCTTTCCTCCAAATCATCTTGTGCTCTCTATTCAGGTTGTATTTTGGTTCAGCTGGTCCCATCTCTAAACATGATTCATCCTCTTACTTGACCCTGGTCTCCTTGCCTTAACCTAATCTGGCTCCCCTACTCAGTTCACCTACTAAGTCCCCATCCCACCCCTCAATTCCTTTTTTCGGCACGTTTAATTTTATGTATTGTACGTATTTACAATAACATCACTGAAGTGACTTGTAGTCAATGGGACTACTCATAGAGCATAAAGTTGACCATGTGCATAAATCGTATGACTGGGAGTGATAAGGGTCTAATCCAATGCCCATTGAAGTAAGTGGAAATACTCACTGACCTCTGTAGGCTTTGGACCAGGCCCTGAAATTACATTTCCTAGAGTTTGTATAAAACTTTCGAATAAGTTTCTTATGTTAGATCATGATTTACTATTTGTATTTATCATAGCACCAGGGCCCCAATGTACTAGGTGCTTTACAAAACACAGATGAAGAGATTCCCTGACTTAAAAGCTTACAAAGTAAGTATAAGAGATAACAGGTGGACATAGATAGGAGGATATATGAAAACAAATGAGACAGTATTGGTCAGCATGATGGGCTGTGGCCTTGGCACATAAGGTTCCTTGTGGGCCATCCCATGATTCTTTAAAATGCCATTTTCTCTTGCCTAAGACATTTTTAAAAATATGTTAAAATTAACAACGCCTTCTTTTTGGAGGTAATGTTTGGTATATTTTGTTCCTTTAACTCTGTTGTCAGGGAAACAATTGCATTTTTGCACTGAGATATGATTGATAAGGAAAACATCACTAATATGATGAGATCAAAACCACTGTGACCCCAAAAGGAAAACATAAAACTTATTTATATAACACATTATCTTCCCATGAAAATAAATTGCAAAATATTTGAGTATGTTCATTCAAGTGTGTGTCTTTTGATCAATAAAATGCAGTTCAACATTAGATAAATGTTATAAATCATCTAGACCCTTAATTGAATGAATATAGTCTTGGGACTATAGTAGACCTTTCTATTTTGCCATAGGTATTCCATTTAAAAAGTGTACTTCACTGGAAATTTTTAATCAAACAAAAGGTAGATGAAATGTTACCATCCAACATATATGGGTTTTCCTTTTTCAATCTGTCTTTTCATCTTTCAGTTATGCAATACAGGCTGAAGGAAGAATATTATGGTTACATGTTAATAATTGTTATTAAAGGTCAAATTTGCTCTTTCCATCCAAATTAGTTGACACTGCTCTTTTAGTTAATATCGCTCATTGCATATAAGCCATCTCTTTTCAGCAAAGGGTGATAAGCTACTTGACAACATACTTCCCTTGTGTATGGGCAGATCGAACTCCATACATATTCATCCTGTGGACTTCTCTGAATCATATGGTACCACAAATAATCAAAATCTATCTTTCTATGAGGCTATAGTAATGAACGGAACAGAACTGAAAGTGAACACCATTCAATGGCTCATATCCTTAATTTACATCAAACCCAGAAATTCATTATTGTCAGCTGGTCCTCTAATTCCAGAGCCCTTTCCTGTTAACTGCCACAAGTTTCAGTTCCCACAAAGCTCTACATCATCTTCAAGAAGATAATTAGCAGCATTTCTCCATTTCCTCATTGGCTCACTGAAATCAACACCTAAATAAAGTAGTTAACTAGAAGACTGATATTGATAAAAACAAGAAAGCTTACTTTGGAAAGAAGATGACAAACTTAAAATTATCTGAAAAATTAACTGTTCCAATGGCATGTTTACCGTTGCTTAGTTTTGATTCACACATTAAGCATTATTTTTTTGCTATTTACAAATTGTGTTTAAAAGAAGTTTTGATTTTCTAGTTGATATTAGTTTTAAGCACAAAGAAATTTTGTAAATAAGACAAGGGGCTGGTCTTCACTAGGGCTGGGGATCGGCTGTAGATATGCAACTTCAGCTATGTTAATAACGTAGCTGAAGTCGGCGTCTCTACAGCCAACTTACCTGCTGTCCTCACGGCGGCTGTTGGTGGCGTGCTCCCCCGTCAACTCCAGCTTACGCCTTTTGGCGAGCTGGAGTTCCAGAGTTGACGGGGGCAATGCTGGCGATTGATTTATCGCGTCCTCACGAGACATGATAAATCGATTGCCAAAAGACCGATTGCTGAAGTGCGTAGTGAAGACAAGCCCAAGGAAGACTTTGTAGCACCTTAATTTCTAAGGTGCTACAAAGTCTTCCTCATCTTATTTATGGATACAGATTAACACGGTCGCTAATCTTAAAGAAATTTTTATTAGCAAAGTTAAATACTTTGAGGGGACAGTCCCTCTTTTCCAATATACATTTAAAAACGACAACAACAATAACAACAAAACAATCTTGAATTTCTGTTTTTACTTTGACACATTTCTATAAATGGCAAGTTATTTATATGGCTGCTGACTGGTGTTTGTGAGGATAGCAGGGAAACTGCTGATAACTGAACTGCTGTCCTTTAAAATGCACATGCTTTGCAAGACACAGCTGGATGGTGGATAACTGTAGATTTTACAAGCTAGCAATAGAGATGTTTGTGAATGAAACATCTATCTTCACAAAGGCTTTATACAGTTCATAGTAGATACCAAAAAAAAAGCATTTGGGCAAACCTTTTTAGGGCTGGATTTGAAGTTTACAAGATATTTTAATAGCTTCTGTAAATGCTCTCTGAATATATGGTAAATAATCAGTCCTGGATTATGGTAAACAGCTACTACCAGAAAAAGGAGCAAGATTCACCTTTCTTAAGGTCATTCTACAAATAAAAAATATGTATTTGTATATTATAATTATTACATATAAATTATATATATATATATAATTTTTAGAATGACCTTAAGAAAGGTGAATCTCACTCCTTTTTCTAGTAGTAGCTGTTTGAGATAGATAGATAGATAGATAGATAGATAGATAGATAGATAGATAGATAGATAGATAGATAGATAGATATAACCACCATCCCCAGCCCATTTTAATGCATCTAAGGAGAAACTGGATACATATCTCACACAATCCTTTAATGGAGCCCAGCAATAATGGCCCTGGAATGGATACTCTTGCAGAATCCGCCAGGTCTCAGTCTAGTTTTGTGTTTACGTTAATCTTCTAGTAAAATATAGACCTGAAATTTTAGATTTGTCATCATGTTCCACATGTTAAGCACTTTCTATAAAAGTGTTCTGCCTGCATATACAGACACCTAGGAACAGCATCCAGCAAAAACTTTAGACCCATTTTAAAAACAATTTTGCTATGTGAAATAGAAGCAAGTTCCATGGTACTGTAATGAGCTCAGTCATTTGAATGCATAAGACACTTGTATTACTGTGAGTGACATACAGAAAATTTAACCTGCATTATTACTTTCTGGCTGCAGGATTATCTTTCTATGTTTTTGCATTTAACCCAGAGTGTGAGGACTCATTTTAAAGTTAAATTGCCCGTTTCTGCCATCTGTCTAGCTTGATGTGTGGTGCATGTTGTTTTCCATTTTTTTTATTTCTTTGTTTCATTTTCACAGATGATGGTCAGGTACACTTGGGAAGTAACAGGGTTTAATCATCTACAACACTGATGCTCACACTGAGGCTCACGGGTGGCTCTTTAATGTGTCGCCTGTGGCTCTTTGCAGCACGTGATATTAAAACACTGATTTAATTATTAACCAATCAAGATGCTTTTAGTATGTTATTAACCAACTGTAGTTGATCATTTTGATGTGAGAGAGTATATATATGTATACACACATATAAATAATAAATAAAACAATGAATTTACACTATTGTGGCTCTTTTAGGTAATGTTGATGACTAATTTGGCTCCTGAACCACTGAGGTCTGAGTATCACTATAACAAAAGAAAAATCTCAATCTTAAAGACAAACCAACCATCATTAAAGAAGAATGAGCATAGACAATTTGCATCTTCAGTACTAACAAAAGTATTGAAGCATAAGCTTTCGTGGACTAATACCCACTTCATCAGATGCATCAAACAAAGTGAGTATTAGCCCATGATACATCCGACAAAGTGGGTATTAGCCCAAGAAAGCTTATGCTTAAATACTTTTGTTAGTCTTTAAGATGCCACAGGACTCTTTGTCACTTCTGCGGATCCAGACTAACACGGCTACCTCTCACATTCTTGACATCTTCAGTACATAATTCCTATTTCTTTCCTGTTTTTAACATAGTGAATATGCTCTGCTGTTATGAAAAGGGGGTCATTCTAGTTATACCACAGATTTATTCATGAAAATATTTGTGAATCCTGATGTTTTCCTAAGTTAGCATGACTAGTTATCCCTCTGAATATTCACACCTGAACTTTGTTATTCTTCTATTTACTCAACTGGCCATTCACTCAGGGAACAGCAACAATGCTACATGACGATAAAGACAAATCATGCACCATGAATAGTTGAAGGGAATATTTCACTGACAAACCACGCATTAATATGTGTTCGTATAAGACATTCAGTCAATGCTTTGAATAATAAATACATTTGTAGAAACCAGGATTAATTGGCAAACAAGTCACAAAGTAAAAGAAGGGCTAAGTTTGCAGAGTAATATATTCCACAATGAATAATTCAACCAGCTCTGACCGGCTGTATTTTACTGTTCAAAGTATTCCTTACCACAACCATTAGTTCCACCATTTCATTCTGGGGTGATCGGGGGGAGGTGACTGTGATTTACCAAAGTAATTTGAATGTACAAAAGATAATCCGATTTATCTCTCCTATCACATGCAACTTGTACCACTGATTTCTCAGAGTAACACCATCCTGAAGGCTATACACAGTGCTTATTTGTTCAATATTTCAGGAACTTCTCTGACAATCTCCCAGACTTTGCCTGTGGCACCTTCTAGATTCCTCTTCAGATCCATGGAGGAATTCTTCTGAGAATGGTGACAGTTACTTCGGAGGATGGATTATGACATACCCTTTGTATGGCCTTCAGGGTTATATCACTCTGTGGAGATCACTGATATTTCTGTAAGCTCCTACTGCAAACAGTTCTAAAAAGATATTTTCATCCATCAGTATTTTAAACTCAATGGGCAGATTTCATCCCTAGTGAAAATTCACCAGGGATGCATCTTACCCAATGGCTTTAAAAGTTAAAAGCTTTCATATTCTAACTGCTCACTCACAAACTATTCTTGGCTTTGTTCTTTTGGAAACTTTGGCATCTGTTCTCTAGGGAATTGCCTTAACTTCGAAAAACTTACATCTATATTGGAAAAAAGTTCTCCAGCACTCTCACAACTACGCAAAGTTTATTCAAACTATTAATACTGATGAAACATAACATTAGCTATGTTTAAGCTATTTTTAATGGAGCGGAGCCCTTAATCAACCAATCTTCTACCACTCTTTTCTTCCTGCTTATTCTGTTCAAAGAAGCAAACATAAAACAGAAACCAACTGGGGGAGGGGAATCTCAACTCAGTCCCCTTTTCTGTATGTTGTATAGTAAACCAATATTTTTAAGAGTTATTTTAAGAAAAACCCACAAAGTTAAATTTGTTCTCCGTCCCCACTTATTCAAGGTAAAAAAGGGTTTCTCATTTCTTCCTCTACAGGCACTTCTCTCCCTACCTACTGTTAAAACTCTAGCAGATGTCTTGCTTACTTCCTCACTAGGGTGCCTCATTATGTGCCCACTGAAATCTCTGATGCCACTCCCACTGATTCATACAACCTCATCCTTTCCAACCCAAACCTTCATCTCATCTCACTTTTCTATCACCACAAGACTAAGATAAAACCTTAACTGATCTAAGTGATCTAAACAGAAAACTGGTCTCACCCTTAATTATTGCAGAGTGGCTACTCTGTGGTAATTCTCAAGTTACTTTCCTTTCCTACTGCTGTTATATCATACAACCACCACAAGAGTGACTGCTACAGGTTAAAAGGTATAGTAAGAACAAGCTCATGGAAGCATGGTATAAGTGGCATTAATCTTTTACTGCACAATAGTGTGAAAGACAAGGCTTTTCTTTCCCATTAAGTCAAGAAGAAACCCCAACAGCAATAAGAGGGCGGCAGGGAGGGGGAAGAGAAATGATATATTTCATTTAAAATGTGAAGTTTTAAGCACTGAGCTATTTATTTACAGATCTGAAGTTCAGGTATACAGAAAACTGAGCCTTTTGTTTGATGTGGTAAAGGCAGGATCTTATACCAATTTCCTCCTTGAGATCTGATTTAAGGTGTGTTTTCGTAGCCAATAAACAGTAAGCCTAGTGTAGTGACTTTTGAAAGGTTGCATCTGTCACTCCTGTTTACCAATAAGTTTGGAGAAAAATCAAATTCAATTTTCCCTTTCCCCTCCTTCTCAGGGAAGGGGAACAAGGAGAATAGTTACATCAGGTTACACAGGTAGAAGGTGGAAAATGCCATAAAAATAGTTGTTGGGAGTGGCATGTGGGGTCGAGGAAGAGAGAATCTTGCAATTACACACAGTCACTTCTTGTGCTGAAGTAGTATGCCAGACTAGGGTTTGGTTTGGTTTCTGCCCAACATGGGAATGTACTCCAAGGCCCACATGAAATAAAAAGTTTTAGGAAGAATGTGCTTGGCTGGAAATCATTATTTTGTTTTCAGTGTTATACTAGCTGAGTTACTTCACCAGTTTATACGAATGTGGGAACCCCCAAGGCAAGCAGAAGAAAGGCCATGCAAGAAACACCTGGTGACGTGACCTTGAGGCAGACATCACGAAGATGGGATACAACTGGAGTCAACTTGAAAGAATGGCCCAGGACAGAATCCTCTGGCAATCTATTGTTGGCGGCCCATACCCTGAGAGGGGTGGAGGGCATAATGAATGAATGAATGAATGAAATGGGGAATCTATATTATAGAAACATCTCAATCAATTAAATAAGACATCTATGAATTATGATTATAGTGGTGACCCAAGAAATAACGTGAATTCAGTCAAGAGTAATTCTATGAAGTCATCAAATCCAGCACAGTTTTACACTGAAAAATAAAACCAATGACAATGTAATAAATTCTGCTTTAAAATCAGTATCATTTTCCCAAATTGAATAGTGCTCCAATTCTTAGTGGGGAGAGCAGGAGAAGGGGAATGCAAATTCAGAATGAAGAGCTCTAATGATTTGAGGAAGATGATACATAGGGTTGAGAATCACTTCATTTTATATATGCAGTGGTGTTGTAGTTATGTTGGTGTCAGGATATTAGAAAGATAAGATAGGGGAGGTTATATCTTATATTGGACCAACTTCTGTTAGTGAGGAAAGCAGACTAACAACACTGCATGCAGGACATCACTTAGGCATATAACCCCAAGATAGGGTTCATGGCTGAGAATCTTGAGCACCTAAGTTCCTTCGAGCCTGGGGTATAGGTATTGCTACTTGACTCAGCTTTCCTATTTTCTACCTTAGAAGTCTCCATTCAATGTGCTGACTTTGTGATTCCCATTCCTAGATGCCCAACTCTTGCTATGCATAGTTTAGGGTGCCTGGGTGCCTAATTTTGAACTGAGGATTCCATTGAATGACAACCCTATAGTTACTCACTGCAAACCGGAGCCTAAATCCTCTTTATGGAACTAGCTTATAAGAGAAAAGAGAAATTACTTTGATTGTCTGGCTCTTTGTCTTAACTGATTGACCATACAGATAATGTCTCTTCCTTTCCTGGGAATATTACAGATCCTGATAAGAGAATCATGATATTTCAGAAAACAGGCCTAAAATGCCAATGCTTTTTGTTTTTATTAGTGCTAGTGATACTATAAATGAGCTTGTTCACTGCGTTCCTGTTTCTCCAAAGCTTTTAGAAGGTCAACAAACTAGCATCTGCCTATATATCTACTTTAAATTATGAATTTATAGAAGTTACCGAGAAATCATCAGATGCCTAGGTCTCAGATTACAGTACTTCTTTTAAAGAAAAAAAGAGAGCTAGATTCTTAATAATCTTTTCCTAATATTTAGATCTTAAAGAGGGAACAGGGACATTTCTAAAAGTTTCCACCATTTCCTCCCCACCCAATCCCCCCACACTTTCACCAAGTAATGAGGTGGTTATTTTTTTTCAAGTTTTGAATTTAAACATATTTCTAAAGGAAACAACCTCCATCATTTTTATATGTAGAGTTGGGATTATGTTTTACAGTGTGAATTACTTTGCACTTAACATTGAATATCATCTGCCATTTTGTTGCCCAGTTTTGAGAGATCCTTTTGTAGCTCTTCACAGTCTGTCTGGGACTTAACTCTCTTGAGTATTTTTGTATCATCTGCAGATTTTGCCATCTCACTGTTGATCCCTTTTTCCAGGTTATTTATGAATATGTTGAATAGGACTGGACCCAGTACAGACCCCCTATGGGACACCACTGTTTACCATTCTCAATTCTGAAAACAGACCATTTATTCTACCCTTTGTTTCCTATCTTTTAACCATTTGCCAATCCATGAGAGGACCTTCTCTCTTATGCCATGACAGCTTACTTTGCGTAAGAGTTGTGATGAGGGACCTTGTCAAAGGCTTTTTGAAAATATAAGTAAACTGTATCTACTAGATCCCGTTGTCTACATGTTGACCCCTCAGAGAATTCTAGTAGATTGGTGAGGCATGATTTCCCTTTAGAAAAAACATGTTGACTCTTCTCCAACAAATCATGTGTCAGATACTTTTGTTCTTTACTATAGTTTTACCCAATTTTTCTGGTACTGAAGTCAGGCTACTGGCCTGTAATTTCTGGGGTCACTCTGAAGCCTTTTTAAAAATTGGTGTCACATGAGGTATCCTCCAATCATCAGGTACAGAAGTGATATAAATGATAGGTTACAAACTACAGTTAATAGTTCTGCAATTTCACATTTGAGTTCCTTCAGAACTCTTGTGTGAACACCACCTAGTTCTGGTGACTTATTACTGTTTACTTTATCAGTTTGTTCCAAAACCTTCTCTAATGGCACCTCAATCTGGAACAGGTCCTCAGGTTTGTCCCCTAAAAAGAATGACTTAGGTTTGGGAATCTCCTTCACATCCTCAGCTATGAAGACTGATGCAAAGAATTCATTTAGTTTCTCCCCATTGGCCTTATCATCCCTGAGTACTTTAACATCTTGATTAATACATCCTTTAGCATCTTGTTTGTCCATTGGCTCCACTGTTTATTTTTTAGCAGGCTTCCTGCTTCTGATGTACTTTAAAAAAACTGCATTACTTTTTGCATTACTTTAGCTAGTTGTTCTTCAGATTCTTTTTTGGCCTTCCTAATTATATTTATACACTTAATTTGACTGAGTTTATACTCCTTTCTATTTTCCTAACTAGGATTTAACTTCCACTTATTAAATGATAACTTTTTGCCTCTCACTTTTTTGTTTAGCCATGGTGGCTCTTGTTTGGTTCTTGTTCTACATTATTTTAAGTTTGGAGTATACATTTAAATTGAGCCTCAAATTTTAAACAGTTCTAAAACTTCAAAGCTATAATCTAAAGCTGCGTACACACTGGATATGTAGAGCTAGCTTTTTCAAGTAGGCTGAGAGGCATTAGGTCTCCAAATCTATTGGTGCCTACCTCCCTTGAAAACCAACAAACCTTCTTAGAGCTAAGAAATAGAACAGGGAGTTATTTCTGCTACACTCTCGTCCTCAAAGTCATCGGGAAGCCAATGAAAGTTACCACAGAGTCTGCATTGCTTCCACTATGTCCTACAGAATGGTTCCTGGAAGAGGACTTTATGTACTGCTCCCTTGGGAAAGGCCATGGTAACATAGCTCTAGCAGGATCTATACTTTGCACCTGCTGACCCTGGAATGTCTGCTTGTTCTACATTTTCAGCTAGGAGCTGAATAAACAGCTATTCAGAAACCAGTTCTCTTTAACAAACACCTCTTTAAGAAAGACTGATTCCCTGTATCATGGCAGTAGGGAGCCAGGGACTTAGGCGGCAATAGGGAAGCAAAGGGCCTCTGCATGAATTAGCCTTACACATCTAATTATAGATCTTCAGGTTTATGCTTTGGTTCATCATCACAGTTTGAGTGACTTCCATATGAAATCAATAGCTATAGTGAAGTCCTTAGTGGAGTTCATGAGCCTGTCACTACGATTCCTTCATTCTAGAGTGTCCCAAAGTATTCACATGTTCATCCTGCATTTTGTGAATTGTCTTGTCCCAAGGCAGCATAGTGTCATGGTGGTTCATAAAAATCAAACTTTAGTCTATAGTGCAATTACAGCTTTCTTTGAAAAATTAGGATCAAGGAATTAAATTGCCTTGGGAAGCTGACTGGGAAGCAGTGGAGACGCAAACATGTGGTGGATATGCTCACAGCAACCTAAGCCATGCAGAAAGGGGGCAGCTAAATTCTATACTGGGGGAACCTGGGCACCATTTTCACATCAGCTTCTGATCAGCGAGTTATAGTAATCCAGCCAGGAAGTGACAAATGACTGGATCCCTAAATAGGAATAACCAATTAAAGGAGATTTTGGAACCCTGTAGGACAGTTGGAAAACAGGAAGCATTCTGCTGCAGAGCTTGGCTTACCCCTATTACTCATTTTTGAGGTTGACAGTTCAATGTGGAGGTAGGGTGAGCAGATAGCAAATGTGAAAAATCAGTATTAAAGGGGTAGCCATGTTAGTGTGGATCTGCAAAAGTGACAGAGTCTTGTATCACCTTATAAATTAACAGATGTTTTTGGAGTATAAGCTTTTGCGGGCTAAGATCCACTTCATCAGATGCATGTCCATGGTGAATGCCCATTCATCTGATGAAGTGGGTCTTTGCCCACAAAAGCTTATGCTCCAGAAACATCTGTTAGCGTATAAAGTGATTCAAGACTGAAAAATCAGGACAGGGATGGAGGTTATTAGGAGCCTATATAAGAAAAAGGTCCCAAACAATCAGGACATCTAGTCACCCTATGTAGAGGTGCATCACTATCCACATTTTAGCAAGGACTGTATCCAAATGTGTAGGAGTGTGTATGACCTATCAGAGGCAGACCTTGTTAATATGGATAGTGATGCATGTATATACATACACACCGCTCCCCAAACCTTTTAAGGAGTAAGGGGGCTCATGCATTGCTTTTTTCCTGAATTATTTTTTTGAGCTCCAGAATGGTCATCTGAAGCAGGACTGATACTTCAGTACTCAGGGAAGGGACAAATTCCTTTAAAGAGAGCAACAATATCCTGTTTGGCATCTTTGGACATAACAAGCCTCACTTTTTTTAAGGAGAGGGGTAGCTCATTAGTGAACACTGAAAATAATGCCGGAGATGGACTCCTAGCAAGACAGCCATTAATGTACTACTGCTCTTCACAGTAAAAAAAAAAAAAAAAAATCTTAGACAGCAGTGTTCTAATATATGTAGCTCAATGATGTTGAAGCTATCACTGATTAAGACTCCAACTATATAGCACATTCTGTCCCCTTGGCAGGGAGTGGAATTGTACAGACGGTGGATGAAGGTGGGTGTAGTGGGATCACTGAATGTAGGCATCCCCACTTGTATCTGAGGTGTAGGGAAGGAGCTATGGTCTTAGGAACAGGCATCAGAAGTATCCATGAAAATGAATCTAATTAACATTTGGCAGCTGCTGCTACTGCTCCACAAAGATATCCTGACAGACCATTATTCTGCAAGCTCAATAGATTGATAGGTGTGTGGTTACAGGACAGTTTTTCTAGAAAAATAGCTGGACATCACGCTTTTGGTTTTTATTTCTAAGTGAAACCAGGACAGCAACCTGGAAATACAAATTTAATAGACCTGAAATGTTGTATGAATCCCACAAGGTTTGGCAGAACTTTAAAAGGTATTTATTTACTGGTGTTGCCTGACACATTTGCAGAATTCAAAGAATTGCGTGCAGATCACAAGACTGTATTGAAGGTCTTGCCACATGGGAAATATAAAAAAAACCCCAAAAACATGAGAATACAAGCTAGTGGTCCTTCAATTTACAAGACTTTTGATTAATGCTGCAATAAGTAGCAAGTTGTGAGCTTTTTTTTTTTAAAAAAAAAAAAAAGACACACACCACACACACACAGGCAAACCATCAATAGACCAATTTCAGTGGATTAAGTCTCTCCAAAAGATTTGCTTGGTATTATTTATACTGCTGTACCGCCTGGGTCCCCCAGTCAGGGGCTAGGATTGCATTGTACAAACACAGAGCAAGAAGATGGGTGTCACACATACATATTTAAAGAAGGTTTAAGACATGCAACCTCCTTTTAGCTGAAAGACAGACATATAACTTGTGTTTATGAAAACATTACTAGTTTAATCAGATTAAAAAAAAATTCAAACACACTGGGAATGTAGATGGGTGTATGGATATCAGAGATCCAGAAAAAATGCTGGTAATTGTACATGCACTGATGAAAGCAAGCAGAAGTGATGAAGATATTAATCTCTCTGAGTGTGTTTGTCTGCTATTTGTCACCCATGATCAGAATTGGTGAAAGCTGATCATACTCTCAAATAGCCAGGACAGACATTTGCTTTTGGTGAGGCTGTTGTGACCATTTCTTTCCTTGATATCACAAATCATACCACCCCCAAATTATATTATTGTAATGTGCTCTGTTTGGGGCTACATCTTAAATCTATCTAGACCAGAATGTAGCAGTCTGTTTGGTAAGCTGGGTGTCTTGCCCTGACTATATTACAGTACTGCTTTGTGATCAGCCCAATAGGTGGCATTTCAATTGCTGGTTGGATATATAAAGATTTAAAATGATCAGGTACATGCCGATTTAGAGGGCCTCTCTCATCCTGTGATTCTTTAGTGACTGCACCTTCAGAAGTCACCTAAGGGATCTTTAGCTTAGGATGAGAGTGATCTACTAGAACAATCCCCTCCCGCCCCCATCCCCCCCCCAAAATCACTGGCTTTGGAACATATTAACCGATGTGGTTTGAAATAGATTGAAGTTTGATGACTTTAAGGACCATCTTAATGAAAGGGTGTTAGAAAAGCCTTGATGGTGTTGGAGGGATATTCGTTAGGAATGATGGAGTATTTTCCTCTTTAAGAAAAGGAATATGTTAGTGCTGCTGCAACTTGGGAAGTTACTGCTGGTTGTATTTCCTTTAGGTGTATTTTTAAACTAATCATCAGTAGTGCCTCGAAACTTGGGATAGTTACATTTCTTGCACGATTACAAATCCTTGCCTCTCCTTCCAGCACACCAAATATTTGCCATGAACCTGGCAGTCTCAGACCAAAGCCACTACTACTTCAAGGTTTGCAATAAAATCCTTAATGAAAGAGATATTTGCTATCTTTCTAAACAGGACTACAGCAACTGGAGATAAATGCAAGAATCTCAGTTTCATTTATTATTTTAAAATAGTAATCTGGAGAAAAGCTTGAAAATGTGAACCGTAAATGCTCAAACCCTAGAAGGCAGATCAGAATCACCTAAAAATTCTTTAGGCATAATTTTTGGGGGTCTCCCTCATCTCTCAGCAACTGAAGCTAAAACCATTGAATCAGTCAAATGTGTGGAGAGGGGAAGTGAAGAGCAACAAATATCTGGTGTAGATTGACAGGTAAAGGATATACCTTCCTAATCCATCAGAGCAGGATTGGAAAACACAGCCATGATGATCCTGCCAGGGTTGGGGGCCTAATTTTTCAGTAGCAAGAAGGAAATAGGCCTGGGGTCAGAGTTACAGAGCAGATTCAGCAAGGGAATCTTTTCTCTGCAATCCATGGTTTTTTGTACTCTCAGGGCTCAAAGAGTGAAAAGTAACAATCCTTCTCTTTAAATAGGGACACCCTTCCCTCCAAAAATGTTGGGATTAAAAAATATAAATAAAAATTCTTTCCTAGGCAGCAGCACCACAATTGCAGACCCTATATCTCCAAAAGGGGTGGGGAGAGGTTGGGTCATGTTTCCGTGTCCCTCTCCAGTTAGTCTACAGACCTTCCAGCTCTGGGCATGGATGCTTTACAGTGCAGCCTCCTAAGGGTTGGCACAGGGAAAGATAGTCTCCCTGCAGTTTCCCCTCCCTGAAGTTTCCCCTCCCTGCAATGCATCTATACCTTCATTCCCCCACCCCCACACCCCGCCATCCTCAGTTACAGTCAGTGCCTCATTGGCAGGGTCTTCATCATGCCATAAGCCAAGTTCTGCCCTCCCTACTGTGTACAGATCCACTGAAGTATTTTATCTAAAAAAACCAGAGTGTTGGGTGACATGGCCATTGATTTTGATAGTGAGTTTATTAAAATGAATAAGGAAAACAAGACAATAAAAAGTAAAACAAAAGAAGCTATAGTTTAAGAGGTAGGGCACACAGATTTGTTCTCTTTTTAATATCTTGTGAATTCCATCTCCTACCTTTTGAGTGTAAATTATAGCTGCTGTTCTATTCTACCTACCAACAACAAGGCAGCCCTACTGTGCCCAATCTCAAAGGACCAAGTTCTTGAACAAAGCTCCCAGCTGAAGTACATGGGATTTATCCCCACATAAGTACATTTAAGGCTAAGGAATTAAATCCTGATCTCCAGCCTACAGCAAAGCCATTTTACAGTCCTTGCTAACTGGTGAAGGGAGTACAGAAGTGATTCACTGCTGGATCTCATGCCAGATTTTGTCTGGTGGGTTTGTACTGTTCATGGATCCACAGGCCTTAATCCCACCACACACCACAGCCCATGGGCAATCTGAACCCATGTTTCTACTTAGAGAGTCATGACTCTACCCAATACAGTATTGTGCATAGTCCCCTTTCATTGGATCTTTGCTCCCTAGTTTCACAATGTCCTACACAAGACTAGGAAAACCTGTGGAGGGGACCAGAGCATTTGGCCTAATATGTCCATAACCATGTAAAGTTTCTTCCAGCTAGGAGCAGTTACTTGGAACTCTTAATACAGTAAAGCAATGTTTCTCCATGATTGGTCCATAGACTGGCACTGCTCTGTGGCAGTCTCTTTGCCAGTTCCTGAGATTTCCCTGACAGTTTAGGAAGTCAGCAAGCTGGCCCCTAGCATCAAAAAAGGTTGAGAAATACTCCAGGAAAGGAATTTTCTCTTTCGGAACTCTGTTACTCTGACTGAAGAAGTGCTTTTTTCAGCCTTTCCTTTGATTATAATGTTTTGAATCTCCATCTACAAGGGAGTCTTAAAAAAATGCAAACCTTCTGTTGAAGCAGATAGATTTCTTCTCTTTTCACTTGTACTTACACAAAACATCTTTAAATACAGTGTGGTCTTTTATGACCTAATCATACATTTAAAAGTTGTGAGATCTCAATTCCTCAAAACCCAAAACTTTGTTCTAAAAATCAAAGAGATTTTGCATTAAGAAGAATATTCTGAGAAAGCTAATTTAAGTTTTGAACATAGTCCAAAACAGACAGGTCTGGACTTAAAGATACCACTCTGTTGAAGATTCTCTCCCTCTCATTTATGAGATACTACACAGTCCCCACCCCAATGAATTAAGCAGAAATTTGCATTGTATTTTGCAGTTTAACATTTTAATTTGTACATTTTCATGTTAGAACACAAATTAAAATAAAGATAACATTTAGCAGTATCTTTTAGAGCTTTTAAACTCACAGAACATAATATTCACTTGGAGCACATCTGAAGAATCTGATCTGAAGAAGAGCTCTGTGTAAGCTCACTCATTTGTGAGTCACTAACAGAGGTTGGTCCAGGAAAATATATTATCTCCTCCACCTTGTTGCTGTACTACTGATATTGTATTCAGGGCACTGAGGTCAATTTCCTTACTATTGTATAAAGTACCTCTGAAGCTTTAATATATAGTAAGAACCTCTGTTTTACCTCTTAAAAAATAAGGGGGGTGTGGGGGGGCTAAGTGTTTCACCTGCTAACACAGAGCCTGAATTTGACCCTATTATCTTCAACAGCACAACCTATGACATTTGGGCCTAATGGACTTCAGTCTAATTGTGGTTTAGTGTGTTAGGTGGTCCTTCTAGCCTCCTGTATATTACAGGCCACACTGGATGATCTGGTGGTCTGTTCTGTTAAGGTCTAAGCCATGGTCTACACTGGAAGTCGTGGGTGGGATTGACCTAAAATAAGCTGTTTTCATAGCTGAAGTTGACATATTTAGATCAACTTACCACGGCGTCTTCACAGCGCTGAGCCGACTGCTCCTGCTACCCCCTCGACTATGCCTCTCACAGGACTGGCACCAGGTTTTTAGCTGCCCTAGGCGACGAAGAAAAAGAAATCCTTACTGCCTTGCCACTGGCAGTGAAATCGGCGAGTAGTCCCCACTGAAATGCCAGCCTCTTGTGGTGGAGGAGTACTGGAGTCAACAGGAGAACGTTCAAAGATTGATTTATTGCATCTAGACTAGATGCAATAAAATTAACCCAACAGATCAATCGCTACCTGCCGATCCAGCAGGTAGTATAGACCTGCCTTCAGAGTGCCACATACTCAACCATCCTGTAAGAAATGGCCTGAATTAAAGCCCTGGAGCTAAGCCTCTCTGAAATTGGGAAATCCAGATCTGGATCAAAAATAAATATGGAGTTTGAGCCCATCATTAGCATCCTTCATCAACCTCATTTATAGTGTGCCCTATGAACATGCATGTTCCCCAGCCAGACACAGGCTCTTTCAGAGGTGAGCTTTAGCACTATTAAATTGATATAATTGTGTTTCTAATACTGTAGATTTGATTTATTCTAGTTACTGTGTCCGTTTTATGCTGTTATTTTGAAAGGAAAAAAATCTCAGCTAGGTTAATCCCAGTTTAAAAAAGCCACACAGAAGCAGGCATGTGCGTACACACAAGACAATTTTTTAAGGCTTAATTTAAAATTTTGCTGAGTACCTCTTAGTATTAGTCCCAAGCAGCATCATTCAGATTTGGATGGAAATACATTATTTATCAGACTAGCAGATGAAGTCCTTAGACAAACAATAGATACTGCAATTGAAAGTTGATCTAATTATCCACATAAAGCAGGCCACATTTAGGAGGATCAGGTGAATCAATTATCTGATGCTCCATTCTACATAAATTGTTTTATTTGAGGCATTTTTTAATAAAGCCGTGTCTAACATCTTCTTTAAAAATCAGCCAATGTCACCTCAAGATACCTGCCGCAGGTGGCTGTAACAGAACAGCGATGGCAGTACTTACTGCAAAGCCTTTGTCATTTCAAAGTGAGTTTTGTTTTAAACATATCCAGTTAGATGAGGTATCTGATATTTTTTAGCATTTTATTTGTGTTATAGGAGTTGGGAATGCAAGTAGTTTCCGGTGACATACATTTTCTATCCTCTCTCACAACTGTACTAGACCGGAAAAGCTATTTTTTTTTAGATTTTCCTGTACTTAAGGGGTGAGTTCTAATGATGATGTTTAGCTGTGCAGGTATGGGTGGGTGATGGGACAGTTCCAGCAGCATATCCCTGTGGTCATTCAAGGGGATCTCACAATAACCACTCTCTCACCTGAAAAAGAGTCCACAAAAGTTTTGCTGCTTGCTCCCACAGCAAAGTACAGATCCCAATTCTTGGGTCCAGCTACCAGGCATTTGCTGCAAGACAAGATGATTGGGTCGGGTGGAGTCAGTGGTGGGAGGTTTAATTCTCCATTATAACTTCCTAAATGGTTCAGGCCCTGCCATAAATTATAGCAGCCTTGGTATTGCTTCAACCCATGCCTAGCTGCCTACAATATGTCCCCAGAAGATCATTCCAGCAGCCAGGAATAACTAGAGAGCAGAAGCAATCTGGCTACACATCTATGTCGGATGTTGTGAGGGCAGGTGCAACAGAGTCATTAGGTGGCTCTACAGCAACCCAGGATACTTTGGAATGATTGGATATTTAGGTAAGCACCTTTATGATATCTTTGCTCTATTACAGCCATGGATTGTTACCTTAAGAGATATGAGAACTAGGTCCACAGTATCCAGTGAATTCATTAAAGATTGTTAATATACAGTTTGACTAATCCAACAATATTTACTAAATAATGCTTCTAATATGACTAAATATTTTGCTTTCAAGATATAGCTTGTTCTAACAACATTAATTTGATTATATTCAAATTAAGGCTCTATTGAAGCCTGTGGATTAATACATCTCCATACTTTATTTTTTAATTACTAACGTAGAATTAACACAGGCCAAAGATTTTGCTTCTGTATTAATCACTCTGACTTTTCCCATAACATGTTTAAGATTTACTTTATCTGCAAAGACAAATATAGTGTCCTTGGTGAAAGGATCACTGCAGTTGTCTGGAAAGAGACGGTCCTATTAACACACACAGATATCACAGACTTTGGAAGACAATCTTCTCTCACACATTGTCATTGAGGCATTTACAGCAAAAATGTTTAAACTGATAGCACAACTGATCATTTGCCATTAAAAATCAGGAATGCTGTTATGTGTTCCTTATTTTTCTCCCTCCCCTCCTCTCCCCCTCCCCCTGGAATTATAATAGTTACTTCACTTTGCTCTGGAACAGTGGTGGTCCTTAAAGAGTGCCAATTTAAACTCAAATAATTATTGTGGTGATGGGACCCCCAGGCTGTGGCCTGGGACCGCTGTGCCCCCTAAACTCTCCAGCCTGGGTCTCTCACAATGCTTTGCTAGTGACCAGCAGCAAACTCCTCCGGGAGCTGTGATCACTCAGCACAACAGCATGTGGAGCCCCCACATCCGGCTAGATTGCATGAATGCTCCCAGAGCCACTCATCAATCACACAGAGAAAGGCACCAGAGCCAAATCTCCCCAGCTCCCAGCACTGTACCTCTAGAATATACCATCTTGCATTTCTCATGAGGAGGCAACCTGGGTGTCGGCTATTTTCCTTACTGTTGCCTCTGGGATCTGGCTGATTCCCCAACTTACAGCATGTTTTAGTGACCACCGTACAACACAATTCTCATGACTTCATATGCATTAATGATATACATATACGGATAGAGAAATGACTTTCAGCAGATCATAGCCTCTCTCCTGATACATATACAGTATTCCTCATAAGGTCAGATCACAATTATTATAAAAGTGAGGAATATTGGGGTTCTAAGATGTTCCCCAAAGATACAGAACGTCACAATATTTATCTTAATATAGGGAAGTAAAAAGACTTCCCTGGTTATTTACTCTGGGACATCTCTCATACTGCAAATATTGAGATTTTCTCATTGCATATTTATTTAGTCCTGATTCTGGAGTGAACTCCAGGGGGGCAACCCCTGGGAACAACTTCCAGGATCAGGGCCTTGGTTATCTAGGCACCTTGCAAAGCTTGTCTAAGACAAAAGATATTTCTCCCAGTAGAAAAATGTTACCATCCTGACTTATGACTCACTGTGGTAACACCTTATACACTGCAAAATTCAAGAGGGACTTGTTTGCCTGAATAGGCTTGCACACAAGGAGCTTATCTGGAAGCTGCTCAGTGGATTTTTCTTCTTCTGTGGACTACATAACCAGTGCCTCCCATTTGTGGAGTACAGTTCTGAAGTTCTGACTTCTTTGAAGATTTTCTTCAAGCCTGACTGACAGCATCCTGCAATAGTGTTTAATCAGCAGTCAGGTGTGTCAGGAAAGAAGAAATCACAGTATTTTTTATTAACTGCACTTCAGTCTGCTCAGGCTTGAACTACCTAGCTCACACTGAACATGACAATAGCATAGTCACTCATATGGAAAACTCCCTTTCTGGGCTTGGGCTGAAGCCAGCCTGACACCATGCTAGCAATATGAAATCTGAAGGGATACCCTTTCAGATGGTCTGATTAAAAAGGAAAGAAGCAGGCTTCAGAGTTGGGCTGTTCCAACAAAGGGATCTTGGATCTGAGACAGAGAGGACCTAGAGGCAGGACTGAACAGTCCTGAGCTAGGGACCCAGCCAGTTTGCAGGACAAAGCTTGGATAGGACATTGTTATTTAGTAACATTAAGAAAGAATTAAGTTACAGAAAGGGGAGTTTGACCCTACACACACACTCTATATACCCTGTGTAAGTGAAAATCTGTTAAAAATTCCCTTTCAAGCTTTACATCATCTCACTAGGATGGTCACTCCTGCACTATTAACAGAATACTTGTCCTTACAGCAGGAGAAACTGAAACCCACAAATGAATTCATGAGATTACATTTAAGCCCCCAGCCCCATGTCACATTCCAGTGCCCCCCTCTCCTCCGCACACTTCAGTGTGGCCACAAATGTAGAGATCTCTGCTTTTCAGTGACAGAAATTTATGTGGTACCTCTCTGACAACACAGCCTGTACACTATTGCTGGAACTTTCTAAACATCCTTCAGTAGTCCCAGAATCTAGCTGTTGCAGCTGTAACTTGTCCTCATCTTGGTCAGATTAGTTTTCATTCTGCCCCTCTTATTCAGCCCCTTTAAGTTTTGCCCTTTTTAAAAAGTTCCTCCCACTTGCCTCTAGCCAGCACCTCTTCACACAGTGTTTCCCTTATCCCTGAAGAGACAGCCAGCAAAGCTGCATGCATAAGGTAATATGAAGAGATTCCTCTCTTTCATACAATAATTTTTGAGGTGCACAGACCCAGAAACATGGTCTATCAAACAGAAGAATGCTAAATAAGTAGAGCCTCAGCAATATGGGGGATATATTCTCATGGTTAAAATTTTACCCATTATAATAGCTATTCACAACTCTGTACCAATTTCAAAGTACTCAAGGTGAATCTATGCATAAGTGATGCCATAACACATCAGAGCTATAAAGTATTTTATCATATTTAAAGTGCATGTACAACACCACTCTACCGATTTTTTTACTTGATGGGAAACTATTGAATTTGCTTTAGGCAACAAGTAAATTATGTTTTGCCTCCTCTCAATGTCAAGTACAGAGTAAGGCACCAAACAAAGTTCCTTTACATTCCTAAAATTGGTACTCTTTGTTCTAGGGAGCATCTAAAGACGGTATTGTGCCTAACCACAATACTGGCTATCAATGAAATATCTTATCCTCTTCCCCTCAGTAGGCTCCTCTTCAATCCAGTTTTACTTTCAGAGTAGTTCCCCAGCACTTGCTCCACCCAACCTCCAACAAGACTCAAAAACCTGCAAGGATACCAAAGAGTGCTTAAGCTACAACCACTCACCCAAGACTTGAGGTTGCAGTTTCTCTAGGGTCCAGTTCTGCTTCCACAGCAGTAATGCATAGCACTACCTCCCTGGAGCCCTACTACTGGTTTTTGGGCTGACCACAAGTCTAGCTCTCCTCCTGTAGCTCCGCGTAGACACTTTTTTACCTTAAGGGAAACCACTAAATTATTTTTATCCTAAATCAATCTCTTCCTCCTGAATCTCCTCCTACCCACATTTTCATTCCTTTTAAGAAGCAAACCCAGCTCTTCCCTCAGCTGGCTGTAATAAAGAATTGACGTTGATACCCCTCCAGGTGCGACAAATGGGTTTAGCTGAGCAATGAGGGTCCTGTTAATGCCTTATCTATCAGTGTGGGGTTTAGACACCCTTAACCCCAAAATATACTAATTTCATAGCTGCTTTTCACTTGTTTTGCTTAATAATGGAGTTAGATGTCTCAATATTTGTCTTTGGCTGAGAAGCGCTCGTTCAGCTCTGGAAGTTGATGTTCCAAGGGAGCTTTACCCTACCTTTGCACTCCCCTGATCCTCTGGCCCCTTTGTGCCATCCTGGTCCTGCAGGAGCCAGGGATTGTCATGATGCAGGTGTCTCAGCAACACCCCTTTTTCCCAGTCTCTACCCTGGCTGCAAGAGAAGTGAAATTAGTGTAGAAGCCATTATGTTATGATGACTTAACCCCACACCTGAAGCCCCTTGCAAAGGAGTGATCCTCTGCTGGCTTTGCCTGCTTTAGGGCAATTTTGGGTAACTGAACCCATGGGAAGAACTGAATGTAGGGGACAATTTAGCCCAGGAACTCCAAAGGGAGTGAGGTGAGGACCTCTACATTCTTCCCTATTCTGTACCTGGTGGAAGAATGTGGCTGATGTGTGAGAAGGAGATTAAAGGTGCATGATGGCTTTCCCTCCAAAAAGGTGTTATGGGAGTCATGTCTGAACATACTTTCTCCCTCCCCAGACATCCCTGGAGTATTCTCCCTGTCTGTGTGCTTTATTGGATGAATACCTTGAGAGGCACTGGTATACTGTCATTCCATATCCTCTCCAGCATGGTTGTATCTCATAAAAGCCTAAATTATGGAAAATAATATTCACTACAACTTTGCTTTCTTCCTGTATTTCTTCCATAATTACTGCATTGATATCTGACTCCTTTGGCACTTTAGCTCCATTAGAAAACATCAAGTGACTTGGGATGTCTTTATCTATGATATGCCATTATCATAGATATCAGTAGCAGCAAAGCACCCTTATAAGACCCTTGTTATTCCAACAGGGAACAGAAGGAGTTAACAAAAGTAGATCTGTTCCAGAAGAACATTTTCAACCTCTCCTGTGATAGTGAGAAAATACTATACATTACAGGATTTTAATCAGTGACAGCTTTTCCCTCTCAGAACCTGACAATAGGCAGACTGCATTTTGATGAAAGCTATCTTCAGCAGGATCACTGTCAAATCTTGTTTTGCAATGCTGTGACTCTCTCTCTCTCTCTCTCTCTCTCTCTCTCTCTCTCTCAAAACACCCTCAAGACAATCAAACACCACAATATTTTTAAAGAACAATGATGTTTAGAATGGTTAGAATCGACAGCTGGCCCAATGAATATTTAATGATTTACACAAGATAGTGACCTTGAAATCCTGCGTTGAGAGTTAGTCTCTCGTGTCACTGACAGAATGAGCTACATAGATGTACTTGTTTTTGTATTCTGCTATTAATTTGTCCATATAAATTCTTTAAATTAGAATAAATCAGCTTGTTGCCTTTTATTTTTGGATTCAATATGTCTTGTTATTTTGAAGTGTGTTATATGTACTATTCAGCCAACTCTGTAAATCAGTGGTTCTCAAACTGGGGTCACTGCTTGTTCAGGGAAAGCCCCTGACAGACCGACCCAGTTTACCTGCCACGTCCGCGGTTTCGGCCGATCATCGCTCCTACTGGCTGCAGTTCACCGCTCTGGTCCAGTTGAGGCTGTGGGAAGTGGCACGAGCAGGGCTCCCATTGGACTGAAATGGTGAACGGCTACGAGGTGTTTGTTCAACCTGCTCTGAAAAATCTCCAGTGATGGAGATTCCACAACTTCCTATGCAACTTATTTCAGAACTGAAACATTCTGATAGGAAGTTTTTCCTAATGTCAGACCTAATTCACCCTTGCTTCAATTAAAGTCCATTGTTTCTTGCCCTATCCTCAGGGGTTAAGAAGAACAATTTTTCTCCCTCCTTCTCCTTGTAACAACCTTTCATGTACTTGAAAACTGTTATCATGTCCCCTCTCAGTCTTCTCTTCTCCAGACTAAAACCTTTTTTTTTTCAATCTTCCCTCACAGGTCATGTTTTCTAGACCTTTTATCATTGTTGTTGCTCTTCTCTGGACTTTCTCCAATGTATTCACATCTTTCCTGAAATGTGGCACACAGAACTGGACACAATACTCCAGTTGAGTCCTAATTAGCATAGAGTAGAGCAGAAAAATTACCTCTCATTTTGATTACAGACTTAATTACAATATAATACAGGAACTCCTCACTTAACGTTGTAGTTATGTTCCTGAAAATGTGATTTTAAGCAAAACAATGTTAAGCGAATCCAATTTCCCCATAGGAATTAATGTAAATGGGGGGGGTTAGGTTCCAGGAAATTTTTTTTTGCCAGACAAGAGACATCATACATTTATACCCAGTATAAGTTTTAAACAAACAATTTAATACTGGTACACAGTGATGATGATTGTGAAGGCTGGTTGAGGTGGAGATGTCAGAGGGTGGGATATTTCACAGGGAATGCCTTACTGCTAAGTGATGAACTAGCTGTCAAGGGTTAACTCTCACACTCTACAAGGCAGCAGGAAAGGAGGGAGGACAGACAGAGACACACACTCAGAGAGAGAGAGAGAGAGAGATGCACATTTTCCCTTTAAGTACACTGCCTTGTTAATTAGATCAGCAAGCTCAGCTGCAACTCTTCTCATGGCAAGCTCCCTCCTGAGCCCTGTGGTGTGTCCTCCCTGCTCTATGGGATAAGCAGGGTGCAGGAGGAGGGGGAAGGGTGAAACCCTGACATTAGCCCCCCTTTTCCTCCCTCCCACCACCAGCAAGCAGGAGTCTCAGGGAGCCGCTCAAAGGCAGAGGGCAGTAGCAGCACATTGCAATGGGGGAGGGACATCTGAACTGCCGGCAATTGATACTTTGCTGGGCAGTTGCTGCACAGGGAACTTCTTAGGCGAGTGGGGAGCTGATAGGGGCTGGTTTACCCTGGTTTCAACCACCCACCAGCTAGCTGCAATGGGCTGCTCTTCCTCCAAGCAGTGGACAAAGCAGGCGGCTGCCAAACAACATTAGAAGGGAGCATCGCACCACTTTGAACAAGCATGTTCCCTAATTGATCAGCAACATAACAACGAAACAGCATTAACTGGGACGATTTTAAGTGACACATTACTGTACACTGTTGTCTTCTATTTATATTGTGATCCACTATGACCCCCAGATCTCTTTGTGCAGTACTCCTAGCTAGGCAGTCATTTCCCATTTTGTATGTATGCAATTGATTGTTCCTTCTTAAGTGGAATACTTTGCATTTGTCCTTATTAAATTTCAGACCTTATTTTGCTTCAGATCATTTCTCCAGTTTGTCTAGATCACTTTGAATTTTAATCCTATCTCCTAAAGCACTTGCAACCCCTCCCAGCTTGGTATCATCCTCAAACTTTATAAGTGTACTCTCTCTGCCATTATCTAAATCATTAATGAAGATATTGAACAGACCCAGAACCGAACCCTGTGGGACTCCACTCATTATGCTCTTCCAGCATGACGGTGAACCACTGATTACTCCTCCCTGGAAATGATTTTCCAACCAGTTATGCACCCACTTTATAGTAGATCCATCTAGGCCAGGGGTCTGCAAACGACGGCCCAGGGGGCGGATCTGGCCCGTGGCATTGATTTGTCCAGCCCCCCAGCTGAGCAGGCACCTGGAGAAGCTTCTGCTGGCGGCCCCATGTGCGGAGAGGTGAGTGCCCCCGCGGCATGGCTGGAGAAGCAAAGGGTGGAGGGATTGTATCAGCAGCATGGCTGGAGGAGCAAAGCGGGGGGTGGGGAGGGGCACGGCAGTGGCCCGTGAAGCCCCTTCAAAAATCTAATATGGCTCTCTTCTCAAAAAGTTTGGAGACCCCGATCTAGGCTTTATTGCCCTAGTTTGTTTATGAGAGAGAGCGTCAAAAGCCTTACTTAAGTCAATAAATACCACATCTATTACTTCTCCTCCAATAGGCTCAGCTTTCATTCTAGAGGTTGGTATAGTTAGCTGGATGCTTGCCCAGAGTCCAGCATTTCTGCCATTCTCAACTATACACACACACATACATAAATAAAGTGATTGTACTACACATAGGTATGTTGCAAAGAAGTTTTCTATTTTCTGAGGGTCTTTCACATTGCTCCACTCTTATTTTGGATCAGGAAGGTTGAACTGCCTACCTCTTCAACATTTTGATAGCTAAAAAAGTTATCACTCGATTTGGATGTATGATTTCTCCCAGGAATTCTGACTACTACTTACTAATGAAGGGTCACCTTTTGTCTATGCTTTTGGTATCCATGCCTACAAGAGTTAAGTCTGGCACATCTAATTCAAATGTAGATGGACTCAGAATATTGCTGTGGCCTATTTTGTGTTTATGCTTCTGTGATCTTTTTGAGCCCATTCATTTCTTAAGTGCTTACAAGTAAAATTATAAAAGCAGTTGTTTTATTGCTTAAAAAACAGGTCTCCTTTCATAGCTTTTAACAAGCACAAATATTGCAAAAAGAAAAATAATGCTCCCACTTAACTTTTTTCAGGCTGTTTCTTCCTCCCTAAATTATATTAATCATTTATATTTATCGTTCTAATCTTTTATTTTGTATATTACTTTCATTCAAGCATCCAGTTTTTTCACCTTCCTCTGTACAGGTCACTTGCTGCTTTATACTACAGAGAATCCACCATTTATTCTAATGTGAAGTCTTTTGATCATGATTTGAGGACTTCAGTAACTCAGCCAGGGACTAAGGGTCTTACAAGAGTGGATGGGGTGAGGTTCTGTGGCCTGCAATGTTCAGGAGGACAGACTGATCAGGATGGTCCTTTCTGGCCCTAAAGTCTATGCAGTTCAGCTTTTCATGGAGATAAATTTCATATCCAAAAGGGGAGCTTTTCTCTTCACTCACTACACCCTTATAATAAAATACAATGTTCCAGCCTTGAGCAATGCAACAGCTCAGTGCCATCTGTTATATATTACTTGCAAATTATACACCACAATTTCATATGCTGATGTAAAAACCACACTATTAACATTTTTAGTTTTGGGAGCAGAATAGATAATATTTTATCTTCCCCTTATCTGTGTATATACACAATTTTATACAAAACTCTGCATCGAGTGCTGGAGGTTTGATTTACACAGAAGGCTAATTATTATTCACATGAACAATGAAGTGCAGTTTCAATGAGCCTTTGAGTTTGTGTTTGGGCCACAGTGATAGGCACTGTACAGAGATGTCCTTATTCCAGAGCTTCCAGGGAATGTTGCATAGTGCTCCATCCTTTAGTATGGGAAAGCCTGCTCCTTCTAAGAGTCTAGCCAGTTCTAGAGGCTTGTGCAGAGCCGGGGCAGGATCATGGCACTGTCTCCTTCCTATCCTCGACAGTTTTGAACAGCATGGAATTGGTCCCTCTGCTCAGAGAAGTACAGGTGCTGTGGTTTTGCATGACTCTTGCAGGGAAAGAGGGAACAAGGGTACCTCTCATAACACACCTGCACAAAGAACAGACACAGGTTAGGCTGAAAGGTGCAGAGAACCACTCAAGCATCTGAGGACATTTTAGAGGTTCTAAAGTTAAAATTCTCTATTTAAAGGCTCCATATCCCGGTAGTATTGGACTAGAATCTTTTACATTTCAAGTTATAAAGCACTCTATGGCTCCAATGTACAGTACAACAGTTAGAAATTGCTGTCACATTTCATTTGTTCTGTATTACTCGTGTACTCTTGCTTGTTGAACGAGGTTTGGATGAAATCCGAAGGTTTGGCTTAGTAGGCTAGCCATATTCACTGCAAGAAGTCACGTTGCAGCTGAAACTAACATTCAGCTGGTTGTCACAGAGGAGGATTCTGGAGAATTGCATTATTCTGTGATGCTTTTAAAATGACAGGTTGACACCTACAGACAATGAGTCAAATTCTGCTACCCGTACAAGTGCTGAGGAGTACCCTATTCTTCAAGCAGTTTCACTGATGTCACGGGTGCTACTGGCAAAAGACCAGATAGTAACTTGGCCTGCATGCCAATTAAGAGAGATAAAAAGGTAAAAATCTGCTACCTCTCTGTACTGGGAATGTGAATTTGAGGGGGTGGCTACATCAGTGCAACAGGAATGTTCACTGTACCATCTATAAGGCTGCAGCAAGGTACTGTCCCTGCCAGGAGGCAGACTGGCTCCGAGCCACAATATGCTTCTTAGGGTATTCTTGGAGCAGCACAACAGGGCACTATCTCATGCTTATTGCAAAACCATGATTTAGCTCAAAGTAAGGTACTACCCACTGTGTGTAAGGGAATCAGAGTCTGGTCTAATGACATTTTCGACAGCTATGAATATTACAGACAAAATTATCATTAGTTCTTAAGATGACTGTCTCCACCGAAATGAAGAGGCAGATCAGCATAGTGCCAAGAGGGTAAATATCTGCAATATTCTCAGAGCATTCTGTAAATGCACAGAGCCTTTGTGTGCTACAGGCAACAGTTAAGGGGTTTCTATTATAAATAAATGAGAAAATAGAAATGGAAGACATTGAATTCCAGCACCTTGCATCTACCTCTGTGTATTTGAATACATGCAAAATTCTTTAGCAAAACCCTCAATGTACAATCTTAATTGAAAACAAACAAACAAAACCCAACAACTTATGCCCGGACCCAGATAAGCAAGACAATAATTGGAAGAAAAAGGAAAATTCTATGACATGGAAACTCCTCTGGGTCTCTCACATTGTATAACTTCTCAGGCCATCAGCCAGATCCCTTGTTTTCTCCTGTGTCTTGTACAGCGCTGAACTCACTCTTGGTGCCTAACAAACAGCTAATAAAAAACAGAATGGAGATCATAAGGGCTGGACTTTGAGGAATATCATCATAATGCCATCCAGACACTCTTTCCAAAGCTTTCTACCAGACTAAGGCTGGAACACAAAAAATAGTGGCTTAGAGCCTTTAAACCTATATGGTGCTGACTACTTGGGCCCAGATCTAACACTTAAGCACATGCTTTATTCTAAGCACATGAGTTCTCCCGGTGAAGATTTGGGGAGTAATCACCTGCTTAAAAGTTAAGTATATGCTTAATGACTTTGTTGGGTCAAAGCCACAGTGCTCAGTGTCTGGCAGGATGGAGCACATAAGTAATCAAATTTCTAGAACAACCAAAGCCTGTTAAAACACCCAATCTTGTGGGGGAAGAAAATTTGAAGTATCCTGAGCCTCTTGGTCTCCCAGAAAGCAATGAATAAAATCCATGTTTGTAGTATATATAGAATAATTAGTCTAATTAACAATGGTTTGTTTAATTGTAGTATGGATAGATAACGGCTTGTTGAAGCTTCCAGTGGCAGAAATTTGAAGACATGGTTCAAAATGCTGACACATCATTTACACAGCACCAACAGGTTGCTATGGTTCTTTCATGGGAGCAGAAGTCGGGGGGAGAGGTGGGAAAGGGGACCAGACTAGAATGATGAAACCTAAATAGGTTTCAGAATGGTAGACATGTTAGTCTATATATCAGCAGAAACAATGAGGAGTCCTTGTGGCACCTTAGAGACTAACACATTTATTTGGGCATAGAGTCAGAGGGGTAGCCGTGTTAGTCTGGAATTGCAGAAGTGACAAAGAGTCCTGTGGCACCTTAAAGACTAACTAAAGTTTTAGAGCATAAGCTTTCGTGGGCTAATACCCACTTTGTCAGATGCAAGGCATAGGCTTTCGGGGGCTAGAACCAACTTCATCTGATGCATAGAGTGGAAAATACAGTATCAGGTATATATACATAGTACATGAAAAAATGAGAGTTACCTTACCAAGTGGGGGTCAGTGTAATGAGACAATTAACACTAGAATACTAAGGGAGGAAAAATCACATTTGTAGTGGTAATGAGGATGGCCCATTTCAAACAGTTGACAAGAAGGGGTGAGTTACAGTAAGGGAAAATTAGTATGAGAAAATTAGTATTTGTAATGACCCATCCACTCCCAGTCTTTATTCAGGCCTAATTTGTTGGTGTCCAGTTTGCAAATTAATTCCAATTCAGCAGTTTCACATTGGAATCTATTTCTGAAGGCTTTTTGTTGAAGAATTGTCACTTTTAAGTCTGTTACTGAGTGACCAGGGAGACTGAAGTTCAAGTCAGCAGGACTGCTATAGGTACCCACATGACCCCCCAGTATGCCAATATTTTTTATGGCTGACTTAGAACAATGCTTCCTTAGCTCTCATCCCCTACTCTACTTGCACTACATTTATGACATCATCATCTGGACCCATGGGAAGGAGGTCCAGGAGAAATTCCACCAGGATTTCAACTTTTTCCACCCCATCATGAACCTCAGCGTGGATCAGTCCACTCAAGAGATCCACCTTCTAGACACTACAGTGCTAACAAGAAATGGTCACATAACCACCAACCTATACCAGAAAGCTACTGACCACTATATTTACCTACATGCCTCCAGCTTTCATCCAGACCACATCACATGATCCACTGTCTACAGCCAAGCTCTAAGATACAATCACATTTGCTCCAGTCCCTCATACAGAGACAAACACCGACAAGATCTCTATCAAGCATTCATAAAACTACAATACCCACCTGGTTAAGTGAAGAAACAGATTAACAGAGCCAGAAGGCTACTCAGAAGTCCCTTACTACAGACAGACCCAACAAAGAAAGTACAGAATGCCACTAGCTGTCACCTACTGCCCCCAACTAAAACCTCTCCAGCACATCATCAAGGATCTACAACCTATCCTGAAGGACGATCCCTTACTCTCACAGACCTTACAGACTTCTCCCCAGCCTGAAGCAAATACTCACCAGCAACTACATGCCACACAACAAAAATACTAACCCAGGAACCAAACCCTGCAACTGGGCTCTCTAGGGCTCTGTGTGTGGTCAGGGAAGAGAGATTAGAGTTAATAGGTTGAACATGCTGTAGTTGACATAGGTTTCTTCTGTGTGCCATGAAACTTATCCCACTGAAGGGGCATTCTAGGGACAGCAGTGGACTGGGAAGCCCCTACATGCAGCTAGAATTCTTGAGGAGGAACAGGTGGCAGAGTGGATGTAAGAGGATTGTACTGATGTCTCTTACCTCAATTTGATACTTGAAGGAGCTTGAATTCTTCATATTCAAGTACTGAAGGGAGTTAAATATCCAATTCCCTATTAAATCCTTCAGCTTCTTTGGTGGCATAAAACCCCTCACCTTCCAGTGGATAAAGAGATTCTTTGAGTTCAAACTACCTGACTTTCTACTCCCCTATATTTGAATAGCCAGCATAGGGAAGCAAAGGGTCAGTAGTTTATAAAACAGTCATAGTATCCCTCCATGGTATTAGCAGGAATTTTTTCCCACTTGTCTGGTGTCACTAATATTTGTTAATGACATGTTAAAATGCCTAAAAGATTATTCATTTTGGAGTAGGTAGTCAAAACTGATGACATAATGGTTGGGTTTACAAACTGATTTAACTTAAACAGTTTGACAAGGTAAATTACAGTTTGAGTGACAATACTTATTAACTTTGCCTTTTGATGGGGAAGGCACCAGCTTGAGTATGATTTAATATAACGGTAGGCAAGGAAACCTGCTTCTTTAAAGCAATTCCTGTGGTTTTATTGTCTCACAAACTGCTTAGTCTGAATCATTGTCATGCTGACATTTATTTCCTCTCCTGTTATCAGCAGAATATTTGATAGACAACATATATTATATTCTGTGGTGAGAATGCTGTGCTTAAAATTTATTCAGATCCCAAAACGAATTTAGTCATTTTCACTTCACATTCCTTCTTAAGATTTTAAAAATACCATCAAAAAAACAAACAAAAACAGCTTCAGTTCTTTTTCTTCCCCCTTTCTTCTGGCAGATGGATCACAAATCTGGATGATCATGAGAATGATTTTCACAGCAAGCATAGGGACTGTATGTGTCTTCTAGAAAAATAATAAAAATGACCAGTGATTCACCAAGTGCTAGTATCAGATCCCAGGAGGAGCTGACAAAACAAAGCAGCAGACTGTGAATTTACATGTGGAAAATATGGTAGCATATGTTTGCCTAATCCATAACCAATATCTCTCACATTCCTTAAAACAATGCTTTATTTTATTATTATATTTAGACCAGAATTTTCAAAGGCACTTAGAGGAAGTAAATGCCCAGCTTTCCCAGTGGGAGTTGGGTGCCTAACTCCATTAGTCCTCTTGGAAAATCCCAGCCTAATGTATCTAGGTCCTGATCCTACAATGAGCTTGTATACGGCCAACAAGTGCATGCAGGGGTGAACCCACATACTGCTCTTTGCAGAATCAGTGCTAGAGATATAGCTATTTCTAAGAAGAGCCACCAAGGTCTGGGCACCCTTGATGCTTATTTAAATACAGAAGTATTAAATTAAAGAAACAGACTGTCACACTCACTCTCCATACATGATATCCAGGCAGCAAAATTTAAACATAAACAAAATCTCTTCTTGTTGACAATTATTTCTATCACAAAAACAGGGATACTTACATGCTGTGTTTCTTATAGACAGTGAATTTTACCCCAAAACAACATCAAAGCTAATAGAGGAATATGAATGTTAAGATCCAGCTATTCTTTGCTTGACTAGTAATTCTCAGGTCTTAATTTAGAACCTATGGTTCCCCGTATTACATTTTTTACAGCAAATAAATAGATCTGACACTGTTTGGATCACAGAAATCCCCTCGGGGCTTCCAACTGATGTGCCAAGACTATTTCTGCCCTTGCTCCCTTGCTCCTAACCAGATTGGGATTCCAGAAACTTGTCTGGTTTGAGTCAGACTTGCTAGCCTGCTCCAAACCCAGACCCAGGTCTGAACCACGTCCCCTAGTAGCTGTTGGGTTACCTGGAAACAGGTTAAGAAGTGTTCCTGCCTTTAACACTCTGAAGCTCAACTCCCAATGGGGTAAACTCATAATTATTCGCCCTATATCACAGTGATAGATATGCACAGCTGTTTACCCCTACCTCCTCCAGGTACTAATACATATTTTAGGTTAATTAATAAGTAAAAAGTGATTTTAAGTATAAAAAGTCAGATTTAAGTGGTTCCAAGTACTAACAGACAGAACAAAGTGGATTACCAAATAAAATAAAACAGAACATGAAAATCTCTCTCTAATACAGAAATAAAACTGAATACAGATAAAATCATCACCCTCAGGTGTTTCAGTGAGCTTCCTTTTACAGAATAAACTCCCTCTAGTCTGGGTCCAGCTATCACTTACACACCCCTGTAGTCACTGTCCTCTGTTCCAGTTTCTTTCAGGTATCCTTGCGGGTGCAGAGTCTATCCCCTGAGCCAACTGAAGACAAAATGGAGGGGTCTCCCAGTGGTTTAAATAGACTGTCTCTTGTGGGAGGACACCCCTCCTTCCCCCTGTGTAGAATCCAGTCACAAAATGGAGATTTGGAATCACATGGGCAAGTCACATGTCCATGCATGACTCAGGACTTGCAAGTAGCAGCCATTGCCCACATATTACATTGAACATTCTCAGGTAGACTTCTTATGTGGATTAGAGCCTCCCAAGCTCTTTTGTCTGTTAAGTACTTCTTGACTGGACACAACTTCCTTTCTCAATCAGCTGACCAAATGCTTGATGCAAATATACAGCCAATATTCATAACTGTGAACACACAAATGGTACATGCATACAAATAGGAGGAATAGATTCACTGCATCATAACCTTTACAGAGATATGTTACTTGCATATGTAGCACAAAACATATTCCAGTTATATCATATATATATTTATAAGTATATCCCTATTAAGCCTAATGGGGTGCACCGTCACAGTATCTTAGTTTATCTGTATACACACACAAATCCAAACAATAAAAACTTGGAAAATTTAAAAATCAACAGGAAAAAAAGGTTAAGGTTGCTAAGTGACAACGTCTTATCTATCATTTAGAAAATTAGAGAACTTAAAAGCAAGGAAATGAGAAGTTAAGCACTACATAAATCCTACACTGACTGTATGATAAATATGAACACATTATTCTGATATAGCACAAAAAATTCATCATACAAATTTAATTCAGACATAAAACAAATGCTATTCTTTCATCAATATTCTCAGACAATAATCCGAGCACAAAATCCATCTGAAAAAAGTCATAAATATGATGTAAGTACCCTTTCGTGACATAATGATAAGCCTCATATGCAGATATACAGACCCAATTTCATCACAGATCAACAATGCCATACTCTTTTCCTTTGATGCTACAGATGCTATATTATTCTCAAGAAACTATAAATATATATTTATAAGGGAAACTTGTGGAAAGACTGCAGCTGGGAACTATGATATGCTGAGCAAAACTCAGGATCTTTGAGTTTTCCAGAGGGTGATCAGGATCCCCTCTGTCTCTTGTCATGAATGGAAGCTTAGTTTGAAACAAAAATAAAAACTGAAATAAGATCTTTATATAATCCATACGTAGAAATGAATTCTGAGTAGCCTCTCCAAAAAAGGAGTCAATTACTATCTATAAGAAGTTAAGAAAGAATGACAGAATTTTATCAAACAGTAACTGCCCTTCAAAGCATGCTCAGCACTCCCATTGATACATGAACAGCAGTAAGTTAGCAATTATTAAGCAGAGTTTGGCCCTTACCTGTAATAGTGCTGGATGACCAATGTCAGTGGTTTAACTTTGTAAAAAATAAACAGTAAAAAGGGAACTATAGTAGTGAATAGTCCTGAACTCAATGAGAACTTTAATTTTGACTTTAAGAAGAACAGGATTGGGCAAAATTTTGCAACATTTTGGAATCTTTTAAAATTGTTACATTCCATATCAAACTTCTCAAAATGTTCCTATTCTGAAACACCTCTGCCTTAAAGCTCAATCACCTCTTATGTGAAATCATTGCTCAAATCCTATTTGCTTTGCTCAGGCCTGGCTCAATTATTGGGTGCTCTATTTGAAACATTTGAAAGGGCATTTGTCCTCTGAAAATCAGGACAATTAGAGTGTTAATTTGGGTGCCCCAAAAGTAAAGACACCCAAAAGTTACAAGTCATTTTTGAAAATTTGGGACAATAGGACTATTCACATGAGTCAGGTGAGCAGGATTGGTTCCAAATCATAACACATGGAAGCAGCTTATGAAATTTGAAAACCTAACTGCCATAATATGTCACAGAAGCATGGGCTAGTGGACAGGCCACTAGAGTGAATCAGGACATCTGACTGGCCAATGACCAAGTCATTAGTTTTCCCTTTTACCCTTTGGCTATCTTCTCTATTTCAATTGAAAATTCTGTGTTCCAAAGAACTTACTCTGCTTGTGTGTTTGTACAGTTCCTACTACAATTGAGACCAGAGTCTTGCCTGGAGTCTCTAGGTGCAACTTTAATATAAATGATAAGAATCATTTTATCTACCCGTCATAAAAATCTAACATCACATTTAATTCATCCTGCTTTATATCTGGTGTTCCTATACACAGGCATTTGACTTACTAATCATTATTTAAATATAAACATAAAATCCCACCCATTTCAGTTGTTGCCAAACAGAATATAAAAGGAATCATATAAAGTGTAGGCAGATATACACATCATCACCATTTTATCAATGAATATTCAATATATAAGATTAGACTTCACCAGCACATCCTTACTGTGATGTACGTACATGGGTTTCAAATAATAAACAGTGATAAACGCCAGAGAGTCAAGGGTCAGCTGTACTAGCTAAAGAGATTAAAGTTCTGGAATGGTAAAGAACAGTTTATCAGGTACCAACAGGCCTCTTAAACGTCAACATATTCAAATAAGGAATGGATAAGAAGAAATAACTGTGGCATGTGGGTTTAGGATGATATTCAATCTATTTCATTTTTAAACTCTTTGAATTGAATGTGATTTATTTTAACACATTACTGGAGATTTAGGACCACGGCATACATTAAAAACCTGTAACAAAAATATATATAAATTATCTGCTACAAAATACAAAAAAAAAATGGGAATAGGAAAATGGAAAAGGGGAAAACAGAAGGAATTAATGAACAAAAAGAACATAAAATATACAACTGAGAAAATTTATTCCAGTCTGACTCACGCATCCATAGTATCACCCACAGGGAATGTAAAAATTCATAGCTGTATGAAAATATGATACATTTGTCAAAAAATGTACATCAATGTAGTTAAAAAGATGACTACACAGCATTCTCTGTGAAGCATGTGTAAAGCACTGTGTCTCATGCACCAGTCATACAGATCCAAAATGTTGGAGAAACACGATGGGTGAGGTAATATCTTTTACTGGGTCACTTGCTGTTGGAGAGAGAGAGAAGCTTTCCAGCCACACCCAGCTATTCTTCAGGTCTGGGAAAGGTATTCAGAGTGTCACTGCTAAATACAAGATGGAACAGATTTAACTGCTATGCTAAAGAGTCGTATTTCAAGGGATCATTCATGGTGACATGGCCCATCAACGCACACCAGACATAGGGTGGGGAGGGTGAGGGGGGAGAAGGAGGAAGGAAAAGCAGTTGAGGGCAGTAGGTTGTTAGTGAGTTATAGATTGTTGCAATCTGCCCTAACTTAAGTGTTTCTGTTCAGTCCATACTTATTAATGTCTAGTAAAGTTATAAATTTAAGCTCCCAGGCTTCTCTTTTGAAAGTGTGTGGCAGGTTTCCTTTGAGGGGGAGGACTGAGAAGCCAGATTTAGTGATCACTTTGTGAAAAGTGTTCACCCACAGGTGATAGGGATTTTTTGTCTTTTATCATTTTCCTGTGCAAGTTCATTCAATAGCATAGTGATTGTCTTGTTTTACACACTTAATATTTATTGTAATTTAGTGCACTGAAGGAGGTATGCTACATTTTGTGATAGGCATATGGAGGATCCATGCATCTTCAAATATTTGTTGTGGGGGGAGTTGATCATTGTAGCAGTGGAGATATGTCTGCAGATTTTTCATCTGTTGTTTTGGCCAGGTCTGGCCATCTCTTGGTTGTTTGTGTGCCCTGGTCTGTGGGGAGCTTGCTTCTGATGATGAGCTTGGATAGGTTGGAAGGGTTATTTGAAAGCCAGAAGAGGGGGTTCAGAAAGGATTCCTTTCAGGATGGGTCTAAACTCCTTCTGCATAACAGACTGACTTTAGTATGGCTTCATATTGTATATAATAATTTTCATATCCCAAGGAGATATATTAAGATAAACATATGAACATATTGCAGCTTGCTAATTTTTCCATCAATGTAGGTTTAGGAACAAACTACTCCCTCAGAATGTTAAACCCCAACTGACAAGAAAAAAAAAATCAGAAGAAAAAGTATACAAATCACTGCTAAAAATAACCTGACCTTTGGTAATGTTGAATGCAAGAGCTGAAGGAGCTTATCTGAGGATCTAAAAATGTGTCACATGAATAAATAATTCTTCTTTATACCTCTTTTTAACAAACAAACAAATAAAAAGCCAAACAAAATACCATGGCCACAGCACGAGCTTAGATCCATTACCACTGAATCTGTGGAAGTCAATCTTGGCTTATGAAGTTCTCTGGGAAGTGCTTTAGCCTGAGGAACTGAAAATGCTTATTCCTCTATGAAGGTTAGTAATTCATTATTTTAAATGCCTTCTTCCATCTATCATGTTAAAATGTTTATGATCCTAAGATTTCTTTAGGAAAGTTACTATATATTAGAGTCTGGTTTACATCTAATAACACGGGGGCAAATTATGCAACTCTTACGTTGTATAGTATTTACTCATGCTGGTAGTTCTACCTACTTAAACGGATCTGCCTAAGTATTTCAGCACTACTGCACATGATAATGGTTAGCAATACAAGGTCCTTATATAGCAGAGGTGAGCAAACTTTTTGGCCAAAAGGCCACATCGGGGTTGCAAAATTCTATAGAGGGCCAGGTAGGGAAGGCTGTGCCTCCCCAAACAGCCTGTCCCTGCCCCCTATCTGCTCCCTGAATGCCCCCCTCAGAAATCCCTACCCATCCAACCCCCCCAGCTCCTTGTCCCCTGACCGCCCCCTTGAGAGAACTCCCCTGACCATAGTCACCCCTCAGGACCTCACCCCCCATCCAACCCTCTGCTCCCTGTCCCGACTGCCCAGACCCCTATTCACACACCTGCGCCCTGACAGGCCCTATTGGACTCACACACCTATCCAACCCCCTGCATTCCTGTCCCCCTGAGACCCTCTTCCCCCACCCCCAACCCCCTTACCACTTTGCCATGCTGATCTGCCGGAGTGTGTGGCACACTGAGGCTATGGGGGAGGGAGGATAGCAGGGGAGAGGGGAGGAGCTAGCCTCCCCTGCCAGGAGTTCAGGGGCCAGACAGGAAGGGCCCGCGGGCCACATCTGGCCCGCAGGCTGTAGTTTGCCCACTCCTGTTATATAGTATATTGTAATTCAGGTGCTGGCCATATACATTAGGATTTCTGCTAATATTTATGCCGTAGGATAAGAAAAAAATGATTGAGGGCAGTAGCATCAAGCATGGAGCAACTGAACCATCGTACATTACTAAATCAATAGTACAGTAAACTTTTATAGAGAAGAACCATAAACTCTTTATTCTAGGACCATTTCCAAATAATTACACATTCTTTGCTGATGTTGTAGATGGAAAATCTCTTACCTGAAAAAAACCTCTGGTGTTTATCAGACCTCAAAAAAAAGGCTATGATTGTATATTCCCTCAGCAGGAATGGGTTTTGAATTAAACTGCCAGTTTAATTCATAGCCCCTTTTGCAGCCTGATTGGTACTTCGTTTAAAACCTACTGAATGAATACCATACAGGACAAATTAGCTGTACAAATGATATACAGTAGCTGATAGTACTTCAAACATGGCAAATTAAATGAGTCTGATAAAGAAGCAAGATTTCATCAAACCTTGAATGACTTAGTATAATTAAAACAAAGAGGAGTTCTTGTGGCACCTTAGAGACTAACAAATGAAGTGGGTTCTAGCCTATGAAAGCGTATGCCCAAATACATTTGTTAGTCTCTAAGGTGCCACAAGGACTTATCATTGTTTTTGCTGATACAGACTAACATGGCTACCACTCTGAAAATTGTTAATATAAATAGATAGAGGTCCATTTCTCCGAACTCTTATTACTGGTGTCAGCACTCTGTTTTGGCATACCCACCTTAGTAATCGCTTCTAAGTGTTGGCAGGCTTGGGCCCCATAAACAGACAGCAAAACAAGATTGGACAGAAAATAGAAATAGAACAGCGCAATTTGAAAAAGCAAAGCCCATACAAAACTTTAAAACATAAAATTCAGACAAACCACAGAAAAATATAATTAACTTATTTATCTCTTGAAAGAATGACACTGCTACATGGTGCTGAAATAAATACTTGGGCACTATACCTAAACTCAAAGGAAGAATGCTGTGGGAGTGTCCTGTCATTGCGTCTACAGTGTGAGACCACAGCAACTCTGGTCTGTATGATATTCCTCAAAGTGGAAATAACTGCATTCAGTTAGACTGAACCATGAGACATCTCAGTAAAAAACCCAAGCCACTGGAACCCAAACTGAATCTAACAATGTTAGAATATAAATGTAACAGTAATATATAATAGTATAATAAAACATTAACATATAGTTTTTCAATATTATGTTCATGGCATACACAGAGAGAAGTTAGATAAAAACCAACACTGTCATTGGAAGGTTGCAATATAACACTACTTTCTTACTTTTCAAAACATCACTACCACATATGAATCCAGATCCAGAAAGAGAGAAGGCCGGCTATTCCTTCAAAACAGAAAAAAAACTTACTTCACCTTACTATGAGCTGTCTTTCTGCACATTGACATAGATCACATGCTTCCCTATAGAGACCCAAGTCTGCAAGCAGGACCAGGAAATCCCTTTAAATAAAGTCACACACTACAATTTCAACATAGTTCTTAATACCCCACAATTAACGTGGAAAAAAAATAGAGCTGTTTGGAATGATTTCAACTAAGCTCTTTTCACTGAAACTTTTCATAGATATATCTCAGTTTTGATGGGAAGTTTCTGACCATCATGGTGGACTCAGTCACTCCCAGAAGGAGAAAAGGATTCAGAACTTGACCTTTTTAATTATATAGACAATTCCATTTCCTGAAGACACACATAAGGTTGTAGTTTTGTTTTAATGCAGAATGAGAAGAAATTTTAAAACCTTGCATGTGGTAGCAAAAAAAATTGTTATTCTTTGGACAACTCTACTCATAATACAAGCAAGGGACCAGATTCTCTGGAATAATCCAGCCCCTTTGAGTCATTCAGGTCCTGCAGAGAGGCTGGATTCTGGTCATAAATGACTAGTGACAGATTCTGCTGACAAAAGGGAAACTTCCTGGAGATGTAATCACAGCAGATATGGTTCCAGTGGCAGGTGGTCTGTGCCTGCTGGTAGGAAGAGGGATGATGGAGAGGTGTGCTGAGTATGTGACAAGGAGCATACCACAGTAAGATACAATTTCTTAGTTTACTCAAGCTGGGAAAAACTGAACCAATAATAAAAGATGCTATAATTAATTACTTAGCCAAAATATTTAACCTTGAAATGGTCTGGGATGAGCTAACAGACTCATCAGACCTTAAGTTCACAGTCCCAGTGACTATTGGGAATTTCTGTGATTTTCTTGATAAACATAATAATGCAGTAAGGAAGTGATATTGATGGGACAATTGTTAGATTAGATTTTAGTGTAGTAGCATCATTCATGCCCCAAATTATAATTCTCACTGCTTTGAAAAACATGATTTTTTAAAAAAATGATCTAATGGGATTATTTGATATAAGGGCATTACACAAAATACATTACATATCTGCATTTGATTTTTTTGATCTCATAAATATACACATACTTTCAGGCAGGTTTGATATATATATATGTGTGTGTGTGTGTGTATATACACACATAAGTATATATAATCTACATGTTTTTAATATTAATGATAGTTAGGCACATAGGCACCTTTGAAAACCCCACTAGGTGCTTAACTGCATTTTAAATAGCTAAATACCTTTGAAAAGCTGCTTTGTAGTGCTATGCAGACAACAAATGCAACAGCTCATGGAACATGAACACACACGTTTTTAACAAAAAGTTACAATCAAAGTGTTTGAACCACATTGTTTTATCATTCATTTTCAGCTGCCCAGAATCACTTTTAGAGGAAATAGGATTAGCTCAGAGGACTGATCCTTTCACGCTGGCTATTAGCAGGACCAATTGGTGCTGGGAGAAGGGGGAGGGCAGAAGGGCCATTTGGCCTGGGCCTCAAGCACAAATGGAGCCTCAAATTTAGACACTTGTTATTTTTTTGACATTTGATAAGTTTCACAACTTGTTTTTATACGCATCCCTATCGGACAAAATGTGACCTACTCACTCAGTTTACATCTGTAAATTTAAGCCAATAAGAGATGTGATTTGGTAAAGGACAATTTTTTTTGTTAACTGATATAGATTTTGTAATATTAAAGAGTTAAAAATACATCAGTTCTGATAGCACAACGTTAGACCATGATGAACGTGTCCTCTCATATCAACTGATTATATAAACAAAGCCCTACTAGTGGCTGGTGCTAGATGAAGTGCATGTTGAAAGGTAGAGAAGTGTTGCATTTTAGTGTCTTTATAGTTTTACATCTAGTTGACTAAATAATAATGTGTGAGAGAATTCCTCATCATCTTCATATGGTAGCCAAAAGAGATGATTGGTTCGTTGGCCATCAGATTCAGCATAAACTTTCGTAGTCTATTGACCCAGATTCAAGATTCAAATTTGTGAGGACAATCTTATATAGTGAGTTTCATAAGGACACACATTTTAATTTTTGGACCATTATCCCTCTGTCTGTATTCATATCTATCTTTAAAATATTATATATATCATCCCTTTGTCTTCAGCTCAGCCTGCTATATTATACCTTGCGTGCTTGAGTTTTGCCTTAGTGATGAGGATAATCTGTTTCATTTTGTGTTCTTAATTAGTATGCCTTTGTTTTAAGTCTTTTCAGCATGTGTACCATTCAGCATTTGTGTACATTTACAGTAGAAGATTTCAAGTGTAGATAAGCTACTTATTTGTAGCAGAATATTTCAAGTGTGGATAGACTACATACTGACCAGAAAGAACACTATGAAGAGGAGATTTGAAAGTGGTGCAAGCAAGAGATGGTGAAAACAACTGAGTGAAACAGCAGCTAAGAGCTCAAAAAGTCAATAGCTTCACTTTACAAACCACTGGAAAACCCAAGAGCAAATCATGAGTACTACAGGTTTGCCTATGACTGACATTGGAATTATTGACAAGAGCAATGCTGCCCAAATGCAATCTTTCTTCAAAATTTGTTTTGAAATTCCAAGTAATGTTTCACAAGATGCTGATAATCATGCTTTCCCTACTCACCTGCTGACAAAAAACTTCCAAATGGTGATCCTGCAAAGGTGACAGGTTATGCTAGCATATGGAAAAAAAATATCTGTACTGTGTGCCCTACTTCATTTTGAACACAAGTGCTGCAAATGCATCAGTTTTCACAGATCAATTAGGATGGAGCATCAGAGACTGGAAGAAATTGAAACACCGAATAGCGCCACATGACAGTTCAACATCACACAAAGAAAACTATGTTGCATGGAAAGTCAGCCAGTGGGCCAGCATCAGCTGAAAGCAGAGTTGAGAATTTACTCTTGACTGAGCTCACTATGGAAACTAATAACTGGAAAAAAAAACTTCTTGAACACATCCTGAATGTCATCCTTTTTCTTTCTGAGCAGGGATTGGCTGTCTTTGGTTCCAGTGAACATATTGGTGATTATGCAAATGGAAACTTTCTAGGCGTGGTTGAAAAACTTATCACAGCATGTTAAACGCGTTTGAGAATCACAAGAGAGTCAAAAGTGCATGCCAGTCCCTTATCTCTCCACACGCATACAAAATGAGTTTATTGAGCTATGTGGGTCATTCATATAAACAAATCTTGATGAGATTCAAAATGCCAAGTAGTTTTCAATCATTGCTGATGCCATTCCAGATTGTTCTCACAAGGAACAGATTACTATGGTTATTCAACATGTTAAGATTGTACACAGCTCAAAATTTCCAATTCAAGGAAGGTTTATTTTGTTTGATAATTTCACAAGAAAAACTGGAAAAGAAATTGTAGCTTGAGTACTAGCAATCTGAGAAAGTTTTAAGTTAGATCAAGTCTGCATTGGTCAAGACTATGACAATTGATCTACTATGGCTGGGAAGTACAAAGGTGTACAAGCAGTTCTACACTAACCACATACTAACCCTTGTAGGTGTTCACTGTGCTGAATCATGCAAGGAGGCAATTACTCACTTTGGAACTGTTCAGCAAACGTACAATCTCTTCAGTAGCAGTCCACAAAGGTGGGAAATTCTGAAGTAACATCTTCCTGTTTCACTGCATGGGATGTCCAAAACTATATGGTCTGAATGTATTGATGGTGTTCATCTAGTTGCACAGCATTTGAGTTTAGTGAGAAAGGCTTTCAAATGAGCTTGACTCTCTCAATCTCACTGTACCAGCTCGAACTAAACTTCAGTCTATTCAGAAGCACATGTCCAGATTTGAATACATTCTGATGTCATCTTTGTGATTAAGCTATTTACAATAATACACCAAACTAATCTGGTAATTGAAGCACCAAAGGCTACACTTGAAGTTGAGAGGGATAACATTGCAAGTCTTATCAATAACATTCAACAGATTTGTGAAAAATGCAATGTGATCTTGATTGAGTCCAAATTAGTAGCAGAGAATATTGGCATTTCATCTGAGCTCTCCACCAGTCGCAACTTACCTACTGAATCCGATGCTGAGCAGCATGATAGGGTCAATGTCTTTCTTTACATAATTGACTCGATTCAATCAGATCTTACACATCGATTTGAGTCACTGCAACTAATTTGTTCCCTTTGGGGTTTTTTTTGGCAGTTCAACAGACTGAGTAATGAAGATCTACTTTTTGCAACTGAAAAATTTCAGCAACAGTACAACAAAGAAATCTCAAAAGATATCAGTGACTAGGTAGTCTTCCTCAAACGAATATTCTATGAACTTTAAAATTAGATTGCAAGCCAAAGGAATTGCTTCAAAAAATACTCAAACTTGGACTCTCTGGGATGTTTCCTAATATCACAATTGCATTGTGTGTTTGGTGAATTGGTGAATTGGTGGCTCCAGGTGAATGCACCTTTAATGTTTTGAAGCAGATAAAGAACTATAACCATTCAACTATGAGACAAGAGCCTTTGAATGGGCTTACCATGCTTAATATCAACTGGGACATTGCAGAAAAGCTAGATTTTTCCTCAATAGTTAGTGCATTTTCACAGAAAAGGGCTAGAAAAGCATTTGTTAAAATAAAAAAATATATTAAAATTATGTATCACTGTTTTGGTGCCTTATTTTGTTTTTATGTGTTGTCATTTTTTTTTTAATTATAGCTAGGTGCCTCAAAAGCTGGAAGTGCCCCGGACCCCTCTGGACCTCTGAGAATGCCTAGCTATTAGTCAAAATTTTACCCGAGCTGTTAGTCAACAATGCCTCATTGATAGACCAATGACTAATTTCACATAAGCAGTTAAGGTGTGAATGAAAAATGTTCACGTGACACAATCACTACCTTTACTAGCGTAATTTTCACCCTTGCTATCAGTGTGAACAGAGAGGCCACAGGCTGAATGAGTATGTATGCTGACCTTCTCTTCAACTTCTAGGAGTCATTTCAGTAGGCCAGTTTAACACTGAGAAAGCATTGTAAAGAAGATTGTGCTGCTGTTTTAAGAACAGAGGGAGTTTGGGTTTGAGAGCTGTCAAATCCAATAACCTTTGATGAAAACTAAATTCTGTTTGAAAAGATTATTAGTTTTGCTGATTTTTTTTTAAAAAAGACAGTGTTTTGATTACAGGAGTTTCATAAAATTGCACTGAACCATACACTGAACATCTCACTTGTCCACCAAACCATCTGAAAGGTAACAATTTACCTGTTTTGCACTATAGGAGAAGTGTTTTGAAGAGCTACAATTAAAGTCTTTGCAGATATTCAGGAAATGTAAGTATAATGAGGATAAAGTGGTGCAGTTCTCATGCTGGGGCCAGATTCACACTAGCTGTTCTGCACTATGCTGTCAATGCAAGTCAGCTGTGTATTGCCATCATCTGCTGTAGTTCATCTGTTACAAAAAATTTTTTGTAGGCAGATGTGGAGATAGTTGCATGATCCCGAGACGTAAGTACAAAAGAATTGGGTATCCATGGACAGTCCAGTTTTTGTATTTGAAACTTTATGGGAGTATTAGAACAAAATGAGCTGATGAACACAAGTATGTGACATACAAATAATATCTTGATGTCAGCTGTATTCATATTTGATTGTTCTTCCTTAATCTTATGCTTCTGAAAGTTGATGGTTTCACAGCCCTGAATATTGAAAGATCGCTAACTTCAGAACAGTGTTCAACAGAAGAATAACCTTCCCTGTGCCACCGAGAATTGACTCTGACATTAAGAAATCAAACTGAAGGAAGTTGGTTTTCCATGCTTATTTAGTATTGGCCCCTCAAGAAAGGTGGCTCAAAACCATATGTAATAGGATATGGACCACTCATCCATTCGGAATTGGACTGTCCTTTGGGAGACATGTGGAGTAGGCAAAGAGAGGAAGAGACAAAAGTTTCATTTGAAGATGGACTACAATGTTTTTTTTTTTTAAAGATCATTTCCACTTTCCTGTGTGGTTTTTTCTCCCCATTATTTGTGATGTAGAAGGAAGGAGTTAAAAGGTTTTTTGTACTTTTTTTTTCATTCAGCAATGTTAGGAATGTCTAGTTTGATCATTCTTGGCTTTGCTGGAAGACTTACTTGAAGTCTCAAATCATGTTTATAGAGAGCTCTAGCATCTTAATTGAAAGGCTGGAGGTTCTAAATCTTCAGGGAAAAAAAGTCATTTAGCCAAAATGTTCAACAGGCATTCACCAAAGCAAACAGAAGTGTTTCAAAGTTCCTAGATATTTTTTAAAGTCCTTTGCACCTAAGTGACTCCACTTCAACTCTCTTGACTGATACCTTTCTTTCACTAATTAAGCACTCTCGCTCTCTCTCACACACACACCTCTACCTTAAATAACTACTAAAACTCAAAACCTCTTTCAGATCATTTTCATCCATCATGAAGAAATAATAAAGGGCAAAACCCCAGTTTCCCCTCCATGCCCTTTGAGGTGACATTTGAAAACATCTCCCACACAAGATATTTGTTTCCTAGAATTCTTTCTGAAGGAAATGTCACTCCCTTTCCTTTGCCATTTCAAAGTTTTTTGGTATGTTCTAATGGCCCCCGTGTATCAATGCAACAGATTCCCAGGTTATAAAGTACTGTTGTTTTTTAGGAATACTTTCTTCCCTTTTAGTTTGGATACGGCTTCTTTATATTTACTAGATCTAATAGTAGCATTCTTTTTTTTCCTTATAAGTATGCAGCATCTTGGTAAATACAAAAGCAAAAATATAAGCATTGGGAAGGAAATAAAGTATGATTTACTTTGCAAGCAGTTTAAAAGCTAACTTCAAAAGCCAACAGATCTGAAATCATTAGATTACTATAGTGCAAACACAGAGAATTGCTAAATGACTTTGGACAGCTCCATTAGTGGTAACAAATCTAAATTTTGACAGTTATTGAACACCATGAAATCGCACATTATGTAATCCAAGAGTTTAGATTTTTTAGTACAAAGTCTATAATTTTAAGGCACTGTTTGAAAATTTCTGTTGTTCAATTATCCTCAAAATTAGTTATATGGAGAACTATGCATTTTGCTAAAAGGCTTGGTTGCCTCTAAGGCTTACAAAATATCTTGGTTTTATAGTTTCTTTTTCCTGGGGGAGGGGTGGATTTCCTGGGATCAAAATGTCATGTTGCACAATTCTGTCTGAGAATCATGTAAGGATGGATGGTGCCCTATGTGGGAAAATTCACTTATAAGATGTTTGTAATATAATGCCTCATTCCCTGATTCTCTTCTAGTATTGGTCTTCAAACTACTCTCCTATGATTCACCATGTTATCCCTTATTTTCTTCAGAGGAAAGAACGGTGGCAAGAGGCAACCAAACTTCAATTCCCAGGAGACATTACAATGGCATTTCCAAACAGAATTTGAGTCAAAAGAGTTTTAGGTTTTCCTGTGTCTCAAGTTTGTTTCTCAAGTCAATATTATCCATGAGAAATAATTTTTTTTTGTGAAAAATGGTTTGGTCAAAAACCTAATTTTTCATCAAAAACAGTTTTGATGGGAAATTTTCAACCATCTCTAATTTCCAGTTTTATAGACTAGACATGTTACTTAGACTGGATGGTTTCACAAGCAGCCATCTCAGTGTTTTCACTTCCCTTCCTAGTGACAGTCTATCCCACTTCGGAGACCCACAGTATATCTGTGGAGGAACTAGGGTGAAGGGATCAATATGCCATAAAACTGCTACTATTTTTTTTGTGTGTCTTAAGGCATAATTTTACTGGATTTTTCTTCCTTCTATCAGTTGTGCGGAGGAAGGGGTGAGGGGAGGAGCACAGAGTCCTATGTGCCTAATTGAAAATATCAATTGGTGTCTTTCGAAAGCTTGTCCCTCTCACCAGGAGAAATTGGTCTAATAAAATATTACTCCTCTACCTGGTCTCTTCAATGTACTGTTGGTCAAGTAATTAGCTTCCCATGGGTAGTTCCGCAGCAACACTGTTTTAGGGAATGAAACCACAGTTAAAGGGAAAAACACATTTTCTTCATAATATATATTAACAGACAAATTTACTTGTCTGAAGCTTTGTTGACCTAGTTGTTGTCCATTATTTCTTCACTGTTCGCATTAAGTATTGTTTATCAGTTTGGTCAAGGGAAATATTGATTTAAGCTGGAGGTAAATTTTCTTATGCTATCTGCCTTGGACAGAAAAATAGAAAATATATTCTTTCAAAAAAGATAACATTCTCTAGAGATTTAGAGAACAAGCTGTGTACATTCAGTAAAGCACTTGATCAGCTGAGGATTTAGTCGGTCACCTCCAAAACTCAAATGTCCTGATCCTTCACTCACACCACTTTAGAACTGGCATAACATTTACATCAGTGAAGTTACTTGGGATTCATACAGGGGGTAAATGAAAAGAGAATCAGCCCCCCAAATTTTCCCTTTATTTTACCTCACGTGTTGCCATCTTAAATCATTCCAGTTGAAGCCTGTGAGTAAAGTTACCAATTCAGTTTTGCACTTCAGCTCTGAAAAGTTCAGCACAAACACTAACACTAACACTGTATGGATTAAGTAGGTCACTGATGTTTTAGAAAAGACAGGAAAATACAGTCAGTCAGTCCTTTTAATGGAATAGCATCCAACAGCTGTAAGCACACTGGTACAGACAAGGAAACTAAAGGCACTAGGAAGAAAGTGACTTGCCCAAGATCACCCAGCAAAGAAGTGGTTAAAGCACAATTTGAATTCAGGTGTCCTGAATCCCAGTCTAACACAAATTGATAATCCAATGGATTATTGTGTGTGGGAGAAATTTGCATCTAAAGTTCAATTGCATGTGCAAAAGGAGTGAGCTTTTTCTTTGTGGCCATAAACTTCACTCAAAGCATGGACACAAGTTCTCAGCCTGTCTGAACATACACTTCAAAATCCATAGTCCAATGTTGAGGATTAGAATACACAGGAATCAGGCCAAAGGAGGTAAAGTGTAAAATTTTCCAAACATCATTACTGCTGAAGTACCTAAATCAGTTTTCAAAATGGGATTTAGGGTCCCAAGTAATAGAGAGACTTTGGAAATGTTACCTGAAGTTTATTTGTGATATTTTTAAGGAGCCTGCTGTAGTGGGACAGCTGCCCCATTCCTGCAGAAAAAGGGTGAAAACAGCCCTGGGGAGGGCTGTGGCTGGGGGCAAGCTGCTCCCAAACTGAGTAGAGTGGAGCTGGACTGACTGGGTGGGAGGCTCAGCTGGGGACCACGCCCCAAACAGACCCAGCTGGCTATATAAAGGCAGAGAAGCCAAGAGAGTCTCTTCTGCCTGCAGAGGCAGACAGGCCTGGCTGTTAGGAAACTTGAGTAAGGTACCTAGAGTGGTGCAGGGCTGGGGTCAGGCAAGGGGAGCTGGGGGAAGCTCTGGCCTGGAAACCCCCAGGCTGCAGGGCCTAGGAGATGGCCTAACAAAGGGGTACTGGGGCTGCAGGGGGCAGCCCATGGCTCTAGAGGCAGCAGGCCAAACCCCCCCTTGCCAGTGATGAGTGGCAATTATACTGCAGTCTGTTACAGTGAACGGGGGCAAGTGGTGACTGGCAGTTGCCTAGACCGAGGCAAGATGGGGATAGTGGTTGTGGGTTCCCCAGGGAGGGGAGACCCTGAGACTGTGGAGTTACTGCAGGCATGCAGCACCCCAGGTAAGAGGGCACTGGGATCCAGGGAGGGACACGGGGCCAGAGCAAGCAGGACTACGGCCTGCAGAGGGCACTCCAGAAGCTGGATGAGCTAATTCCCTGGATGACCAGCAGGAGGCGCCGCAGGGTGAGTTGCCGCTTTGCTACACCTGTGAAGAATGAGCCTAGGTATCAACCATGGACATACAAATCCAATAACTCATTAGATAAAAGTATTGGTTCATTCCCAGGTAGAAAACTGGCTGCTTGAAATGTATTTTTCAGGTAAGGAAGCTAGTCTGTGGATCTGAGATATTTTCTAACTGTATCAAGCTTGACATCTTATTCAGTATCAAGAAAACAGTCATCATGTCATGGGACACTTTCATTACTGATGTAGATTTTAGATGGGATGTTGTTCTGGACAACATGGTTTCTTCTGCTATCTTGGCTCAACTCTAACCAGCTCACTTAGCTTTGATAGAAGACTTGGTGTGAGAATTGGCAAAGCCTCTACTACCTTTCTGAACTTACCTCATATGTCTGGAGCAACAAGCTGATAAATGGACAGAGTTGTGTTCAGAATTATCAGGTTTGTGTCATCAGTTCCATCCGTTTTGGCTGTGAAGCTAGGTCACATACTCCAAGCAAGAGCAGAGACTGAACAGCTTCCACTTTCACTGTGTTTAAAAAGCCATTGGAGTCACTTGGGACCAACAGATCACTAACTATAAGATTCTTGAGAGAACTAGCCTTCAGTCTATGCAGACTAGGCTGGGCTCTCACTGGCTTTTCTGGCTGGGACATTGCAGAATATGTCTGAATATCATCCGCTGAAGGCCAACTTCAGAACTACCCGCGATGCAGAGGAAGACCAAAGTTTTGATACAGTGACAAGGAAAAGCAAGGTCTCAAGAAATTCAGAATTCCCATTGACAACTGGGAGAACCCTGCCAACAGCCACTCAGTCTGGAAAAGCCGGGTCAAGGCTGGTACAGTCATTGTTGAGTTAGAGAGCCCAGGCTGCACCAACCTCCATCTGGCAAGTGGACCTGTAGACACTGTGGGAAGATCTGCTGCTTGTGCATAGATCTCTTCTCCCTCACTACTATCAGGCACCACTGACTGACTAACTTTGTTGTGTTTGCTTTCATCTGTGAAGATTCCAGATAGCCATAGCTAGTCTGAGGATCAGAGATGCTTTCAAACAGTGCAGAGGACCAGAAGACTTTTTTTAGGATGAGATCTTAAATTCACTCTACCTGATCTACTCTTCTGCTTCTGGAAACTCACTATTATTTCTCTGTGCTCCTGTGCAGCTTCCCCCTCACTGATACCATTCCTTCATTTCACTAAGGCTACAGAAGAGCACTAGAAGGTGAATTTTCCAGAATGACAAATGTAGGAGATTAGAGACAGATCCATCTGAACATTGGATCAGGTCTGAGAGGTGATATTAGCTGGTCATAATAAAGACTCAGACAATTTGATACATACAATAATCCATTGGTGTAAGGGAAATAAGCGCATGGATCAAACTGGAGTTCTTTGCAGGGGAGTTCAAATGGAGAGTTAGGATGGTGGAAGCAATGTTCTCCTTTTGAAAATAAGGGAGGGAGAAATTGGGAGTCTGGGCCGAGTGATGGAGCAATTGAGGAAGAAATGAGAGAAGGTTAAGAAACAGAAGAGATATATATACTGTGAATGAGTAATGTTTGGTACATTATGTGACCAGTTTAGGCAGTAGTGTCATATGCTTGACAGTAGTATAAAAACAACAGCCCACCAAGCATGTTGGAAACAACATGTGCACTGTGGCTTTGTGAGCACCCATTAATCGAGCAGATAAATAACACTGCTCAGGATTAACATAAAGTATTCGCTTTTATCCACACTCATGGATTTTGGTTGTTGCATAGGTTTTAAATCCATTCTTTGATACCTGATATCATGCTTACTGACTTTATCAGTGAAAGAGTTTACGGATGGCGTATGAAGAACAATTCTTTCACTGGAATACATTTTATCTCCCCCCGCCACCCGCATAACAAATTGATTGGAGGAAAGTGAGGTTGAAGATACCATGAACAGTGTAGGATAAATACAGCAAAAATGAACTTTAAAACCGCCTTAGAAATTGATATGGCCAATATCACATTCCTGCACTAATGCAGGAAAACCACAGAAGATCCAAAAAAGGGGGCCAAATTTTGTGGGAAGAAACCGGCAGAGCCTATACCCCAAAGCTTATTCCCTCAAAACTGTCTGCAGTGTCTGTGCATGAGTCCCATATTTCAGAGGTTCTGGTTGGAATTAGGGAGTTGATTCTGCAAGGAAGATTCTCTGGGGCTTTCTCCCCACAGAAGATATTATTGAGTAATACAGGAGGCAGTCACATTGAACCCATCTCTCATTTTATTTTGTAGCATTTTGATTACACACACTAAGTAACATGTTCACTAGCAGAAGGAGAATTTATACTAACAAAATTGAACATTGCTTTATTCTGCTCTTGGCTAGAAGCACTCTCTTGTGTGGACTCTGACTCCAGCTCAGGTGGAGTCAGAGCACTAACAATGACTTAAAAGAGACTGGTTGTATCATAGATGCACTGCATCTCTGCAAAAATACATAGATCCTCTGTAGACAATAGCTATAATTTTCCTGCGGGGGGGACGACTGGATAATCCTTCACGTGCAGTTGTGGATGGAAATAAACCATTCTCTCCCAAGATGATGATTAGTGGAAACTGGACAAGTGGAAATTCATAGCTCCTGAATTTCTAGAGGTTTTTTCCTCCAAACAGCAGGACACGACTTGGCTTGAAGGCTTATGACCCTATAAAGATTACCAATATGCATTCCAGTATCAACCTGTATAATATTTCTTTTCATATTACAGATTTCTCAAATAACTAATTTGGATGTGTCCTACCTTTAGATGATAGACAGCTTAGATGAAGCTGTACTATAGCAGTAAACTCCTTCTGACACTAATAATTTGCATACAGGCAGTTTCTGATAACCTTACTCACATGGCATAGTACCTTACTCTGTGAATGGTCTCACTGAAGTCAATGGGACTACTTGTGGAGTAAGATGCTACTAAGCATGAATAAATATGAGAAACTGGCCATGGAGAACAGCTTTCAACCTAAATATAAGGTTGCTATTTTTCATTGGTTGCACAATTATATATGTGACACCTGAATTGTTTGAGAGGCCTCTTAAAACTAGTCACTTGCTGGATTTTCCAAACATGATTGTTAAAGGTATCAGGCTTGCTTTGATGTTACAATCTTACTGGAGCTTTCAGAACTTACTGACCCTGTCCCCAAAATAAACATTCCTATTGTAACCTCCTCTCTTGATTGTGGGTCCTGCTGTGCTACTTCCATTTTATGGACAATGACACTATGGGAAAATTCTAATACCTTCACTCACTCCCTGTACTAGTCCCACTGAAGTCAATGCAACCATGTTTGGCATAAAGTGCTGCTCAATCTGAGTAAATGTCATGGGATTTGGCTCTATATATGGGGAAGGGAAAGGACACAGTCATTAGAACAAAACAGACAAAGTAAAAGACTTTCCAATTACTATTAAATTTGAAGGTAGCACTGTCTTCCTGCATGGACCAGACTTAGAGGCTGTACTGGTGATGCACTGTTTTATGATAGGCTGATTTCCTTTCAATGCTGCAAGCTACCTATTTCCCCATGGACTGCCAAAAGCATGTGGCTAAATTGTTCAATCCTGGATATTTGATCAAGAGTCCCAGTCTCACGACAACCAATAATGGGAGAGAAAATTGTAACGCCATAGTGGTATTAATATAATGAAGGCTATCAATTGATTAGTAGATAAAACACTGCCAAGGGACTGAAAGTAAGGCAACAAAACAGCAAATGAGAGGAAGAATGGATTCCTCCGAGGCAAGAAACTGTTGTCAACAGTCCAAGAAGATAAAGGTATGTTGTTTTGCTTCTCTTTTTAATGGAATTTTAAGAGGTTATTTAGTGCTTTGGCATTTTTAAGAGGTGATATTCATTTATGTGGCTTGTTTAAGGGTCATTGCCTGTGATATTTTATAAAGGCTCTAAGCTGGACTGGTTTTGTGTGGCTCTTAAAAGAACCATTGCCAATGATATTTTATTTAGGAGTAAAGCTGATTGTGTGTGGTGATCAAAAGAACTGAATTGTAATATGGTAGTTCATATTATATAAAAAACGTGAGCCAGATCCTCAGGCAATGTAATTCAGCAGAGCTTCTGGGAAGTCAATAGAGCTGGCCAATTTACATCACCTTTGGTTTGCCTTTTTTTCTTTTTTTAAGTTTCAAATTCTGTTCTAAATCTAGAACCTGCTGTTTTTGAAAGGCATCTAAATTTGGCAAAATGAGTCATCCCATCAGCTTTATCAAGCTCTGTGGGAGCAAGAATGCTCTACTGCATTACTACATAGTGGAGGGGGAACCAGTGACTTTATGCCACTTCTTCCCTCATCTTCATAATCCTGGGACTCACAGGTCAACAGTTTGTCTACTAGTTCATGTTAGAACAGCTTTAAGGATATAATCTAAACTTTGCCTGGGTGCAACAGCCTCCAGTGGTCCCCTCTGTAGCGGAGGAGAACAGGAGAGCAGTGGTGCTCTGGCTTTCTCATCCCTCTGACATAACTCTGATACATATTCTAGGCATAGGCGCTAACTTTCTCTGGTGCCGATGGGAGCTCCATGCCCCCTGCCCTAACTCCACCCTTCCCCAAAGTCCCTGCCCCAACTCTGCCCCCTCCCAGCCCCTACTGGATCCCTTCCCCAAATCTCCCCCCAACCCCACCTCCTCCAAATGTACCACATTCCTCCTCTTCCCCACCACTCCCTCCCAGCCACGCAAAATAGCTGTTTTGCAGCGCAAGCGCTGCAAGAGAGAGGGGAAAAAGCAGGCACAGGCACGCTCAGGGGATGAGGCAGAGGTGAGCTGGGCGGGGTGGGGACAGGGAGCTGCCGGTGGGTGCAGAACACCCGCCAATTTTCCCCCATGGGTGCTCCAGCCCCGGAGCACCCACGGAGTTGGTGCCTATGATTTATGCTAGAGAGGAAGATGCCATTCCTACACAAACTAGAGATTCCTCTGTGCTAGTGAAATAACAGCTGGCAGTTTATAATGGCTTCCAGGGTTCCCTTGCACAGAACTGAGCTGAAGCTCTGGCTCATTACCTTCATTAGAAAATGTTACTAGTTTCAGGTTGAGGTGCTTGAGCACGTATGTAAACCACTGAGCACCCTTCACTCCCTCTGACTTCTCTCAGGATTGGGCCCATACTTTGTATTTTCTAGTTACTTGAAACACAACTGTACTCCTAACCCCTTTCTATTTACTATACTAAAGGTTTGAATTCTAAATTTGTCTAAAAACCTGTTTGGACATCCGGGTTCTGTCTAAAACAAACCAGTAAATCACTCTGTAGACAGCCTGATATCTTGAGCTTTGTCCTTGAAAGCAGCTGAAGCTTATTGGACTCTAAAGCCAAAATTACCTGGAACATAAGGTATTTTTAAACACATGTTATTCCAAGGTAGACAGCTGCTCACTGCATGAATACTCCACTCACTGCTGTGCACAGCAGTTAACTTCCTCTACTTGAAAGCACCAGAGCATGGAAGATAACCTATGCCCATTGTTTTTTCTATTATTCTTTACTATCTACCCAATATTATCAAAACGGCTGTATTTTGACACAGAAAAGTAAAACAAAAAAACCACAACCTTCTGAAAACTCAGCAGAAAAAGCCCAGCTGATTAAATTAAATATTTAAGAAAATCATTTTGCTTTTTGATTAGTTATTAAAGGCCACCAAGAAGGAAAACATCAGGTTTCTTTAATTCAAAATAAGAGGTACCACACTTCCACAAATAACTCTAGCATTTATCTTTCTCCTTTTACATGCCCTTTAAAGTTCACTGGGGAGTTGGGAGGGGGGCGCAGTTAGGGGAGAAGAGCTAGAATGCTGACATTTTGTTACAATAATACATATTTTACTCAGTAAAAGTAGGTTAGAATGGACCATACAGAAAGCAAAGTCAAATTTGTTCCAGTATTCAAGATAGTAGTGAATACATATGGGGTGAAATCTTAGCGTTATGAAAGTCAGTGGTAACCCCCACACCACCACCATTGATATCAATGGCATCAGGATTTTTTCCAGAGTGTATTAGGGTATGTCTACGTGGCATAAAAACATTTTGTACCATTGAGTCTCAGAGCTAGGTTTAGAGACTGGAGCTCACATTACAGTGCAACAAAATAAAGCCAGCCTAAGGTTATACCATGCAGATATAACCGTAGGGGTTCACACCCGAGTCCTTGAGTATATGAGTACTAGATGAGCAGTCTTGACTCACATGAGTAATCATATTGAATGTAATTGTACTAATCATAGGAGTAAGAATGCCCCCTATGTGTAAAGTTTTTCAGAGATGATGCACTGTTGGGCACTCAAGTCTTTTTAAATTCTCAATCCCTTTTAAAATTCCATAGCCACTGAGCAAGCAGTAGATTTAATTTCTCTCATCCTGAGAATAATGTATGTCCAGTTGATTAAGGATAAAGCTATGGCATTGAAGTATACCAAAACTTATTTTAGTTGACCACATGCAAAAGAGGGTTGAAGAGTAATTGCCTAAATATTTACTGGCATTTGATCTAATTAGGTATTTGTAAATTATGGTTTCAACTTATTTTGGGGCACTCATGAATTAAAGCTATTGTTTTATTGCTATTGAAATTCCATAGGTTCGTCCATTGTATGTTTTTATATTGAATTATATATACACAGATATCAAAATAATGGGAAAATATTACTCTCTCTAAAAAATACCAATAGCTTTTTATTATTATTGTTGTGCTATGAATGTAGCTATCTACCAAGTTTTTAAAATCCTGGCAAAAATACAAGTGTGGTACAACTAAAATTGATTTTACTTGAACTATGAAAGTTGTTCTGTGACACACACCCCATTGTCATTTCATCTGTATTTTTACGATGTATGGTCATGTACCACTTTAGGCGATAGAAAATGGATATTTTTTATAAAGATACCTTGGAACCTAAGCTGAAACCTAAATGCAGATGAAATATAAAACAAACAACTGGTTTAGTACAAAACACATTATAGATCACAATAATGAGCTCTGCATTGCTGTTGTGAATATAAATCTGATATGACACCATGACTGACAACCAAAGACTGTTAAAAAATGTTGTGATAAAGCTTCAACCCAAGGGTACTTTAAATTTTCATGTCACTGAAAATATATTAATATCTATCGCACCCTCATTTGCCTATACAAAAGGACAGATGATATATTCATACCAGTGTTTTGGTGATGGTTTTTAAAATATTACCAACATACAGACAAAAAAACCTGTGATGATTTTTTTTTTTTTTGCTATAAGCTTGATATTGAAATTTGAGAAGAAAAAGAATAATGGTTGCTGCATTGGGAGCTCAAAAATTAATAAGGAGAGAGCTCACAAATGTTATAAGAAGAGAACAGCAGACTGTAAGTACAAAGAATGACAGAAAGGAACCTAAAAGTTATGATATAGGACACAATGGCTAATATAATTCATAGCCAACTCACAAAATTTGTGATATCCTTTTATATAATCTGTATTAAAAGAGAGTTTCATCAAATTTTCATAAAGAATTCTCTTTTTTCCAAGATGTAGAATCACACACTGTGGTTTCCAGATAGGGGAGAAAAACATCACAATGAACTCCCATATACACCATTTTTTCATTCTTGAAGTGAATTTCTTTATTCAATTTGAAGAGATAGGCATAGAAGTATAATCCTTTCTTCATATTTGTCAATTTAGGCACTAATCTTGATAGCATCTTGCATATGGCCAGTTTTGAATAGCACTGAATGCCTGGACTGCCACCCCTTTGTCCAGCTAGCTGGAAGAAAAGGGGTATTTCTCCTTTAAGGACTTACTTACAGTGGGTAGGGAGAAGGGAAAAAGTTTATAGGGATGGAAAAGAGGGGCATGAAGTAGTTGAGGCCAGGTTAAGAGACAGTCACTGCCCTGCCTTTCCTGCTGACCAGAAGAGAGTGTGTGTCAGAGGGGTAAGGCAGGAAATGGGAAATCAGCGGCATTTCACAGGTCAGGATTCCAGGTTTTGGACTTAAAATTGAACCACCATCATATTTTGGAACATTAACAACTTTTAAGTTTGTAAATATGTGAAAAATAGCATTAGTATATGAATTCAAGGCATAAAGGGATCTATTAAGATTAATATAATGGGAGAATATATTAAAATTCACTAGCATGAAGGAAGGCTCAAGAATTCAAAATAACACTGTCAAGGTGCCTGTTGTGGGGTTACTGCCCCACCCCCATGTGAGGTTAGGTTAGGGCAGGCCAGAGCAGCTGTGCAGGTGGACAGCCAATCAGAGAGGGCCTGAAAGGGAGACAATCAGGGCACAAGCAGAGGCCAGCCAGTCAGGACCAGGCTGGGCCCTATATAAAGACTGTCCAGGAAAGAAGCAGTCAGTCTCTCCCAGACCTTCTGGAGGGAAGGTTTGTCTCCTGAGCTAGGAGGACCTGGGACAGCGCTGGCCAGGCCAGGGGGAGCAGAAGGAAGCTCCAGCTCAATACCTGCCAGACTGCAGGCCCTGAGGGAAGGGCCTAGAGGGTGCAAAGGGGTCAGAGGGGAAGTGACCTAGGGAGAGCGGACAGAAGTAGGGCAGGGAGGCTGCCACTAGAGGGTCCCTGGGTCAGGACCCAGAGTAGTGGGCCGTTCTGGGTCCCTTTCTTCCCCCTTGTGCTACCCCTGGCAGCTGTGACAGGAGCGGCCGTGACAGACTGCAACCGGCCCCTGATGAGAAGGGCTAGACAGTGGGTGAAGTTAGCCACTGTGGCAGGAGAGAAGTGAAAGACTGCTGTTGACACCTCCCCACCCACCGGGGGTGAGTGTGGATGAAGGGGCACTGCCAGAGGGCAGTGTCCTGAAGACAACGCTGTGAGCTAGGATCAGCATGGATCCAGATGCCAGCAAAGTGCAAGAGATGGACAGGACACTGCTGGCAGAGGGCGCTCCACATGGACTGAGCTCATTCCCAGACAAGCCAGTGGAAGGTGCCGCAATGGTGAGTCCCAACCCCGTCACAGTGCCATAGAACCTCCCTCTTGCCTGATTTAAAAAAGCCGGAAAGGCCGCTTCAGGAAAAAGGGAAGAAGAAGAAAGGAAAAACATAAGAGCGCTGAGGGGATTTGTTTGATTTTTAAATCTGAATAACTGAAAATGTTGAAAAATCATGAAGAATTAGGGAGGTTAAAAAAAGTTGTGGAAAACAAAACTACTGATTTCAAACAAAACCACTCCCTGATCATTATCCCAAAGGTCTACTTTTATCCCTAGTTAAACAGAATAATCCTGAGGTATACTGCTCTTTTGCAACTACACCTTCATCACTGCATCATTGAGCAATTTATTAGCAGAAAAGTATTGGAGGTAATTCAGAGATTATTATTTTGTATTACATTAGCACCTAGAGTTCCCTAACTGAGGCTTCATTATGATAAATACTATACAAACATGCATGTAACAGAGCGCTGGCCAAGAAGCTCTAAACCAGCCCCTGTTACCCCTGTAAGTTCTGTTGCTCCTGCTAGCTCAGCCCCCAGCCAGGGGAGTTAATTAGAGCTGGCAGGGTGTGGCCCTTAGAGAGAAGGGCTTGAGGCAAAGCACCTGTGCACCTTCTGGGCCAGAAGGATAAAGCTGGCAGGAAGGAAGTGCAGGGTGGGAACAGGAAAAGAGGAGCAAGTTGCTGCTGTTCCTGGCGAGCTGCAAGAGCAAGCTGTCCCCTGAGCAGCTAAGTGAGTGTATTATAGTGTACATAACTGTATATAGGTGGTGGTGGTGGTGGTGGGGACTTGCACAAGGCAATAAAAGGGCACTAGTGTTGGCAACAACATGGTCTCTGGCTCATTTGTGCAAAGAGTGGTGAAGGGCATGTCTACAATGCAATTAAGACACACATGAAAGTTGTGGCAGAATCAAGGTCTAGCGTAATAACAGCAGGAAACAGGTAGATAAGTCAAACAAGTGGATTGGGAATAGTATTGAAGAGAAAGCAGGAGCTAATATATATAAAACAAAGTAAGGGATAGTTAAGGGAATGAATACAGTCTACACATGTTTGATAGGTGAATTCTAGAGCTTGGGCCACATTCATATTTTTTGCTCACTTAGTTGTATAACTTGTATAAACTTGCCCAAATTTAAGAGAGACCTTTTCAGAGTCTGGGCAGACATTCAGGGAGGGATTTTCAAAAGCACTGACCATTAGATTACCCTTTCTCCCATTAAACGCAATAGTAAACCATTGACTTTGGGAGCAGAGTGGGGCCAACTCTGAGTGCTTTTGAAAAACTTACAGGTCACATACTGAAAGAGAGACAAATTATCACAAAACACACACAGAATTTATATTCTAAAATACCTCATGAACTTTGGGGATATCAAAGCTTCCTCAGTGCACTATGTGAACTCTTATTTTTCCAACAATAGATGTCAGTTTACTAACTGACTTCTTTCAGAATGAGGAGATGCCAGAACATTGTTGCTCCACAAAATAAACTCTCTTAAATTATACTGCACAAAAGCCAAAAATAAAAGGCTATTAAATCTTTTTTTTTTTTTTTTATTTTGACACTCATTCTGTAACTCAAAACATGTCAAACATTTTCTAAATTCTCTTTGGGACTAAGGTCTAACCACAACTGATTTCCTTTAGAAGCATTGAAAAGTATATCAAACTGCAAAAATATTGGGTGAGTACAGTCAGATCTATAATGAACTACAGCAACCTTCACATTCATATTTACTGCTTACATCCACAGTTTTAGCTGTATTCAACCAATAGTTTAAAAGTACTAAGGTATTCTGAAAGTTTAGCTATATTTATTTCTGGCTAAACAAGCTGTTTAGATTGCACAATTTAAGTGTTCCTATTTATGTCAAAATCCTCAGTTTTAATTCATTGAAGACTCACAATAACAAGGAATAACTGCAGGAGCTTAGTTTTATGCAGTTACACCAGCACAAACACTGAGTGGTACTCACTCTATCTGATTCAGCTATGTAACTTCTGGTGCCACATGAACACAGTTATTGGTATCTTCAGCTGCACAGACAGATAAATTACACTATGGACTACAAAAACTGTATCTTTCTGTGTGGAAGCTAATGCTAATCTTGTTCTTATTCAGGTATAATATATATACTACCTTGTTAGAGTTGTAAACCTTCTATATTCATGCATATTTAAAATTTCCATGGGGAGGGGCAAACTCGATAGAAATAGCTATGCACTGCAATGGGTTTTTGTTTTTTTTTTAAAAATCTCACTGAATAGATTAATATAGCTGTGCTGGTACAAATCCACTCATCTACTGCCTTTTTTGCAACTGGCATTTCAAACTATCTTACAGATGTTTTATTAAGGAGACTTAGTCCTTCATTCAGTTATAAAACTGCACCAGCAAGTTGTGCCCAATTTGATTAAGTCTTTTTAATTTTTTATCACCTTCTGGAAGCAATAGATTTAACCCTTATGGATAACAGCTCAGTCTTAAACACTAAAAAAATTAGCTGATAGCATCTCCTTCTGCAAAAATACTAGTTGTTTTAATTCCACTATTATATTCAATCAAAAAATACCTTTTTGGGGGGAGCAATTTCACTACATGCAATAAAACTGCCCAGATCTTTCAAAAAATACTCAGGTTTTGTTTCTCCTCAGGGCGGGTATGTAATACAAAGAGTCTTCTAATTTCAAAATGACTCCCTGGAATACACATCCTTCAACAGAAGAACAAGAGGGGAAAGGGGGGTTGTGTTAAAATGAACACCTTTCTTCTGTATGAAATGAGTGGGTGAGCTGCAACAAGTGTCACCTACAAAAGGGATGTGCAGTATGTGTGCACACGACACCCTACACTAGATGGAACTGGTGGAGAAAGAATCCAAAATTGCTAGGAGTCATGCAAACAAGCAAGGAGAGACTCTCTCTACCTTAAACAGTTTACAACCTAAAAGAAACAAACCAAATCTAACACCCACACCACAACACTGACAGATAAAGGGAGATGGATAGGAAGTCTACAAAGTTATTTTTCCTTCCTCTTTCTCTTTTGAGGGGGAGAATAGAGTTTGGGGCAATAGCGGTTGGGTTGAGAGAGTCAAGGAGAGAGAGGAAGGATAGGGTGATGGACAGAGAAGAGCATAGAGGAAATGGGTGGTGTGTCTGGCAGTAAAGGAAAGCCAAACAATCGATCAGCAGAAAATAAGTGAATGCAATCTGCTAACATCATAACATCTGAGGACTTTGAAGGTATCACCTGATCCCCCTAGAGTGGGGAGTTCTCTCTGATTGACCCCTACCCCACTGGAATCCAGAAAAGAAGACAGCTCCTGACACAGACTTTTACACATTTCACGGACCATTTCCCCCTTTAAACCTGTTCGTTTCCTGTCAGGCCTATTTTTTCCAGTCTCTCTAACGAACATTCTATCTGAACAATAATTAATTCTCCCAATTTAAAAAAACAAAATACCACGTAAAGGACCTCCATCCTTGAAACCTCATCCTGACACAGACATCCAATGTACCAAAACATTCATCCAAAAGCTTCTCTGAATAAAACATTCTTATAGTAGAATCTGAATATGACCAAGCTTTGGCTCTGACTAAAGTCAGAGGAGTTTATATCAAAGACGGAGGCTTTTAACTCCGGTTCGCAGAGAATGGCTTATCAATCATGGAAAGAAAACTGGCAGATGCTGACAGCTGGGATCACACTGCATCTGTTGTGAAGAGGCATACTACTAATCAATCTCTCAAACGGGTGAAGAAAGTCACAAGAATCAAACAAAATATGTATTTATCTGTATAATATATTGATGGTGCAATCAATGATAATTCAAGTGGCCATGTATAAACTACTCTTCGGGCTAGGCTAGGCTAGGCAAGAACATTCAGATTCCATTCCAGTGGAATTCTGCTCCCCATCTTCCTGATTGGAGATTAACTGAGACAAAACAATAAAATTAATGCTCTAATGGTTTCTGTGATGTTCTTTAGGGAGTAAACTCATTTATGTATTTACAATTTATGAAAGATGTCTTGACCATACTGAAGTTGAACACATTTGCTTACTCCACACCAATTCCAAAAATCAAATACTTCCACAAATAAGTCTATATGCGTTGGGTTTTTTTCTGCTGACATTTTTCATACATTGCTGTTCTATAGCAGATGGCTGTAGAATCTAATCAAGAGATTCTGTACAAATCAACAAAAATCTTTGGCCAGGATCTGTGGTTATTACAAAAAAACTCAGAACCATATGTCTCCTCCCCGTATCCTGTGTAATATTCTGATGTGTGATGCTTGAACGTCATTTTGTCAACTTGCACCATGCTACCATAAATTCTTCACTGTATCAGCAACTCTGTACTTAGTAATCTTTGAGGCAAGACTGCGTAAATATAAAAGCCAGAAAGCAGGAATGGGAAACAAGCACTCCATTGTCCAATGGTAGTGCTGAATAATTCCTTATCCTTTTACTCTAAACTCTTCCATTGCACATTTCCACCACCCTTAGGCCAGATTATGCTCGTGTCTTCTGACCCACTCAGAGAAGTAATCTGTAGGTATGGTGGTCTTAGCAAGCTGATCTCAGTTATGAATAGCCTAACAAGAGGAGGACATAGATGTTCTCAGAAAGTTGTGAAGAGGCTTTCTACAGAAATTTAGGATGAAATCCTGGACCCACTGAAGTCAACAGTAAAACATCAATTAACTTTGCTGGGACCAGAATTTCTCTGTGAGGCCAAACTTCCCACCTGAAGAAAATCTGTCTGTCAAGCTAAGGGACCTCAGGATCCCACATTTTCACTTTTCTTTTTCCTACGTATATGAGGCTATTGGGGGCGTGGGCAAATAAGGAGGTAAGGGTTGCATTTGCCCCATCAATATGCTGACAACACCCAACTTTGTGTCTCTCTCTTGTCCAGCTTGGACTATAATGTGATATGTTTCTGGGTATGAATTATGGGTGAAAAGCTTTTCTTCAGTTTTGTAGTTTTACTGTCTGCTTGCTGAGATAAATGGTTGAATTCCATTGATTTAAGGCTGCTGGAGTTCTTTTATTTTTATATTAATATTAAAGCTAGTGAGTGGTTATTATAAGTTGAGTTATTGGCATGGATCTCGGATGTTTTGTGAGGGTATTTTTTTGAAGGTCAAAGCTAAATAAATACAGGAACTCCTCACTTAAAGTCATCCCCGTGAATGTTGTTTCATTGTTACGTTGCTGATCAATTAGGGAATATGCTCGTTGAAAGTTGTGCAGTGCTCCCTTCTAACTTCATTTGGCAGCCATCTGCTTTGTCCACTGCTTTCAGGAAAAGCAGCCCGTTGCAGCTAGCTGGTGGGTTCTTGGAATTAGGATGGACCAGTGGCCCCGCTATCAACTCCCCGCTCCCCAAAGTTCCCTGTGCATCGACTGCCCGGCAGGCTATCAATTGCTGGTAGTTCAGCTATCCCTCCCCACACTGACATGTGCTGCTCCTGCTCTCTGCCTTGGAACTGATCCCTGAGACTCCTGCTTGCTGTGGGGGGAGAGAAGGAAGAGGGAGGCTAATGTCAGGGTGTCCCCCTCGCCCCTGCTCCTGCACTCCACTTATCCCATCTTCCATAGATCAGGGGGAATGGAGTTTGCCCTGGCAGCAACTGTGGCTCAGTTTGCTGATCTAATTAACATCTCTCTCACATACATGGTGTGTGTCTCTATCTGCCCTCCCTCCTTTCGTGCTGATTTGTAGAATAAGAGCGCTAGCCCTTGAGGGCTCAGCCAATTGCTAATTCATCATTTAGCAGTAAGGTATTCCCTGGGAACTATCCCACCCTCTGACTCCTCCACTTGAACCAAGATTCACAATCAGCATCACTGCACCAGTATTAAATTGTTTGTTTAAAACATATACTCTGTGTGTGTGTGTGTGATATTATCTATCTATATGAGAGAGAGAAAGAGAGACACTGACACAGACACACAGTCTTTTGTCTGGTGAAAAAAAATTCCCTGGAATCTTACCCCCTCATTTATATTAAGCAAATCCAATTTCCCCGTAAGAATTAACATCATTTCGCTTAAAGTTGCATTTTTCAGGAATATAACTACAGCGTTTAAGTGAGGAGTTCCTGTAAGTAAAATTTAGTGGTTATTGCAATGGAGCCCTGATTCGGTGATGCACTCAGCAAGCAGCAAAGACAAAGTGAGTGAGGGTGAGAGTGGAAGAGATGAGATACTCACCTGTCATATTTGTGCCTCATCGATTCTGAGCTCAGCTGAGGATGAGCAGGCCCAGGAGCCAACACCCTTTACAGCTTGGAAGGCAGTGGATAAAACATAGTGAATGCAGCCCTTTAGGTCTATTTATTATCCAAGGTAGCATAATCTATGCATATTTTCTTTTCTTTTAGTTATGAAAGCTTTGTGGTGTATTCTTAGAAAAGGGAAGTTTAAATTGCTTTTTACATAACTAACGCTCATTGAAATGAGATCAAATCCTTTCATTTTGCCTTAGCGTGCTGTGATTCTTCAAGTTTTGCCTGCTGTGACTCAATCAAATTTCTGCTTTTAACTTAAAACCAAATCTAATCAAGTCATAGCGGATTTTTTTCTCTTCATGCCACCAAGTGCCCAAGTAAACATGTTCACTTACTGAAAGTGAGAGTGCTGAACTTTCAAATCAAATATACAGCAATTTGGGGAAGCATTTAAGAAAAAAATCCCCAATGATAAACCTGCTTTCAAACAAACACTTACTATGAGATTTACGAAGTAGCAAGAATGAGCCCCTTTTAATAGTGATAAAGACATTTTGTTTTGTAACCAGCTTTCCCTCTAACCACAAAGCTAATGGAATAGTTCTCTGCCCTAATACTTTTAAAATTCATGCAATGGGTTTGGGGTTGATGAGGACGAGGAAGAAGAAAATTCAATGGTTTGAGATTTAGCTAAATGGAGGGTTTTTCTAACTTTATTTGGACTCTGAAGGTAATCAAAAGAGCTCTTTGTAGGAGGGTTTTCCTTTCTGCTAAGATGGGTCTGGTTCCTTTATCAGTCCACCTCATAAGTAAAATGATCAAGAGCTCATTATATGTCCTTTCTTCACATTACTTTCCCTACCCTGTGGAGAACAACAAACATTCCAGCTGAGCTCAATCATATTTCTTTCATGTCTGGGCTCCCTGGCACTCCTTGTAAAGAGGACAGAGATTGGTGGTTTTCTTTCTACTCAGGGAGAGCATTAACCATTTCCTTTGCCACCCACTGGCAGGCTGTTACAAAAGACATTCTCACCCAAATTGTTAAGCTAGCATGAACCTGTTTTCATCAGGCTAATTGTACAGATCTCATTTCAGATGTGTGAGGTGGCAGATGCAGGACATGCAAATTCAAAATCTATTACCATCAGAAAGAAAAATCTAGTCCAGATGTTAAGGATATGATTATAAAAAGGTGAACAGGGATAATTAATAGTGTCATGATTCTCTCTGTTTGGAGAGTTTGAACAAACAGAGAATGACTGGATTTCTGTACTCACCTGGATCAAGTTCAGCACTCACCCCATGAAAAAGGCCAAAGGTGCATTGGGTGTCACTGTAGAACTTAGCCCCACGTTGTAAGTTAAGACGTACCATTTCATTTTTTTTTCCACAGGAACTCTTATTTCATATGTTTCCCTATATATCTTTACACTCTACTATAGATATTTAAGATGTCTATCCAAGCTAAACCAATGTGCTGTATACAAACGAATGGAGCCTACAGTTGCTCCACACATACAAGACTACCCTGTGCCCAGTGCTACATGGTAAGCAAGGGGCGGGGGAAGCATGACAAAAAGGACCTTCATCACCTTGGAGGCCTGTACAGGACTGGGTTATGTGTCAGTCCTTGCACTCAGGAGACAACAGGACTCCAAGTCAACCACTATTCTTGAAATGGGGATGGATAAGGCAAGGCCATGGCAGCAACCACACTTTTGCTCTACAAATACTATACCTACAAGAGCTGCAGATATGGCAGTGAATCTCTGAATTACCTAACGTGGCCAAAGACACAATGAGATCAAGGACATTTAACCATGTAATACACAATGCTTCAACTCCCTGCCTTCTTTCAAATTTCTCTTCAATACTCACTTCCACCATGATGCCTACAAACATTTGATAACTTGTGATGACTGGCTATTTTGCAAATTAAAAACATCTTGCCATTATCTTGTGCTCCCCCAATTTATTTACACCCATCTGTTATCTTTTGTCATACACCTGGATTGCAAGATTTCTGGAGGCAGGGACCATCTTTTCATTGTGTGTGTACATTGCCTTGCAATTCCCAGCTGGGGTGTCTAGGTGCTACTGCAATAAAATAAATAGATATTACAGCATCAGGGCCAAAATCACCATCTCATAAAAATTAACAACCTAACCCTACAGAGTGCTGAACGCTTCTTGGAGAAAATGCTCAGTGCCCTCACTCCCCAATGTCTTTGGCTAATGATCTTGTCTGAAATGTATAACTATATTAACAGAAATGTGAAGATGAGAAAAAAGACAAAACCCCATCCCTTCTAGTCCTCATGCAGATGTATGCTGCGCATACAGAAAGGCTTCCAGGTACTGAGATAAAGTAGGTGGGATGCCATTGAACAGTCTTTCCCTCACTTATGTATAGTGTGTCAGTATTTGCAGAGATTTCATCCTGGTTGCTTAAAACATAAACAAATGGGATGATTGGGGCCCACAGAGTAAATAAAAAAAATGTTTGTATAATCCATGGTTCTTATGAGTTCAAAATGATTTATCTAGTTGATTTTCATGCAGCTGATGACAAGAACAGATCAAGTGCAATGAACTTTTAGTTATCAGCCTGTCTATGGTCACTACATCAGTCTTCATAACCTACAGAGATTGTGGCTGAGATTTTCAAAAGAGGGTGTGGAGATTAAAGCAACCAAATACACTGAAATTCAATACATACTAGACAACTAATTCTCCTGGGGCCTTTTGAAAATCCTAGCCCATGAGCTGAAGAAAGCAGATAAATGGCTGGGGGGCAAAAGGGGAGATATTTTTTAATCACAGTAGGAATGACAAACAGGGAGAGAGAGTTACCATCAGAGGTTGCATACACAATAGACATTAGCTAAATAGAATCAGCTCAGTTCGGCTGTGCATTGAGTAGCCATTTCCAAGAATTTTTATCATTGGCAACTGACTGATTTTTTTTCTCAATGTCTGGTACAGAGAGCTCATTTTCACTCTGTCAGAATCACAGAAGATCAATAAAGCCACAAATCTTGGGATTGCATATTATGTTCCTTCAGAAATATAAATATTGATAACCTATATTAGAGTTGGCTGCTGTATTGTTAGGTGTTGTAAAATATTACAGACACAGAACAACTTACACTAACTTTGTTATTTAAATTGAAAATGGAGTGAACTTAGTTTCTACAACTTATTTCTTATGAAATTAATCTTTTAGACAGGTTTTTAAGTCACCTAATGGATAAAAATGAATAGGAAATGGGAATACAAATACTTTAGGCAGTTTAAGATGTGAAGCTGATATGTTTTTACACTAAAATCAATAACATTGCTACAATAAATCAGTGATTATTTTATTCCTTTTACTATATCAAGCATGAAAGTTTACCATGACAAAAGCAGTCTTAAATCAGTTACACTGAATTGAAAACTTGAAAGATCAAAGGGGAAAAAGTCCCCACCCTTCACGCCCCATGTGCACACACTAAACTCCTGAGTGTACATTTTCAAAGAATTATTGCCATGTTAGGGGAGTCAGATTAGTACAGCCTGCTGATAGTGTCCAGAGCCACACCTGTTGATCTAAGAAAGTGAACTTCCACTGGTGGCATCTAAGAATGGAAGTGTTTGTGGGTATCTAAACACAGAAGGCTAAACCTGGAGTCAGAATATGAGCAATGATCATGTACTAATATTTGTAAATGATATGCAGTATCAAAACCTTGATGAGTAAACTTCTGAGACAACAATGTAAAAAGTTATTCAACTATCCCTCTAGCACACAATATTTTTTTTAAAATAAAGGGACTGGAAAATGTGTATAATCAATAACAGTTATAGATATATACTCACACATATATGAACAGGTGTTTAGATGGAGGTTACTGAATCACATGCTTCTGGGATTCAGGTAAACAAAGGCATCAGGAAGGAAGCATTGCACAATTGGTAGATGAAATGTAGGTCTTTTCCCCCTTCTTCCTTTAGAGAATTAAGCATATCTATTGGAAGTAATAAACTTCACATACCATTGACTTGTATTACAAATGATAGAACAATGAGAGGGAGCTAGCACCTGTGAGGGAAGGAAGGGATCCAGGACCTCTCAGTGCATATGTTGGCTAATATTTGAACTGAACCAAACTCCAAACCTCCCATAATTACTCCTTCAGGCCTGAAGACAAAGTTTCTAAAACAGTGCAAGTGGATTTTCCTTCTGTAAACTTGCATGATGGAAGTGTCAGAAGCCGCTCTATAAACAATCTGTTTCTGCATGGCACATATTCTCTCTCTCTCATGTGGATATTTACATGCAGAAATATTAGGTTGCTTCTGTGCCCTGTGTTAAAACTGCCCACATCTACCTATGTCTAGACATTCTACTTTATGCATCACCTATCCCAGTGGTTCTCAAACTGGGGTTGCCGCTTGTTCAGCAAAAGCCGCTGTCAGGCCGGCCCAGTTTGTTTACCTGCCACGTCCGCAGCTTCAGCCAATTGCAGCTCCCACTGGCTGCAGTTCACCGCTTCCTGCAGTCCCCATTGGACTGGAGCGGCCAGAGGAGTAAAGGGGGTTAGAGGGGGTGGTGGGTGGGCGCAACAGCGGCCGGAGGAGCACATGGGGAATTTTGCATATATTGAATTTTTTCAGTTGCTTAGGCCCGCGAAGCCCCTTCAAAAATCTAATATGGCCCTTGTCTCAAAGTTTGGAGGCCCCTGCTCTAATCATTAAAAAAAATACATAACAAGTATTAAAGAAAGGGGGCTAGCTCTTTTACAAAAGTGACCTGTTCATGAGAGATGTATTGAGGCTTCAGAGTGTTCGGGTTTTAGAAAATGACTGAAGCTAGCCAGTTATGAAAGACTATTTCATTTAATATTATCAATAGGAACAATATTAGAAATTACATGAAACGGTTGAAGAGAACATCTGGAAATGGAAAATTTGATAAAGGATAGCACATATGATTTTAGGAAAGCCAAATCTAGTTTATAATATGCTTGTTGAAACTAAAGTTATTTTCTTCACAAGGTATTCCAAGGCATGAAATGAAAACAACATTACTTGAATTTTCTGAAAGTACAATAGCATTGATTAATAACTTCCTTTCAGAGTCCTTGAAAGAAAAGGAAAATTTGACCACAAAGCAAAACTGACAAATATAGGAGAAACTTGGAAACAATGAAATGGGAATAGAGATGGGTCGCATCACTTTTGGCTGTTTGTCATACACTTACTTGTAAAAATAGTAGTTTATCTAAAGACTCCTTTAATCCAACAATATACTCAACTTTTGGGCTTGATCCTAGTCCCAATAAGGTCAGTGGGTTTTTTACCAGTGACCTCAAAGGGAGCAGAACAGGGTTCTTTGTTTAACAGGATTATACCATAGCAATATTATTTGTTATATTTCCGAAGCACTTTGAGCATAACATGATTTTCTGTACACTTCTGAAGGTTTCATGGCCTATCGTTTCTGCTTAATCACTTGCTAACATGCAAAGGAACAGCAAAAAGAAAAGTGCTCTGTTGGGCATAGAAGAGTGGAAATGATTAAGAGAGATTAGATATGCTCTTACACGGCACTTCATGTAGCCATTTACACCAATGCAAAGGGAGTGAAAAAATGCAACCATAACAGAAGGCTGTGATTGTAAGGTGAGTACACAAAATGCAGAGCAGTGGAAAATCAGGCCCCAAGTTTCCCAAATCACCAGATGAGTTTTTAGTGACTTATGAGAGCAGCATGTTTAAGTGTATTAGTTTTGCCAGTTAATTGTTAGTATTTCCTACTTCTAGGACCTGATTCAGCACAGCAGTCAATACTTTAGAATATATTTTGCTTAAGTGCTGCCCTGTATGGGACCTAATTTTAGATTTATAATTGTGTTTCTTATCCACAATCCCAAGAAACTACATTATAATCTGGTACTCTATATTTCCTGCAGAATTGACTGAATTCTACTCTGAGCAGGGGCAGCTCTATGTTTTTTGGTGCCCCAAGCACGGCAGTCAGGTGGCCTTCAGCAGCAAGCCTGTGGGAGGTCCGCTGGTCCCACCGATTTGGTGGCATTTCTGTGAGAGGTCCATCAGTCTCTCGGCTTCAGTGTACCTGCTACCAAATCCGCGGGACAAGTGGACCTTCAGCAGAAATGCTGCTGAAGGTCGCCTGACTGCCCCCCTGATAGCTCCTGGCAGCCTGCCCCTTGCTGCTCCGGGCAGGCGCTTGCTGTGCTGGTGCCTGGAGCCACCCCTGACTCTGAGGGCCAAGTTCTGCCCCACATATACCACTTAAAATACAGATGTGAATCTTCTGGTTTAACTGACTACAGATTTTACTCTTGGGGACTGATTCACTTCATTTTCACAAGTAGAAATGAAGTGTTAGGCATACCTCTATAAAATTCAATAGCTATGCCAGTGTAAAACTGGGTGAGAAATCAGAATAAAGGCTAATAATTAGAACCACATTAGATGTATATGAATAGTAGGATATGATGAGCCTAACCTCCATGTGGTATGCTATGTCTGACAGTATGATATGCTTCATCGATGGTACAAAATGTCAATACGGCCTGAATTTATTATTCTAACATATACCAGTGTATATCAGGAGCAACCCAGTTGAAGTCAAGGGAGTTACACTAGCATAAAACATGTTGGTTCAGAACTGGATCAATTTTTGTAAAAGAAAATAGAAAGTGGGAGGGAGTGGGAAAGGGGTACAGAGTCCAAATTATATGAGCACTGTACAAACATTTTGTTTGAAGAATTTACTAAAATCCAGACACAACAAGCTCCTAACGTGAGGCCAATTACTTCAGTATTATTGGCTTTTCTTATGTTTTAGTTCCTGAAATGATCCCTCTCGACACCTTGGAAAAGTATTTTAACCTTATCCTCAGAAACATGTCAGTCAGTACAATTGTACATTTTCCACTTTGTCTATGGAGCCTCAAAATTCCATTTGAATTTAAAATAGGAGTACAGAAAGCTGCTTTAACTTTTAATTACAATATATAATTGTGAAGTAATGGCAAAACAATAATCCATAGCGAAACAGAAAAGCATGCAATTAAAATAAGATAATCTCTGCTTTCCTATGAATTACCACTAAACCTTTCCTAACAAAGGACTCAGCTTCAAACTGCTGCAATGCTGTAAAATACTGACTTGATAAGGGCACCAGAATTTGATTGATCCCATATCCCAAGATCTACAAGTTTATGTAACACACACACAATCTTGGACATTTTATTCAGCTGTCAGATATATGGGTTAAAGTCATGCATCTTGGGAAATAAGCTACTGCAGGTGTTTAAAATTTTCTTCAAATAACTGGGACTTATTTTTCACAAGGCACATCCAGTTGCACATATGCTATACCCATTGGGAATCATTAGATCGCACTTACCAGCTTTTCAGATTCACGGATACTTTTAGAAAATACATCAATAAGGTTTCAAGATTGTTTTACATAACTTGTTAGGTACGGAAAGACTATAGAAGCTAAAGCATGAGGAATCTCATTTACTGCAAACTAATCAGAGCAGATCCTCCGCTTGGTTAGAGCCATTTTACACTGATCCAAGCATAACTCTGTTCAAAACCTGGTGGATCCAGGTACTTGGGATTCCCCAACACAGGGTGAATCCTATGGTGGTATAGTATCAGCATAGTAGGTTATAGGACATCTCCAACCATTATTGCAGTGGGTGTGGTCAGGAGTTAAAAGGTATGGCTGGAGTCTTCCTATGCTCTTGCGATCCCTGGCTGCTTGAATGGGCTCATAGGTCATTCCTCAAGACCAGATGAGCATCAAGGTGGCTTAATATCACCTTCCCTCCACCCTCTCCCAAAAAATCTTCATTGATGTTGAACCTTAGCAGAATGCACAGAGATGAGGATCTGACCCTTGGAGTTTCCACTCCACACATGAATCCTATGTACTTGAGCATTAGGTTAAATTCCACTCTCAGACAAATTCTTCACTCACTTATACAACCCTACTGAAGACAAAGGACCCAATCATCATCTAACTTACAGTGGAGTAAATCAAAAGTAATTCCATATAAGTCATGGCTTTACACAAGTGTAAAACTTGTGTAAACAAGGAGAGAGAAATAGGCCCCAAATGGCAACATAGATGTGAAACCATGTGAGGAACAGTTGTAAATGAGGGTAGAATTTGCCCGTTATAGTCATTATTGGTGCTGATACAGTGTCCACTATTAACCCATCTTGAATTTAGATTTTTGGGTGAATTTGGCAGGCTGGTATTTAATTCTAACACAAAAATTGCTTTCTAAACTTGAAAACTGATGAATATTTGCTGTGGAAATCTGAGAAACTATGAATTCCACTAAGCCAATTTTGCAGACACTTTTCAGAGCAGAATCACACTTTAAAACAAGCAGACATTGAAGACGTAGATCTGTACCACACAACTCAGTGTAGAATCCTCAGAGAAATAGGATTTAAGAATTGTTTTCTTTTCTTAAAAAAAGTCCCTCCCCTCTCTCCTCATAAAAGTAAGTGGTTTATGCCATTGTATTACACTATCTGTCCTCCTAAGAAATGTAACAATCACATACCTTTGAAAAACCAAATTTGTATAAGTGATTAAGCTATGGTTTGTTTGTCTTTGTTGTCTCTGTGTGCAGCTGCATGCCTTAAAATAGTTTGTGATCTAATTGCTCTAACAATACTTACAGTCTTTATTTTTAGTGCTCTAGTGACAGAGATGGCAGTAACATATGAGAATGGTACATCTTTCATGATTGTCTGGTGAAGCATCTAAGGAAATCTGGTTTTGAGTGGATGAAACTCAAGAAGTGACTTAATTAGTTCAATTTAAAACAAACTATTAGCATAACTCCCAAGAGCAACTCTGAGTCTCTAGCACTATGAAGGGCAGTTACTGGATTTAAAGTAACCCTTTTATCTAATGTAAATAATTGGAGGTAACTGGACTGTAGCAGCAGAGTGTTTACCAGATATTCACCTACGCTTAAGTATAATATACATTGCACCCATCTGAACATATAGGTCTTTCATTTACATTCATCTTTTAAAAAGAAAAAAATATTGTGAGTCTGTTACTGGTCCCTACAGGAAGCTATTGATCTGGTAACTTTAACACCAATGTATTTCTGTAACAATTAAATTTTAACTTAAAAACATTCTTTAAATTGCATGATTCAATTCTCAATGTGTACATTCTTTACTGAGCAATTTTACAAGAGTTAATACAATGGATGACATCTCTCTCACCTTCCCCTCCTCCTCCAAAAAAGTCATTCAAAAATCAAAACGACAAACCACAAATAAACTTTAACAATTCTGTACAGATAATATACAAGAGACTCTTAAAGCACTTGCTTTAACAAGAAGGAACTTTTTCCTGGTCTAAGTGACAAGACAGTTATGCAGACTCTCTCTAATGTTTTCTGGACCCTCTCCAAAGTTTCTGCATACACAAGCAAGGTACCAATATGTTCTTTCTACAGTATTCACCCCCTCCCCCCAAACAAAAACATAAGTCACAGAACACTATGAAATTCACAACAATTTGGTCTAATTATGTTAAGATAAATGATTCTTTCATAATCTTAAAATGCACTCTAGAATATTTAGATAAAATTACCAACAAAAAACAGGGGAGTGGATAAAAACTCTAATCATATACATTCTATAGTATGGGTAATGGTGCTACATACATTAGACTGTTACTGACAAAGTACTTACTCTCTGGGGAGATCATGGTTGCATCACTGACAAATCTTTCCTAGACATTAAGTGCCTTAAGTGGCAATTGAATGGTACATGGAAGAAGGTAAGAACTGTAATCTTGCAGCTGAAGTTAGAGTGCATCTATAATAGCTGTAAGAGGTAATTCCAAATGAAAATATAGGAACAAGAGAAGGCAATAATTAGAGATTATCAGAGTTTTGGGAGACTGGCATGCCCAGGGGGAAGAGATTTATTATAGTCAATTGAGAATTTCAAGTTAAGAAGGAGAAAAAAATACAAACTAAAACAATACAAAAATAAAATCTATCAGATGCCAAAGGGCTTGATATCAGCATTCACTGAAGTGAGGAATGGTCAGTGTCATGGAGAATTGAAAGGAAACTATAACATGATAGCAATTAAGCTCTTTGAGAAAGGAGCCTTTTCTTGGTTATGTGCATGTTAAGTGCCTACCACAAATCTTGCCTAAACCCCAGAGAGAGACAGGATCATAAAATACAATTCTCATAATGGGAAAAATCCTGTTCTCCCCATCCCTGTAGGGCACAAAGGCATTCAATAAATGAAGCTAGTTCTATTCCACTGAGCAAAGGCAGCAGGCATTTTGCAAAGAGATCCTCATCCCCTGTACCCCTCAACACTGCTCTGTCGGGGAGCTGGATTTGCACATCTGTCAGAAATGCATGGGGTTTACTGAGGTGCACCCTTATGGGTCTAGAACTACTGGGAACCACTGGTCAACTTCCCATACTCCTGGAAAGATATGCAGTTACTGTAAAGATTACTTGATTCTTAAGACTGCCTTAGCATCAGTGTGTTACTGTGAGGTCTGTCAGGGCAGGGAGGAATAGAGTGTTCCTTCACAGACAATAAGTATGTTACTCCTCAGTAGGGTTTTTTTTTTTCCAATTTATTTATCTCTGCCTCTATCAATATAGCCCTAAAAGCCAGGGAATGAATCCTCAATATCCCAGGGGTTAGTCTGTATTTTCTGCTGTCCCTCATGTGAGCTAATAAATGCCACACCTTGCCTTTAGATGTTTACTTTTCCAAGCACGAGAGTTTTAAAACAGCTTATGGTTACTCTTCTGCTATCACTAAAACTCAGATGCTTTCAGGTTCAGATGAATTGTTGTTTGACCAACATTCCTCATCAGTACAGTGCATCAAGAAGGAAAAAAAAAAAGTGTGAGGAATAGAGGGAGAGAAACCAAAGAACCAGAGATGGAGGGTAGCACAGTGGTGAGAAAACTTTCCAGGCTTATGGAGAATGAAGCAAAAGTACAGACTCCACAGTAATGTGGAGGAGGAAAAAATGTTGATGGAAATAGGATGTGTGTGTGTTCTTTGGAAGAATAATGAAATATCAGGTGCAATTAGAGAAGGTGTGGAAGGCCAAATGTGCACACCATGAATAGATAAGAATGATCCCTGTCTATTTGATGTGGTATCCCAGGATAGAATGTCACCATGGTGAGTTAGGCTTTTCTAAAATATAGAGAAGTATGCATTAAAATTCACAAAAATTCCAGACCCCTAATGCTATCAATATATTTCCTATCAGACCCACCACCAAAAATGGGGCTTCTTTTCTTCTTTTGTTTCCTTTCTAAGCCTTGCTCCTCTTTTTCAGTAAGAGACTTGCAGTGGAAAAGAAGCAGCCACCCAAGAGGAAGGCACTTGCAGCAGCTGCTGGAGGTTGCAGTGAAAGGATGCCAGTAATGACATTCTCTGATGGAAATAGAATGAACAGGATTTGTCCCCTCTCCTCCTGAAAACACACAAACACACACACAGTGGCAAGCTGGCATCCCCCAGTACAACCACACAGCAACAGGCCTGGACTGAGCCCATAGCAAATGACAAGAATGTTGTTCCCAAAAGCAACAAGTGTTTCTACGATGATTTTAATTCCTTAATTTGACATTAACAGCAAATATCTTAATCTGGTTTAGGGAAGTGCTTCTATGGGAATTAAAATGTAGGATTTTATAGGATGGGTTTGAATGGAAAGTCTTTAATGCTGACATTTGAGTTATGTCGAGGGAACACACAACTGCTTCCCTGTTCCACCTTCTCCTCACAACACTGTTCTAGAAATGATGGCTCTGCATAAAGGGACGCACATTTTGTATTGTTAAATTCTTAAGTGCAAAAGTGTTGGACATTTTATTGTCATCAATTAAAGGTATTCATCCAGGGATAAGTAAATCCCTTTTATGGTTATCCTTGTTACAAGGTAAGGACCCATATGTTGCTTCTGTTAGCTACCAGGTGCAAAATCTAATAACCATGTGACAAATACATGCACCTACACCTTTGTCATTGCTAGTCTAACTGCAGTGCACATACATCGAACAGTGGGAGTCTTTACTTAATCAAGCACCCTAGTATTACATAAGCTGTGTAGGCATATTGAGTATAGCTATCAGGTATGCATGTTACAAGCTATATATGCAGTCATTGTAATGTCACTGAAGTTAGAGGATGAATTTGGTTCATTAAGTTTCAGACAATGTGAGAAGCACACATCTCTGTGAAAGATGGTTAGTAAGGAAAAGAGAGGACAGAAAACACAGAATTTTCTAACTAAAATGAGAGAAAATATTAACTTTTGTGATATGTATTTTTGATTTTACAAATGAAAAACTGAGGCAGGATAATGAGGTGATTCTTCCAAACGCATCTCCTCTAGTCTTGATGCTATCTCAATATGCCTTTCAACCTTTTCTTCTGCAACTACCTCAGTAATTATTACCATTCAATCTCCTATGAATGGAGAACCCTGGCTGAGGGAATCTGTCATACCTTCCTCTTCTAAACAAGTCACCGGACACTTACTTCTTATGCAAGGCCTACAAACAAGTGTATTGTTTATTTATATTTTTATTTAAGCAGAGCCCTGAGCAAAGAGTGGGGAGTGAGCTACACCACCACCAGAGCAGCCCCAGGAGACAGTGTGACTAAAGAGAGATTTCTGAAACAGTTCCGTTTCTGCTTTCTCCTGGCACCCTGTGTCTCACTTCATCTTTTTGCCTTATATGCTGTTTGCAGGAAGGAAAGTGTTTGTAAAGTGCCTACCACATTTTGAGTGCTTCAACAATCTTACAAAAAACCAGCACGACTCCCACTCCTCTTATTCCCAAACCTACGTTCATTCCACCAGAGCAAGTTGCATCTCTTACTAATACTAAATCCAGTAGAAGGTGCCTGACAGAAGCTCAGTATACCCTGACAGAAGCTCGGGATAAAACCCATGAATAAAAAGGATCTCTTACTCCTTATTCAGGCATAACTCCCCTTTGACCAGGATCAAGCTCAAAGTGCAACCACCACATTAGAGTTCCGTTTGTACTTCAGTACGTTCTCTTGTAAGTTTTCTACATAAAAAATTAGGATTATGTAGGCCAGATTCTCAGTTGGTTTAAGTTATTACAGCACCACTGAAATCCATAAAGTTATGCCCATTTGCATCATCTGTAAATATGGGCCACTATTATTGTACAACATCACAAGACCATAGTTAAGACGGCATCAGGGTTTGAAGTTTAAGAGGTTAGTTAAAAAAAAAACGCTCTAAATTGTTTAAGAAGTAATAAAGCCTGACAAGGAGAGATTATAGTTCTGAAGAAGCTCTAATTTTTGGTGTATTTGTTAGATAGAATAATGGGAGAGGGGCAGTGCATCAGTGCAATAGCACCCTCTCTGGCCAAGCAAGGCACCGGCCCTGAGCTCACCTAGCCTCACATCTGAGAGTCAAACCCTGGTTCCCAGGAGCCTGAAAAGCCTTTCTTCAGTTCCAAGTACACCAGGGGACTGTAGGGGAACCCAGGCCAACCCACTCCATTGCACACCAGCTCAGGGACATCAAGTTAGATCAGCAAAAATCAGGATTCTTCAACTGATCATCAGTTCATCCCCTCATGGGATGTTTCTGAGCAGTTCTTTAATAGTTTTATGGCAGAAGCTTCTTTCTCTAGCCTGCTCACTGCCCCAAAAGCCAGGCTTCTCCTTTGCTTCCCTGCCCGTCTTTCCACCCCTCTCCTGTGAAGCTTCCAATCTACAACAGCCAACAGTACCTGTATTAACTCTTTGGATGCTAGGCCAGTGTGGGATACACACACAGCATGACTGTGTGAAATATTTATGGTAAAAAAACACAATATAGATTTGAGCCCTCACTGTCACTTTAGCCCTTTTGTAAGCATGGGCTATGGAATTCAAACCAATAATTAGTATTGACCTTGTGTCAGGATTGCCTCCCCACTCTGAACTCTAGGGTACAGATGTGGGGACCCGCATGAAAAAAGAAATAACCCCCCCCTAGCTTATTTTACCAGCTTGGGTTAAAATGTTTTTCCCCAGAACACAAATTCTTTTGTATCTGGACCTGGTACACTGCCACCACCCAAACTAGGTCTAGGGTAGTTTGGAGACCCTTCTTTCCCTTTCCACTAACCCCCCAAACTTCTTCCTTCCCTGGGAAACTTGAGAGAAAAAAAAAAAACAAACCTCGCCTGATCCTGCGAGACGTGCCCGATCCAAAACCAGGATCTTACACAATGAAAAACAAGCAGTCAGCTTCTTAAAAGAAAGATTTTAATAAAAGAAAAAAGAAAGGAATAAATCCCTTATAACCATCAATAGAACAGCATCTACCATAATCAACAAAAGGATTCAGAAACCAAACCTCTCCCCCGAGGCAATTTTCTCCCCCAGTTGATATCTCTGCTGAAGCTTACAATATCAAGAAGCACCCAGCCAACACTCACCACTGAGAACCCTCCAAGTGATAAAAAAAAGGTAAATTTACTAACTACAGTACTTGATAGAATCTTATAGTTACAGTGAAAGACATAGCTGTGTCCATCCCATAGCCGAGGTGAACAGAGAGAGACCCAGAGAGAGAAACTGAAACTTAAAATCCTTTGTCTCCTGAGGAATTTCTCAGTGGTCAGTTGTCCACCTCTCAGGTTACCTTTAGCTTAACCCCTTACAGGTAAACACTAATTCTAGGCTACTTCACACTTATGACACCTTGAATGATCCACAACAGGGGTCGACAAACTTTTTGGCCCAAGGGCCACATCTGGGTATGGAAATTGTATGGCAGGCCATGAGTTGGGGTGTGAGAGGGAAGGTTCTTGGGTGGGGACATAAATTAGGAGTTCAGGGTATTGGAGGGGGCACCAGACTGGGGCAAGGGGTTGGGGTGTGGGTGATTCAGGTGCTGGGGTGGGGCTGAAAATGAGGGGTTGAGGTGCCAGAGGGTGCTCTGGATTGGGACCGAGAGGCTCAGAGGGCAGGAAAGGGAATCAGGGCTAGGGAAGGAGGTCAGGGTGCAGGCTCCAGGCAGCAATTACCTCAAACAGCTCCCAGAAGCAATAGAATCCCCCACCTGCCTCCTGTATGGGCAGGCAGCTCTGTGCACTGCCCTGTCCAAAGGCACTGCCCCGTAGCTCCCATTGGCCTCAGTTCCCGGCCAATGGGAGCTGCAGAGACACTGTATGGAGCCTCCTAGCTGCCCCTACACGTAAGAGTCAGAGTGGGGAAATGCTGCTGCTTCCAGGAGCCGCACGGAGCCATGGCATGTGCAGAGCACAGCAAGCCTTCTACCCCATTCCTCGGTAGGAGCTCAAGGCCCAGATTAAAACTTGCAGGCTGTAGTTTGCCCACCCTGATCTACTATGTGTATATTGTGTTTGTAATACAATTCAGGAAACTTTGAGGTAAAAGGAAGTGCTGTAATTAGATACATGGACATTCTTTAAAAAAGGAGAAGTTGGCATGAAAGAAAAAATAGATATCATTTTCATGGGTAATCTATGGCTTTCTATTGTATTATTCATGTATTAGGGGATACAATATAATCTGTTTATTTTGGGATTTGTATATTTAGTAAAATATTCTTGTATTATGCAGTTGAGGGAATGCAAGGATATACATCCATTTCATAGGATTGTGTTTGCAAGATTTGTTGACAATATTTCTACTACATTAAAACAACAACAACAACATATTTACCTCACACTTAGGCTACGTCTACATTTTGAGCAAAGGATGTCATTCCCATGTCACGCACAAATACTCATGCTAGTAGTGTGAATACAAATAGTACTATAGCTGAGGTAGCATGGACAGTGGTGGAATAGTTTAGCTGTGCAAAGTAGAAACCCACCCAAAACCAGAGGCATGTACTCATCCCACCTAATATATGCCACTGTTCACACTGCCCTTGTTACCTTCGCTACACTACTTTTTATACTCCCATCAAGCTCATCATACTCCAACTATGCATAAATAAGCTGCAGATTCAAATACCTAGCTTGTAGAGTAGGTATATCTTAAGGTTACAGGAGCAACAATAATAAAAGCAAATCACATTTTGATATGGTCTAGCTATGCTGATTTGGGTTGGACTGTAATAAAATTATATTTTTTTCTGAAGGGTAATTTGTTACTATCTTCAAAAAAGGCTATATGAAATTATCGCACATAAAACAGCTCCATTTCATATTATATAAAATAGAGCATGTGATTTTTACAAATTGGGGGTTATGACTGACTTTTTTTACAAAGTAAAAAAATATAGTTTTGAGTCCTTGCTCTTTTTGAGGGAGTCGGGGGAGGAGAAGGGGAGTGTAACAGGAAACAGAGTATGTTAGGAATTAATAAAAAAAAACCTAAACATTTTTTCATGTAATTATATCCCCTGCCAAAAAAATGCAGGTATACAAAAATAAATCTAGTTACTTAATATATTATGTCAATGTTCTATGAACAATTCTGATGTAATTTAATCATATAAAATGCTCATTAAAATAATGTAATAAAATACCATTCACATACATGAAGGATTAAACTTCAACTGCAAGTTTAAAATAGGTCATGCGAAATCATAACCATTTATACAAAAAAAGTTACATTTCCATACTTATTTCCAACCAAAAGTATTCAATAATTTTAGGGGTGAAGTACATAATTAACATCAGTTGTCCCACACATGCTTAACTGTATGAATTACAGTTATAAAACATTTAAAAGTGTTTTAACTATAATGTTGCAACTTCTCAGCAAACAGTATCAAAAGGGCACTGGCAAGATCTCTTCTGGAGCCCTGGGACAATTTGAAAGAAATCAGGTGTGGTTCAGGTGTAAGAGTATTTCTTCGTACTTGAGATCCAGTAGTCTCTGTCACATACATTTTAATTGGGAAGCTCGGGCACAATTTTACGCAAACACTTATTTATTAAAATGCTAAAGATTAAAGCTAACAATGTTTTCAATTTGCATTCTGGTTGGAGACAAGAATGGGTATAATTTTGTAACAAATATGATTTGATGTGTTTAGATTCTAGTAAAAATACAAGTTTAACTTTTCATGGGGGGGTCTAAAAGTTTGATGGACAGCAACTGTAGCTCCTGTTAAGTGAAATGTATTTCTTCCTGGCTTAATAAATGATGACCTCAACACTGTGTGCAAAACAGAGTCCTTTCACCAATTAGCAGTTCTGCTTGTTCTCAGCCTTTGTTCATTATTGTGGATAGGAACTGGGAAATATCCCTTAAAATAAATAATTTGTGAGCCTTCTAATGCACCTCCCTGTCTTTTATTGCAGAAGCCATTGGGATACTGCAAGAGCAGTAGTGCACACATCTAGCTAGATTTTGCATTTTCTCATAGATAAGATGAGTCCATCTGGGCCAGTGTCGTTTCCCCATATTCTTAATGTTGCGTAAGAATAAGGACGACATTCACCTCCCTCATCTTCTTCCATTAGAATGTGTAATGCAGTCAAAAAGAAATCTGAGACATACACATCTTTCATGTTGGGGGAGTGATCTATGAAAACTGCACCACCAAAAATTTTCCTGTAACTGAAAAATTGAGTGAGTGAGTGTATTTTTTTCTTAAACATACACAACAAGTTAGAAAACTAGTGGGCAACAAGTTCAATTGAAGTTACAGAAAATAATTAAATGGAAGTAATTCATTTATTAAAAATGTTTAGTAGTGACTGGATATTAACATTGTCATTTCTTTTTAAAATGCTACATAAAAACTATAGTAAACAAAATTATGGAACAAGCAGATAATATATAAATCTAAAGTTGCCTAGAAAAATGTAGACAATTAGGGTTTTCAAATCAAGGATCAAACATGAAAAATATTCCATTTATTTTCTTTAAAATTTTGATTTACCCAGTATGCTCTATTTCCATCATTTTCCCTGTGGATATTCTTGATAAAATTGGATATTCATTCTACTGGGTACTTTGAGAAACTCAAATATTTCAATTGTTTTAAACCACTTGTGCAACCAAACTTTATTTCTCTATTCAACAGAAAATGATTCCTCACAGCTGTAGAAGGGCAAAAACTCCAAGGGCTCCTTCAGCTGAATCAGACATAATGGGCCAGTTTGGATTCAGAAGATTATTTGGTGTTCTGTACCAAAATGCTGACTTAAGGCTTCTATGCTGTATTCCACACCACTGACTGCATACTGGATGCAGTTTCAGCATGCTCCCAGACATACTAATGTCAGAATGATCTCTCAAGAACTGTGTCCTTTCATTAGATGTCAACTGAAAGTGCCTTGCATACATAATTTATTTCTCTTTGTCTCCCCATGAAACTAAATCTAAAAGCAAAAACATTTTCTATATGTGTATATTGAACAAATCTTGCACCTACATAAGGCCAAATCCTGCAATCCTTATTCAGGTAAAACTCCCATTGATTTGAATGGGAGTGTTACATAAGTAAAGTATTGCAAGTATGGCCTAAAATGAATGCTGGTTTGGTGGGTACTATTCCAGTTCTAATGAAGTAAAACATGTCAATGTATCAGTATACACATAGCAGTTCTGGTTACAAACAAAGGTTTTTTTTAAAAAAAAAATAGATCCAGATCCTTTGTTCAGGGCATGATGTGAGTAATCAGATGGTGTACCTACTTCCATTAGTATTACAGGGGTGTATTTCTCCAACACAGATTAAAATAGGAATAGAAGCTATTACCGCAGTAGAGCCTGTGGAACATCATGGCACCTTGTGATGGAGCCACAACCAGGGCTGGCTCCAGACACTAGCCGAGGAAGCACGTGCCTGGGGCAGCACATTCTAAGGGGCGGCATTCTTGTCAATCTTGGGGCGGCAGGAACCCCCCCCCCGCCTTTTTTTTTTTTTGTGCTTTGGCAGTTCAGGTGACTTTTTTTTTGGTGCTTGGGATGGCAAAAAGGATGAGCTGGCCCTGGCCACAACTACATGGTTCCACCATTGATCCTGTTCTCTCATACACAGTAATCACACTTACTGGACCTCTGAGGGAAAAAACTAGTTGCTTCAACTCAGTCTTGCTCCCAGTCATGCTAACCTTCCTGGAGACAGCATGGAAACCACTTCCCCAAGTAAGCAGTAGAGCAGAGGCACGCCCCTGGACTGCTCTGCATATTCCTGCTGCATAGTGGTGGGAGAGTGTGATGTTCTCCTGGTGTTATCTGGATCAGTGATCTGTGAGGTCACTCCAATCCTTGATTCTTGGAACCAACCTTACTTTGCTCTGCTGTGAGAACTCCCATTCCTGGGCTGTGCAGGAGCAGCCTCCTTAGATTGTGCAACCAAATGACACTAGCCAATATATCCAGTCCCAGACACAGCCCTAGAAACCTCCATCTTTCAGTATCCAGTTATGTATGCTGGATGCTGAAAACTTAGGAATTCATCAAGTTAACAAAGACATTGATATGTACCAGCTTGTTATCCCAAGGGGAGTTATTGGCATGCTTCAAACCAAACACACTGCTTCAGACAGAACAAAAATGTATTAACTATAAAGAAATGTTTTGACTTAAAATCACTTAAAATCTAACAAGTCAGATTTGGCTGAGTGAAATAAAAGCAAAATACATTCTAAGCTGATGTTAAGACTTCCAGTGCCTTTACAAACTTAGATGTGTCTCACCACAGGCTGGCTGGCTGCGCTTCAGCCAGTCTCTCCCCTTTGTTCAGCACTTCAGTTGCTTGGTGGTGATGTCTGTAGCTAGAGGTGGAAGAGAGGGAGAGACATTTGCCCTTTTCTCTCTTGTATCATCGAGTTCTTTCTTCCCTCTTGGCTTTTCACCTGCCCCCCCACATCAGAATCAGGTGAGCATTACCTCATTGCAGTCCCAAACTGACCAAAGGAATGAAGGGTTGAGGGTGAGGGGGGGGGGGGAAAGAGACACTCACTTGTAGTCCAACAGATCTTATGTTGTTGCCTAGGCCACTTCTGGAGAGTTTTTGCCTACGCTTGCTTTAAGCTATGAGGACACATTTTCAGCCTCATATCTAACACATTACTACAATCATTACTATAACATCATCATAGCAACAATGCTCAGTACATCATGAGCCTTCTGAAGACACTTGACATGACAAACTTTGCAATAGACATCACACAATCATATTATAAAGGATGAGCATGGGGTTGCTGGGTGTTCCCCCAAGGTACAGAACACCGCAGACAGATCTTCTGTAGTGGAGAGTGTCTTATGGGCCCTCTGCACGGAGATGAATTCAACTCATATTTGCCCAAATTATTTGCATTTTAAATTGTGAAATACTTTCCACAGTGTAGTAAATATAGCTATGATTGCACTAACAGGCCTTTCTAATAAAATACATCTTAAAATCTGCAATGTATCACAACAGATCAGAATTACACCATTTATTACAAATTCTCAGTCACTGAAATACAAAGATAAAGTGAGTAAGAGGATCAGTCTAGTCTTGACACCATGAGTTATCCCATTGAAACATATGATCCAGTGGTTGGAAGTTGGACAGGGGCACATTTTTACTGAATATGAAAATTGAAACAGCTTACCTAATGATATTATGGATTCTCTTTCACTCGAACTCTCATGTGTTTTTAAATGATATGCTGTACCTCAATCAAATTATGGGCTTGATGCAGGGATTAATTCCTGCATTATGCATGAGGTCAGGTTAGATCCCTCCTTCTCACCTAAAAAAAAAAAATCTATGAAGTCAGTGGGATTATTGTGGAACAGGATACTGTTCAATATGAGTAAAGGTTTCACAATTGACTCATGACTCAAAATAGGCCTTTAGGGTAATTTTTTTTAAAAAAATAATATTTGTTCATTCATTTCTTCATAAAAAGTAAATGATAAGGAGCAGCACAAAGAGTTAAATTGAAGACTATATAAACATTTTTCAGCCATTCTAAAATATGGTATGTGGGCACTGTTCCAAGATCAAAGAAAGGATAGGCATTCTTAATTTTCCATGTGAGATTCCAGTTGTGTTCATATAGAATACACCCTACCGTACACGTGGATCTTTTCCCAAGCTTTTAGATTATAAACCACATACTGTACTGTATGTTTACACAGCCATTGACTTGTGGTAGAGATACATGACATTTTCTAGGTCAAGCAACTCATGACAAAGTACAAAACCAGGATTATATCCCAGTGATAGGTTTAATATGCATTCTGAATTGTGTACTCTGTTCCATTTTAAAGAAGTTTCCTGCATTTGGCTGTGTGTAGATGAATGCAGCAGACATGGAAATGGGCACTGTGCATCAGCAAGAAATCAGTCAAAATATATAAATACAGTTTAAAATGTATTTACACTGCCCCAAGTCACAAACTAAAACTTACCTCCTGTGGAGCATCTGAAGTCTCCAATTCTAAATAATTTCAGGATTTTGGTTCTGAAAGATATCATTTACAACAGCACACTGTGTCTTAACATTATCTTGGGGCACAGATTTAATACTGAATCTGAAGGAACAGTACTATTTCCTCAATCTTCTGTTTTCTTTCCTTGGAGGGCTCTCTTGCAAGATAGTATTTCTCTCAAAATACTCAAGCTAATGCAGCCATGTTCTATAATGGTTCAAGGTAACTAATGAATGGTGTCACAATATTATAGCTTATTAAATAGATTAAGAAAAGACATGGATGAACTACAGCGTATATAGAAGGGGTTGTTAAAACAAACTAAAGCAAATAATTTCACATCCACATTATATTGACAAACTGGATTAATGAATGTGATTAAATGTATTTTGACAATACAAAAATCTGTGGTCTACAAAGGGCTAAATGTTTGGCAAATATTTCCTTCATTTCCTTGGGGAATGGGGTGGAGGGGGGGGGAGAGAGAGAGCAGGAGGAGAGAGTTTGACCAAGCATATTTTGTCAAGAGAATGGATCGAGGTTTATGATAAAATACATTTCAGCCACAAAATTGATTAGAGTCTTTTGAAATCCAGTTTTTCAGGAAGATAGATAATTGAAACAATTGATCAAATGCTCTTTGATAAAGTATTTCCTTTTATAGGTTCACAAAACAATTGATTTTTTCTAGAATTAATTCTATCAGTGCTCTAAAAGGAGATAGAAAACTTAACTGACAGAATTGATAAGCAACAAAATGGGCAGAGAGCAGAATGGAATCTATTTTGATGAGGCAATTGATTGAAAAGATTGACAATAGGCTACTGTAGAAGTTATTATGAGAAAAATCTCCTTTGTAAGAAAAAATTAAAAATGGAGCTTAAGATTTGTGGACAAAACCCAAGCAATAGCTTTTGTATTAAAAATATCATGGAGACTAAATTATGGCTCAAAATAGTCTCCTGAACCATGCTGTACAAACATCTTTGGAAAATGTATATTAATTGAACTTAATGACACAAAATGTACTTTTATGCCAGATCTGGTCATTTAGGTGATCTTAAATTGCAGTGGAAGAGAAGTACCAAGACTCAATTAAATAAAAACACTTGATCCCAGATAGCACAGGGGGAAGAAATGCCCTGACTCAAGCAAACGAATAAAAACACCATGTCAAGTCTTTGAATGCGTCTCTCTCTTCTGACCCTGTGCATAGATAGGAATGAGCATGTGTCCCTTTCATCAAGTTGTAAGTCCCGCTTGGTTCAAACAGCATGTGTTTACAGGCGGTGTCCCTTTAAAATAAACATTCTAGGACCAAATCTTGGGCCCTCTGAATGTGATAGTAAGGGACTGGGACCAAGTTCCTAACACTTCGGGGCGGGGGGAAATAACTTGGATTTCCGGAGTGCTAAATGGGCGCTGGGGGCTGTGTCCTCCTTCCTGCTCTTTCATGGGAGGTCAGGTAAGCTTGGGCACCTAAATCCCACTCTTCATACCCTGATGAAATCCCTTCTGTATTCATGCAGTCCTTTCAGTTTCCAGAGGTCTCAATCAACAAGAGAAGAACCAACCCCACAACTCCTTATGGAATCTGGTAGGTGCATTCCTAAGAAGTGAGCCCTGAGCAGCTCCACCTTGTGAAGTCAGGTCATCAGGACCCATGATTTCAATGCAAAAATCCAATTACATTGTTCCCTGTCCCATGGTTACATTTTCAGTCACAGTGAAAAAACCACTCCCTAGGAACCACTTAAGTGTCTGACATGAGAAAGCATAAGTGGTATGAGCTATAAAATGCTTCTAGTGATATACCTAATACACACAATACCACTGAATTAAATAGTAGGTTTGATCATGTAGCACATCTCATTCTTGGGAAAGTCCCAAAAGAGAGGTCTCTGGACAGAAGTATCAAAGTAGTCAGTAGAACCACTTCCATTATTAAGGGTTGCATTCTCAAAAACCCTATGTTTTTCAACACCTACATTATTCACTACAGTATTACCAGCTATGTATTACAAGTACATATATAAAAATTGCTTTATCTGGGGGCCAATTATCCTGTCATTTACATCACACAATTCCTGCTGAAGTCAAAGGGAGCTTTCCAAGCCCAGCCAATGGGATGTTCTGAGTCCCTGGCCTATTATAATTTTTGCTGAAAATGTATCAGATTTTTTTTTAAAGGGCTTCATTTAGCAGGTCATATAGATAGGTTAATACTAAAGGCCTAAAGAAGGAAGAGAATCCTTAGTTTTCCACCCCTTGTGCATTCTGTATATAAACAAAATGTAAAGAGAATCTTAAATCAGGAATAATGCAAAATACCTGAAAAGTACTATCAGCTCCACCTTTTCTACAGTATATACCTCTGATTCATCACTTCAGTGAATTCAGTGGAGTTATACTGGCATACAAGTGGATAATGGAGCTACACTGGCATACAACTGGAATAACAGTGATAAATTGGACTATCTGGCTAGTGATAGAAAGCAGGAGTTCTGTGGTACGTAGCCACCATTAGATCACAAAAAAATTATAAAGGTATTCTTGGTGCCGGAAGCTCAGTTTAGGCAATGTTTTAGCACTCAACATAAATACAGTCTCAGTTCTAGCACAACCTGATTTTTAAAAGGGTATTTGGTTTACTTTATTTATCATGACATAAGTACAAAAGGAATTATGGTCAAATGAATTACCAACTAAAATACAAGGAATAGTACACTTTCCCACTCCCCCCATTGCAAAACAAAAAAGGAATCCCAGAAAGTTTAGCCACAAATTATGGAGATGTAAGTAGAATATAATTTTAGTTAGAAAGCTTTGCTATAGAAAAGAGATATTTGCATCAACAGTTTTTGTAAAACCCAGCTTTATAAACAGAAAGAGTTTATATTGCACATACAACCTAGACCTGATCTTGTTTTTATTTTCACAGTTGTAAATCTAGAGTAATTCCTATAAAGTCAATATTATTATTCTGGGTTTACATCAGAATGACTGAGATCAGTATCTCAGCCTACACTTCTAATGAAACAGCCTGTTTGCTCGCCTGGTCATGCATTTGATGTAATTTCTAGCACTTTAAAATAATGTCAGATCTATCCATCTTTCTTTTCTAGCTTTCAAGAAAAGCCAGACCATATGAAACAAAGAGCATAGAACTGAAATTGCAAAAAGTTTGTAACTTACTATTTCCTTGTAGAGATAAATTATCTACACGCTTCTACTAATTGAACATATTTTCTACATTCATCTTTAACTAACTGAGATACTTGCACCGGATATCCTGGTTTAGAATTAGAAAAGAACAATGGCTATAATCTTGCTTAGCCTGCTCTTTTTATGTCATAACAAGATTAGTTGCTGTATTACCCCTGGAGAAAAACAGAGCTGCAGAAAGCAATCAAGCAATTACAGTCTGTTTACTTAAACTACTCACATAAAATATTCCATAAACATTTTACAACCAGAACAAAGATGTGTTGAGGCAGAAATATCCTTTTTCACTCTGCAATTTATGGATGATTATATTGCATAAGACAAAATAAAAACTGTAGCTTTCTACTTGCTCTTCAACAAACCAAATCTTTTAAAATTTCTGAGCATGAAGCATTGATATTGCACTAAAATATCACTCATTCTTAAGTATAGGCCTGCCTTGCCTATTTGACATGAGCAAAATTCTCATTAAGCTAGATTATTGTCTCATAAACACCCGTGTAAATCCAAAAAGTAGGATTTGGTCTACTGAATTCAGTGGGAATTTTGCCTCGGGTCCTATATTTCTGTGCAATGTTTTCCAACAGAGCACAACATGCTCAGATAAATACCTTTATATAATTATGGACCAGTCCTGTGGTCCTTACTCAAGTAAACCTTTCATTGATATCACTGGAAATTTTATTTTGCAAGAAAGACTTCAGGACGGGGTTCTGTAACAGGATTTTTGAAATACATTGGAAAAATATGGGGGTTTGTAAAATGCTCAGTCAATTCACCTTACTCAACACTTGATCTCCAAATACCTTTTACCCATAACTTTCTGGTGGTAAAAAAAAGAAAAAAATTACAGCCTTCAAGAAGTTTCTTTTGTCACCTAAATCAAATGTTTAAAAGGGTAATTTTTCAAAGGACTGCATTAAAATATAGGGCTTGCTGTGCCAGAATAGCTAGGATTCCAAGTCTGGCATAGTCCGTGGGTCCAGATCCTCATCTTATATAAAATGTATTTAGGGATTATTAACAAGAATTTTAGTTATAAGATGGGGATGCATCATTGGGAAGTAACGGAGGAAGAGAAGGACCCCAGAGTATTGGTTGACTACAGGATGACTATGAGCCGCCAATGTGATATAGCTGTGAGAAAAACTAATGCAGTCTTGGGATGCATCAGGCAAGGTATTTCCAGTAATGTCACTAAATATTGTAGGGTGCAACAAAAGTTAGGTTAGACATTTTACAAAAAATATAGAAAAGCCATATGATACGCAATAAATCTATCCCCGAATGCTCTCCTGTGGACTCTGGTATGCCACCGCTGCGAGAGGCACACATAGAGTGGACGGGAGAGTGGCAGCAGTCGACTCAGCTCCGTGAAGATGTAAGTCAACCTAAATATGTCAACTTCACCTATGGGAATAGTGTATCTTAAGTTGACTCCCCGTCCCCCCCAGTGTAGACCAGGGTTTAGATATGCTTCCTACATGTTCAGGTTTAAGCCTAAGGTTATGTAAGGTTATGTCTACTCTGGACCTGGAAAGTGTAAATTCCAGCTTGGAGACATACTCATGCTAGTTTACTAAAAAACTTAGCCATAGTGGCAAGGGGAACTAGCTGGCCCAAGTACATACTCATTCCAAACACTAGGCTAGCCTCTTCATGATACCATGGCTGCACTGCTATTTTTAATGCACTAATTCAATTAAAAACTAATGCACTTATGTCTCCTTCAGCTGGAAATTTACACCTCCAGCGCAAAGTCTAAACATACACGAAGTGTGTGTGTTTAGTTCAGTCTCTATTATCATGCATTTGGGCCCGTGACCTCTTATAAAGAATGAATATTAATTAGGGTATCTATTTTTATTCACAAAGATCAGGACTGATGTCACTAAGTCACTTCTCATAGAGCATAGAACTATCAAACTGTAACATATGGTCAAACTCAGTCGGGATTTGAAAACAGTGCCATGGAGACAGAGGCATGGCCAGTCTGTTGAGCTATCCCATTTACTAGTAGACAATACAGTCAAATGTAGAACCATACATCTAGGCAGAAAGAATGCAGGCTACACTTACAGGATGTAGGACTTCTATCCTGCAAAAGCAGGGACTGTGAAAGTCTTAGTGTATAACCCACTGAATATGAGCTCCCATTGTGATGCATTGGCTAAAAGGACTAATGCGATCTTTGGATGTATAAACAGGGGACCTTGGAGAGGAATAAGGAGGTAATTACCTCTATACTGCACTGGTGAGAGCATTACTAGAATTGTGTTCAGTTCTAATATTCAAACTTTCAAATTTGTCTATACCCTTTAAAAAAATGTTGAAAAGAACCACAAAGACTGAGGTCTAGAAAAAAAAAAGTCCTACAATGAGAGCCATAAGTAATTGAATCTGTTTAGGATGCCAAAGAGAAGTTTAAGAAGTGACTTGATCATGGAGAGAAGACCTCTTATGTTTAGAGCTCTTTAAATTTCAGACAAATACATGGCAAGATCAAACAGGTGGAAACTTAAGTTCAACAAATTAAAATGTGAAGTGGCACAAACTTAATAGCAATCAACGTTTGAACAATTTACTCAAAAGTAATAGAGTCTTCAAAACTTCAAGTCTTTAAATCAAGGCGGGATTTTTTTTTTTGGAAAGAAACTCTAGTTCAGCCAGCAGTTCATGGGCTTCATACACGAATCGATGGGTGAAATTCCATAGCTTGTGTTGTGCACATCACCCAGGCTGATCATAATTATCCTTTCTGGTCTTTTTAGATTTCTAAGTCTTCTAAAAGTGAAATGATTAAATTGGCCAGTTTTTAATTGTCAAATTATTTATCCAAAATATTGTTCATCAGATTTTCAAACCACTTTTACAACTGGGTGAATAATTTGGAAAGAAAAAAATGAAAAGTGTGTTTAAAATTCATCAACTGAAGTATTCAAACATCTTTTGTGCATGACTTTAGACATGCCAGACTGGTAGCTCTTGTGTCCGTAAGTGGCTACTTATGAACACTTATTCTATTTATCCCAAACAACATGTTAATTGTTATCATGCATTGACTAAGCCAGTAGCACACAATTGGTTCTTGTCATTCTAAATTTGTGCTTAAAAATATATGGGTCTGGTTCTAGTCTCACATATAACAGTGTGAATCAGGGTGCTGAAAAGTGAGAAGAAGGTGAGGTACATGTATAATTTGTAGAACAAAGGAATGACTTGTTTCTACTGAAGTCAGTTGCACAATCCCCATTGACTTCAATAGGGCATAGATTTCACCCATGGAATCTTAATATCAGCTCACGTGTTCTCAGCAGCCACTGTCTGTCACCATGATATATCACCAGTTTAGTTAACATTAAAATTGCAAGGGGTATTAAAGCTCATGCTGCAGGCTTTAAACCAATCTCTGTTACAGGTCAGGATGCGACCTAATCTGTGTAGGAAGCAGATCATGCCACATCTACCTACTATGGAGTTCTTGTACCTTCTTCTGAAGCATTTGGTACTGCCCCCTGCTGGAGGCACGATATTGGACTACATGGAGCTGGACACTGATAATTCTAGCTAATGAAAGCAGGTTCAGCTACATGACATATTTTCTTGTTGGGTACTCAGTCAGAGGAGAAAATGTCCTGCTACCATTTAGTTCTGTCCCCACTGTTACTGAGAGGCATATCTTGCCCGGTTAGAGCCATAGGCTCAATCGCTAGGACTTCATCCATCTGTCTCCCTTTCTCATTTATACTGCTGGTACTTTTGCTCCCATTCACCCAGGTTATCCATGGTTTTGGCTTTTAATGTAGTCGCACTACTCACTGTCTTTTACTCGAAAAGGGGTAAAATCCAGTAACTAGTTTAAATCCTAATCTAATTTATTTTGATTCAATAATCAGTTGTTCCATACTTCCTCTCTCTCCATTTTGAGGTTTGTTACTTTCCAAGGTATGCATTCCTTTTACCTTTGGAATGGCTAGAGTATTGTCTCAATGTTTCGGGTTTTTTTTTTTTTCACATTTCTATGTCTAAGAAGCTTTGCATCAGAAGTCTTATATTAGACCCTGAACAAAAAATATAAGACTGCTGTCAGCATGGTCACCGTCTATCTCCAGTGTAAGGACTTTGACATAACTAAGCACTTGCCGTTGATTGTTCAATTTATCATCAAAATTCTGTTAGCCTTCTTGGCTAGGAGATGTTTTGGTTTTTTTTCTCCTTAGATCATGGATAACAAGTAGAGACTGCATTTTCCATTCCTGGAAGAAATGGAACAATAGTACAAAGTAAAATATAGCTTCTAAATATTACACTAAAACCACTCTTGCACTTCTATTTTTCTGCCATAGTCCCATCACAGCAGTTGATCAGTACTAGTATCAGTACTAGTAAAATCTAGATCCTGCTGCAAGCAGGCATACTATGGGATGAGGATTCCATTACAAAAAAAAGCAAAATGAAATGAGTGGGCAGGAAAGGGCGGTGAGGTGTGTGTGTGTTTAAATCTGTTAAGCAAGGGAATAATCCAGTTAGTCATCATTTCAGTACAGGGGTGAGGAGTAACTATTTATCTCCTGGCCAAAGGCGGCAGTGCTAAGACTTATAAATAGACAAAGGTAGGTCAGAGGAGACAGGTTTCTCTAGCAAACACCCTGCAATGGATAGGGTTTAGCTGGATGGCTACAATGAAGAAAGAACGTTACAGAAGTGCATAGGGCTGCTGCAGGAGAAATCCTGGAGTAGACTCATAGACTAAGTTCAGAAGGGACCATTACGATCATCTGGTCTGACCTCCTGCACAACGCAGGTCACCAAATCTCACCCACACACTGCTGTTGTAAACACATAACCTGTGTCTGAGCTATTGAAGTCCTCAAATCATGGTTTAAAGACTTTAAGGTGCAGAGAATCCTCCAGCAAGAAACCCATGCCCCGTGGTGCAGAGGAAGGTGAAAAATCCCCAGGGCCTCTGCCAATCTGCCCTGGAGGAAAATTCCTTCCCAACTCAAATATGGCCATCAGCTAAACCCTGAGCATGTGGGCAAGACTCACCAGCCTGACACCCAGGAAAGAATTTTCTGTAGTAACTCAGATCCCACCCCATCTAACATCCCATCACAGGCCATTGGGCATATTTATTGCTATTAGTCAAAGATCAATTAATTGCCAAAATTAGGCTATCCTATTATACCATCTCTTCCATTACTTTATCAAGCTTAGTCTTGAATCCAGATAAGCCTTTTGCCCCCGCTGCTCCTCTATTCCAGAATTTCACTCCTTTGGTTAGAAACCTTTGTCTAATTTCCAGTCTAAACTTCCTGCTAGCCAGTTTATATCCATTTGTTCTTGTGTCCACATGTGTACTGTGGACGCTTAAACAATTCTTCTCCCTCCCTGGTATTTATCCCTCTGATATAGAGAGCAATCATATTTCCACTCAGCCTTCTTTTGGTTAGGCTAAACAAGCCAACCTCTTTGAGTCTCCTTTCATAAGACAGGTTTTTCCATTCCTCAGATCATCCTAGTGGCCTTTTTCTGTGCCTGTTCCAGTTGACATATTTAAGTCAACTTACTGTGGTGTTTTCGCAGCACTGAGGCGACTGCTGCCACTCCCCTGTCAACTCCGTGTGCACCTCTTGCAGCGGTGGGGTACTGGAGTCAACAAGAGAGTACTTGGGAATAAATTAATTGCATCTAGCCTAGACATGATAGATCAATCCCAAAAGCTTGATCTCTACCCACCAGGTACTGTAGACCTTTCCTAAGTGGTAGGGTGGAGAATCTTCTATTTATACTACCTGTTTAAACTGGTCATATAGTATTCATCTAATTTATTTGTTTGTGTGAAGCATTTGTGAATCCCTCCCATTGTTTGCAAATCTATTCAGTGACTACAACAAGCAAACAACTGTCTATGCATTATGCATGATGTATGTGAAGTTTATATTTGGCATTAAGTTTCAGAACCTAGTCATTGATGGGTCAAATATATATTCAACCTTGCATGTGTGTATTTTATTTGAAGTAAGATATATATTCAGTATCAGATTGGTGTGTTCAACTGAATCATGCAGGCCAGCTTTGAAACTCTGAAATTGAAAGTAACGGGTTCAACTATGGTCAGATTTAACCACAGCCCTAATGTGTGTATGTAATGGGAAAGTCCATCCCCTAACCCTAGTTTTCTGTTTATGTGATTCTTATGCAAATAAATAGATGTTTGTGTCAAGACCCTGGAAACTATCTCACAAACATTAAATTCACTCAAAAGTATAAAAAAATAAAAATGTTTGTTCTGAGAATAACACTGTATGTGTCACTAAAAATCGTTGACTTGAAGGTGGACTGAAAAGTCTTCCTGAAATTATTGACTGCCTGAGCTCAAACTTTCAGGAACAATATATAGCAAAGTAGAATAATGTTAGTTTGTCACCTATACATGAATAGCAAGTATTTTAAAGGCCTACATAAATTTAAAAATAAGAGATTTGATCACATTACAAGAGTTGTCTATCTCATAGAAGGGAAGCAATTTATATTTATCACTGTCAGAAATCACTGCATATACTCACTAGAATATAATGCAATTCAGCAATATTTATTACCCCTTTGCTTACTGCTTTTCTGAAGTTTAGGTTCTCAAAAGAAAAACTTACATTTTCTAATGTCAAACTCCTCTAGAGTATATCTAGTCATTTTGTAGAATAACACACTAAGAAAAGCAATTTATGGGGTATGACTGACTCTAATGCTACTTTATCATTTCATTTGTTTTCCCATTACGCAGGGAGAAAGACATGAGAACTACATATAAGAAGAATTCCTGCATTTTACCCCATGGGATACTATGCTGGCTAGAATTCTTAAAAAAGAGAATTGTTTCTCGATACATTTCAATAATTTACATGAAGAAATACATTTTCTCCATCCTGTTTTAAGTTAGCTACACACACACACTACTTATTTTCAGTGACAAGCCTTAAACACACCTCACACATTCAATTAAGTGTTCAGAGAATATATGATTGTCCTTTCCTACGGTTACTTCACTAAAATGAGCAAGGACAGTTGCATACTTCAGTAACTTCTGCAGAACACTCCAATCTCTTGATAGCTCAGGGAATAATGCTGTATTACTATTTCTTCATTTGCATTATCTTTATCTGCCCCCTTAAGTGATGCCAAGTGAATACAATAACAATGCTATACCAAAAAAATCTGTTTCTCTTCCTCTATAAAGACCTATTTCATCTGCTATTGAAGGCAGTTAAAAAGTTCCCTGTTGTGTTCAATGGCACGTTGATTAGGCCCAAATATAAAAACAAAAATATCTGGTTAACCTCTACTAGACACCAGCTACATTGAAGAACCTTTCACCAGCCTTGGCTTCCCAAATAGTGAGCTTTAGTCATCTTTCCCATCTCTTAGACCTTCTAGAAGTGACAGAGGGAGGTTGATTCTTAGCAGAATACTTGCACTTTGATTTAGATTCCATCTTAACCTACTGCTGAAAAGAGGGCTGAACAGTGGGATCCATGGGAAGTACTAGAAGCAGACCACAATATCTTAGTTTCTTCTTTGTATACCCTGGTTTCACTCTTGACATTTGTTCTCTTTGCCCATCTACACCAGAGGTGGTCTTGCTTGAAAGAACATGGAAGACAAGCAAATTGGCAACGGAGGATGCGTGTGGACAATACCTCAGAAAGCTCTGAATGATGAAGCAGTTGGGAGGTCTCCTGTTAGAAGGAATAGCAGAAAAGGTCACTGTACTGTTTCTAGCATAATTAAAAAGCTGAAGTTTAGCTGCAAATGTGATACCAGAGACTTTTGCAGAAAAATACCAATATGATATTGAAGAGGCTGAAGGAGCAGGGCAAGAGTGGAGGGAGAGTGCATCTCATTCCATGCACAGCCCACATAAGGACTTGGGGCACAACTGCACTTTGGAGGATTGCAGGGAGAGACTGTTTGCTCCCTGTGCTCCAGGAGCACGTAGTGCTCCACAAGGGATGGGGACAGGAAGGAAGCAGAAGGTCTGTGGTCTTATATATCAGCCAGCCAAGTTGTCTGGCAATGCAATCCGATGGGTGTAGCAGGAGGCGTCAGTCTGTATTTTGGGAAGCTTTATACCTCCTACATGTGTACATGATTCAACACCATACCGCCCTATGACTTCATTTAAAAAGAAATGTGAGCTAGATGTCAATTTTATAGTCTTACACAATAGTTAAGATGAACTATAAATTCTAGGTAATGGGCATAAGTAATCCAATCTTGCAGTGGTAGAATTTTCATTAACACCACTATTTTTACATTAAAGAACAACTTGTGCAGATCTGATTCTTATGCAAAAGTAATCCTTTACATAATGAAAAGTTTGATGGTACATAGTGATTTTATTTTCTCAATTTTGACTAGAATAGAAAATACAGTACTTTAAAACCCATCTTTCAGCATACATCAGATTACACAGAAGGAAAAAAAAGGCAGTTCCTCTTTTCCAAGTAAATTGGGAATTTGTGGTTAGTAGGTTGTTCCTCCCCACCCCTCTACCCGCAACTACCCTGGATTTGAGGGCTGTACTTATCCCAGAATGTGAGCAAGTTAATTGCAACCATATTATGTGCATGCAGTCTCCATGAACTAATGAAATACATCACCACATTCTTAAGGGTTAATTTGAAGACAGGCTTTCAGAAGCAAGGTTAAAACTAGCTACAGTTTCTGCTGTTCAGAATGGGAGGTGGGGACTGACAAGTAAACCACTGAGACTGGAAACCTTGAATCTAAGTGCCTTGCTATTAAAAGTTTATTAAATGTTAGAAAAGTGATGATCGAGTAGAGGTCATGATGACCTATGTGTTTTGTAGAAGTTAGTTACAAAAGATTAGCTTTTAGAGTGTAGATACTTTATACCTGTGAGCAGTTTTCTGAAGCCATTTTGCCAGACACTTTTCCTGATACCCTTTCTCCCCAGCAGGCGAGCAACTGGCCACTGTTATGTAGAGCCTCCGCCTAAAGGCAATTGTAAGATTTGTAACTTGTATTATTAAGTTCTGCAACCTTTTTGCAGACTTTGTAACTCCAGTTACTGTTAGTATAGGCTTTTAAGTTTTGTAACCTTTGCAAGCTCTGTAACCTATTCAAGTTATCATTTGTATGAACTGCCAAGCTTTGTAGTACCCCATCACATCAGAGAGAGTGTGAACAAGAGAGTGTGAATGAGAAAGTGTATGTGGGACTGGGTGAAGAGGAACTGTAAGGAAGAAGAGCCTGGAGCCAGGAGTGTCTGTTATAATTTACCATGAGGAGGCAATCAGAAAGGGCTGTAAAGGAAGAGAGGCATGAAAGGAGCAGGGACTGGGGATGCTTCTCGGTGATAGACACAGAAGGAAAAGCTCAGTGTACACAACAAGAGCTACCCAGTTCAAAAAAGAAGCAGCCACACACACAGGAGGCTGCTGCTCCTTGACCTGCTCATCAGCCTGGATCCATGGTCGCAGGCGGACACACCAGATCTACCATGCTGTCTCTGGTAACTCACCGCCTGTGTAAGTGTGTGGGTGCATGGGGGCATGAATGTTGTGAATGTGTATGTGTATGAATAAGCTTCTTCCCTTTTCTGTCTGACCTAACAGCAGCACTGTAATAAAACTAATACAAGTGTGACCCTGGGTTGGTTTTTAGAGGAAAAGAGGTAACAGCCACTGCAAACGTGCTGCTAAGGTCTGGAATAGTATTGAGTAATTAGGTATATATCTGGGATGTTCTAAACCTAGTGCTTATGTCTGAGTGAGCTTAAACCTAATAAACTGTGGTCTTAGATACAAACATGCTTACTTGCATTTAATACTTGATCTTGATTTGCTGTGTTCCTATTGATTTATTCCTAACACCACCTGAAGTGAAATAGTTAAGTTGCCCCTAAAGGGGGTTCTGAAAAGCCCACATAACACCACCTTTAGCCGCAATCTGAGAACCCATCTTCTGTGAAGTTTAAGAAAACAACTTCTAATGCAGCAAACAAAAGTTCAGGCTTATAGCCCATGGTTAAAATTATTAAAATCCATATTTGATGGGCATCGTCATCACAGCCCTCTATGATCCAGAAATGCATCTACCTTATCTGATTATGGATACCTCAAATACTTTACTTATTATAATATTAGTAGAGTCCTTTCAAGTTCATGGATGCAAAAAGTGTGTCACGTACTCTGAAATCTGGCCCTATGTGTACTTTTATGCGGTACTATACAGATTTAATGGGGGAGACCAACATTTCTTAAAACTGTAGGTCCTGACCCAAACATAGATCATGAGGGGTTACAAAGTTGTTCTAGAGGGGTTGTGGTATTAACACACTTACTTAGGTGCTGTCTGTAGACCTGGGTGTCCAGAGTGGCAGCTTCTAGTTGGGTGCCCAGCTCTGAAGGTAGTACTGCCACCACCAGTAGTGCAGAAGTCAAGGTGGCAATACCATACCATGCCATTCTTACTTCTCCACTGCTGGCTGTGGTGGTGTCTTCAGAGCTTGGTTCCAAGCCAGCAGCTGTTGCTGCTCTTTGGCTGCCCAGCTCTGAAGGCAGCACTACTGCCAGCAACACAAGTAAGGGTGGCAATACTGTGACTCCCTCACTATCCTTCTTAGGGTCAGGATCTCTACAGTTGTAACACTTAAATTTCAGATTTAAATATCATAAATTGTGAAATTAACATTTAAAAAAAGTCATATGACTGATATTAACCATAGTGGACTGTGAATTTGGTAGGACCTTATGCATTACGATCCAGCAGGACCTTTAAAATATCTTCTGGTAGAAAAGCTAAATTGTCTGTTGATTTAGTGGCACCATTTCAATTCATTCCTGTCTTCATCAGGCTACTAGCTTGCTGGCTACAGCTCAAGTCTCTGAAGAAAAGAAATGGCACAGTATAGCTCTGCCAGAAGTTTTAGCAAATTCACCATAAGATTTAGGAACAAGAAAATCATTTAGACCACTCACAACCAACTAACCCACCCACCCACAAACAAAACCATGAACAAAGACTTTTTTCTGTGTGTAAAATATTATAGATTTCCTGCTAAATTGACTGGCATCAGATCTCAGAGTATCGATCCCAGCTGTAGTGTAGACATAGCTTAAAGACATAGGGACCTTTAACAGCTGGTGGGTTGCAGATATGTGTGGTGGGAAGGGCATGACTAGTTTTATTTTCCTAAAAGGGAGTCTCATCTTTCAGAACTGAAGTATTACTTAGGTCAGTGTTTCCCTACCATGCTGAGGCAGATTTTCAGCTGGTGTAAATTGTCATAACTCCATTAAAGAAAAAGCCTTAGCTCATTAATGTTTGAGAAAGGCTAGGATACTATGTTAATGGAGTTTAAGAAACAATAGCTAGAAGTTCTCATAGTTACATATGTGTAATCCCATTAACTTCAATGTAGTTTCTAGGAACATAAATGAAGGCAGAATTTGTTCCTTGGTGTAGAGCTTAAAATAAATTACTTGAGCACAGATAGTTCCATAAACCAATATAATTAGCTTGTAGCATGTTTTAAAGAGTTTTGGCAATACGATCAGTTTTGTAATGTCACTAACTTTCTTAGCGTGCCACATTATAAGGATGCTAAAGGCATTCGGTGTTCCTACACTGTCATTGGTGAGAATCTAATGAGATTGTCTAATAAAGAGAATTGACATAAAAATAACCTGATCTGGGCGCCTAGTTTGTGCTTCACTGAGTTTGTCAATTTCTCAGAAGTGTTGCAAGGACAGACTAAGCAGTGGGAAGGTTAGAATAAATTAAGAAGTGCAAATATGAATTTCTGCATTTTATATATTTTATATGAAAGATAACATTATTTTACAAAGCTGTTTCCAAAAATTGAGTCAAAGATCTGTATGAATGAACTCAGATTCCTGGCATCCTGTTTTACTAAATTTGGACATTTTATATCTCCACATAATTTCTGTCATTTGAAATTTCATATTGTTTAACAGAAGTTAAGAATGGGCATCTGGGGATGGATCACTTGATGAACACCTGTTCTGCTCATTCCTTCTGAAGCACATGGTATTGGCCACTGTCAGAAGACAGTATCTGACTGCCTAGGAAAGAATATTGCAGACAGGGATCTGGGGGCTCATAGTGGACCACAAGCTGAATATGCCTCCTGCTTAAGAGGAACATTTTGAGTGTGTTCATTGTCATCATGTTTTTCTATGGTGTTCAGACAGTGAAGGATTCCTTTCAAAGCAGTTGCAGCAAGTTTTATTTTTAAACGAACATTTGGGGATGTGACAAATCTTCAGTTCATACTATCAACTATTTCCATTTGATCAAAGCTGAATGCAAGCATAAATTTGTGTTGCGTGCATGGTTTCTAAATTCCCACTTCCAGACAGTAAAAATAACGTAGCAATATATCAGATTCCCTTCAGGTGCCAACAATGCTGCTCTGACAGCTCCCTTACCAAAACTATTCATAGAGCTTGATAATAGCAGTCTAAAAAAAGGTCTAAAGTCTCCTCTCTGATAGTTATCTGGCAGTATGATTGGTTAAAAGATTTGTCAAAGACATTTTTCAATGGAAAAATTTAGCTAAAGCTTCCTGCTCAAAAAAAAGTTCTCTTTTCTCCACAAATTCAAAATTTCACATGAAAGCAGACACTTCAAAGCGAATATTTTGATTTGGAAATGCTGCTGCAGAGTCTCATTGGCAGAGTGACAAAGAGTCTTGTTGCACCTTATAGACTAACAGATTGGAGTTATAATTTGGTTGCCTTATGTCCCCACTCTCCTCAAAGGGATGTTGCCTGACCAAACTACATCTCCCATGATGGAGCACCTCGCCGTGCTTAAGGAGATAGAGTGGTGCACTCTGGAAGACGTAATCTGACCAGGGATCCCAGACTGTAAAGAAACAGATGGCATTTCCAAATCAAATTATTTTAGTTTTCAAGCAAAGTCTTTATTTTTATATCTGCACCTCAACTCCCATAACAATTGAGGATATTATATAAGACAGTTATTTTTCCCCATTTCCATTGTAACTTTGTGCCCCCTCCAATTTATAAACCAGCTCTATCAGGCAGAAAAAATGTGAAATGCCATTACAAACTGAATTAGGTGTTATTACAGGATATCAACCTGTTTACTCTGGTAGGCTATCAAAGTTTGTGACCATTTACATCATTGATATTGCCACTGCTATACAATTGCAACAAATCTTGTACAAAATGTGTCATAAGAGGACAATGGAAAAATTATGATTTGCCAAGTATGATTGATTATCCTGTTTACATGTATGTATCATTTTTGTATTTGAAGTTAAGAATATTCACTATGTACTAGCATCATACATGTATTGTATTCCTGTGTAACATGGACCTTAAATTAAGCCAAGAGAGCTACATATTAATGACCCATCAAGGACACTTAGCTCTCACAATGGGCCATAGAAGAATCTCATTCTATGCAAATAATCTTCCTGCAGATGCCGGAAACTCCAAGGACATGTGACATGCTCCTGTGACCCTGGACTCCATCTTAGGCCAGTGACTTTCCACAGAGACAGGAAATTTCTGGGCATATGGCAAAGGATATAAAAAGACCCCTGAGACATCTCCCTTTTGCCTTTTTCCTGACCCGATGCTCTAGACTGTGGATTTACAATTAAAAGGAACATTTTGCCCTATGAACTGAGGATCTTTCAATCCTTTGGAAGTTAGAGACACTTTACAAGCCAGCAGTCTATTTCATCACTGCTACAAACCTGACAGAAGGACTTTGAAATTATTTGTATGTATATAAACTATTAAAAGGAAAAAAGTAATGGTTTTTATTAAACCTTTAGTTTTTAGTTAAAGGATTGGCAGCAGAGTTATTATTGGGTAAGATCTGATTATATATTGGCCTGACTCAGTGGCTGATATTTTTGGATTAGAAGAACTCTGTATTTGATTAAATTTGTTTTCAGTACCACAGCGCAATCAGTCACCAGGGAGCAACCAATCAGAGAATGCTGGAATGCCTAAGGAATCTGCATTTTTAGCTTCTTGTTAACCACTGTTGTGAGACAATTTTACTTTTGTTACTGGCTCAGTACTACCTAATGATGTAACTATTAGTTTGGGGTGAGCCTGTTCTATTTCTCAGCAGTGTGTCCTGAAGTTAGCACTCAGCTGTGATCCACTGAGGCACAGTAACAAGCATGTGCTTAGTTCTTGCCACCATAGCTACTGAGCATCTCATTATATTAACACAGTACTTTTTTTCAAATTGGGTTTTTATTTATTTAGGCTGACATTTTCAAAGCCGCTTAGAGTATTTGGATAACTGGTTCCCATTAATTTAAATGGGAATTGGCCAGTCAAACTCCTTAAGCAGCTTTAGAACTTTTAGCCCCTTTTATTTTGACTTTTAAGATTTGATTCTCTAGGTATGTGTACAAATATTGCATAGTTACAACAATTTTAAAAAAATATCTGTACATGATCAGCTGATCCCAAATCCCTCCAAATAACCCTCACACTGCTACAGATGGGGATAGTAAGCCACTTTCACAGGCTGCAGTATGATTTTACTGGAGATTGGTATTTTGACTTGTGTACCTGACTGAGAAAATATGCAGAACAGCACTAACCATGCACTATTAAGAAACCTATAAATGTACATCAGCTGTAGCGAGCTGTGTTTTCGTGCCACTACAGAGGACAAACCCAATGAGAGTAAGTTCAGTTTCGAGGACAAGCTCAACACTATGCAAACTGTTATTACTGAATTCCTTATGAAATATGAAGCAGTACATTAGTATGGGGAACAAAATGCAAATCTCAAGACTGTGCATCTTGTGACTTTGCAAAGCATGCCAAACCAAACAATATACTAAAAGCAAAATAATAAGATTAGAAACCCAATGTTGTTGAAGATACTGAACAAAAAAGTAAAAGCCCTTTGTTTGGTTATCAGTGCTGGAGAAATGTAGAAACATGAGAAATCAGAATTAGAACATTCCATATACAAAAAGCTAGGGAAGTTAAGCTTATGTCATGCTTATAAATCCTGTGAGATAGAAAGAAGCAGGTACTCAGGTACGTCTTGAGGAAGCACAGTCAAAGGAGAAACTGAAAATGAGAAAGTATGTGTTAACAACTCAGTCTTGATACCAGTTTAGGGGAAGTTATTAGTGTCTTATGCTAGTCATTAATATGCATAATACAAGGATATTGGTAGGACTGGGAATGGCACTGTCCAAATATTACAGTGTCCACTAGGACGTAAATGGTTATCATATGATCAATATTTCCATCAATTTCTTACAGCACAGATTTAGGAAAGGCATTTGTTACAAAAATGGCAGAGATAATTATGACAAGAATTTAAAAGTTCTATTTCAATTTCAGTAATAGAGCAGTACTCTATTTTCTCCTAACCTGTTCATCATTCCCTCTACCAAATCAGGCAGGCTCTGATAAGATTAAAAACTAGCTTATTTTTGCTAGCATTTTAATAATGAATACAATTCCCAACTTTTAATCAGGTATCAGGCAAGTCAGGGTTTTAGATGCTAGTAGGGATTTAGTTCAGGGATCTACATTAGAACACGATTCCTTTTGATTGCTCAGGCAGCCCGTTATCTCTATTTATACATAAACAAAAATACATGTTTATACAAAACCCTTCATCCCCCAAGGTCCTAAAGTGCTTCTGAACTATAACATTCAAGAGTATCTTCACCCATCACTAGAGATGGTTCCATAGTAATGTGACTCATTTATGAGTGCAAATTAAAAGTGAACATTCAAGCCTTAATTTTAAGCCCACACAGGTTCTACCACAACCTCCTGCTTGTACTTGATCTCCTTTCTCATTCCATTAACTTTCATTCACTCCAAGGAGTCATTTGCCTCCTTCATTCCACACATTCATTACCACCTCCGCTTCACTACTCCCTTTCATTTTCCTCTCCCTCCCAGTCCTGCTCACCATCATTATCACTTTCTTATTTCTGTCACTGCATATGTGAAGAAATAAAAGGAGAGGTGTGGAGAAACAAGGGGAAGGGGAAGTAGAAGTCCTCACTGGTACTTGCTACCCGCACCCCAGCTAACAGGCACAGATGCAGTTAGACAAGGAGAAGCCAGAGAGGACTGCACCTTGATTTGCAACATAGGAATTAGGCTGGGAAAGGTAAGGCCTATGGCTTTTCTATGCCACCTGTCTACTATGCCTGGTTTCTGCCAGAAAGGGGTAAAAAAACTTCATGGAAGCTCTGTTCCCAGTTGAATCTGGACCTTCAGAACAACTAAGCCACATAAGATTTCAGATCCAAATCTAGAGAAGACCGTTGGCTCATGCCCATTTAGAACAGCTGCCATGTTTCAAACCAGAGCGTGCACTTCAGTGACTGGGTCAACACTGAAGTGCCAGCAGTTTTGGACTGAATAAGAAGGAATGCATTCCTCATCATTCTCACTGACAGTAGCTAGGTCAACAATGGATTCTGTAAGGGAAGAACCTTAAAAGGAGAGAAACACCTTCTTTATTCTGTAGCTTCTCCTTATTTAATGAGTCTTCTCCTAACTCACCCCAACCAGAAGAGGAAGAGAGATTGATCAGAGTATTCCAGTATAAACTCTTTAGGTTAAAAAAATAATAAAATAAATTGCAGTTCAAGAAGGTTTCCCTTTGCTAAGACATGTTATATATACCACCACCATCCCCCAGAAAGGAAAAGAAAGTTGAGTCTGTGGGCCACAGATCAAATTCTGCTTTGAATTACAGTTTTAAATCTCATTAAAATGACTATTCATTCATTCAGATATACACCAACAGAATTCATAGCAAACTCAGGCTCAAACTGTATGCCACTAGAGAAACAGCAGGAAGAGAACATGAATTGCTGAACTATGATATTACACTTGCTACGGTTCAAAATCTGTATATATTTGGGCAGATCCTCAGCTATTGCACCTATTACTCCATTAACATGAACGAACTACACCAGTTTACACCAGCAGTGAAAATGGCACCCATGCTTTTCTCTCTCCTCATAAATTGTGAAGTTTCTTTTAAAATATCCATGAATTTTATTGTGTTCTGTAAAGTGATTCTGCACAACGCACTTGAAAACAGCACGCTTCCTTCCACACCAGCAAGGAGATCCTGCTGCAATGAATCCCACTGCAAGAGAGGGGTTGCCAATGAACTGAAATAAAATCCTCCTTTTAACCATTTGTATTGGATAAGTACTGTAAATGCAGTCATGAGACATCCATTGGACTGCTATGAATATGCTTCATCTTCATTTGGCTTCCAAAGAACTGCTAAATTGCTACATTACTAATCCAGAGAAAGCTATAATACTGTTGTTGCTTACTTAATTCAAAGTAGCAGTGCAAAGGGACCACTCAGACTTCTAGCGAAGCGAAACGGCACTGCTCAGCTTTAACATTCCACTTAACAGTAAGTGAGAAGGTACTTATGAAATCAAAGAGACTGGCTAGTGAAGTTTTCGGATCTATGGTTCAAAACAATAAATCTGGATCTCTGGGTTATGGTTGTTTGCCACACTGCTGAATGATCAGCTGAAGCTTTGAGCAGTTACAAAATACAAGGTCAATGAGTACAATACTCAAAAGTGTGGGGAAAAGTGGGGAGGGGAGAAAGGAATGAGGGAAGGAAATGTGCTATATCCAGAGACCTTCCACAGTCACAAGACTAGATATCAGTTCTCTTCCTAGCTCTGCCCTGGACTTGTTTTGACCTTGGCCTAGTCTTTTCCACTTCTATATTCCCAATTAAAAATGGATGTAATTACACATGTGTAAAGAGTTGGGGCCTAACTTATAGTGCTCACCTCCCACCCAGCCAGGTTTTGTTCTTGCTGAGCTAGCTCATTCCCTAGGTAATTCTGTTTGAAGTGCTCTCATATAACCCACAGAAGCAGTTTCCCTAACAGATTTCATGTTAGTTGTAGTTTTTCCAAAGCCTTCTTAACAGGACAAATAAAAGCAGACAAAAATTGTGTTGGCAAAATTTAGTCTATGCTAGAAAATCTGGCATTAATTTAGGTATTCATTTGGCTTTTCAAAATACATGAAATTGACAGACAAAATTGAAAAACAGACTACACAAGCACCTACACTCACAACATTAATTAGCACCAGTAAATCAGGAGAGGCTGCAGAGGATTAGGAATAAGGAATTAAAATACATGAAAAAAACTTACTTCTTAGGCATTTCCTTTCAGTGTGAAATAATCTGAAAGAGATTAGCATTTGCTTAGCTCAACATGAGTGAAGTGTATGGTGTTACATCCTACACCTCCCAGGGATAATTTCCATGGGAGTTATAAGTCAATCAAAAGCCTTATCTTGAGAGGTTAATTAACAAGAATTGCCAGCAATCAGCCTCTCAGGATTTTGCCCATAAAGGACCAACTGAAGACTAAGATACTGATCCTATGAAGAGAAATGACAGTTTCTAATTATTGGCATCCTTTCATCTCCAACACTACTCTAAATCTAAGGGGAAATAATATATGGGTACTATGAGGATTATTCCAGGAAGGAGGCACCTTGACCATCATTGTGATGCCTTGTTTCAAGATTTGAAGTCAGAGTCCACTCAACCTATTTGATGATAATGTCACAAGTAATACACAGGATAAGGAAAAACAAAAAGTGTTCTACCTGGCTGAGAGCTTTGATTTCTCTAATGCCTCCTGTTGTGACTGCCAACAATACTACTGTAAAAATCACAAGGGAATAATGATATGGGGGAGGGGAAAGAGAGAGAATTCTCCCGTCCACTAATAATTTAAACTTTGATCAATCTGTTCCATCCAGGAGAGGCAGTCTGGCAAAATAGACTCCTCATAGATCTGGCAGGGTTAGCTTGCTCATGAAAGAGCTGAAGTGTGGTAATGTAAGCCATAATGACTTTTCACACAGCTGAAATAATTGGCCTACACAGACTCCAGTGCCGCTGGTCTAAATTACTGCCTCAAAAGCAGTAATTATTAAAAGATCAAAATGATTAGATGAGTTTGCCCATTGTAAACAATACAAAAAGAGAGTCCCTGGGATCAAAAGCCTACCCAGTCAAGAATAGTTATGAAAATTATTTCCTGAAGCTTCTTTATAAACCAGTCTCCCAAAACTGACTCCCCTAAGATTCATGCCACACAATAAGCCTCAACTGTGCCTTTGAGTTTTTTCCCAGGGACTCTGTCCTGTAAGCAAAAACCAAACATCCAGTTCACTTTAGGTCAACTTGAATCCCTGAACTCCTGTAAGCTATTCTCTGTATCAACATAATGTACTAAACATATTTGATGGTTTTAAATAGGGCTTTTTTCTAAACAATTCATATTAACACAGGCTTCCAAATCTGGAATCTCATTTGTTTCTATTCATTGACAAAAAAGGAAATTGCACATGGAGGACGCAGCAAAATGTATCTCTTTCAACTTGAGAAAGGTTTTTGATACCATCGCACATGACCTTCTCAAGGACAAAGTAGAGAAATATAGCCTAAAGAAACACACTAAGGTGATATCACAACTGGTTGGAAAAGCATCTTCAGAGAGTAGTTATCAATGGTTCACTATCATACTGCAAGGGACTATTGAGTGGGATCCCACAGGGATCTGTTCTGGGTCTAGTTCTAGTCAGTGTCTTCATAAATGATTTGGATAATGGCCTAGAGAGTATCATTATAAAGTTTGCTGGATGATACCAAGATGGGGAGGGTGGGAAGTTGCAAGAACTTTGGAGGAGAGGATTAGAATTCAAAATGATTTTGACAAACTGGATAAGTGGATTAAAATACATAGGATGAAATTCAATAAGGAAAAATGCAAAAAAAAAAAAATCCAAACAAAACTACATTTAGAAGGAAATAACCAATTACACAAATATAAAAATGGGAAATGACTTCCCAGGAAGTAGCATTGCAGAAAAGTATATCGGCAGGGGAGAGGATGACTATAGTAGATCACAAACTAAAAATGAATCAATGTAATGCTGTTGCAAAAAAAGTGAACATAATTCTGGAATATATTAGAGGTATTGTAAGCAACACTAGTAATTCCTGCAATCTAATCATATTGTGTCCAGTTGTGAGTACTACACTTGGAGAAAGATGTGTAGAAATTGGACAAAGTCCAGAGGACAGCAACATATAGTGATTAAAGGTCTAGAAAACATGATCTACAAGGAAAGATTGAAAAAGCTGGGTTTATTTAGTCTGCAGAAGATAAGACTGAGGGGGAACAAACTTCAAGTACTCAAGAGGTGTTCTAAAGAGAAGGGTGATAAATTGTTCTCCTTAACCACTGAAGACAGGACAAGAAGTAATTGGCTTCAATTGCAACAAGGGAAATTTAGGTGAGACATTAGGAAACACTTTTTTAACTGTAAGGGTAGTTAAGCACTAGAACAAATTATCCAGGGAGGCTGTGAAATCTCTGTCACCAGAGGTTTTTAAAAACAGGTTAGACAGTGACCTGCTAGGCATGATCTAGATACTTAGCCCTGTCTCAGAGCAGTGGACAGGATTAGATACATCAACCTAGGAAATTTGAGCATGTTACATTATCCAACTCTTACTGAAACAATAGCCTAGATAACCTATCAAGGTCCCCTCCAGTCCTACATTTCTATGATTCTATCACAAATATAAAAATAACAGTGCAGATATATAAATTAGCTTCAGAAAACAATCATGTTTTAGATATAACATACTGAATATATGCATGTAAAAATATCTCCTCTCAATATAGTACTTAAGGCTATTTTTGTTTTATCTCTATATTCAAATCTTTTGATGCTAGCTATACTCAGTAATAAAAGTTCACCTTCACTCTTCTCTATTCCACAATTTTACAGCACTCAAGACAGACATTCCAATGTACAAATGTTTTGTTTAAATTTGATCCTGTGCTCCCTTGAACACTCATACCGGTCACAGGTATGTGAAATGCAAAAATCTGTATATAGAAGCATTAAGTGCTCTTGTGGGACCTAGTACAGTATATTATGACCCCTTCTTGAACATTATTACATAACGTAAGCAACTCAATTACCCTTCCTGGAGCATTTGGAATTTCCTTTGTAGTGGCTCAGGGGCTCCAATGGGCGATTTCAAGATTGCTCTTCACAGTACTAATGGAGAATATCAGGCTCTTAATACAAAGAGAACCTAAGGGATGAATGGCAACAAACACAAAGGCTGGACTTGCTCAGCAGAATTTGAAAACCTGTCACATACAGTGGGTTGCTTTAAGTGAGCCTGAAATGTGAGTTCTGAAAATGTTTCATCTAGGGATGCATTACTACTCCCAGACATAACTACCAGTGTGGCAAGGACTATAGCCTCCTTTATGAGAGGAGGGATAGAAGGATGCTTGAAGCCATCCATTCTACAATAAATACATGCTCATCTCTAAAAAGCAGTCTTGGCAGTTTAAATAATGCACAGCCAGTTGTGCAGTGCACAACAGTGAAAACAATGGAAAAATGTTACAATAAAGTGTCACATGAGAAACAACTGCTCTTCTGTGTCTTTCAGCAGCCTGTCCTCAATATGTGATTTCTTTTTTTCCCCTGCTTGAAGCAGCAGCAGTGTCCCCTTTCCCTTGACCATCACTATATATTTGCATCACAGCATGTTCCTAGAGACATAAAATTCTCTCTCTCTAGTAAGACACTTCTAGCTTTGTAAGATAAAGTCCATTGAACAACTCAGTTTCTCAGAAAGAAAGGAAAATAGAAAGACAACAAAAAGGTCCTCCAGACTTGAGGCTGGTCTCACAAGGGATAGCATTAGGAATAAAGATCAATGGAATTAAATTACAAATTAATGTAATTTAGGTCAGAACCAGGTCCTCCCTTTCTAGGGTAAGTGGGATTTTGAGGCTCTCAGACTGATTTCATACCACCCCTATAATGCAGTTATGCTGTTTGCTTGCTATACTTTATATCACTGATGTTATTAGAAGCATATGAGAGTACTCGGTCACAGGGTTCACTCACTAGTGGAGCACCTTCTCCAAGTTGCTCAGGAATTAGCTTCTGCCAGCTCCAGTGGTCCCTTCTGTCACTTGTTTACATACCCTACCACTTCTTTCTCTGAAACTCAGGGGGCTGGCTCAGGTACTTTAGCCAGGTCAATGTGGGTTTTCCCCTTCCAGGGGGCTATCAAACTATCACCATATAAACTAGATTCTCTCTCACTGCCAGGACTGTGCTACTTCTCCAATGGCTCATAAGGAAACCCAGCTCCACCCTCTACTCTGAGAGCCAGCTCAGGGACTCTATACTTAGCAGGCAACATCTTCTCTGAGCCATTTCCCCCTCTGTCTCTCTCAGGCTTTGGTTCCCCCTCCCTTTAAATAAACCCTTCCTTCAGGGCCTAGATCCCCTGGGGTTTCTATTTTCTCCCTACTTGATTGGATTTCTTTCCTTTCCTCCCTCTCTAACATCTAAAGCTATAGATTTCTTCCTGTTTCCAACTTCTTATTTTTATTCTAGCCCAGCCTGTTCCTTCTCAGGTGGATTCCATCTTCAATCAGTCTTTCAAACCCTGGCTCTCCCCCAAGTACAGCCTAGCAAATTAATTAACCTAATTTAACTTACTCTGCTTTGTGTGGGGTGGGCATGCCATCATATGCCCCTTGTTTTCTTCCCATACTATGGCTAATGTGTTATGCTGGATAGATGACTGGTGGTGATAAATGAACTTCATTTAAACTTGTTAAGTAACCCCACTGCTCAATGTCTTTAAAAAGAAAGTGTTTCCAACACTACTTAAATCTGAAGTGCTTTAGTTTAGTTTGAAAGATCACTATCTTCAGGTGAGATTTGAAGTTGGTCATCAGGTCTTCCTTCTAATCCCAGCCCAGAAAAGCATTTCTGGAAAAGTTCATAACAGTATTGAAGCAAGAGCCAGTTTATGTAATCTTAGAGAGTATTTAGTGATAGACTGTCACAAGGTACAATACTAGGTACAAGTTCTTTAGCAAAGCAGAACCACACCTATTTATTGCTGGAAGAGGGTCCACAAGCAGCTCATCTCCTGGTGTTGCTATTGCTAATACAGTCATGTATTCTTCCTTAGAGAGGGGAATCCTCTCCTCCTTTCTCAAGGTTTTATCAAAATACTTGACTTGTTGAACTATGGTAAACTCCCTCCCTTATAATAGGAGACACCCCCTCTGAAGATGTCTGTGTGTGTGATCAAAAAACCCACTCATTTAGGCCTTTGCTTTGGAAAGCACAGGATTAATTTTAAACATGTGCTCAAGTCCCAGTGGAATTTAAATAAAGAGTTTCAGTGCTTTGGGGCACAGGGATGCTTTCCTGGATCGGGGCCCTCTCCATCACAATAACTTTTTATTAATATACAACTTAAATACAGGCTGTTTGGAATATCTCTGTTTTCAAATTTTGGCCCAGATCTGTGCAACTGATGGCCCAGTTCGTTGAGATTGATGGGGTTCTGCATGTTCACAACAGCCTTGTCACAAGCTATCAGTTGAAGGACTGGGGCCTTTACTAGTATAGTATGAGTATATTGCCATACTCTCTACATAGGAAGGAAAAAACTGAAGCCAATTCTCAAACAAAATGTACCAAAATGCTTAAACGCTACATGTATATTTCAAGAATCTCTTTAATTGCTCAGATTTATTTATTAAAATATCTGCAGAAAGCTCTTACGAAATCAAGTTCTAATGTGCAATATCTATCTTCCCCAAAAGCTTACTAACATTTCTCCCCCTTCTAACTGAAATTTGCATTTTAGCCATGGGTAAGCATTTCCAATGTCTCTACACATGTGAGTTTTTTTCCAAATATGATGTTCCCTCCCCGTTTCAAACTTTCCTCAGTGATATCACACATACCCATCCATCCAGATTGTGTACAAAGAACATCCCTGTATCTATTCTTCACAGAAACGTGAGGAACAATTTTGAGAAGGTAATAGCTTGTTTGTTATTAATTTGACGTACTGTTTATTGTATCCACCCTTGTTTCACTGTATTGTAGATACTGAGAAATGCACATTAGGATTTGATCTTATTATTGTGGGTATTCTTTACTCAATTGAACAGCAGGGTACCAAAGCACATAGAGCAAAGCACTTTTAAGTACATACTCGTACTCTGCTGAATTGTGATAAACTTAAGTATGTGTTCAAAGCTGGGATTTTCAAAGGTATCTACAGGAGTTAGATATTCAGTTCCTATTGAAAGTCAATAAGAGTCAAGTGCCTAATTCCCTTAGGCCCCTTTTCAAATCTCACATCAAGTACTTTGCTGAACTAGGGCCTCAATGTCTTATCAACCACAAGGATATGCCCATATACATTTATGAGCAAAACCCAAATCAAATAAAAAAACTAATTTTAAAGAGACACATTACTATTTTCCTGACTGATTGTGCTGTGCAAACTGAAGAACATCCCATTGCTTTTCATCAATTTCTCTCTTCCACTCAGCTCCCCAGCTCCCAGAATTTCAGTTCCCGGTGGCTTAATCCTTTTTCTTTCTCTTTCACCAACTTCCTTCTCTCTCTCTCTCTGTTTGCTCTAAAAATGTTAAATGAAGCACATCTTTTTTACTTATGGCTATGCCTTATTCTCCCAGAGTATTAATTTCTTCCAAATATCATATCTCTTGTTTAAATGTGTAATATATGCTGTTTATTTCCTTGACAGTCACCTACACATTTTCAGCAGCCTTTTAAATTATACAGGAAGAGAAACTTGAACCGTGATATCAACTATATTTTATTTTATATTTAGGGAAGTGACTAAAGCCATGGAAAACGATTGTGTTCACTGAGATTAATTTAATACAAATAAAATGGCATGCAAGATGCAATTCCATAACATCTAGATTAATACAATATGATGCATGGCACACTTGAAAAGCACAGATGCTAATATAATATGAAATCTATTTCCTTTTTTAAAAGTCTCATAGGATTATACAGTAATCTAACACAGATATGTAATGTATATATCATTGAAATGTGCACTGCAGCATTCATTTCTCGTTTGAGAGCCAACAAAAGAATAACCCTCTCCAGCTATCTTTCTTTCTGGGTTTTAATAACAGTGTCTATTATTATAATATGAGAGCTGTTGTTAGACCTTCCAGACTGGACAGCTGAGACCATGAATGAGCAAGGCACTCAAACATGTAATTAAAGTTAAGCAAGTGCTCTGTGCTTTGCTGAATCGGTACCTGGAAGCTGAGGAAGAAACTGCGAGCAGCAGCCTTCATCTGGAGCCATAGCTTTAACTTCTTATCCTCCCCCCACAACCCAGTCTCCATGAAGAACACAGTTTAGGAACAAGCAATAGAATTATTCAAAAAATGTCCTGCTTCTTTCTAACACAGTGCTTTATAAGTCCTGTTTTACAGCTGTATGAAATATTCATAATGAAACCTGACAACACATGAATATTGTCTGGATTTCAGTTTTTGTTACTACTGTAACATCAGGTCACATCCAGCCGATGGTTACCATTCCAGTGAACCTGGGACCACTGGTGAATGAATATTGGTCTAATTGTGATCTAACTGGACCCAGTTTTTAATAAACATGGGCAAATTTTTTATTCTGCTTAGAAAATATACAGATTCTGCAGTTTCCTTTGATTTCATGTTCAACATGACATCAGGTGAAACCCCCTGTCAGTTTATCCCCACTTTGAGGTTTCCATTGCAAGCTCATGTGACTGATTTTGCAGTATGCAGATGCAGAACTTTACACAACTTTATTTTGAAAACACATTTTTACCCAGTTGAAATTGACAGAGGTCCACATAGATCTTATTTCACTTTGTCTAGATTTGCACCCTCTGATCATTGTTTTTTAAAAATGATTACAATAGTCAGAGTCTGTCTATATTGGAAATATTGCTGTATCGATAGGGCTTCAGTAGTAGTGTTGACAGGCTCTGACTCATCGGAGAATTCTATTTATTGAGAAAAGTGCTCTTAAAGATAATTTAAGTAGTGTTTCACATGTATTTGGAAGAAGAATCATAGATAGCCAAAGGATGCATACCAACCAGTTATTCACAAAGAGCCTGATCCTACAAGGAGCTGTGTGAAGAACCGCACAGAATACCTTGCAAGATTGTGAGCAAGGGCAGATCATTTTTAATGATGTGGATGATGGGATGAATTGCACCCTTAGCAAGTGCACAGATGAGAGGTAGATACACTGGAGGGTAGGGATAGGGTCCAGAGTGACCTAGACAAATTGGAGGATTGGGCCAAAAGAAATCTGATGAGGTCTAATGAGGACCCGTCCTGCACTTAAAGAAGAATTCCATGCTCTGCTACAGACTATGGACCGAATGGCTAGGCAGCAGATCTGCAGAAAGGGACCTGGGAATTACAAAAAGCTGGATATGGACTCAGCAGTGTGACCTTGTTGCCAAGAAGGCCAGCAGCATATTGGTCTGTATTAGTAGGAGCATTGCCAGCAGATTGAGGGAAGTGATTATTCCCCTCTGTTCAGCACTGGTGAGGCCACACCTGGAGTACTGCGTCCAGTTTTGATTCCTCCACTATAGAAAGGATGTGGACAAACTGGAGAGAGTCTGATGGAGGACAACACAAATGATTAGGGGGCTGGGGCACATGAGTTATGAGGAGAGGCTGAGGGAACTGGGGTTATATAGTCTTCAGAAGAGAAGAGTGGAGGTGGAAAATTGACAGCAGCCTTCAACTACCTGAAGGGAGGATCCAAAGAGGATGCAGCTAGGCTGTTCTCAGTGGTGGCAGATGACAGAACAGGAAACGATACTCTCAAGTTGCAGCGGGAGAGGTGTAGGCTGGATATTAGGAAACACTATTTCCCTAAGAGGGTGGTGAAGCACTGGAATGGGTTACCTAAGGAGGTGGTGGAATCTCCATCTTTGGAGGTTTTAAAAGCCTGGCTTGACAAAGCCCTGGCTGGGGTGATTTAGTTGGTGTTGGTCCTGGTTTGAGCAAGGAGTTGGACTAGATGACCTCCTGAGGTCTCTTCCAACTTTAATCTTCTATGATTCTATGACTGGAATTCTCCATCTCCAGAAATGTATCATCTGAATATATCCGAATTGCTAGATATTCAAACTGAGATGACCTTATTTAGACTGTAAACTTTTCAGAGCAGGGAGTATTTATTCTGTGTATATCTACAATGCCTAACATAAAGGGTATCTCATAGACTCATAGACTTTAAGGTCAGAAGGGACCATTATAATCATCTAGTCTGACCTCCTGCACAACGCAGGATCTGATCTTGGCTGGGGCCTCTAGCTGATACTGTAATACAAATACATGATAATAATCATCCTTATATATAACATTTAGCAATTGAAACTGGTTTCCTCCCCCTCCCCTTCCTCCTTCCCCCCAAGCATTCAATTTCTTTAAATTTACAGCCTAAATTATCATCTCTCACTGGCTTTGAGTCTTAGAAGTTATTCCCTGGGTTTAAGTATGGCTAATTACAAATCACATTAAAAGTTGTATACATGTGGAGAAATATAAACATTAATCTTTATTAATGAAGCACATAAAAGTCAATACAAAGGTGATTTATTCTTGGAAGCTTCAAGAGATATATAGATAAATGGACATGTATATTGAAACATTTATGTTTCCTTAAAATCTTTTTGTTAATCCTTTATTAGAAAGAGAAAGTGTCTGACCAGAATCCCTTTTCTGTTTAATCCTCTGTACAGCTTGCACAATCTTCTACTCATAATTCTGGATGCATATCATTGTGACAAATAAGATGAATTATATTCAGTAGCATACCTCTGACTTAACAAATCTTGCAAATAGTTGTGAACAGCCTTAAGAAGTATTTTGTACCAGTTTATGGGGCTGCAGTTTGATGTTCACTTTCAGTCTAAGATTTTTTGTAAACACATTTTTCTCCACAAATTCATATTTATATGAAAAAAAAGCTAAGAGCAAAGCTATAGGTTTACATCCAGAGCTTTTAGCTCTGTGGCTTGAGTTTTGGTCTGCTTTTCACAGCGAATAAACATTCGTGTGCATATGTAAGAAATGAGAAATCAAAGAAATCCAGGGTTCTATTTGGATTCTGATTCTTACTGTGTGACTGTGTACATAGTGACCACATTGGCCGAACTGGACAGTCTCTATGCAAAAGAATAAACAGGCACAGATCAGATATCAAGAATTGTAACATTCAAAAACCAGTAGAACACCACTTCAGTCTTCCTGGAAACTCAATAACAAACTTAAAAGTCACCATTGTTTAATAAACAAAACAAAACAAAACAAAAACCCTTCAAAAACAGTCTTCAATGAGAAACTGCAAATCTGGAATTAATTTGCAAACTTGACACCATCAAATTAAGCCTGAATAAAGACTGGAAGCGGACGGGTCACTACAAAAAATAATTTTCTCTCTTTTGATACTCAGACCTTCTTGTCAGCTGCTGGGAATGAGCCACATCCACCTGGATTAAATTGGCCTTGTTAGCAGTACAAAAGGTAATTTTCCCTCTGATAATGTTCACCCCTTCTGTCAACTGTTGGGAATGGGCCACATCCACCTTAATTGAATTGCCCTAGTTAGCACTGACCCTCCACTTGGTAAGGCACCTCCCATCTTTATACCTGCCTACTGTATTTTCTACTCCATGCATCTGATGAAGTGGGTTATAACCCACGAAAGATTATGCCCAAATAAATGTGTTCATCTCTAAGGTGCCACAAGGATTCCTCGTTTTCTTTTGTGTGACTATGAGCAAACGTTTAAGTCCAATTTACAAAATGAGCACACAGGATATTTACCTCTGATGGTGCTGTGAAGTTTAATTAACTGATGCTCATAAAGTGCTAGGAATGTTCACTGGGAATTAAGTTCAAAATATTATTTTTATTATTATTTTTATAAATGCTATTTATCAGGTGATTTCACCTAAGCCCTAATGAAAAATTGACATTCATAAAACAAAACAATTTTATATCTGGAAAGTATGGATAGTCAGAGTGCTGAACTAGCAGGGATTTTATAGATCAGAAGTGAGGTAGATTGGCAGAGATATATGAAAAAAGATTGGACATATTATATACCGCCTATCCTCCAGCCAAAGCTATCAGCTTGCATTCTCATAAACACTATAAATCATTTACATACACAATCCAGAAAGAAAGAAAGAAAGAAAGAAAGAAAGAAAGAAAGAAAGAAAGCCTTAGGATAATCCCCCTGGAGAAGAATATCATAAAAGGATGCCAAGCCTTCAAGTTCATAATGGAAAAAAAAATATCAGCAGAGCAACTTACCACTGAAAGGAAGGGATGAAATAGGGAAAAATGAAGAGAACAGTGAGATTTTTATTTTTATTTTTTGCCTGTAAGTATGTTGTTGTGTTGAGGCATCTCCCTGTAACTGGCAGTTCCCTACTATGCTCAATCAGTGTGAACAATATTGGGCTTTTAAAATCTGGTGGGGGTTTTTGGGAGACGGGAGGAAGCAGGGTTGTCTGTTTTTTTATAAAAAAAACATTTTAGTGCTCCTGAAAGGTTTTAACAGGTCTTGAGAATGAAATCCTCCCTTTATCCACTAAATGGGTAAAGCATAGCCTGTATTGTTCTTGTCTTTCTCATGCTGTCCTAACAAATGTGCTTCAAACCTGACCAGGTGGAATTAACCTGTAGAGACCAGGGGGCAATTCACTCTTCATATCTGTTCTGTTACTAGCCTCCCTGCTGAGACTGCCATCAAGGGCAACAGTTAATGTGGGCACCTCTCCACTCCTAGGAACAGGATGAAGACCAACAACTCATTTAATCTAGACCAGGGGTCTCAAACTCAAATGACCACGAGGGCCACATGAGGACTGGTGCGTTGGCCTAAGGGCTGCATCACTGACCCCCCATTCTCGCCATCCCCGAACCCTGCCCCCACTCCACCCCTTCCATGAGGCCCTGCCCCACCTCTTCCCACCCCTTCCCTGAAGTCTCCACCCCAAATTGGTTCCCTCCCTGCCCCCAGGAGGTGCAGGAGGGGTACAGGGTGTGGTGGGGGCTCAGGGCAGGGAGTTGAGATGCAGAAGGTGTGCAGGATCGGCAGGGGTCTCAGTGCAGGGAGTTGGGGTGTAGGGTGCAGGAGGGGTGCGGGGTGCAGCAGAGGGCTCGGTGCAGGGGGCTCAGGGTTGGGCTGCAGGAGAGGTCTGGGCTGTGAGCTCTGGCCTGGCGCCGCTTACCCAGAGTGGCTCCGGGGTGGCAGCGGCAAGCACCGGGGCCAGGGCAGGATCCCTGCCTGCCTTCCCTGGTCCGTTCCACTTCAGCAAGTAGCCGGAACCCTATCCAAGCAGCCCCTAGGCAGGGGCACAGGGCTCCATGAGTTGTCCTTGGTGCTCTTCCAGGTACCTACCCTGAAGATACCATTGGCCGCTGTAGTTTGCCCACCTCTGGCCTGGAGGTAGGCAGAGGGACGCGGGGGGAGAGGGGGGCACATGGGGATCTTGGCGAGCTGCATGAAAGAACCTCGTGGGCTGTGTGTTTGAGACCCCTGATCTATAGCCATTACCATATAGGAGAAAATCCTGGGGGTCTTAATTCAGGGTAAAACTCCCACTGGGCCAGATCCTAACTGATTTCAATTAATTTCCATAGCTCCATGCTTATTTACACAAGCTGAACTGTCCCATTCATTACATAATGAGCTCAACCTCAAAAAGCACTGAAAAGCCCTCCAGATATGACTGTTGTGAATTGATTCACGCTCAGTAAATGAGCCACTCTCCCCTAACTCTAGCAGTAACCCAAACAATTATGTCTTCTACATTTCCATCTTTTTACAGTTAAACTTTTGTTGCCAAAATAACTAGAAATTTCAATGTAAGGGGAAAGGAGCTTTTAAAATGAAACTATAATTCCTTTCTCTAAATATTCTTTCCCTACCTCTTCAAACAATTAGGTAAGGTTTTAGCTTGTATACTTTTTTGAGGGGGTGAATGGCTCTGGAAGTCATTGTATCATTCCCTTTGACTCCATTCCCTTTTCCCATGTAAGTTAATACAAAATTCCTCTTGACTTCAGTGGAAGCAGGCTTGTGTACAATATCAACAGATGGAGAGATCAACTCCATGGTAAGATAGAAAGGAAGAAGTCCACTCCTCTCCACCACTCACACATACTGGAGGAAGCCTAGAAGGCCCTGACATAAAGCATTTTTTTTTCCAGTTGGGCAGAATGTACCCTCTAAAAATATATGACTAAATCCTGGCGCTCTGCTTGCCACTTTCCAGCATTTGACCCACTACAATGTTGCAAAGTATCAGCAAGCAAAAATATAATTTCTACAACTCGCAGTGCAGTAGATAAAGGAAATAGCTCACACTGCAGCCTGTATCTAGACCAGAAATGGCATGAAGACAGCTGTGATATCTATTACATGATTTTTATTTTTTTGCAGTTTTGATAGTATCAAATGTAAACAAAAGTGTTTGACCATTTATTTATCTATTTATCTGCACAACAGAACCTCAGCTGCTGTAGATTGGTACAGCCCCACTGAAGTCAGAGCTACACTGATCAACACTATCTAAAGATCTGGTAGAAAATCTTAGTTCTTCATCATACATTATTTCTCTTAGTCCCCTCCCCACCTTTATATCAATATGAAATACTATGACATAATTCTTTATCACACAGGTCAATACCTGGGATAAACTGACCTAGATGTTAACATATCATTCAGTAACTCCACACTAACATCTTCTGTACACTTTAGGTCTGGAATACAAAGAATGACTGTAACTTGCAAATATCTTTAAAAAACAGGAAAAAAAAAAAGAAGAAAAAAAAAGACTTGACTCCATTCCTATACATATGTGACCAAGGAGACATTTCATTAAAATCAATGGACTTACACCAGTGTTATACCAGAATCTAGCTCAGCATGAGATTTTCAGCATGAGATTCTGTCCCTCAATAGGTATTATTTTAAGGAACAAGTAAGAGAGAATCCCCCCGCAAAAAAGGCCATTTTATCTATTCTGGGTATTTGTGAAGTACCTATCACCTTGGTATCCTGGATTTAATCTCTTGGTTTTCCTGGAACTTAAGCTTTATCTTGAAACTACCTTATGCCACCAGCTCCACCCTCATACTCACAAACAGGTGAGTAAGCATTAGTTTATTCACTTTCCTAAAGATTTGTTTCCAAGAATTTCAACCTTAAACAGAGGCTAAAACTTGTTGCTAATATATGAGGGATGAGCCTAATCCTACGATGATTTATATAAATGTGTAGAGGATTGACACTACCATCTTCATTTCATAGAAACAATTTTATACTTGATTTTATACCCAGAATGGTCAAAATTAGAATCCTAGTTCTATTGCTATGATCGCGAATGTGTGCCTAACTTCCTGTGAAAGTATTTTTCCTTAGCATCATTTCTCCTACAGAAAGTTAATAAAATAGCTGTTATCAGGCCTAGAAGTAACTTTTTTTTGAATACTGATAATGTCACTGAAGTCATCCTCTCAATATATGAAAATATTGCTGATTCACAGGTTGGTTTTCATCCATTAAGATGGAGCCTATAAAAGTCACTGGCTTGACTAGTTCATTACTGCTGATATTGATGACTCAGCCTTAACATTGATGAAGATGGAATTCCTTCATTTTGTTATTCAGCAGTGCTAAAGGTACTCTTGTTTGTAATTTTTCTGGAACCATTTAAATGTTTGAGAAAATATGTTTTACAGGCTCAGTGACAAGAATATAACATCATGATCTCTTGGGCTCATTAGGGCTTCTCATTTTCATGTTTGCAGTTAATTAATCAGCAACGTCTGTCCAAATACTACCATGAAACATTCAATATGAAGTCCATTGTGGACTCCTCATTTAAAAATAGCCACTTTCCCTCCTGTGATATTCCCTTTTAAATTTTCTCCTTAAATACCTAACCCACACAGGCTTTGTCAGCTTTCCAGGCATGCTGCAAGGCCCATCTTCTCTGGCAGGCATTTAAGGATGGATTTTGCATGACTGAAGCTTCCCGTTTGATTTTCATGGTAGATAGGCCCTTTGGAAGACTGGAGGCTTACAGCTGAGTGCAAGAGCTAGCTATTCTTTAAACAACTCCATGTAAATCACACCCGACTGCAGAGCCACATCAGTTTGATCAGAACTCTGTTCACATAAAACCCACACACAGATGCCTGTGGAATTAGGGCTTAACAGATTATTTAGGTTGGGATCTCTTATGTTATGGTAGGGAAATATTTTGGTTTTGGCTAGAGAGTCCTTTAGTTGGAAACCTGATTAATTAAAATGATAATACTGATATATTTAGACCTTCCACAGGATTTTTTTAAAAAAATTTACAAGGTATCTATTAGGACTTTGGACAGATGTCAGATATCAAAACAATAAAACAATAATTTCATTAAAAAATATACTGGGCCAGATCCTGCCATGTCAAACACCCTGTGATTTTATATAACTGCAGAAGATATATTTCAGAGCCAGACTTGGCCATTATTTTGAGTTTTCACCTTATACTTTTCCATGAATAATGAAAGGGCAATTAATTTTCAAAGAGAAGAGCAGAGAACAAAATTAACTTTCCACAAAATAGACTACAGTTTGTTATAAAAAGGATACAACTTTTGTCCAGAATAAAATTAATGAATAAAGTATCCACAAAAAAATATCAATTTGAACATGTTAGTTCCAGGCTAATGAATGTTGATTCCCCATAGCTCTAATTCGTAGGAACAGCATCACAGCAGCAATAGTGCAAGCAAATACAATCACATAAGGAGATGCATTCACCCCCTTTTAATTTCTTCAACAGCTTGTTTGCTGGATTTTGGTTGAGGGGACTGCACTTTATATTGAACAAACAAGCAGGATGAGGACCTTGTTGCTACATGTTTCAAAAAATTTAAGTGTTTCAAACAAGGCTAATTGTTTAATATTTGGGTTTCATACACACAGTTCTTCCATTTACCTTTTCTTTTCATCATTTCAGTCTCATTTCGCTTTTGAAGAAGTGGCTAACCATTTTCTGTTCACACCCTCAGCATAGCTGTTCATTTGTATTTAGCCTGATTGACTTTACATGAATTCCAGATGCCACTTTCTGTTGTTTCCCTGCCTCACTGCTTGCAGATGAGACATTGCTTAAGCAGTGTTTAACTTTTCCAGCAGGCTCATCTGTGACTTGCACATCTTTTAACAAAAGGTTGCATCACAACACTCATTCCACAGTCCAATGATAAATGGAGGCAAAGCAAATAGAGCATGTTCACCTGAAACTTAAATGAATCACCCCTTCGTGTTAAGCCACCATAGGAGAACTGCAGAGCCTTTTCATTGGGTACATCATTTCTTCTCAATGTTCACATAAATCTTACTTCTGATCCCACTGAAATCAATGGCAAGTTCCAATTGATTTTAAAGAGAGCAGACCCATTTCTACTATTGTGCAAGCTGGTGTAAAACACCCATATGCTGAAACAAATAGGATACAATCCTTCATAATTGAATGTTGTTATCCAAAAATCCCAATGGACTGAATTTAGTTGAAATCTTCTGATTTCAAACTATTTGAAAAAAATCATTCTTTGTCTAAAAATACCCTGTATGGTTAAAAATTCCAGGTACTCTATTTCATTCAGTAAACAAGATTCTACTGGACTGGAGATCCTGAAGTTCACACTGGTGGATGGGTGGGAGTGGGGAGTATTTCAGGACAGGCTATCATCCTGTAAATTTTATAGTTAATGTTTTTCTTTACATAAATTGAATCACATTTATTTTTATTAGGTATCAGTGCATATGTTTATTTTTGGGGCTATATTGCTGATCATAAAAAATGCAAATGTAAATATTGAATGTGAGGAGGATTTTGCACAACTACCTACACTTTTTTAAAGTACTTGCCCAGAAATTATGTATTTTAGGTAAGCACTGTATAAAGTCAACACTGTAAATGGATCTATATCTCAGCTCCTCTGAACTCACAGGAGGCATTCTAGTAACTCATGGCTTTCCTGTTGTGCTATGGGCTCTCTTTTTTGTTGGATTGTCCTCAATTACCATCCCCTGGCATTGGGGTGGAAAATCCTACTACATATTTTTTTGGGAGGCAGGAATTTGCCCCAGAATAAGTACAGCTCAAAGATATATTCCAAATCTTCATCAACCATTGGGTCATTTAAAGGAATGATTAAAGAGAGCTATACATGTAATTAATAAACCAGAAAAGTTTTACTCTGACAATACAATGCAGGAAATCCTAGATGCTTAACAAATATACCCAACTCAACTGAAAAATTTTAATGTTTAATGTGTCAAAATGAAAGGACTTGTCTGCAATATTTTCTCTTTTTCATTTCATTTGAATCTATTCACTGCAATTGACACAAATTCACAAAATGTTTCTGTCAGTGGGAATCTGCATTTTCAGCAAAAAATGTTCCACCTGGCTCTATTAAAAATGTATTTTTTTAAACGGAAAGGTGAATTTCGTATGCAATCTCTTGATCCAGCAGCTGGGGATCTAAGAAAATAACCAAAGATCGAAAGTCATGATAAAAATCACAAGAGTTGACAACATGACACTCTGCCTGGCTGCTGGCCATCACAGACAAGGGCTTTAGGTGGCTTAACTTAGAATGAAGCTGGAGCTCTAAGTTATGCCAGGGGTATTTTGTTTTTCTTATTAAGACGTGGGGAGCTTACATTTAACACTTACGTGAGTTTTATTTAAACATTCCATACCTAACAACAATCTGAGCCTGGCGTTGCCTCCAATTCTCTCCAGTCCAGAGCTTTACCTTCTGAAATAGTGGAAAATCTTTTGCTTCTGCAGCCTCATCCATATCATTAGTCATTCCCTAAAGAGGCCATTATTTCAATTAATTTTTTGGTTGTTGTTAGTTATTGATATTATGGTTGTTTATATGAATGTCTAAGCAGGAATTGTTTGACTAAATCATTAGAGCTCAAGTGACAGAACATGTTTGCGTAGCAACATGTTAACAGTTTGAAAATCTTAGCACTGTTACTACATACAGTGTAGTTTTGGGAGTGGGAGACCTCAGTTTGCTGAATTTCAAACCTACTCTGACAATGTGGGTGTGGTAATCAGTACTTTAATTAATGCTTTGGACGTCTGAGCTTTGCTTAGGCAGCCAAAACTTATATACCCATTTAGCATCTGTGTTCCACTCACTGTGCCTGCTCACAGCCCCCCAGGTAGCAGAAAAACAAGGCTGGGCTAACTGTGGAGAGAGCATTGTACATGGGTATCAGTGGGCAAAGCTGGTCTTGGATGGTTGAAAAACCTATGGAAATGGAGTGACAGATTATAGGGAAGTAGATGAAAGTATACTGTGAAAGTAAAGTGTTACAAACACCTAGAATTTTGAAGAGTACTAGTGGTTTCATGAAATCAAAATGTGTGCCAGGTTCTCCTAATTGCCAAAACTCCAAGGCTATGGCTCCATGTACATAATTTATGAAAAATATCTAAATATTTCAGATGTACTAATTGTTTTTCAGTTAAACACTGAACACAAACATTTTCTGTCCTTTATGGAGATGCAGAAGAGAAAGTTTTAGATGTTTTAAGCACATAATTACCAGAGTAAACTGTGAAAAATCCCACATTAGACACTGATGAAAACTGGAACAAAGCATAGATGTGAGAAGAAACGCTTTCTGTAGTGCACTTGCTTTCTTTATAAAGATTCCAAAAGTAAAGTTACACCACTACACACCATATGGTTTGTGTTGCTTGAAAATTTGCTCAAAGCCCTAATCCCCTGGAATTAACAAAATGAGCTGGTTTTGTGAAAGTGATGGAGAGAATACAAAACCTGAATTAAAATTAACACATGAGTTTTAAGAGCAATGATGTTATAGATGTTACCACCTGAAGTAATATGAAACCTACAGCCAGACAAAAATAGATGACTGACATATATATTTTATGGAATAGAGAGTATTTCACATTAAGTTCAACAAAATTATAGAGAAACAAATAATTAAACTTGCATTACCTAAATAAATCACTGGAAGCCATGTGAAAAAAATTGACTAATGTTATTAACAATAAATAAATTAGATAGAGATGCAAATAAGCCAAAAACATTCAGTCTGAATAATGGAAGGAATGAAAGATCTTAGTTCAAGTATTAAATCTGCAGCAAACATTTATAAACAAAGACAATAATTGTTATACTGTAATGAAAAACAGAGCAACTATGTAAAATAATCTTTTAAAGATAGTAGTAGACATCATCATTGGAACCATGTAAACTTAATTTGAAAAAAAAAAGTAATGAATACAGCGTGGAGAATAATTTTATAATGACAGAGACACAGAATAGATATAGTTTTTTTCCCATAATTTCTTTCTATGGTTAAGCAAATAGAAATATAATAATATAGCTGAAATTAACATCTGGAAAAGGTAACAATAAATATGTAACATTCATATAGTAAAATAAAAATGGTAACAACAATTCTATTATCTCCAAATAATCAATACACACACATGGAAATAGGCCCTATGGCTCAGCAAAGGTTATTACCACATTTTTTCCTCAGATCTCCTTTTTAATGATCCTTAAATTACGTTTTTGTCAATTATTTGTAATACTTGACACTTACTCCTGGCTGATGTCTCTCTAAAATGTGGGCAGGTTTTGGAGGTCCTGGAAAGCCACCCTTTGTTCTGATTCTTAGTTTCCAGTGCCAGGTCCTCAGATAAAACAACTTCTAATAAAATAGCTTTATCTCCATTTTTATATCCTTTATGCTATCTGCAGTTGAGGAACAGCCCACTATTTTTCTTTCCCTTCTTTAGGAATAAGGAATATTTAATCAACAGAGAAAGGCCTTACACCTGCATCTAACTCAGATTTCAACTGTACCATTCATCTCAAAGTAAGCCTGACAAGAAACAGAATCCAGCTCATTCCTTTATAGGGATGGAAGGAAAATAAGAGTAAAAATGTCATAAAATCTGCATTCCGAGTGGCAAAATATAAGATGTGACTCTGGTAATATTGAGTGAGACGTGTTATCTCAGAGCATAACAACAATTAAAATAAAGGGTCATCCCAAAAAGGATAAACCTCTAGGTTCTGGAAGAATTAGTATATCTGTAAATACAGAAGAGGTTCTGTCACAATGGCATACCAATTCTGGATCAATGTCTAAAGACTAAATCTAACCAATACTTTGTATTTTGTTCAGAAAACACCATGTGCCTACCTTGTATAGCTCATGCACAGAGACAGCTGTGAGGCTACCTCTTGAGGTATTATGCCTGGATCTGAATAAGTCTCAAAGTGACCCTCAAGTTGCAGGCATAGCAGGACGTAGAACTGATAAATGCAATCATGCAGTCATTTAACAGAATCAAAGCATTGATGGAAAACTGACCCATCACCATTAGACTTGACTGAAAGCAAAAGCCGAAAGGCAATGAGAAATGGAGGAAGAGAAAGAATTAATGACACTATACAACAGAACCCAAAAAACCTTAAAAATCTAATAGAATTTTCAGCTGCCTTAGAAAAAATTTATGAGACTTGTATTACATCCACAGTCATCACACTGCCCACTCGAAGGCACCACCAAGAGGCATTAAAGTTCCTGCCCTCATCAAAATTATATAAAATATATTTATGCTCATTTCACATCACATAAAATTTGTCTGAAAAGAGAACTGCAGTATCAGTTACAACTGCTACACTCTGATTTCAGCTATGCCAGTTTTAAGCACTCAGTTTTAAGCACTGTCTTGAAATCAGGAAGCATTAGTGACATTGCCCACCAAAGTTCCTGCCTGAGTTGTCTTGGTACCCACTGCAGCAGTCAGATCATCTACCATCACCTCTCTAGATGAGGGGAAAGCAAAGGATGCTGAATTCTCCCTAAAGACATATTCCTCCTCCTGCATGGGACAGGGAGAGGGTAAACATTACTGCAATGGAGTGGCTTCCTTTGACACTTTAGACTGGAAATTAGATGACAGCTTCTAACCATCAGAAGAGGGACGTTCTGGAACAGCCTTCCAAGGGGAGAAGTGGGGTGGAAAGACTTATCTGGCTTCAAGACTAAGTTTGATGAGTTTATGGAGGAGATGGTATGATGGGATAGACTAATTTTGGCAATTGATTTATCTTTGACTATTAGCAGTAAATATATCCAGTGGCCTGTGATTGGATGTTAGATGGGATGGGCTCTGAATTACTACAGACAATTCTTTCTTGGGTGTCTGGCTGGTGAGTCTTGGCCACATGCTCAGGGTTTAACTGATCACCATATTTGGGGTCAGGGAGGAATTTTCCTCCAAGGCAGATTGGCAGAGGCCCTGATGGTTTTTCGCCTTCCTCTGCATCATGGGCCCTGGGTCACTTACTGGTGGATTCTCTGAGCCTAGAAGTCTTTAAACCATGATTTGAGAACTTCAGTAGCTCAGACATAGGTTAGGGGTTTACAACAACAGCAGTGGATGGGTGACATTCTGTGGCCTGCATTGTGCAGGAAGTCAGACTAGATGATCATAATGGTCCCTTCTGACGTTAAAGTATAGGAGAATCATATATTTTGCCCAAAGATGTGGCTACAAATGGAAAATTAATAGCAAAGAACTTCCTTCATGGCAGGTTGTTAAATGTATTACTTACATTGCAGACAGCAAAACAGACATGCTGCTACACCTTTACTCATTCTTAGTAGTGTTTTTATGTACAAGTGGTTCAATTGATCAATGGAGCTATTCCTGGAGCGAGGTGCTATTCAGTGTGAGTAAGGATGGCACAATCTAGCCCACAGCTATATGTCCTCCTCTACATTCCTACACAACTGATTTGGGCCTGATTCTGATACCCACTACTTGTGCTGATAGCATTTTATTCCTCTGCAGTCCCAAATGGAGCCAGTACACAGCTGTTTGTGAATTAAGGTACTTCTTGGCATGAATAAGGGTATTGGAATCTGGTGCTCTGAACATAAAGTGTTCAGGTACAGATGGCATTTCAAAGTCTACAAACCTACCAGCTACTATCTAGATGAAAAGTGCCATCATTTGTAACTCTGGTAGTTACTAAAGCCCTAAATCAGATATTGTAAAATTATTTGTATCCTGACTTAATACATTTTTTTCTGCTATTGTACTAGGGCATAGTAGTGATGGTAGCCAAGTTTGATCTATTGTGACAAAGGAAGTGAGTTTCAGTCTTGGCCCTCCTGTGACGTTCATAATTCACATCATCTTGATCTGGTAGACATAACTTGAACAAAGCTGAAGCAGATTAATTTCAGAATCTGTTCTAGTTCAGAAAAATACTGTATCTGACAGTATCCATTAGCAAGTAGTTAGTAGCCAAGCATCTTTATAGCTTACCATATGGAGTGAAACATTTCCATAGTAGTCTATTGGACAAATGTGTACGTAAGGATTGCTTAATATCGAAAAAAGTATTTCACAGTACTGTCTACCAGCTTCACGATGTGTGTTCTTTCTTGACTAGCTGAAACATTTTCTTCCACATAATCTTCCATGTTGCATGCAGATTTAAGAAGCAAAAGCCATTGAGTCATTGAAGTCTGTTTTGTCCATATGTTTTTTCCACTGATGATCACTAAAGGGCATATATTCTTATGATGCATAGAAAGGTATGTGCATAACTCCCACTAACATAAATTAAAATGACTGTAAATATGTAACTTCCAGTACATGAGGACATTCCTTGAAAACTGAATTTTGTAATCCTATAGGAAATTATATTTATCAAAAGTTGTTTTTGTTTTTTTAATGAAATGCAGTAAATCCTCCAATCTACAACAGAGACTCATGAGCAGCAAAAATTAAGGTGATCATTCTCTTCTTGCAATTTCAGGAGTTGTAGTACTAGCAATAGAAGTAACTACATAATTATTTAATACAATAAAAATTGCAATGTAAATCTTGCCTGAAGTGTGTTACATGGAGCAGGGAAAGGAGAAAACATAGATAAATTGTGAGATGGAACAGAAGGTGAAAATTATGAGGTTCCAGTGATGTAGACAGAAAAAGATCTAGCTCAGGAGACTAACATATGTGCAGGGACCTTGTAAGTGGTAATAGAAAGTCACATTTATAAAGGAAGACCTACAGTATTCTAAAACAGTGAGTAAGACAGACTTCTAATTTGGGAAGGATTAAAGCTTGCTTTAGGGAAACAACTCATATCTGAGTGACAAACTGAGAGACAAGTCTACATCTGCATGGAAAACAGAGATCTCTTATGTGGCAGCTAAAGTGAAAAATTATCATGAACTGGAAGCCATGGAAGCCTATTCAACCATCAAAGAAAGAATCAACAAACAACCAGACAGCACAGAGGCAGACAACAGAAAGGAAATGCATTGGGGAAGTGTTGGGGCTGAAAACCCGACTATCACATTGTCAGACACATGATGGTCCAATTACTGACAGCACCCAGTGTCAACATCTACAAGGTAGCTAGTATCGAAAAGGCTTCTAAAGAAAATAAACACACTGAGAACCTTACTGTCTTTTAACTATAACTCATTTGTGCCATATAAATTATGATCCACAAAGGGTGGGGAAGATGGTGCCGTTCCTAGATTATATATGATCAATTCGACACAAAGAAAAATGTAAATGATATATTTCATGGACATGGTTTATATCCTTCAATTAAAAAAGATGATGAATTTCTGTGGCTAGATTTGCAAAGGTCTTCTTTTGATATATAATAAGGAGGCAGGACCCAGTGAATCTTGGAAAAGTTGGAGTACTTAGAACAGAACCTTTCCCCCTCAGTGGGCCCAAACCTTGTCAGATCAAATTGATCAGTCTCAAATGATAGGACTGAATTTATTATGTGTTTGTATTAAAGTAACTCTTAGAGGCCTCAGAGAAGACCAGATCTCCATTGTATGAGATGTCTTGACCCTATGTCAAGGGTATTTCAGCACCAGAGCCAGGAATACAACCAGGATCTTTTTTTAGAAACCACTGCTTCTCATGGTAAAACTTTCTATTTTTTAAGCAAAGTGAAGAAACTTGAAGTTTCCATGGACAAAAATATTTCTGAGTTAGAAGAGGAAAAACTGAGATCCACAAGCAGGAAGAATGGTTAGCAAGAAAAGGACCTCAAAATCAGCCACCAATTGGAGTGGTTAGGGTAGGACAGAGTAACCTAAACATTTAGAATTAGTGGAAACAGAAAGCATAAGAACTTTAGCAAAACATAAAAAGCTATTTCTAAATCTATTGATAATTTAATTTTTGATGATTTAGTTAAATTAATACTTCTCCTTAATTTCAGCCTAGAATGTTTTATACATGTATCTCTGAAGTCAGAGATCATATAAAAAATGTAAGCAGGTGGTCTGAAATTATAAAGTGAAGACAGCTTTCAGTCTGGCTGTAAAAAATCTGCTTGCCCTGAGATACAATATTGTGTGCATAGATTGCAAAAGCAAAACTTAATTACTTAGGGTAAAAAGTGTTGGTAGTGATGCATGAGGATGAAATTTCAGGATAAAATCTTATCATTGGAAATGTAGCTAGATTTTTTTTTAAATCATGATAAAACTACTTGGGAGCCAATCCTCCCAGGTACTAAATGCTTCTTACAAAGTGCTGCATGCCCGCATTTCCTATTTTTTAACAGGAGCTGAAAGTTCTCAACACATTACAGAATAGGGTCCCAAAATTTTAGATAAACTGAAAAGGCCCACTAAAAGGAAATATTTCTGATCTCTTTATAAAAATGGAACACATAATATATAGCTTTCTTGATATTTAAAACATGAGCTTGCTTAAAAGAATTTGCTTTTCTGCTAGGCTTCAAACTGTTATGGTTCAGTTAATAGGTGGCAATGAAAATGCAATGTTGTTACAAACTCAAACAACACAGCTAAACTGATGCAACCAATATGAAGGAATCTTTTAAGAACAGGAACAGAACAGTACACAAAGCAGTTTATTGTTTTGGTTTTTTTAAATAATTTTATAAATAGTAGACTGAATGGCAATGGAGAATGAAATATTGTGTTACTGAGCAATTTCTCAAATAAATAATTCAGCAATTCCTACCTGTAAATGATTTGTAAACTAATTCAGGCTTTGTAATTTGAACTTTATAGCAAGTCAGGTTCCAAATAGCCATTCCAGTATTGCAGTTACATTCATTTACAAAATATTTAATTTATAGAAGTAGATGGCATGCACAAAATAGTTTTCTTTATTTATATTTCATTGAGGAAGTCATGCAGGTAAAGACACACTCAGAAGATAGTTCTATATATACCAATCCCCATAGTCACAGAGGGCTACATTACTATAGCAAAGTCTGAAGCAAGACCCTTTCAATGGAATATCCTACAATCTATAATTAAACAGATCAGCTACAATACTATACTTTAAAAAAAATATAAATCTCCAGTATGCAATAGGGAAAAGGGTACAGATAAAGGAAAATGTGTGCAAATGTTACAATTATACCATCTATATGTGCATGGTATACAGAAGACATTAGACATTAAAGATATAACAAAGAAACACAGCTACATAAATTAAATTTGTCATTCTATATCTGGGCAAGCAACAGATAAATCTAGTTGTGCATCATGCATTATTTAGTGCCTGAATTTATTATCACTACCTTCCTCCTCTTCTACTTAGTCTTTTGTTTGTTTGGGGATAGGGACAACATGTGCATTTGTACAACATCTATCTTTGTGAGACCTCACTTTTCATTTACTTCAGTTTTATTTGTTGCTAAATGAATGCCCTCTCTTTATAAATAAACTTTTGGGGCAGAGACTATTTTTGTACAGCACCTAGCACAAGAAGACTTGACCATGTCTGGGGCTCCTAGGCACTACTGAAATAAAATTGAAATTCTGGCCCCATTTAAGTCAGTGAGAATTTTGCCATTGACTTCAATGGGGCCATGATTTCATCTAGGAGAACGTGTATAATAGGGTGGTTAATCAAGAGATAGTCCTCTAGGAAAGAAAATAACCTCACTAAGTATTGATTCCCTACCAGTATTTGTATAATCATCAGTGTTAATTATAGAGAATGATGCTTGCTAATAGGACAACCAAGCTGAATTTTTTCACAAGGGCACTCATTCTTGCTTAAATCAAACAGTTGGCAGATGTTCCTGGCACTGCAATCCCTTACATAAGGGGATGGTTCTTGTGGCTTCCTTTCCCATAACTTTTACATAGGTCTGAGAATAGATATACTAAGGATGATTATAGGGAGTGGAGTAAAGTGGCCCTTTTCCCATCACTGGTGTTGAATATAGAGACCACTACAATATTGGTATGAATTGGGAGCAGGGTAGCCTTGGGCTTTATGACTGCAGTTTGAGTCACTCAATCAAGTGTTCAGTGCTGGATCTTTAACCCAATAACCAGTGTGTTGTATTCTTATCCAGAGGGCTATCAGCAAAGTCTGCTTTGGATTTTGCTTTGAACATCATTATGTATTTAGCCTGAGATTTTTCAAAGTCACCTAGGGAATCTGAACACCTAATTCCCACAAATTTTAATGTTACTTAGGCTTCCAAATCCTGTGGGTAGCTTTAAAAAATCTCAGCCTTTGCTTTGGTTTTCACTGCAGCACCTAGAGGACTTCAGATACAGAAGACTACTTTAAAATGCATTGTTATTATTACTGCAGTGTAAGATACTCTGTGAAGCTATTTACAATCATAGTTCATGGAATCTGAATACTTTTTTTTGATAGTTCATAACCAGTTAACAAAAATGTCTGGCTCTTCTTCATATAAGAGAACCACCAACATATTCATTGAAGACTGATATTGTAATGATCTCCCTAGATCTAGATAGCCACGCTTTCAAATTTGTCTTTAAATACACCTCACAATACTTGTTATTTAACTTTTTATTTAAAGTTCAAATTATATAGCCAAAAAGAATAAGTGTCATTGCAGGGGCATTTATTGAGTATAAGTTGCTCTTAATATAGAGAGACACTAGGGTGCTCTCAAGATCAGTGTAGCCTGGCCTACTCCACTGCCATAGAAGACAGAAAACACATTGAAAAAAGGACAAATAACGTATTAGCCATATGGCCACCCAACTTCTTCCCCTTCCTACATGACTCACTCCCGTTCATGGTAATCTGGAGGGCAAAGCCACCAGAATGGAGGTCTTATATCCTTGAACTCACTGTCTCTGTGGTCTTCATCTCCTCACATCAGCTTCCTGGCAAAATGCTACACTAGAGCAGTTACGTTAGAGAACCTCTCATCTACTATTCCTCTCAGAACTCCCTGCAGTGGTTTGATCCAACACCCACTCAAATCTGTGAAAAGACTCCCACTGACTTTAACTGATACTGCTTCCGGCTCCTGACCCATTAACTTTCAGCAGCTTTCCCATCTCTTGATTTGATTCTAATCAATAAAACAGAAGGGTTGCATTTGAATATTATTGACTCTGGAATAGATTTTCACCTCTTCTGCTTTAATGAAATGAATTATGTGCCATCAAATTTCTTTCACAGCAACTCTTAAATGACTATTTAAATTTTGAATCCATCAAATTTAGATCCAGAATTATAAGGTGAAGAATTTGGACGGGAAATAAAGCAAGTATTATCCAACTTCCTCTTTCAGCTATTGATGCATTAACGTGTTCAAACACTTTTATTACTTATTCTTCTAAAAGCTATCATTTTCATAATGGAGTCCATTAAATATGTTTTGTAAACTAGTGGTTTTCTTATTCCAACTCTCCTTCAGACTATTCCGTAACAAGAGATTCAATAAGATTTCTGAAGGGGCTGTAAAACCTGTGATTTCTAGCTGAATCTTTTTACTAGAGTGGTGTAGAAGCTTTGTATCAGCTCCCTCCTCTAATTCTGTATACTTTTATTCATAAATACACATACATACCCATAAAAAGAAGAGATCAATTCTGTCCTAAGAGTAAGCATGAGGAAATTTCAGGAAGGAAGCACTATTGATTGCAAAAATTTACATGGATTCAGAATCTGTTTTACAATTGAAACTGTTCACATCTAGAAGTGAGGCCTCAATTCAGCAAAACATTTAAGCACATGCTTAAATACATCCCTATTTAGCACAGCAGTTCTGCATGTGCTTATCTTTAAGTCACCATTGAAATCAATGGGACTTAAGCATGATGTGCTTAAGTGCTTTGCTGAACAAAGATGCATTGCTGATTCAAGGTCTAGCTGAAAAACAATTGTGCGGCTAACTGCTCATACTATTCTTGGCTTCACAGGACACCAAGAGGTACTACTTAGATTGCGATTGGCAGTAGTGAAGATAGCAGGAGCTATTTATTTCTGCAAGAGGTAACTAGAAAGGAGAGTAGATGTTTGTTATTACATAGGCGGTTAAATGATGGACCTGTAACCATTTTTAATGGGTATGCACCAAAGGAAGTGGAGATAACATTTCATTCCAACACATGATTTGCTAACCAAGTTATATGTATGACAGGTGACATTAAACATAGTCTTATCTCCACATTGGGTGGAGGGGATCTCAAACCAGCACTCAGGCCTGGGCTACACTGCGGGTGATTTGAACTAAGATACCCAACTTCAGCTACGCTATTCGTGTAGCTGAAGTCAAAGTATCTTAGTCTGACTTACCTGGCTATCCTCATGGCGGTGAGTCGACGCGATGGCTCCCCCATCGACTCCGCTTACTCTTCTTTCAGAGCTGGAGTTCCGGAGTCGATGTGGAACGCATTCGGGGATTGATTTATCACGTCTAGACAAGAAGTGATAAATTGATCCCCAATAAATCGGACACTAGCCACCGATCCGGCGGGTAGTATAGACATGACCTCAGACAGCTGATACACAAAAGACCTAATAAGGTCTGATTTGGACCCCTCTCATGCACAGAGAGAAAAATATCCAAGGAGAAGAAATAATTACCACTGCTTTCTGCAAGGCACATTACTTTTTCATGCCTAGATTTCCTTTTATCTTCTCAGCTGCAAACCTCAGCAAGTCTCATCTTGAGAAAATTAACAGTTCATCAACCAAATGGTAAGAAAACAAAATTCTACTAAGGAAAAATATTAATTACTTCTTTTAAAAAACCTTGTCATGATGCTAATTAAACAGTGACAAATGAAACACTCTGAGGGGCTGCCACTGCTGAAAAGAGTGGTAACATTTTAAAAAAAGTCTCTGGCAAACTCAAAAAGAGAAGAAATATCAAAATCAGAGTCTGGAAAGAACATAATCTCAGTATTTTACAAAAGCTCACACAAAACCTGGAAGAGCTACAATCCCAGGAGAGGTTAACAGAAAAATTCAAATGGATACCCTTTCATTATTTGTATTGTGGTAGCACAGAGAAACCCCAGTCATGGATCAGGACACCAGTGTGCTAGGTGCTGTCCTTTTATAAGAATACTCACACAGGGGAGCAATTCTGTATGCCCCATGACATCTGCAGAACCTATCCAGACTTTCAGTACTGCACCCCTGCTTTTCCTCCCCGCTCCCAGATCAAGTGGGTGGGGAACAGGTAGACATCTAGTTCTGTTCCACAACATGTCACCCAGTGTAGCTGTGCTGTCAGACGTGGATGCTAGTATAGCTCAGCAGTAAATTATTATCTCCTGGAGCAACAGGTATGAACTGGGGATGGTTCAAATCCTTTGTTACACTGTTTCTGGGGTGGCCTACCTCTGCATCATCTATTACACAGGGGATGTGGCAAAGCCACTATTGAGCCCAATATTAAAATAGAAATGGCATGTCTGCTGTGGTTAAACTTTGTAAATAAGAACTTTTTTTGTCCAGACAACTTCAAGAGATAGCACAAAATGAAACTAGTACAGGAACCCAGGCTGAAAACAAAATTCAGAATAAAGAAGTCCTTGAGGAAAGCCAAACATGACTTTTCTTCAAAATTCTAAGCATTTGCATTTAAAGATGAGCTAGAACCAGCAGGGTTTCAAACTACATATAGAATCTAAAATGCTCTGATCTCTCAGAAGTCACCATAAGTAAGTTAGCTACTGCACCAGCCATTATATTTTAGTGAAAGTTACATGAATGCACAGAAAAAATGAGAAAAACAAGTTCCCTTTATAAGTATAACTTTTCTCCTGGGGAGGGGTCAATTGAAACTGAAGAAAAAGCTAGTAGAACAAAATGTGATTTCAAGGAAGTGGAAAGCCACAGTGGTTCCTATGGTCTCAGAATGGATACATCAGTTTTGGCATGTGGAGGAAATATATAAATTAAAGAGAAAATTCTCTCTTCACATCAGACATGTGGCCCTGATAGAAGAATTTTGTCCTAAGTGATGTGTGTTAAAACAAAGGCATTTGGGCTCATTTGGATCCCTTCTGTGGATTATTAATGATCTTAAGTATAATACTCATTGCAAACAAGTAGTCAAACTAAGCAGCACTCCATTAAAATTAAAGGAGTTTCACCATCTTGTAACAAGCTGAGTTTGTCCCAGAGTGTTCTGAGGTACAGAGTAGGGGATGGGTTAGGGTGAGACTATCTATTTACCGAGACAAGTTTTTATGACTATTGATATTATATTTCTTAAAATGATTTTAAATTTTCTTCTGGGTAATCTCTGTGACCTAGTGGTTAGACCACTGGGCTTGTACTCAGGAGACCTCAGTTTCATTCCTGGCTATACCACTGTTTAAAAAAGGCTGACCTGAACTACAACTTGAATGGGGTTTGGGCGGTGGGGGGAGAGAAAATGCTCTGTATACCCTCGAGCAGGCTACCTGTACCTTTGGTCTAAGCAAGCAGCAGTAAGCAAACACTGCAAGCCCATTCCCCTATCCCTCTCAGAGCACCTGACTAAGGAGTGGGTGGAGATGGAAATGGGGAAGCCTTGGTTCTACTCACCAGCATGCCTGCCAGCACGGATGAGTTGGTGTGGGGATTGCCATCACTTGCGGCTGATGTGGGCCAACTGTCAATTAGTAACTTCCACCTCCTGCTTCAGCATAGCAGAAGCAGGACTGTCTCTGCAACACAGTGAGTCATGGGACTATTCATGGGGTCATACAACTTATACACATTGCTTAAGGCTATGCCCAAAATCTCAGTCTTACTCATTGTTAACAAAGAAGAAAAGATGAGGCTGGAAGAAGACTATGGGCCATGTTGTACCACAAATTTTTAACTAAAACATGCCATTAAAATAAGTTTACTTGAGGTGATTTGTCTGTGCTGCTTTATACCGGTACCATGCCTTAATTTTCTTAACAACAGATAATTTAACATTGTTTGTATGTCTTTACATGACTGTTGCTACACCTCTAATATAAAATTGACAGGTGAGTGAAAACAGCTCCAGTTATTTGAGACAATTGGCAGCTTTGTAGGAACAAGTCATAAAAACTCAACACAAAGAAAAATAATCTGCAATTTAAAGAGGAAACAGAAGCAATGTCTATGTTGTCTTCACTACTCATCTTCTGCCATTTCTGATTGACACATATTACATTTGCAGCATTCAGTAATCACTTTTGAAGGTGTGCATGCTAGATGGCTTTGGGATGTTATACTGAAAGTACGAGCTTTATTAATCTTCTCATCAATGGGAGCTACAGGGTGTCTGTCACAGCTCATTTATATATTTTGAGTAAATAAACTGTAGCAAATGAAAAATACTACCGTTTATAAATGTGGATAGATGTTAAGTGGCTTAAACGGGTCACCCCTGCTGGTATTTCATATAAGAGGTTCTTCAGGCTTTCTAAAAATCTGATGAAGCCATACTCTGAAATAGCTGCATTTACATAGATATTGTATTTATATTTTGCATGCATGGAATAAAAACTGGTCTTAATTAAAGAGTTGACTTATACATGTACAAGGAGGTTCAGCATTAAGGTTCCCTGTGCAATCATTACTTACCCAGCTGTGTCTCCTGTAAGCGTAGCAGATCACAATCAATGCAAGTGTTCTCATCATTCCGAAACAGCAGAAGACCATAGCTGCAAGATGTAGACATAGTCAGGTGACAAAGATGAAGTATTAACTTGTTTTTTTTTAAGATCTGTGAATTCAAATGAGAAATGGAAGATACGTCAGTGTGGGACAAATCTGCCAACTTTATTCACACTGAATAGCACTTCACTTTGGAGGCATCCCACTGAGTTAATTACAACATGAATTTAATAATGCTGAACAGTTATATAGAACTTTTCATCCAAGGATCTCACAGTGCTTTACATAAGAAGGTGAACTATCATTAGCCTCTTTTACAGCTGGGAGATAATGCCGAGACAAGTGACTTGATTTTCAGAAGGTCTCACTGTGTGCCATTGGCAAAGCCAGGAATGGTACCTAGGTCTCTTAATTCCCAAGAACTTTTCCAGTGGCTCTTGCAGCCTCCTAAGCAAGATAAATGTAGAGTTCAGGTAGTAATCACAAGGCCAGGTGAACCCTAAATTGACTACCTTTATCAGACAGGTGTAGAAGTTGTCTTTCTACGGGTTATAGCCTTTTCAAGCAAATTATCAGTAATTAACCTGTTAATAATGTCACCAGAAAGCTTACGGAACTTCTTAGGACTGCCACATTAGCTCCCATTGATTTCAAAAAGATTCCTACCCTTTGGTAGTCATCAAGCAGAATCAACTTGTTGATGTTGGAGTCTTTATGTACTTATTATTATTTAGTGCCTAGAGACCACAGCCCCATTGTACAAGGTACAGTACAAATATCCAACATAGGGACTGATATTTCTCACATTGGTTTAGCTGTGTCCCCAGGATATGGCCCATAGTAGAGGGGAGATGCACTGCTTCTTATCTTTCTGCATGTGCCTTTCTCTAGAGGAGGAATAATTTTTAATTACTCTAAACCTCAGCCAATTATGGCAATTTGGCTACATTGGGTGGGATGTTGGGGCCTGCCCATTATCCATTCCTACCTGCAGTAAAATAGGAATAAGCAGGTGTGAACTGCCTGCTTACCTATGCATGTCCAGCTTCAAGGTACAAGTACCTCATTCAGGGGAAATGGGGTGTTCTTAATTCCCCTTTTGCCCCTCTGTGAGTGTACACCAGAGTCAAAATCTAGATACTATGGAACATGGTACAAAATCTTTGCTCTACACAAGATACTTTGCTCTACACAAGATATAGCCCTTTATTTCTTGTTTATGTAGAAACATACTGTCATAAGTGTGAAGTAGCCTAGAATTAGTGTTTACCTGTAAGGGGTTAAGCTAAAGGTAACCTGAGAGGTGGACAACTGACCAACGAGAGATTCCTCAGGAGACAAAGGATTTTGAGTTTCGGTTTCTCTCTAGGTCTCTCTCTGTTCACCTCGGCTATGGGGGGAACACAGCTATGTCTTTCACTATAACTATAAGATTCTATTAAGTATTGTAGTCAGTAAGTTTACCTTCTCTTTATCACTTGGAGAGTTCTCAGTGGTGAGTGTTGGCTGGGTGCTTCTTGATATTGTAAGCTTCAGCAGAGATATCAACTGTGGGAGAAAATTGCCTCGGGGGAGAGGTTTGGTTTCTGAATCCTTTTGTTGATTATGGTAGATGCTGTTCTATTGATGGTTATAAGGGATTTATTCCTTTCTTTTTTCTTTTATTAAAATCTTTCTTTTAAGAAGCTGACTGCTTGTTTTAATTGTGTAAGATCCTGGTTTTGGATCGGGCACGTCTCGCAGGATCAGGCGAGGTTTGTTTTTTTTTTTCTCTCAAGCTTCCCAGGGAAGGAAGAAGTTTTGGGGGTTAGTGGAAAGGGAAAGAAGGGTCTCCAAACTACCCTAGACCTAGTTTGGTGGTGGCAGCATACCAGGTCCAAATACAAAAGAATTTGTGTTCTGGGGAAAAACATTTTAACCCAAGCTGGTAAAGTAAGCTTGTGGGGGTTATTTCTTTTTTCATGCGGGTCCCCACATCTGTACCCTAGAGTTCAGAGTGGGGAGGCAATCCTGACACATACTTTCTTCCTTTTCTGGTTTTAAAAAGATAAACTGGTTATAGGATCATAATAATAGTCGACTGTAGAGTGTCACTGTAATATCTCAATAAATACAGGGATTTATAAGCTGTGTTCTTCTTCAGTCCTGACATCCACACAAAGTAATAAGAAGAAAAGCACAGCACATATATAAAAAATAATAATGAGAAAGCCATCCATGAAAACAAATAAAACCAACTAAACCCCTTGATTGTTGATGCCATCACCACAAATATTTAGCCTGTAATCTGCCACTTGCAGACGCCTTTAAAAAAATCACAATTTACCCTTAAAAATGAAGCTATTAAAAAAACTGCAATAAGGGTCAAATACCCCCAAATGACTGGACCATTCTATACAATGCATGGATGACAGGAAGGAGAGCAGAGGAAGGAGAAGAGAAAAGGACAGCGACTGGAGAGGAAGTGAAGGAAAACAGAAGTGATGAAGAAGAGGACAAAGAAAGTGGGAAAAGGAACAAGAGAGCAGAACAGGCAAAGAATGAAATGGTGTCTGCAGGAGACAGTGTTTTGTGGAGTGCAGAATGGTCCTGAATTTAAATGAACTTGACAGTTCAGGGACACTTAGGAAAAATAATCTCAATTAAAGTATGAATTTAAAGTGCATTAACCACTACTATGAATGTTCTCATTGAAAAGTAAAAGTGGCCTTAGTTCACTTTACCTCAGTTCACTAACCTAAAGTGAATTAAAGTTTGGTCTACTTTAAAACTTCTATCAGCATAGCTATATTAGTCAGAAGTGTGAGAAAAATCCACCCCCTCTGACTGACATAGCTATGCCAACAAATCCCACAATGTAGACACAGCTTGCCAGCAGAAGTGTGCTTCTGTTGACACATATAATGTGGCTCATGGAGGCAGTGTTCCTATCCTAGTGGGTTATGCTGGCACAGGTTTAGTAGTGTAGACATAGCCTGAGGCCACATTAGTAATGCACTTCCACTAATATACCTTCAATTAATTCAGCTTAACTTTCTGGGTGAATAAACCCTCATAGCACTCTTGGTTAATTCCTTGAGAAGATCAAGATATGTTGAAGAAGGAACCTAATAAAATGAGGGAATTCTGGCTGAGAGTTCATTCTCTCATTCTCTGATGAAGCATATAGTGTGAGGTGTCTCCGAAACAGGAAAAATGTGCCTCTGTACTACCCAGGCTCTGCCTAAGAATTTGCTGTCCTTAGGAAATTCCATAATATTTAAACTTGTCTTTTAACATTTAATTTTGCTGACACAATGCTGAATGGTCCATGTAGACAAGGACAGGTCACATTTAGAATCATGTCAGTCATCAACACATTCTATCGGGAACAGGGTTTACCTATGACTAGCTAGCATGATGCTGACCAGGAACTGTCCTTGTCTATAGAGACCAGTCAGTCACAGTTAGCATCATGTTACCTCATGTTAAAACTGTATTTAAATATGATGAAATTTCCTAATGAAGATAAGGTACAATAGAGCCTCAAATGTAATAATACTACTGTCCATAACAAAAAGGTCTTTGTTATGGTAGAGTATACCTCTTAAATACAACAAAAATGTGTGTAAGAATTATTTTAAGTTTGGGATGGTTGTAACAATAGTAATGTAAGGACCAAATCCTGAACTTAAAGTACAGGCAAATCTCACATTATTTCCTTGAGCAAAGGTTGACAGATAGGGTCCAGTCTGAGCTTTGATCTCATAGATGCATCCAATACCTTCAATGAAACACAGCTATGTGATTTAGAATTGAGTGTACCAAATGCTCTAACAACAATTTTATTACCACCCAAGAGTAACCTAAAATTATTTTGGGAACAGAAACTCTATTTTTAAAATAGAATTACAGCCCGTGAACATCTGCAGTCAGAAATGGTAAACTAAATCTAAAGCCACTGTCCTGCAAAGTCTACCTATGTGCTTAACTTTTAGCACTACAAACTGGATCCTCCACAGGTGTAAATTGGCATGGCTCCTTTAATTTTGACTCAGTTGACAATGAAGCTATCTCAAATGATTAAATCAGTGTCCCTGTATGTGTAAGTGGCACTTCAATGCAACTACTCACAGTGCATAAACCTAACCGTGTGCATAAGAATCCAGGCCTAAAATACACACCGCAAACAATTAAGAATGCTTTTATTTTCCAATATAAATAAATAGGCCAACATTTTTTTGAAAATGATGTAACCCAAAAGCTGCTTTCATATCTAATATTCGTTATGTGCAACACTGCAAATATACATTTAATTATACCATTCAAAGAAAATGCATAGTTTATTAAAGACATGAACAAAAGGGAATTCTGCCATATTCTTTGTAAAACACTTGATGTTTTGAATAGCAACAAAGCAGCAGCTGTAAGTTAAGATCAAAATATTTTTACAAAACTACATATTTCAGAACCATGTCATTTCAAAATCAGCCTCTTAAGAAGATAATTACTTACTGTTTTATATATCCATTAGAGAGTCAAGACCTTTTCTCACAGAAACTAGATTTCTCTAATTTTCAATTCAATTTACATGTTGGCATCTATTATACATAATGATAATCTGTGATAAAAGTTCAGTTGGTATGGGTTTTGGACTACCACATTAGTTAGGAGTGGTAAAACCATAAGTGAGTTATACACAGATCCTTAAGAACTAGCATTCATATACCTTTATATTACACTATCATGTCTTCTGCATGTAATAGATGTTGTTGTTTTTTTTTCTTTTAATTTGCTGGCATTCATTTTTATATCTGTTTATCTGTAAAGATGTGAGTTACTATGAACAAGATTTTCAGAACTGATTCATGATTTTTGACTGCCCAACTTGAGACACCTTAAAGGGACTTAAAGGGACATCTAACCCTTTAAGATGTCTCAGGATGGAGATTAAAAAAAATTAGACACCCCAAAATCACTAGACACCTGCAAAAATATTAGGTGATCAGACGCTACAGAGATAAGCATAATATAAAATCTATATAGAATATAATCAAATGTTTGGCCAATGATTCCACATATACATGGATCATTTATAAAAATGACAGGAAATCATTTTCTTATATAAAAAGGGCAAATTTGAAAATCCATTAGTATGGGTCCTGAGGTTAGCCCTTGGGCCCATCAGGAGTCCAGGTCTTTCCCAATGTCAATTCTACAAAGCTCCCATATCTAGCTTTGTGGGGCTGTGAGAAACTTGACTGTAAAACTAATATTTTGTGTATAGAAAAGCTGTTACTAGCTGAGAATTGAATTTGGTGCTACCTAGTAATAACTCCCAGTGTCTGAGCACCAAGCCCTCCAAAAAAAAAAAAAGAAAAAAAAGAAAAAGGAGGATTTTAAACAGCTGAACTTGTAGCTTCCATTGCTGTTTACAGTAACATTTCTCCCACTTTGTCAAACATGTTGTTTTTGATGTAAGGACAGAGCTGTCACTGTAGGTAGCTCTGCTGTGGTACTGTGAGCTCACCTGCTGAGGCTCTTTCTCCCAATGTGGTTCTTTTTTGTCTTTCCAGTTTCCTGATTTCTCTTTGTTTTCCAGACCCCCGTCTCTCTATTATAAAGCAATGGTGCTTATAATTCCTTTGGACTGTTTTGGTTGTCATATCATCTTCAATGAACTGTTAGAGGAGACTAAAAACATCAGCACAGCATGTCTTTACTACACTGTTTATGTAAAATTGTACTGGGTATAATGCCAAGAAAATATTAACTTGTGACTATATGTCTGCATTTCCTTCTCTTCGTAGTAACACAACCAATGGGTATATCTTGCCCTCAGTGAATGTGTGTAACTTTCATTAACTGTAATGGCAGTTGTGCTCATGCATCAAAAGAAAAATATTATCCCACAGTCATCAACAAATAGATCAAATTAAATCTAATTAAGAGAGTAAATCACGTGACACATGTTGGTGATGGAGAGCTGGAAAAAAAAACCACACATTAGGGATCTATCCTGAAAAACATTACTCAAAAAGGCAGCCCTAATGATACCATTTTTATTCCCCAATGACATTTTCATATTTATATTTTGATAAAAGGAAACCTTTTCTGTTTTGTTCAACTATATTTAAATTCACTGATCTTGAAAACTATTTAATACTCTCTATTATTTGTTAATCAAGAGATCAAGAAAACAAATAAGTTAAAAACTAAAAAAAAATCTTAGAAAAGGTTGAGAACACTGATCTAGGTATTTGGGGGCCTACTGGATAAAGCACTGGGTGGGGGCTGGGTTCTATTCCAGGGTTTACCACTGACCTGCTGGTGACTGTGGGCCACTTCCCTTCTCTGTGTCTCTGTTTCCCAGTCTGTAAAATTGAGTTAATAATACTGACTACCTCTGTAAAACGCTTCGAGATTTACTAATTAAAAGTGCTATATGAGTCAGGTTTTATTATTATGCACACACAGGTACTATTAAAGTCAATAGCAAAACTCAGACTGAATTCAACCAGTCAAGATTTCACTCACAACATATTAGGCTCTCCCATGCCCTATATGAATAAATCACCTTGGCATAGAAGCTCATGAAGACAAAATAAACAACTAAATATGTGTCTTTGAAGAGAAGAGTGGATTACAAACATTAAAAACAATTGTGATGAATCAGCATCTTGTATTCTTTGTAACATGGAAATGTCTGTCAACATCAGTTATTTGCCACTGGGTCTCTGTGGGAGGGATGCACTGGTTTCAGTAAATGCTACATGAGCAACCCAAGGCAGAATTTTATCCAAAATGAGGCTTTTTTTTTTTTTTTTTTTAAAAATCATTTGTATGAGCCACATGTTCTGTCTTCAAACTGTTCTCATTAAGAAGCCATGAACTTTGATTAGAGCAGTGCTTTTTGCTGGACTTGCATATGAGGATTTTGTTCAAAAGAATATGTCGGATTTAATTAGGAAGCTGACCTTCTCTGATTTTGAACAACATGAAATAGATGGTTCCCTAGATATGCCTTAAAATTATGCAATTTTCCCTTATATATTTTTATTTTTCCAAGAATCCTGCTCACTGCAGGATATAGTACCTACAGGGTGAATTAATGAGATTCCCCATTAAGTTCATATACAGGGAATCTTTTAATCTGTTCTACAATGAGAGGTGCCACTTTATTTTATTTTTCATAGGCAAAAAATAAAAATAAAAAAAATATCCCTCTCTGACCTGGAAAAAGTCACATCCTAGTTACTCATTATAATGCAATTAATGCCATATTACAGGAATAAACAGAGTTTATAAGAAAACACATTTATATAAAAATAATGTAAAAATCAATTATATAAAAAAAATCAGTTGTGGTTCACAGAACATAGTACATTTTAGTAGCTGAACATTTGTTCTTTACTAATCTACTGTGTATAGACATTTTGTTGCTCCTTGCACTGAAATCATAATGGGTTCTATTATACTTTTAAAGCACAGACTGTGTTTGGGGTCAGGGTGAATATACAAAAATATGTCACCCAGCAAGAGCTACAGGAATCATTGTCCCGGTGCACCTTGGAAATGTAACATACACCATTCCACCACGCTTGGAGAGGGCATTATTCATTCCCCTCTGAGCCTAGCCTGAGCTGCTAGTTGATGGGAGGAAGGCAGGGCCCTGGTGGCCTTACCCATTCTAATGCCCTCTTTGCTCCCCTTAGAGTTACTGTCTGTGATCTTTGCAGCTGCAGAATGCCAGCCCAATTACTTGTTGTGGGCACCAAGGAGAGGATTTGCCCTTAAGTTATACATTGTTATTGTGCTGAACTGAAAGATTTGCAAGTTAGCTTTTCATTGACCAGTGATCTAAATGGGATTTGATATTGCATATGTTTAGTCCTTATTGAAAATGCAGGTTTCCCCAGAACATTACCAAAATAATTGTAACGACAGCATACATTTCCCTCTTTTTCCATCAGATTATATTTCCTTGACTTCAGCCATAATGTAGTAACCAGTGAATCTCTTAGATTAGACATGCCTTATTCTGCACTCTCACAGGAAAAAAAAAAAAGAATGAAGCATAGCAAATGGAACAATTAGTATAGAGCAGAGGTTCTCAAACTTCATTCCACCATGACCTCCTTCTGACAAGAAAAAATACTGCATGACCCAGGATGGGAGACTGAAGCCTGAACATGCCCAAACCCTACTGCCCATGCAGGGTGGGGGCAAAGGCAAAGCCCAAGTCCAAGGGCTTCAGCCCCAGGCATGGGGACTATAACCTGAGCTCTGCTGTTCAGGGCTGAAGTCCTCAGTCTTCGGCTTTGACCATGGGTGGTGGAGCTTGATCTTCGGCTTTGGCCCCATGCCCCAGCAAATCTAACCCTGCCCTGACAACCGCATTAAAATGGAGTCATCACCTACTCTGTGGTTCTGACCCACAGTTTGAGAACAGCTGGTAAAGAGAATTTATTAAGATTAAAGGATATCAAAAATAGCTAAAAACATACAAGAGGCAGAATGGTCCAGTAGTTAGAGTTCTAATTTTTGATCCAGAAAACACTGATTTCCTGATGACCTTGGGCAAGTCACTTAACCTCTCTGTGCCTTAATTTCCCACATATAAAACAGGGATAACAGCTTTACCATACTGCACAGGGTTGTTGTGAGGATAAATACATTAAAGACTGTGAAGTGCACAAATACCATAAGTACCTTAGACAGGATCAGTCCATAACCCTTATTCACAAGAGTAGTTTCACTGCCTTCCCTAGGCCTTCCAATCTGAGAAAGATCAATCCTGTACTGTGGAACCCTCTTAAAAGTCTGTGTTGTTTTGTTTTGTTTTTTAAAACACAACAGTTTCTTCAGAATTTACAGTCTCCATATTTCTGTGCATTGAATTCAAGACTTTTGCCAAAGGTGAGTTCAGATGTGTTGTCAGTGTTCAGAAGCGATTATGCTTAACTACATTATAAGCAAAATGTGGCATGCGATGGGGACCCACCGACTTCTATGAGAGCTAGATCAGATCCCACACGAGTAACATATTAGACAACATATAATATGTATCTATCAGTGGCACAAACAGAGAAGTATAAATATATGAAGTGGAAAGATCCATTCAGAGTAATCTCTTGCTATTGTTTTATTTTGAAACGATTACATGTAATACAATACTAAGAAGTGTAGAATGCATGACTCAAGGTAATTTATCTGAAATTTCCCTGTGACTATGATTAAATTCAATACACCAGGCTCCTACTTAAGCTATAATCTTAAATCCCTATTGGGATAGGAGAAAAAGCCCATTAAAAAGATTAGTGTTCATAGAATTATGTCCAAGTAGCAGAAAGGATGTTAAGATACTGTGGGCAACATGAAAAAAAGAGAGTCTATTATGAGACCTTATTAACTTGTTCCTTGGGCTGAAATAAAAGTAAATATGTTAATGTACACAGAAATCATGAAGGTCATGACCCCAGTGAAAATGGTTCTGTCAGCACCAGAAAGCAGCTCCTCAACTGGTAATGATTCCACAGTGTGGTATGAATAAGCAAATATGGAATGTTTTATGGACTTGTCCTTTCCTCCTCCTCCACCCCGCTAACCCTTCCTAACCTACTACAGCTCCCCTACCCCAAACTACCTTCTGATTTCTCTCAATGTGTTGTTCAACAAATAACAAAGAATGTTTTTTAAACAATCACAACTTTATTTCCTTTAATAAATATAGGGGACAGGTAACTTCAAGGAGAAACAAACACAACTGTATCACCATACCCTGGCCAGTCATGAAACTGGCTTTCAAAGCTTCTCTGATGTGCAGTGCGCCCTGCTGTGGTCTTCTAATTGTCCTGTTGTGTGGCTGTGCAAAATTGGCTGCCAGGCGATTTGACTCAACCTCCTACCCCACCATAAATGTCTCCCCGTTACTCTCTCAGATATTGTGGAGCACACAACAAGCAGCAATTACAATTGGAATATTGGTTTTCTTGAGATCTAACCTAGTCAGCAAACAGTGCCAGCTAGCTTTCAGACATCCAAATGCACACTCTACCACCATTCTGCACTTGCTCAGCCTATAGCTGAACTGCTCCTTACTACTGTCCAGGGTGCCTGTGTACAGCTTCATGAGCCATGTCATTAAGGGGTAGGCTGGGTCCCCGAGGATAACTATAGGCATTTCAACATCCCCAACAGCAATTTTCTGGTCTGGGAAGTAAGTCCCTTCCTGCAGCTATTCAAACAGACCAGAGTTCCTGAAGATGTGAGCGTCATGCACTTTTCCTGGCCATCCCACCTTGATGTCAGTGAAACGTCCCTTGTGATCCACCAGCGCTTGCAGCACCATCAAGAAGTACTCCTTGCGGTTTACGTACTGGCTGCCACGGTGTTCCTGTGCCAAGACAGGGATATGTTTTTTGTCTATCACCCTTCCGCAGTTACAGAACCCCATCACATTAAAACCATCCACAATGGTCTGCACATTTCCCAGAGTCACTACCCTTGATAGCAGCTGGTCAATGATTGGTTTGGCTACTTGCAGCACAGCAGCCCCCACAGTAGATTTGGCTACTCCAAACTGATTCCTGACTCACCAGTAGCTGTCAGGCATTGAAAGCTATGGCCACTCACTTCTCAACTGTGAGGATTGCTCTCATGTTGGTGTCTTTGCGCTTCAGGGCAGGGAACAGCATGTACAAAATTCCATGAAAGTGGTCCTATGCATGCAAAACTTTCACAGCCACTGGTAATCATCTCATACCTGCAACACTATGCGGTCCCACCAGTCTGTGCTTGTTTCTTGGGCCTAGAATTGGCGTTCCATGGCATGAACCTGGCCCAACATCACCATGATGTCCCAATTGCCACATGGCTTTCTTCTAAGAACATCTCTGTCTATGTCCTCATCACTATCGTGATCGTGGGGTCATTGCTTCCTCAGACGGTTTTGCAAGTTCTGCACATACTGCTGGTTAATACAAGAGGTATTTACGATGGTCACAACACATCTCTGCAAGAGCCCAGCCCAACCCTGGAGCTGACCAGGATTCTTTTTGGACTTGAGATTGACCTGGTTCAATCCTTGCTGAAAATCCTCAGTGACTGAATTCTGGTTTCTATGGGCTTTTGTAAGGAGATTGTTTTTAAGCACTAAAAGGTCAGTGAGGTAATCTCTAGCCCAGCCAAAGCTTACATGAGTACAAAAGGATGAACTATTAACTATACATTCCCCCTTCCTTTAATATTTGTTAAGCTGAGTCTTAAACCTCAATCCTGCTCCCAATTCAATTTGTAGACTTTAAGACCAGAAGGAAACACTGGATGTTCTAATCTGATTTACTGCATATCACAGAACATTCAATTTCACCCTGTTACCCTTGGAAATTATTTTTTGAATTTAATGAGACAAGCTAAGGTCCTACTACTAAGATGATCTACTACTATAATGCTCCTCAGAGATGGCAGAGGCACGTCTTTAACTGGAGAGATGGGAGAAGAGGAAGGGGAAAATTCCTCAGCTCCAACCTGATCTCCCTTCCAAACCAGGGTGCTCCTGTGGCCGCTCCATGCTCTCCAGATTCCACTGTTACTTCTTCCCGACCCTCATGCATGCAGTTACTGTCTCTCTATTGGTAGAAGTGTGCAAGGCCTCCTCCCACTATTGGAAGGGTGAGGTGACATGGGCAGAATCTGATTGTCTGAGAACTGAAAATGAATGGGTAGGAAGCACCAGTGCTGGGTGTTGTGGGGTGGAGTCAGGGGGAAAGCAGAGCTGAGCAGAAACATAGATCAGTCCTCCCAGCCCCCCTCTTCCCACCAGGTTCTGTGGGTTTTGCTTAAACATGTTTTTTCATGCTACCAGCAAACATAAATAGCACACAAATACTTGTAATTCACTGCATCTTCTGATTAAGGTTTAACTGCTTCATTATCTTCTAGTGCTAATCCCTGCAAGAACATGTGTGTGTGTGTGTGTGTGTGTATGTATATTTGTTGTTCCAATTTCATTTGTGTTTTGCTGCCCAAAGACAGTTTCTACATTGTTTTGGATAACTCTGGCTTCTTAGGAAAAAAGTCAAAAATCATTTTTTTAGAGGGTCAACATGAGACTTGCAGGAAATCATGTGTAAATCTATATATTTTTCTCCAATATAAAATAAATGAATTATAAAAATAAATTGAGCAGCCAGACATAGAAAGTGTCCATCCAAATGGATTCATACATGATGATATAATATAGCCTAGAGCAGAATGCATTAGAACGTGATTTTTTTTTTGTTCCGTTGCTTAGTTTGGATTGGCAAATAAATAGCATCCTCCACCTCATAACCTCTACATTTTACCTTAGGGTATCCCAAATTGGAGATTCTTCCATATGCCTGTCTAATTATAGAACTCCTCGGAGTTCCCCCTTTTGAACTCAACATACTGTTGCTGGAGGAAGCCAACTAAAGATCAAATGAGGGACACATATTCAGAACTACATCAAAGGATGTTATCCTGAAGAAAGTTTATTCATTCAACTATTTGCAACTTCAGAAATTGGCATGTAGCCTATAAGTAAGTCACTGTGGCTACATGTCACTGTTACTTTCTCTCTCCTTCCTGATAGTAAAATAAATTAAAAAGATAGCATTTACAGTTTACAACTCTCCTCCTAGAGTAGGCTGTAACTTAGCAGCTGGTAACTTAGTATTTATAGAAATTGTATCCAATGCATATATGTATCAAACAAACTGAATACATAGATTTAAGAAGTAGACATTTTGGCCCAGGTCTTCAGCTGATATAAATAAGCATAATTCTACTGAGTTTAATGGAAATACATCAGTGTACACCAGATGACCCTGTATGTTTAACTACATTCCCTACAATTTTTACTACAGTTCTCACAGATGTATGAGTTTACAAGACTGTTCACAGTAAATCCAAGAGGTGGTTTATAGGGGAGGCGGAGTTTCATTTCTTATATTTTGCAAAAATAGATAATTTGACAGAAGTTTGTGAATTTGGCACAAACTGCATTGTTATCTTCTTTAACATAATGCTGCCATAAATAGAGATAATTGGAGGGGCTTCTGATCTGATGGATGTGTATGGTAATCCCACTACACATACACACACTACAAACATAAGAATTAATTAGGAATGGCAAAAACCAGGACTACAGAAAACTCAGGCCTTGTCTGAACTAGAGAAGGTTTGTTGATATAGTTCCTAGTGGAGATTCAACCCTATTTCAGTCAGGGAAATGGTGGAAGTTAAACCAGAAAAAAAAAAAAATCTTGTCAGTATAATTGTGTCTACACTAGGGCTTTTTGCTGCATAGCTCTGTTGGTTAGAGATGTAATTTCTTCACACAACAAAGCTATTGCAGCAACATTTTTATGTATAGGCCAAGACTCAAATTTTGGGGCCACAAATTTTGGTTTAATTAAGATCCTTCTTTTTATTAATCTCATCTCTATGTACGTTAAACCCATTGCTTTGATCCTTATGTAGTCCCACTAGTGAAAAATGTTGGAAACATAATCACATCAGAATTTTAAGTGTCATGTGTTCAAGAAATGTTGTCTTTTAAGCTCCTAAATCTCTTTAGCTATGTTTGAAAATCTCACTCTTAAAATCTGTCCAGTAGCAAAGTTTGGGGTTCATATGTTATCAAAATACTTTTTCACCCACTTATGCTCTGTGTTTAAGAACAGTGATTCTAGAATATAGCTAAAGGCTTTAGATATGTTAATCACACAGCAGCCATCATATGTAACAATGCAACAAGATTTGAGATGATGCAGCAACTGTTGACAGTGCTAAACCCCCCCACCCCCGGACCCTTTTTGATGTTTTTCATATCCGCAGGTGTGATACTTAATCTACAGTTGTACTTGCTTTGCGGATGAAAAGAAATTAAAAGTAAACACTTCTCTTTTTAGTAGTGACAGTTAACTAAGAAGTAAAGTCAAGAGGAAATCAAAGAAGAACTAAGGTCAGGGATGAAAAAAGCTAAGATTTGACACAGTTAAACTTCATCCAGTATTGTGAAAAAAGTTACATTAAAACTGTCATGGGAAAGTTTGTCTCCCCACCCCCAATGCATTCAGAAACCAAGAACAATTCTTTAATGTTTTAGTTGAAAAAAAAAATGTTTATTTAACTAGAAAACTGAACTGAACTGTGAACTGAAAGCACCAGCAAGAGTCTCATTCAGGGTGAACATATATGCACTTTTCATACATGACTATCAGTATGGAGTGAATGCAATTTCTTCCAGTTAATGATGTTGGGCAAATGTTGCACTATTCCCTGCAGAGTTTGCTAGATGCTCCCATGGTGTCTTGTTGCAAATCAATGGTAACCAAAAGATGAGATTGCTGCTTTCCTGGGTATCAAAGATTCTTCTCTTCATATGTGCATTTATGAATTGCTGACCCAGATGATGTAACTTGCAATGCCAGCAACATCAAGCATATTGAAAAAAAGATCCACTGGCCACTTGTTTATCTTGTGCCTGCATGATTTCTTACAAGAGGGTCCATGCTATCAACATCACTTTTAGTGTCAATGTAGTGGAGAATTATGTGTGGGTTTCTTTTTGCCTCCTTCTATAACTTTGTCATGATGCAGCATCAATAGCATTATTAACCCACTTGCCCATCTTTGTAACATAGAAAACAATGGTGAGTGACTCAGTGAACCAAAACACTTGAAAATTTCTCTGCTGCAATGTGGATGCATGTCACTGGGTATATGTGTCATTGGATTGTACAAACATAGGTCAAATGTTCACTGAACATATCTTAAGTGAAGAAGTTACCCCAACTACATTTCTCCCAGTCTTATACCAGGGCTGGACATGAGTTCTTCATTGTCAGAAGACAAACCTGATGAATAATCAATGGATGCAGTCTTCCTTCTCAGAACACTTGACATGATCTGGCACAACATCCTCAGCATATAATATTTTGTCATCACATGACAACTTGCTTTCAGAGTTGCAGATTATTTTTCTGATAGCAGCACAATATTGTGCCCATTTGTTTGCCATCTTGAATTGCACAACACTAAATCCCTTCAAGAATCTTCAGAGTCTGCAGTGTTTGGCACACAATCCCTAGAGAGAATATCCCCTCAAGAGTGCTAGGCAAAGTAAGACAGCATCAGTCCACTCTGTGTTGAAGATACCTAAAAAGCCTAGATTTTAAGGGACTAATCTCCCTGGAATATCTTTTATTTTATAGTGACTGTATACAGCAACCACTTTCACTATAATACATTATAAATTATCATATGCTAACTATTACAATACAAGATGCTCACACTAGAAGCAAATATGCACACAGAACTATTAAATACTGGATGAGAGTGAAATATGTTTGGTGTACCTTTGTATCCCACATATGTTTGATACAGCAAAAATGTTTAAAATGTATTTGTTTGTTTGCTGAATTGTATACATGTGCTTAGGTGACAATGTCCTAAAACAGCACAGTTGGAAAGCTGTTAGTTTATGCATATACTCACAGAGTACAACATTACATTACGAATATGGAGCAGACTATGCAATCTGTCATCAGCCTGCAAAGCAGCCAGTCATCCTCAAGTGCCGGGGATTGACTGAAGCTGCTCTGGTCTGCAGCCCTTCTTATATGGGCTAACCTGACCTTGACTGGCTCCTTCATACAGCCTCTGTCTAATTGGCTGCCTCCTGCATGGCCTTCCTTAGGCTCTGTTAAGCCCTTATGGGCCAGTATGGGGCAGACACCCCCATCACCGGTCTCTTGTGTGTTAACTTTTATGCTAAACAATCTGTTCCACCTGGCATTTTGCTGTGACACTCTGAATAAGTTTTCCAGATTTGGGAACCAGCTTTGAAGAAGAGCTCTGAGCATTTTGAAAGCTTGTCTCACTCAAGAACAGAAGTTGGTCCAATAAAAGACACTAACTCACCCAGTTGTCTCGGTAACTGAAGAGTAACACTGGCCCAGTTGGATGGAGAAAGCCATCAGGCACATGCAGAGGACTTGCAGAGTGTTACTTCAGGTGGAACACATGTGAAAGAGTGGCTTGGCATGGTTTCAATCCAGCACTGAAGAGTTTGGGCTGACATTTGTTTGATTAATTCTTAGACACTCTAAAGGAGAACTCTAGGTTGCAAACCCATATGTAGTCAAAAGAAAAAAAAATCACATGAACCAATACCATAAAGTTTTACAAAGGTCTATTTATAATGTATTGGTGGAGGTGCTAAGAGAAAATCGTTACTTCTCAGTAATGTGCTTTGCTAAAACAGTAGCACTAAAGTTAATCTTTCTAAGTCATTATGTATTTGTTCAATGCAGAATCCTTCTATGGAAGTTTATTAAAAATTGATCAATTCCTCAAGCTCAGGAATGACCACAGGGACCAGTTAATACAATTTCCCCCAGTGACTCTCCAGCTATAAAAAAAGAAAGTATAATTAAACTAATCTTCTGATCAACAAATTATAAATTAATAGAATATTTTATTATGTTTTCTTTCTTTTAGTATTTAAAGAAAAGAAAATATCTGGGGCCTGATTCTGATCTGATATACTTGGGTTTCCATTTAGGTCATTGTCATTATTCCTGATTTGTACTGGTAAAAAGAGTAGAATGGACTCCTTGTTTTTAAAAATAAATAAAACTTCAAAGCCTGACAGATTCCCTACAACACCAAATCTGCACTTGATAATGTGGACCAGAGTGAAAAGTTTCAGCAAAGGCAGACTAAATTGGTGAAATTTACACTTTCTGCCAGTCCCGGCATTGTGTGCCTCTTTAGACTGCTAGATTCATTTAGACTAAAAGTTACTTAAAATTATTTTGTGCTAGATTTTGCCTATCCCTGGCATCAGTGGTAGAGCTTCTCCCTCTTTGTATGAGCTGATCAAAAGTTTGGCTTTGCTTCACTCTGCTTTGGATCTGGCTACCTGTACCCACAACAACGCCAACAATAGAAGAGACACTTTTGGGTGCAGATATGGTATTAATATGCCAGGGATGAAATCCTGGCCCCATTGAATTCAGCGGCATTTATTTCAGTGGAGCCAATATTTTATCTCATGTCTGTCTCCTACAGAGACATAAAACACCAAAACTCCATGGATACTGGCTGTGAGACAGACGAACCTATTCCACAGAAATGTCAGCCTGCTGTGGAAGATCAAAGAACAAACTGAAAACAATCCCATGGAATTATTCAGGAGTAATTATTCTGCAATAGCTTTTCCTGAATAACTTACAGTGTAGACAAACCCCTTACACTGCAGAGGGTGGCATTTTGAAGGAGTAGTTCCAATCTGTAGCAAGACACTTGGACAGCTGTGGGAATAGTAAGGAGAGATTTTGGATTATTTTGACAAGAGTAATATTGCCTATTTCTGTCTATTGATGTGTACATGTAGCAAATAGGGCTTCTTTGTCCTTTCTGCCATACTAGCAATGTGTTGAGGAGTTCCTACTTCCTTCATCAAAGACAGCTGTGATGAAAATTGCAAGACAGACAATGCTGAAAGCTGAAGTCCAGTCAGAAAAGACAGATTGCAGACAGCAGGAGTGCAATTCCTTCACATTAACCTACTTGTGTTTCAGTCCTGACTTGGAGGATCCATCTCCATGACTAAGAATAGTCAATTTTGTCAATTCAACCATTGGCTTCTCTGCTGCAACTTCCTAAAAAGTGCTGCTGATTGGCACCAGTAAGTGCTAATTATAAGCATTTTTTTAAAATAGAAAATTAACAATAACACATGTATATTGGGCCTGATTTCCAGTTATGCTAAGTCCCACTCTGGAAGTATAAAGGGATCTTAGTGTAACTGAGAATCAGACCTATTATTTTCTAGTATCCCTCCCCCGGCAATTACAAAAATACAGTCCATTCCCAATTATTAGATTAATTTCAACATCAATTTGAAACAAGTGATTTCATTAACTTTTCTTCTCCTGCATCAGAAATTGACTTCCATTCCAGACTCTTCCAGCTCCCAGGAACATTTCAAACAATTCCTTAAAATCCACCCTCCCGAAGTGTGTCAGACTTTATAGCTACTTAGCCTCACACTTATTTTAGCATATGAGTTCCAGTGCCCAGTACCAAACCAGAAAGAACTGTAATGTATGTGCCAGCAACAGCCATCCTTCTGTTAGCCAGGTGAACAGCCGGCAGAACAGCGGGTGAACTGCAGGGAATGTTGAGCTGGTTCAATAGAGTTCACCACTATAAAAGAATTTCCAGTCCTAACAGTGAATTTAATATATATTATAAATAAAAACAACTGTACTTGTACTTTTATAAGTTGCCAAGTAAAGGTATTCCCAGTTACACAGACAAACAAAACAAAGCAAACCAAAACAAAAAATCAGTCTATCCTGAGGATTAATTCAAAGCCTCACAACTTCAATGGGTTTGATGTAGGTACTTATTATTTGACACATTTTTATTTATTGTCTCCTTTATTGTTTATATCTTGTGTTTAGCATGTTTGTGTATTTCACTGATTTTTGGTTTTGTATCACCTTGCTTTCTCTTATTGATTTGTTTGATTAGTTTTATTCATATATTTCTTTAAGGCTAATAGCAATTCTATTGATTAACACCATATATGTCCTATATTTTATAGACTGATATTTATGAGCAAGGACATGGTTAATAACCAGTATATTACCTTTCTACACTATTTCTTGGTGACCAGAAAATACCTGTAAGATCACTCTTCTGTCATTATAGACTCCAATACTTGGGAGATGTGAGAGGAAATGAGGTATAATAGTGACAGAAAAGATTAAGGATATATTTACACTGAAAATAACATATAATGTTATTAACTTGTGTCAGCTCTCTTGAGCTGAAATAGCTGTGAAGACACAGCAACTGAGCTGTTAACACAGTCTGGGAGCTCTAATTAAAACCTAGTTATAGATTCCAAGGCCAGAAGGGACCATTATGATCATCTAGTCTGAACTCTTGTATAACACAGGCCGTAGAACTTCCCAAAAATAATTCCTAAAGAAATTAGGAATTAGTAAAGCATTCAATCTTGAATTACAATTGCAAAATCCATCATGACTCCTGATAAGTTGTTCCAAAGGTTATTTAGTCTCACTGTTAAAAATTTACACCTTATTTCCAGACTGAATTTATCTAGTTTCAACTTCCGGCCATTGGATCATGCTCTACCTTTCTGTTAGATTGAATAGCCCATTAATAAATACTTGTTCTCAATATAAGTATTTTGACTACAATCAAGTCATCCCTTAGCCCTCTCTTAAACTGAATAGATTGAGCTGATAAAACCAGAGTATATCACTATATGGCATATTTTAGAATTCTTTAATCATTCTTGTGGCTCTTCTCTAAACCACTCTTCAATTTTTCAACATCCATCTTGCATTGTAGATGCCAGAACTGGATATGGTATTTCAGCAATGGTCACTGAATACAGAGATAAAATACTCTCTCTACTGCAACTTGAGATTCCCCTATTCATGCATCCAAGGATCGCATTAGCCCTCTTGAACACAGTGGCGCTCAGGGAGCTCATGTTCCACTGATTATCCATCATGGCCTCCAAACCGTATTCAGAGTCACTGCTTTCCAAAACAGTGTCCCCCACCCTGTAAGTACAGCCTACATTCTTTATTCCTACATGTATATATTTACATATAGCCATATTAACAATACATATCATCTGCTTCTGCCCAGCTTACAAAGTGATCCAAATAGCTCTATACCATTGACCTGTCCTCCTCATTATTTACCACTCCCCCAATTTTGATACTAGAAAGACACCCATTATGATTCCCAGTTTATGGTTATATTCTGAGTCCTATCAATTAGCTTTCAATCCATTTAGTGGCTGCCATGTTAACTTCATGTTGTTCCATGTCTTTTTAATCAAAATATCATGTGGTATCAACTCACATGAAGTATAGAAGTCTAAGGCCTGTTCTATGAATAAAATTAGGTGAAGCTTGCTACACAGCTCAAAGGTGTGAAAAGTTTACACTGCTGAGACGCAGTTAAGTTGACCTAAGCCTCAGTATAGACAGTAGTAGGTTGATGGAAGACTCTCAGATAAGTGAATTTATTATAGCAATGGAAGAATCTCTTCTGTCACTGTGTATCTACATACTCTATGTGTATTACATCAACACTTCTACCTTTATCAGTCAAACTTGTAATCTCATGAAAAAATGATATCAAATTAGTTTGACAGGATCTATTTTCCATAAACCCTTGTTGATGGGTGTTAATTATATTACCCCCTGTATTTGTTAATATGAGGTCTAATATAGAATTGCCCCTATTCTTTGGTGTTATTTGGTGGTCTGTAGCAGACACCAACTAATAACCCCATATTGTGCTTTATCTGTTAGGACACTGATCCATAAGGATTCAAGATGATTTTCTTCTGAGCTATCAATGACTCAGAAAATAATAATGCTATTCTTGACATAGATTGAGACTCCCCCTTTTCTTTTGCCCATTTAATCCTTCCTAAATAAGTTATAGCTGTTGATTTTAACATTCTAATCATGGGAAATATCCATGTTTCAATAATGCCAACTAGATCAAATCTGCACTCATTAATGCGCTTTTCCAGCTGTGTTTGTTACCCAGGCTCCTAGCACTGGTGAATAGGCAATTTGAGAATTTCTTCTCTTCATGTCCTTTGATTCCTTGATGAATTATGTTCTCAACATCTTAATTTTGTGCTAACCTAGAGGGGAGCCTGAAGTTAAACTCAAGCTACTAACCCAAATGAATAGCTGAGTTGTTGTGTCTTCACTGCTATTATAACCCAACTTAGCTACCTGCTTTAGCTAACCCAAATTCAGTACATAAACCCTTTTGTAGCGTAGCAATACACTAAGGGTATGTGTACCTTGCAGTTAGACACCTGCTGCTGCCCCATGACAGCTGACTCAGGCTCAGACTATGGAGGCATTTATTTGCAGTGTAGACATTCCAGCCTGGGGTGCAGCCCAAACTCTGGGAACCTCTCACTTTGCGGAGTCCTAGAGCCAGGTTTCAATCTGATCCTGGATGTTTACACTGCAATTAAACAGCCCCACAGCCTCCCACCAGCCCGAGTCAGCTGGCACAGGCCAGCCACATGTGTTTAATTGCAGTGTAGACATACCCTGAGAGTGAATTTCTTGATTCTGTTCCTGTGGATAATCTAACCTTTCTGCCTTATCTTCCTTGTTTGTAAAATGCAGATAATGATGATAATTGCATAATTCACAAGGGTATTGTGAAGTTGAACTATTAAATATTTGTAAAATGCTTTTGCTATCTTAAAGAGTGCAACTTTTATATCCTATTATTGTTAATTATGTTAATCTTTTGCCATGACAGAAATCTGTCATAAAATTGGAGGGGGGAGGGAAGACAACTTCTATGAAAAACATTAGATTAGATATTATAAGTGGCCCTTATTGGTAAAATTATGTTAAAGTATAATGTTTACTGATATGTGATATACTACTTAGAAATAAATTGTGATGTTCTTCCTAAACAGCAGACTTGAGTTAAGGATGCTTCTTTCTGGATTCCCACTGTAATGTTTTTAAAGATATGTTTCATCATTAATATTTTAATACACACTGTGGGTCTCAGTTCCTTTGTTTGTAATATGTTTCACTTTAAGCTCTTCTGCTTCAATTTGACAAACAATTCATTTTGAACTGTCTTCTATTTTAGTGATATGACATGAAAGGTCTCATTCTTGAAATAAAATTAATTTTTCATTATAATAGAGACTTCAAAGACCTGGGATGAAATTATATTTTCATATCATTATAATAGGATTTCCATACATTTTAATTGTAAAATATTGCTAACTCTATACTACTAGCATGTAATTCACCCTGTGACAAAAGTTCCTCCTCTGCCTTGGTGGGTCCTGTGCTTATTAGTGGATTTGCTTCCCTCAGGGATTCATAGCAGCCCTCAGTTTGGCCACTTGTGCTAGTGGCTCAAGCCTGCCATTCACTCAGCTAACCTCATCACTGGCCAGCATGGGGAAAGGGAGGAGAATAGTCTCTGCAGTCTCTGCTGATCTACCTAGTGGTTCAGGGAACAGACCAGGGACCTTCCTCTCTGGTAGGACTCACAGTCCAGGTCAACTCTTGCACTTCTCCTTCCTCCAGCAATACATCTTCCCACTCTCAGCTCCTCACGGGCCTCTGGCTCCCAGCTCCTCACACTTCACTAACTGAAATGAGGTCCTTTTTAAACCAGATGCTCTGATTAGACTGCCTGTCCTGAGTCTAGTAGCTTCTTAATTGGTTCCAGGTGTCCTAATTAGCCTGCCTGCCATAATTAGTTCCAGCAACTTCCTGATTGTTCTGGAACTGCCCATTATCTTACTCAGGGAAAAGGGACCTGCTTAATCTAGGGCTAATGTATCTACCTTCTATCACTGTCCTGTAGCCATCTAGCCTGACCTGCCACAATCCCTAGTGTCAATTGAGTTATACCAGGTAAGAGTATGATTTAGTGGGCATGTGTCCCTATCACAATGGACCACTAGAGTTGATCAGCTTAGTAATGGCTACTCAGGTTAGGCACACATCTGGAATGAATTTACAGCACTTCAGAAACAAGCTACATTAGCAGAGTTAAGTGCAGAAAAAATTACACAGCAATTTCCTTTATGTCAATTAATCAATGCATTCTCACTACTATATTAAGCACCAGTAAATAAACAAACAGCTAAATAAATGGGTAAAAAGACTTCACATTCAGAAGCAGTTCTATTGAAAAGTCACACCTATTTTGAGGGTGTAATGCAACTTAAGTGGTGCATAGGCCTTTTGCTGGCTCTGTGCCAAGAGCTGAATTTCATCCTTGGTAAAAGGTTGAAAGTGGCAGCTTCTGCCTCTTTATGAAGTATGTGCACCGAGGACAGGGGATGGACCCAAACACTTCAGAAAATCAATAATGGCAACAACAAAAACTTGGCACTGTACTGGTATTAGGCATTGTAGTGGTATTAGCATCAATCTCTGGCTGCCACAGGCTTCTTGTGACATGTTGGAAACTCATGTAGGGTCACCATTTAAAAGACAATTAGGCACTAAAAGATGCAGATAGGTGCCTAGTGGAATTTTTGGAAGTGCCTAAATGAGAGTTATATGCCTATGTGCTTTTGAAAATCCCACTGGATGCCAATCTGAATCTTTAGGTACCTAAGTACCCTTTAAAAACTTGCCCTCTAGGCCTGGGTTCAACATCCACTTGCAACTTAAGCATATTATATATATATTATAAACTTTAAAGACCTTGAAATCAGCTGGACATGTTAAAAGTTATACATGCACTTAAGTGTTTTCCTAGAGTGAAAGTTTCCTAGATTTCCTGTGCCACAAACAGACTTTTTTACAAGTCTTCGCTTGTAAATTCCATCCCCTTATCCCATCTCTTGTCTATTATATCTATTTAAATTGTCAGCTCTTCAGATTAGGGACTGTCACTTACTTTGTGTTTGTACAGTTCCTAGTGTAGTGAAAATGTTGATAAAGGCTGGAATACAAATAATAATATAGAAACAGAGAGATTTTGGTGGTAATAGTATCAAGTGAGGGGGAAGAGAGACAGACAATCGGCTAGTCCTTCCATCTAACTAATAATAAACGCCCTTATTCATGTAAGTAAGGGTTGAAACACTCATTCTTATCAGTATCTCAACTAGGGACAGAAGTGTGAGCCTTATTTACATTTCTGTTCTGTCTATAAATGTTTACTAGATTATGATCCAGTTTCTGAAATACTCATTTGGAGTAGCATCTTCCTCTGCAACTGATCTCACTGGCTTCAGTGGGACTACTCAAGGAGGAAGGTAGTGAGGAACACGAGTACCTGTAGGTATGTCAGAATCTGGCCCTACGTTGTTCACCTTGATTGGTCGGTTCTTCAGTTCTTGTATAGATTGTGTCAGTTACAGCACATCTTCCATTCTATCCTGGCTTTCCTTCTCCATGTATGGCCATGTCTTTTCACAATAAAATCTTCCCATATCTTTGGAGGTCAACGAGTGGTCATTTCAGTTCCTGTGGGTACCACTGGCAACAGCTGCAGTCCATTGATTGTCAGTGAGTCTCACTATATGCATGGCCCATTACACATTACTACGTGCACTCTCGACAACATCCGGCACTCCACTCTGCTGGCTGATCACTTTGCTGGGGACTCAGCCATGGACTGAAATTCCCAGAATTTTTCTGTGCATTGCCCTCTCCATGACAGACAGTTGCTACTCCTCTGTCTTCGTCAGTGCCCATGTTTTGCTGCTGACAGTACTCTTGAGTTGAAGAGGCTGGCATATGTTGCCTTGTTGATTTTTCCTGGGAGGACATCTTTGATAGAATTGAATGTGCACCAACCTGCTTTATTTCTTTGCAAGAGTTCACCTTCCTGATCGTGGTGCATGTTAATAGACATGTTGATAGCTGAGAATATCTCAATTATGAAGATAGAAAAAGCACTTGCATTACAAAAGTAAATGTGCTACATGTCTAGAATTGCATTTCTTTTGGATATATGTGCATATTTGGAAATTATCCAGTAAAACAAAACTAAACACTATTCTAATCAAGGGTAACTTTAAGTAAAATATTGTTTGCCATAATTAAGACATGCCTTTAGTATGTTTGTATATCTTCTCCAACAGATTACTTTTATAGGCAATATAGTAATTTCATATTTCTGCTGACAGAATGGGTGACACTGGTTTGCTGTTTATCAGCATCAGTCTGATAAAAGGTGTCCTTTGTGCTGATATGTAGGAAGAATACCCAGCACAATATGTTTTATATTAATGGCAATGGTACCATGTTAAATTTCAATATCAGTTTAGTGGCAAAGTATAATTCATATTTTATGCTTAGCATTAAATTTATAGAGATGTTTTCTGACTGGAGGAACTAGCATCTTAGATATTTTATTGCACTTAAAGCGAGAGTGATCTTTTTGAATAAGGCTGTAGGATATGCTTTCGATTTTAAAATTCATTGTATTGTTTTTATGGTTACTTTTCTTATCTGATAATTATATGCTGTCACATTAAATTCTCCTGGAAATTTCAACTGGATATTTCATTCTCTCTAAAGCTGTTGTATAGTATTGTTGTTGTTTTAAATTGAGGTGCATTTGTAAGATATTTCTCTATCTAGATGTACTCTTAAAATATTCTTGTGGAGAAGACAGCAAAGAAAATATAAATAACACATTTATCTAAGTGCCAAACAGCAGGGGTCGATATGGGACCTTCTGCTACCCTGGAACTTTGTTAAAAAACAACAATATTGCTTCAATATTTTTTCTTTTGTGTAGGGTTTGATCAAATGACAAAATATGACAGTGTTCATCTACATGCACGGATTTATTGACTAGCATTGCTTTCAATAAATGCTATGAAATATCAGCATTGATCATAATTTTACACTATAATGAATTCCAAATATAATCACTTGGAAATTATATTGAGCCAAAAATCATACCTTGTGCAACACAACTAAATTCAATGGAACTGCATTAGAGGGGAATTTGGCTCAATACAAAAATTCATTTCAGACATATCCCCCATCCTTGCTTGATTACTAGGGAGGTGGGTAATTAAATAGACTATCTGGGTAACTGCTTGAGTACAAGTTCTCATGAACAGAAAAGATTTTAATCTCTTCCACTGTTCAGTGCCAAGGGAACATTGATATGTGCCATTGGACAGGGCCAAACAAGCTATAGAGATCATTCTTAGATAATTTATAGAAATTTCTTAACGTGGTAGTAACATGGGCTTGATCCTGCAAAACTTGTGTGTAACCTCACTAAAATGACTGTATTCAATGAGACTCCTCACGCTTTTCAAGCTAAGCACATATTAAGACTTCAAAGGACAGGGTCATATTTATATTAAGCTTCCTGCTCTCCACACCAACTTCCTTCTTTTCAAGCTGTTGCCAATGACATGAGGCATTTGATTCTGGATGGGACATTCTTAATTTGAAAACTATTCAGAGGGTATAACTTCAGCTTTCTTCTTTCTCTGACACATGCAACTTTATCACCCATACATAAAGATGCAGCTTTACTCCTACAAGTTGTCTCATTGGTTTCACATCAAAGTCAATGGGGCTGGATCAGAGATTGCGTAAGTTACTCATATCCATAAGTGCCTTTACTTAGGTGACAGGCATCAGAAAGTATTAGGAAAAAAAACAACTGGAAAAATAGAGAAACAGCTAAATATGTCCCTCATTTTCAGCCATTTTTCAGAAATTAAGGGGAGCAAGATTTGGCTTTTTTAGTTGGAGTTATGATGTGATGCCTACCTGCTTTTCAAAATCCAACAAAGATGTTCCCTGACAGACTGCAGAATTGAAACATTCCTCTAATAAAGAGCTACAGTAACATTAGACATACAGCCTTAGTGGCTTTTGGTGAGCTAAGAGGATATCAAGGGTTTTACTAAGTACTAAATAAGTCATTTACCAGTGAGTGAAACAAATCTGTTTTTTTAAAGGTTAACTTTTAAGTGCATCATTTATTTAATGGTCAGACCACCACTTCGGAGCCTTCTACTCCCTGTAACACCACTGTAACCACAAGTTCTTTTACTTTTTCACTCCTTCTAATTGGCAACTTTGGAGTGGATCCAGAGGGTCACAACTTAAAAGAAGTGTTCTTTATTTTTAAATGATAAATGCTTCATCAGTGCCAGTTCAGGGAATTTCTCTGTTGTTAGAACATTCTTTTCACCAGGCTTTTTGTTCTCAGCTCTATATGGAGGAACATTCAGTTAATGATAGCTATAGAAGTTATAAATAACTTACTTATAAAGGCTCTCATTGCCTCAGGCATCAATGTTGTATTCTCTATATAATGTCCAGTTAGCTACTAAAGGAAAGGTTATTTACACTCCCTCTACATAGCCACACCTTGTCCTCAAAATTGAAGCAAACACATTTTTTGTTTTTTGCCTGTATACCCTTATTTCTAATTGATGGGCTCATACTCTGATTCCATGCCTACAGAACTATTCCCTGTCTACCGTAGTGACCCATTCTCACCTCTCTCTTTGGGAAATTAAAGTACTTTTCATATTAGTGTATTTTTAGTTTAACCCCTCTCTACTCTGCCAAAGTGTCTATCTGGTTCAAACTCAAAGATTGCGCAATATAAAATGAGAAAGATCAAAGTATTTGTCACACTCTCTGGAGTGGCTCACGACTGAGAGTGCCCACCTCAGGACAGACTGTCAAAAAAAAGAGTAGACACCCCAAATGGGTGGTATCTCTATAATTATATTTCACCAACCCAATAACAAATGTGAATTCCAGATCACTATCTCAGTCTTGCCAGGGAGTAACAGACAGTTCCCTGTCCTCTATTTTGCCATCCAGACAAATTGGACTTAGTGATAAGTGGTCATTTAGACCAAAAATCAGAAAGTATTCCGGTTGCTTTCATTCCCAAGAGACCGTTCTCTTACTCCAGATCAATTAGTATTCTAGATCTTATATGAAAGGCAACACTGTAGCCAATTCTGAAATAAGCTTGTTAACATTTTATTAACTCAGAAAAAGAAATGAGAGAGTTCTTTATAGGTTAAAACAAGCAAATCTATCACCAAAATGAGTTGCAATCTAAATCTTAAGAGTGACAGAGTTGTAGCCCATGGAAGCTCATGCAAATACATTTGTTAGTCTCTAAGGTGCCACGAGAACTCCATGTTCATATTGCTGATACAGCCTAACACAGCTATCATGCTGAAACCTGAGAGTTGTATTGGATGGTCAATTCAAAATCTCTTTCAGGGCAAACCCGGGATAACCCTGGAAGATCTCTTGCTTCAGTTTAGCATCCTTGTGAGAGTTCAAACAGCAAAGAGATGACAAATCCTATTGTGACCCTATTTTATATTTTTCACTTAGCCTTCCAGGGTATGCTCACACAGCAACATAAGCACAGGCTTGACCTGCTTAGTGCCTGCTCTACTCTCTGCCCTCCCTGGGACTGTATGTGCAGGGGTGACAGGACAGTGTGCACTGTTAGGGCAGTGAGTAGGAGCCAGAAATTTTTCCCACAGCGAGGAGGAGCTGCTGCCATTGCAGGAGTGTGTGGGAAGGTTTTGGGGCTGACTCCCACTTGGTGCACTGGCAATGCATGCAACCTGAGCACCCCTGCATATGCAGCCCCAGAGAAGGCAAAGGGGTTTTTGGAACAAGGGCCAGAGAGCAGAGTGGGAACCAAGCATATATCAGCAGGGAGGTGGAGAGGCAGAGCACCTGGCTCAGCATGGCCAAGGGAGGGATGATTCTCAACATCCAAGCAGCCGGGAGCTGCCTCCCACCTGACAACTTTACTACCTGCTCCAGGCAAGCTCCACACAGCAGTGAAGAGGAGCTGGAATAAGAAATGGGAGCACGCTTGGCCAGAGAGTAATGGCACTTCTGGCCACTGTGCTGGCTGCCTGCAGTGCTGCTCCTCTGCTTTCAGGAACTCTGTAATATTACCGGAGGACTTCTGGGACCTGAGTCAAGCTGGGACCACATGCACACAGGAAAGCAACAGAGTTGGGACCTAAGTCCCAGCTTAAGACAGACTCTGACCCTTCAGCCCTGCAGGGTCCTAGGCCCCTAAGTTAGAACAGGTGGTGTGTGGATGCAAGAAGGGTTAAGTTTGAGTCTGGGTTTACACTGCTGTATAGACATACCCTGAGTGATATAGTATGACCTGTGAGTTGGTGGATGAGGTAAAGAAACCTAACTCACTAAAAATGAGTAAACATTTGATTAACGTGGCTTTTGCAGTTTTCATGACTTAGTTGTAATTAAGAGTTTTATTGGTTTGTTTAATTCATTAGAGGTAGGGCCATGTGGAGAAATACGGGGGCAAAGGTGAAGGAAATAGTTTTGGGATGTAAGGAGTAGGTAAGGCATGTGTGTGTGTGGTGGGACTTAAAAACTGCCCGAGACACTTTGTTATTTTTAAACAATTGATACTGGTGACATTCTTCCCTCTGAAATAGTCCTTTCCCATTAAAATTTCCTGCTGACTCCAGAGCCTGTGATAATCACATTAGGCTTCTGGTGGGTTAATTAAATTAATTCAATTTTTAAATTATTTAAAAGTGTTATTTCATTTAGCCATTGTGATACAGGTTTAAAAGTGGTTCAAGCAGACTGTCATATTGTACATCAACTTTAGTAATTAAGCCATTAACTGAAGGAAAATTGTTTGATCTTACTAGCTTTTTATTTCTTCCTGACTTCTAATTACCATTACATCAACAACTATAAGGAAAGAAACAAAAGAATAAACCAAAATCTCGTGCAAGTCTCATCCCGCTCTTTCAGACTCCAAAATCAACTGTACCCAGGGAATTTGTTTTTTTACTGTCAGAGGGGAAATGTAATGAACAGCATTGCCATCAGATAACCCCCATTAAATTCGGTGTTAAGTGTTTAAAGATTGTCACTCTTAACTTATTGCGATATTAAAGATGCACCTTACAAGAGCAGAGCTAGCCTTTGCATCCATGCAAAGTCTATAGCCACAGGCCACCCTAATTTGAGGAACTGTAATATGTAAAGAAGAATCTTGCTTTTATTTAAAAATCAAAAAAAAGTTTTGAACCCATTTGTTTGCACAGACAGGTGTGAAAATGGAATCAGTGCAAACTGGCCACTAGTGATGAAATCTAGTTACCACTTTTTCCTTCAGCTTGTCCTAATAAATGATAACTGACCATTGAGATTGAAAGCTTGTTGCCTGTTTCTTTCCTAACATTCATGGGTTATTTACTGTTCCCTTGCAGCCATACAAGCCTAGGCTTTGCAATAAAAGCAAATAAATAAAAAAATAAATAAAATCCTCAGTCGTAAGTCCCTTAATGTTGGAGAACACTACAGAACAAGTTCAGTATCCCTTAGGCTTCCAATGATGGTAATAGGGCCTAGTACTTAAGAGGATTGAGCAATAGACTAATCCTTTCACCCATTTACAGGTAGTAGTATTTTTATTGTTAGGCCAGGACTACACTGCTATTTATGTTATTAAAACATATGTTGCTCAGGGGTGTGAAAAAAGATAGCTTCTCCTGCTGACATAGCTACTGCCACTCATTGGAGGTGGTTTAATTATGTTGACAGGAGTGCTTTCTTCCATCAGTTTAGAGCAGTTTAACAAGAGATCTTACAGCAGCATAGCTGCACTGGTACAGCTGTGCTGCTGTATGCTCTTTAGAGTAGATATAGCCTGAGTCTCTCTGCCAAGAATGAACACATTATTAACAATCCATCTTAAAAATGATAGGAAGGCAACAGCTATTTTAAGGCTGTCTTTCTACAGAAACATGAAACAACACAGAAAGAGTTTGTTGCTGATCTGCAGCTTCTGTTTTCTTTTCTTTATGTATTTGGGAATAATTTAACAACTTATTCTCGCACATCAGTTTTACAGCCGGGTAACTCTATTTACTTCAATGGAGTTACTTCTGATTCACAATGGTGTAAGTGAAAAGAGAATTGGGTCCACAAAATATCAAAACTATGGAAATTTTTTTTAAAAGAAAAGGTAGTTAAAGGCAACTTCTTTTTCTTCCATGTAAGAAAACAATTTTGATTTGTTGCTTTTTTGAAGAGACAAATCCAGCGGGGTTCGTGCAGGAAAAGTTTCTTTTGACCCAAATAAACATCAGTGTCTCCTTATAATGAGAAATCCATATGAATGTCATATGCAATATAAAAGCTTGGCCTTTCAAGCATTGTTTATATTCTTGACATGCAGATGCACACTAATACACCAGCTATAGTACTGCAATAGGAGCATCTTTTCTATTTCTTAATCCAACCTTCTAGAAATGAGAGGCTGACATTAAAACCCTTCAAACAGCTTAGGTTCTCAAGTGGGATTTGTGTTCCACCATGTACTTGTCATTGTAATGGAAAACATTGTGTTAATGTCAGATTTCTAAAGCTAGAAGGGCCCTTTAAAGCAAATGTAATAGTAATTCCAGAAATGCAATAAGCTTTCTCGTAAGGGTGGATTTGAGCTAATCATGTAAAAGGATTGCACAGTATCATTGACACACCCAGTTATTATCTTATTTAAAATATTTACAGTTTTTCAATACCAATAAGGACGCCTTGGAACATCTGTAATAACAGCACATCACTGTGGTACAAGTCAAATATATTCTGATATACAGTTAGGTCTGAATCCTATTATCTGTACCCACACAGTACTTGGGCAGAACTGCCATAGCCTTGCTTGGCTTTTTTAAATAAAAAAAATGCTGGTAGATTTAAATTTATCTGCAACAGTTATCCTGAGGTTATACAGATTTAATGTGGAAATAACTAGCAGTTTGGTGTTTTAAAACTTTCCAAATCCATTAAAATTGCAGCAAAATAAAAAAAAAATCAAGGGTTCTTCCTGCATTGCCACCAGTGCATTTATTTCAATTGTGCAGTGGGTAGTCCCACTGCCTGATGATAATTCTCCACTTGCCAATACCAGTAGGAACATTTTATACACATTGCTCAGGTGTAAATGAACACACAAGGCAGAGGAGAATCAGACCTGAGATTTTAACTGCCAATTCCAAGTCACTACTTTTGTGGGAATGATTTGCTTCCCTTATACCAGGGATTCTCAATTTTTTTTTCTTTCTGAGACAACCTCCCCCCCACCCCCAACATGCTATAAAGCTTGCATGTCCCATTTGTGCACAACAAATGGTTTTCTGTACATAAAAGTCAGTCCAGCATGAAGGGGTAGCAAGCAAGTCAATTGCCTGGGGCCCCATGCCACAGGGGCCCCCATGAAACTATATTGCTCAGTCTTTGGCTTCAGCCCTGGGTGACGTGGATCAGGGTCTCAGGCTTCAGCCCTGTGTGTTGAGGCTTCGGCTTTCTTCCCTAGGTCCCAGTGAGTCTAAATGCTGGCCTTGCTTGGCGGCCCTCGGGTTGAGAACCACTGCCTTATACTACACTTGTAATACCCAGTGTAATTTCAATGGAGTGATTTACAGTGGTGTAAGCAATATGGCTTGGAGTTCTAAAGTACACAGAAAATGCAAGAAAAATGTGTCTCATGCATGTTAACACAGTGCAGTAGAAATCCATCCTCTTTAATGCATTAGTTTGCTTTTAGCTCCAAGCATGAAGCCAGATCAATTCCCACATTTTGCAATGGACAGAGACCAATTACCAACCTTCTTTGTCCTCTTTCCTGCTGTTTAATAGGGCTACAAATAATGGTTTAAAATTACTACCAGCCAAAGGCTTACCCATGTGACCTCCAGCACAGCAACCAAAATGACTTCAGTGATCAAATATAATCTGCATTATGCATGTCTCTGAATGATTTTACAGATGGAATGAGGAGAGGGAAAAAAAGACTAAACATAACTCTAACCTGGAAACAACTATGAGCCAGATTCATTGAGACTCTCCAGCTGTTCTGAGCCACTGTGGAGATGCAGAACAGCTACAACCCTCATCTTACTGGCCAGTGAAGCTGAGTCTGTCTTTGCTGTGCGTTACCAGAGCAGTGCACAGCAGCTGGAGCGTATTGGTGAGTCTAGTCATAAGTGGCTTAATATTATAAAGCTTCATCCTTTTTAATGGATTTTAATTATTTAGATTGAAAATCTGTGAAAATATATACTCTAAATATCATTGTGCAAAACTGATAAAATTCACAACATTTAAAATTAAGGCACAGAACTCCTCCCTAGGCCCTGACTCACTGGTGCAATCCAAGTGCAAAAGGTGTGTAAAACACAGATGGTAGTGTTACCCAGGGTTCTTTCAACCCAAAGCTCTTTTTAACTTTTACTCTGTGTGAGGTGATGTCATGAAATAAATCAGGGGAGACACGGCCATCCAACCAATAGATGGCCGGCACAAACAGGACAACACAAGAGTGCTTTTACCTGAAGCTAAACTTTACTTAGTCTCAAGCACTTACACAGGTCTGCAATAATTTAGTAAAACATTCCCAGCCCTTGATAATTACCGAAGTATCCAGAGGAAAGTCCCACTACCTCAGACTTTTCCCTCTTTATTTATACAAAGTATTACAACGATATGTCCCTCAAAGAAAACAAGCAGTTTCAATAGTCAAGCAAGAGGTTTTCTTCTGATTATTGATCAACTAGATGTGTTTTTTTCCCCCCAGAGTTTGCAAGCTTGAGACCCTGTTAGACACATTCCTGAGGCCACCTCCTGCTCTTCTAAAATACAATAGACTCTCGATTATCCAGGATGCTAGGGAAAAAAATAATTCTGATTAATAAAATCCTGGATAATCACGATCCATAGGAAATGGGGGGGGGGTCACCAGCCACCCTGCACAGGGGAAGAGGGTGTTGCTTCACTGGCTGCCCTGTGCCCTGGTGGGTTGTGGGTTTTTTTTGGTTTTTTTTGTGTTTTTTTTGTGCTTGGGGCAGCAACAAAGCCAGAGCCGGCCCTGTGAGTTACACATATTTTTTTTTTTTTTGACATCCTGGTTAATCCACTTTCTGATTAACCCAGTCCTGGATAATCGAGAGTCTACTGTACATGAATCAACAACTACAACACAATTCTTATCAGGAAGGACGCGGGGGTCAAGCTGCCCTTTCAGTGGCACCCAGAACTCCCTCCCCTCCTTCCTTGGATAGGCTAAGCCTGCTAACTTGGCTGCTTTTAGCAATATACCATAAATCAGAGGGGTAGCCGTGTTAGTCTGGAATTGCAGAAGTGACAAAGAGTCCTGTGGCACCTTAAAGACTAACTAAAGTATTAGAGTATTAAAGTATTAGAGCATAAGCTTTCGTGGGTTAATACCCACTTCGTTGAAGATCTCATCAACACTTTTGCCTTGTAGCTTCTGATCAGTGGCCACTAGTAATGGCATGTTGTACGCCACTAAAGTTACATTGTATGTATCCAACAGGAACATGTAAAAAAATTACTACTAATTCCAATGATATTCCTCATATTAAGAAACAGAAATACACCTGGAATCTGTTATACCTATAAAACTGGAATTAACTTTTTAAAGAGTGGCTTCTGTATAATATATTTAATACAGCATAATACATTTTTTTCTTAATTTCATTCTAGTATTAGTGAAGGCTTGGTATGATTATTATCTATCTTATTTTTGTATTTTGTGAATGTGTTACTCTTTTATTACTATAACATCATATTCAGTACAAATCACAAATGTAAAAAATGCAGAGCCGGATCAGAAGGATTAAAGGATTGACATAATAAAGGGGAAAAACTCATCTCTTTTCACACGTGGCACAATATCAAAAGAAATTGGATACGATAACTAAATACTAGTGGTTTCATTAAGAACTGTTCTCAGTTGACCTTAAAAAAAGGCAGCTAATGTCCTTTAATAATTTGAAAGGTACAGAAGACACAGTAGCCAATATTTTACACCAGCTAAATAAACGAATAAGTGTGGCTTCATGTGCAGCTAATGATCTTTTCCCTGACTTTGCAACATCTTACAACAAAGCAATAAATCTACAATGCACGGCAACTCACTTTTTTGGAGTGTTTAAATCCAATGGTCAGAGTGACTGAAAACATATATGGATTATTTCAGCTAGAGATCAAAGGGGGTCAAACCAGGCCAGCGGTTTGCCAAATTTGAAAAATAAGTACTCATTCTGCAACAATCTAGAAAGAGAAAGGAAAATGTTGTGGTTATAGCATGGTACTGGGACTCAGGAGATCTCGGTTCAATTTCTAGCTATGCTTTTGTGAGATGTGTCTTAGTTTTGCTCATCAACATTTATAGCATTATGGCAATTTTTTGAGACGCATGGTAAAATTTTCAAATTTGCCTATGTAACTTAGCAACTTAAGTCCCATTTTCAAAAGTGAATTTGGCACCTAAATTTCATTGAAGATCAAAGACAATTTTAAAAGTAGACAGGGTCAGATTTTTAAAGGTATTTAGGTGCCTAGTGTGATTTTCAAAAGCACATAGGCATCTAATTCACATTGAAATCAATTGTATGGGTGCTTATCTACATCTTTAGGCATCTTTAAAAATTTGCCATTTTTGGAAAATTTACTCAGTTCCTGTCATAGAGCTTTTCAGTCAACGGGCTAAATCCAGCAAGAATAGTGCAGGGTGTTCTGATTTATTCTCCATGGGTTACTTTGCAACAGCCAAACACAGGCCACGTTAGCGGAGATTTACTGCATGTGGTGGTAGGAGATATTTATACCTCTGGCTTGTGGGGGTGAAAGGCAGTATTCATGTCCACCAAGCTGTAACTCCCACCAATAGGAGCCTCTACAGAAAGACACTGAATCATCATTAGACAAGTCTCCTTTGGCATTTTCACTGCCTATTCTTGTCAGAAATTGAATGCATGTGATCTTTCCCTTGGAAGTGAAGCTGAGTTTCCTTTCTGACCAAACATTGTTTCCTCTTGGTGAAGTTCCCATCTCCAGGGAATCCCATCACCATTTTTACTAGTGTAAGATGATATAAACCTTCGAATGATGAGTACATCAGCCACATCTTCAATGCTTAATATTTGTTTTCTTTTTTCATATTTTTACAAAGCAAACCAAAATACTAGAGATTTGTAACTGTCAGCAATAGGGTGACCAGATGTCCTAATTTTATAAGGACAGTCCTGATTTTTGGGTCTTTTTCTTATATAGGCTCCTATTACCTCCCACTCCTGTTCTAATTTTTCACACTTGTTGTCTGGTCACCCTAGTCAACAGAATACCATTTAGATCTCTGTTACTGAAGAGGTGAGGCAATTTCCAATAATGTTTCCACGACTTCCCAAATTTCCATATTTAATTCCAATTCTTTTTACAGTTAAAGCAATTAAAAGAAACCCTAGTTCTCCATACTCCTTGTAGCAACAGTGACTCTAGATTCATTCCTGACAATCATTTTTCATAGAAATAAAAAGCCATAATCTCTTTGTAGAAGGAATATCACAGCAAGTTACATGGTCTGATCAGCAATAAAGGAAATAATGTACCGTATAAGTTCCAAGACTCTGAAGGGAATCTCCACTGAATTCAAGTGCCAAGATTGAAGCTAATTAAATTAGCCATTAATGATGGTTGACTGAAGAACTCCAATAAGTGTCTCAGAAGAAATGAAGCACCAAAAAAAAAAAAAAATGGCCAACTGGAATGGAGGAGAAGTTTTTTTAATGTTAGAAAAACTTTTGTAGTGCTTTACAATGTGGAAAAGCTGATTACTGTGTGGAATATTAATGTTTAGACTTCAACATTCAGAACATTTCCTTGAAGGCGGTCATTGTCAGTAAAGGCAGAATAAATTGAATGGTAACCAAATTTGTGAATCTGTAAAAATCATAAACATTGTACATTTGAGAGGCAGGATGGTCTTGTGGTTAAGGCACCGGACAGAAACACAAGGTTTGTCTTGATGGTAGGGTAATGCACCCTGCAGACATGTGATGTCTAAAATACACTAATGTGTTACAAATTATTTTGTTCAGATGGATTCTGCAGTGAAGTGCTGTTTCAAACAGTGATACTTCAAAACATGTTAGGGAAGCCTCAATGTGCACCAGCAGGGTTTACATACACAAACTCATGCACAATGTGTTAGTGTTTGAGCAGAAGGGTGTATGGGGACCTTGGCCCACCCAACTCCCGCCCTGGTTTCAGCTCACGGCCTTAGAGTACCAAGTGCTTCTGGCAAGGGGGCTGGCCCTGGCATGGCTCTGCCTAGCAGGAGGCAGGGAGTGCTTCCTCCCGTCCTCCTTGGATGGAGGCCACTCTGCCGCAATAGTGTGAAATGTTTAAATAAATAATTCCTTTCATTATGAGGACAGAAACCGAATGTGGTAAGAACACTGAATTCCTAGAATTTATGACTTAGAACAGAAATGGAAATACCAGCAACAACATGAGAGAACCCAAGATTGTGAGATTTTCTGCTCAGTTTTACAGGTTTGAGGTGATCAGATGGCTTGTTTCACTGAAATCACTGGTGAGTACGTGTTACCTATCCACCTCCACATCCAACCCACAGAGTATATTAGTTTGTTACAGCCTCTCCTAGCTTTAGCTCAAGCTATAGCAACTCACACTTTTAGCTCTAGAAGTTTCCAGTGCTATCCTCTATGTATGAACCAAAATGACAGCCATTACATCAGCACATGCATTTTTGAATGGACATCCAAACAAGACCTTAATGCTGAACTTTATGAGTCTTGACAAGACCAAGTTCTGCAACCATTCTCCAGTTTCTTCCAGTGGTTTCCAAACATTCACAACAAATTTACCAGTTTACCAAACCAAGATATTGTTTAACCAGATCTTAAGTATAAAGCAGCATAACTCCACTAGCTGGAATGGGTTAAGAGAAGTCACAGCTATGGACAGATAAGAAGAAAACAAACAGAAAAATGAATAGAACAGAGGAAGACATTCACTTCTTTTAGCCCTTCCTCCTCCCGCAGAAGTGGGGAGAAGTTTAGATCTTTACTGCTGGGTGGCCCAATTTCATGAGGCATGCAAATAGTTCCTTTCTGTTTCTAGTATGTGTGAGTTTTTCGAGCTTCAGGTAAAAATCAGAGCAGAGAGGAAAGAAAGAAATATGCATTATATTCTTCTGAATTTGCTCAGGAGCACTTAAGCTATGTCCATTCCTCTCTTTAGCTCTCTCTCTTCTATTAGCCAACGGGATGGGAGCACTAAGAGCTATATCCACCAAACGGCATTTTTTAAATCCAAAGCCAGTTCAACAGTGTCAGAGCTGCAGGGTGCCATCTTCCTTTCTCCTATAGTTTTTCTACAAAGAACATGCTATTTTTTAATACATAAACCCAAAGACTGTATCTGCTTATGGCATTACTGGGAGTTCTCAAAGTGCGGAATGCCTCTCAAAGTATTTTTCCTTTGTCTGGAATGAAAGACGGATCAGGAGATGCATTTCTCATTTGATTTTCTTTAGCTCTTGCACTTTGAATTTTGGTCAAGTGCTGGTCTATTCTGCTCATGCTTTTAACAGTTTTGCTCTGTTGTGAGGATAAATACATTAAAGATTATGAAGTGCTACTGATGAAAAAGTTCTATATAATGGGTATTATTAAAATTTACTGTAATTCCTTTACCAAAAATGGCTAATATTCCTGATATTTCCTTTGCTTCAGAACCTAGCATTGTTAAAGGGACAGCAATAAAAAGAGCTCATTAAGACTGCAAAGTCCTGAGAGTAACAAGTCAGGAGAAAATACTCCACATGAACAAACAAAAAAGCCAAACTTAGAACCATAAACACCATTGATTAATATACAAAGAAAAAAAAATGAATAAACTGTATGTATGCACACACATAGAATTGTGATACAGTTATGGCTGCAGGCACATATCAATATTTTAAATGCATATTGACATTCAGAAATACAAAATTAAAAACAACCTGCCAGACCAACTGCCCTGTGCGCATAAAGACCAATGTTAGAAACTCAGGGGACGCAAATGCAGAATTAAGGTTGCACCTCTGTGAGAAAGCAGTGAGACTGCACATGTATACAGATGCCAGCCTACCATTTTCCCTTCTTTGCATGCATAGTGTTGAAAATATCGGGATTAGTGCTATGGTTCAGGGACAAAAGGTATGATAGTTTTTTACATGTAGAAAAGGAGACAATTCTGTAATAGTGTGCACCTTTCTATGTTGCGCTGAGGCCAATAGCATTAGAGTAAATACCTTCAGCTCCTAACCTCTCTTAATTAACAAGAAGCAGTTAAGATGGTAACTGGGGTATCTAGGAGCCACTCGCTTATGGCCTGTCACAACAGGGCTAGCCCTGCTGCAGGTGGGCCAAGCATTCTCTCTCACACATTGGGTGCCCTGGTGCATGCTCAAGTCTTATCCCTTCCAGGGTGTCAGAGCACAAAACAGAAAGGAAAACAGCACATTCAGAATCCAGGTCATCTATGGGTTTGATGGGAGGACCCTCACTTTTTTGGACCAGGTAGCTTGTCCCTTTTTATCAGTTTTCCTAGATCTAGTCATCCCATCCTCCTACATCTCTTCCAGGTAAGAAGATTTCCATATCAATGAACTGGCAGAGCTCTGCTGTCCTTTCTGTTAAGCCCAGAACTGGGCAAGGTCTCCTCATTTTAGTTCTTCACTCCACACATCACATTAGCTGCAGATGTACTGGGGCAAGGTCAACAAGATCTCCTTATCCCCCTTGTTGCCAGTGTGGAGCAGAGACGTCCAGCCACAACCATTCAAAAAAAAGTAGTTTTCTTTTTACCATCAACAACGTACAGTGTTCTAGAATAACTTCAGACTTTTAACTGACCACAACACTGGTATTGACTCCCTAGACTGAAGTAGGAGCTATTAGTTTAAATCAGTTATGTGATGATGGAATCTTCTTCTGTTCCCTGGAGTTTGCGAATTATTTAATCTTGGCAGAGAGAACTGGCAGTTCTTAGAACTCCATTTGGCAGTCAAACAGCAAACTAATTATGGTTGGGACTCCATCCCACCACAACTGACACACCTGTTTCTATTGGAAATTTTAGACAAAATAGGGAGCATTGTGTGTGTTGTTTATACATTCCTCTTTGTGCTCCTCTGAAATAGCACAAGACAAATATAGAAACCTTTCACGTTCATGAGAAAATATGGTGCAGAATCTATATCATCAATAGGTCAACCACATATCTGAGGCTGAGATTAAATCAACAGAAAATTATATATAGAACTTAATGGAACCTGGCAGAATACACAAACTCAGTATCTGTGATAACAGTAATAAGTCCTGGGGTCAATAAGGACTTGGCAAATGTGTTAGGGTACTGCTGTCCTGTAGTTCTGTCATTTGTGATAAAAACAAATAGTAATATGAATATCATTTTATGCTTCAGTCTCTCCATGATAAAATTTGCTTAGCTACTGGATTGGTATAATGTACTAGCTGGTAGTAATGCATATGAAGTGTTCCTGTTAAAGACGAATGATTGCCAAAGACTGATTGGAAGCCACCTACAAAACCTTAAATCCAACAGAAGAGTAATCATGCCTGAGCAAACAAGTGAATGGTTGATCTAATATAATAAACCCTGTTTCTTGGAGGAAGCATATGACCTGTTTCTGGAATGAGAAAACTGATTGATGGAGTTATAATGTGACCCTTTTGCCATGGGCTGCTGACAATTATAAGGGTTAAGTTCAAATATCTAGGAATTCCTCTGAAAACTGACTAACACCAGCAGCTCAAAGCTCCTCTCCAGGAACCTGGGAAAATATAAATACCTTGCATAGCACTCTTAACAGGTACTTCTGCATTCACAAGTGGTGTGTGTGCACAAGTGTGTGTGAGAGAGAACACTTTATTAGAGGACAAGAGAACACAGCAATGGTATGTGAGCCAACTGAACACCAAATAAACCAGGGATGTTCTTGGCATCTTTGATAGTAGACCCTGAACTCAGTCACCCACCCACCAGTGTGAAGGTTTGATAATCAAATGTCCCATTAACATATCATTTTGCCTTTCTGCCTAAACCTTACTAATGCTACACCTCACTCGTGTTTTGGTGTCAGTAGTCTCACAAGTCAGGGCTGTCTGAAAAAGGTGCATCTTTAAGCCCTAGAAGAAGTGCTAACTGGTCTGGTCTTAAGGCACCATCATTCCAGCCAACAACAGTGATTTAAGTTTTATTGGGGCTCTGCAGGAGGGCCCCTACTACAGTTCACTCAGAGCAGTTGCTGTGCTCTGCAGCTTCAGCAAAGTCTTTTTTCACCACCGCCTCTGACTGTGAAGCAACCTCTATCTTGTCTCCTCCCAAAGTCTTCAGTGAAGGGAGATCAGAACAGAGACACCTTGCCACAAGGTAAGTACCCTTTTCCTTTCTCCCTGTTCAGTCCCACTACCCTGCCAATTCAGAGTTCTTGTACTGTTCTGCTGTCTTGCCAAAGTGTCATGCTATGGCATGGCTCCCCCCAGGCACCCTCTTGTGGCCTGGTTAGCTCTGCAGAACCCTGCTGTCAACCTCCCCCTCCTCAAGGCTCCACAACAATGTTCACAACAGAGCAGTCTCAGAGACTCTTCTGGCAGGGCTCTGTTTATATTCTGAGGGCAGGTCTTCACTACCTGCCGGATCGGCAGGTAGCAATCGATCTTTTAGCGATCGATTTCTCGCTTCTCGTTAAGACGCGAGAAATCAGTCGCTAGCAGCACCCCCGTTGACTCCGTAACTCCAGCTTGCCACGAGGCACAAGCTGGAGTCAACGGGGGAGCGTGCCGCCTCCATGAGGACGGTAGGTAAGTCGGCTGAAGGTACACCGACTTCAGCTACATGATTCACGTAGCTGAAGTTGCGTATCTTCAGTCGATCCCCGCCCCCTCCCGTGAAGACCAGCCCTGAGAATCAACACATCATAATGAGAACATCATAGAGCAATTGTCCTGCTGGCCTTTCTTCCCTCAGATTCTTTTCTCTGAGGCCTAGTGACTGGTACTCCCTGCAACTCTCTTAGCTCCCTCCTCTTCCACTTCCTGCTGCTCTTTGTAGGCAATCTGCCCCACTCCTGCTCAGGTATGCCTCCTCAGTAGCCAGTGTTGACTGAGCCCCAGGCCCTCAAGAATTCATTTACACAATGAGTGACAGCGTCTCAAACCCTGGGGAGCTCATAGGACTTGTGCTACAGTGCTAAAATACATGTGTAGATGTTGCAGCTCAGGCTGGAGCTTGGGCTCTGAATCCTAGGGGGGGCTCAAATTCAGAGCCTGAACTCCAGCCTGAGCTGCAACATCTACACCATTTCACTACTGCAACCAGAGATGAAGTCTGTTGATGCAGGGTCTGAGACTCACTGACTCTTGCTGTGCAGACATACCTTAAATGTGCATGCCACATGCAAACAAACTCTTCCTGTAGCCATCCTTTCTCCTGTTCACTAACAGTAGAGAGCTGTAGCTTTTGTCTTTGTGGAATTCTGATTTAGCAGCTTATGAAACAGCTCTTTTCCACTCTTTGCACTGTTCAGCAACAGATCATCATAGCAAGCTCCTTTGACAAGTGATTTGGGGGCCCTCAGTTTTTGATGCTGTACTTGAGACATCTGTAAAGGGGTCTGGTTTTCAGAGAAGTTTAGCACATTCTGAAGCTCAGGCCTAGTTTAAAGTGTGTCCAAGATGGGTATTGAAAAACTGAGGCACCCCAAATCACTAGTCACTTCTGCACATTTAAGCCTTAATATTTCATCATTTTAACTCTTAGGGCAACTTTGCTGGACCACTTTCAACTCCTAAGAGTGATGGAAATCCTCTAATAATGGTAACATTGTCTTAATCCTGTTCTGAACTGGAGAGTAAATTGACAATTATCAGATTCTTCAGAGAAAGACTATAATGAATAGGTATATATGCTGATAAACTAGGAGCTAGTTTATATTATTTTATTCTTAATATTGAAAATATTAAACTTGATGATCATCATTTTCAACATAAAATCTCAGTTTTAAGACCTGTCCTTAATTGCCAGTCTAAAATGCCTTTCAAATTTCATAACAACTGAAAAAGATTTGGGTGACTTACCAAAATTCTTCCGCAGTGAAACACCTAAATTAGAATTATGTACATTACTTTTTCAATACTTGTGAAACGTGCTTTTGCTAAAAAGACTAAATGGTAGAAGCCAACTTCTTTGCATAGTAACATAAGATGTTATGTATAGAGCTTGTTGGAAAAACTTATACAGAGCCTCTCTCTCTGTCAGAATATACCTGAAAGTTATGAACACATTTACAGTGTACATTGAAAGTTCACCATTATATTGCGTTCATCTTATACTATTTCAGTATCTGTTTATCTTTATTTTGTAACTGAGGTATGTCAGTAACAGTACAGAGTCTAGTTTTATAGACTGTATACAATCTCACATGCAAAAAAATTAATAGAGTTTCACATCTGTAGTATATTGTGTACAACTCCTCAACTATACTAGAGCAACGGCATTTACAATGACGGAATAGGCTGCAATATTTTTAAGAGATTTTTAAAATAGGTACAGCAATTTCTTCCTAGCAATATTTCAACATTATATTGATTGACAACCCTTTGCAATGTATATTTACATGATTTACATTGCAATGCTATATACGAGGTGGCTAGGAATTGAATAGGAAACTACACACAATGTACACTGAATAGTAACTGTCACTTGAATTTCACAGCTAAAGTTTCTTGATGATAGTAACCTTAGAATTAAAAAATGATTTTTATTGACTTTGTGAGGAAAAAAAGTAACTAGTGCTAGTTGATCCAATTATTAATCACTAAGCCCTGTTTAGATTATAAGTATTCCAAGAGGTAAACTTGACCTACAGTATATTTTACATATATAATCAGTATAAGACAGAAGCCAGTGGAGAAATATTAGAATGTAAGTGACATATTAAGACATTCATGACTTATTTAGAATTTAGGCAGCTGCAGTCTGAATTAGCTGAAGCTAATGGAAGATACTTTAAGGCAGACCTATGGAAATTACATATATATATATATATATATATATATACATACACACACACACACACACACACATACATATGAACCCTAGTGGTTTGCGAAATGTTACAGGGGGTTTGTCAGGGTTCCTTCCCCACTCCGAACTCTAGAGTACAGATGTGGGGACCCACATGAAAAAGAACCCCTAAGCTTATTTTACCAGCTTCGGATAAAATGTCCCCAGGCATAAGCTTCTCCTGTACCTGGAGAGTTAGGCTGCCACTGCCAAGCGTACTCCAAGAACTAGGGGCAGGGCCATTTGGAGCCTCCCTTTCCCCAATATCCCCCCAAGCCTACACACGCTTCCTGGGAAAGGCATGAGAATAAATCCCTCACCAATTCTTAAACGTGAGCCTGATCCAACCCTGGATCTCCACAATGGAAAAAGCAGTCAGATTCTTAAAAGGAAGATTTTAATTAAAGGAAAAAAGAAAGAAACAATGTACCTTGATAAAAATCAGTGGAAAAACATTTTATAGTCACAAAAAGCATCAAAGGAAAAAACCCACACCACAGAGGAATTCCCCCCTCTTCTGAGTTTTAAAGTTACAGAAAAAAACATAGGGATATTCCCCCTATAACCTGAGAAATCCACAAGGGAGAAACAAATATAAAACTTAAACCACCTAGCCTGGCTATTTACTTACTCCTTGTGGTGCTTAGAAATATAGAATTAGATGGAGAGAAGAAAGCCCCAGAGTGAACGAAAATAAACAGACAAAGCACACAGACTAAAGCTTCCCTCCCACAGATTTGAAAGTAACTTTGGTCCCCATTGGTTCTTTTGATCAGGAACCAACCAGGTTTTTTTTAGCTTCTGAACCCCTTACAGCTAAGCAGGAATTCTAGGCTACTTTATGCTTATGACAGAGTTCTTGGGAAAAAAATCCCTAATGGTGGACAGAGCTGTCCCTAGGGACTCCAGCATGGCACCAGCAGCCTGGAGCACCTGGACTTCCAAGAGCTAAGCAGATCAAAGCAAGCATATCTGTCACACTGAGGAGATGTCAACTTCAAGACTCCTTATAAGAAATGGAAAGAGAGGTGGATATTTTTTTCTGATTTAAAAGTTAAACAAGCAGCTAGTATTGTTTTGAAGTACAAAATTAAGCTTTGTTGTAACCTGTATTGTTTGCCTGGACCGCTCAAGACCTGAATGCTTGTGTAGGAGGAACTCTAAGTTGGCTTCTTTAATACCTTCATGATGTTTCACATTTGATACTCCTTGATGAAACATACGAGCCTTTTCTTATAACAGGCTTATTCAATATGATACAAGCTACAAAAGTGAGATCTTGAAGAGTGTTGCCATTTTCATAATGTAACAACAATACTGTAATGATAATTAATAATAAATAGTGTGTAATAAACATGCCACGTCACCAGAGCATTTAAAACACATTCTTATATCTCCACTGACTTCACTACATAAACATTACAAGGCTTAAAGGGGCATGTAGACATTAGCTTATGTAGAAGTGTTTGCACATAAGTCCACCCATAAATTTGAAGGATCATAATGTTGCACATAAAGTAAGGCCAACTAGATGCACAATTCAAATCTTACTCAGTGGTTCTGGTGTGGAATTATCTACTAATTATAAATGTTGCCATATTTCAGGTAGGAAAGAGATGGCGAGTTTTAAATGAAATATTTTGGGCCAGATCCTCTGCTACATTTTTCTACTGAAGTGAATGGAATAATAGCAGCAAAGGATTTGGCCTTTTGTCTTTATTTTCTGTAGAAAGCCCATATTTTATAAAACCTATAAGACTGAAACTAATGTAAATTATCTACCATAATATTCATTCATATTTTATGCTATAGAACCTATTGTCACCAAACCAAACAAAAAATAACCCTTGACAAATATTTACTTCATACATTTCAATTCATATATTTTAGTAAAGATGATTTTACAGATGGAGGAAAAAATCAATTGAGCAAAACTTTATTTAGCCTCATTTATAGCTTTGCTTGTCTTGATGTGTAATTTGATATAATCCATCTATCAAAGACATGTTGGCAAAAGGTGAGATTCAACTGTACATTTTTAAAAAAGTTTAATCTTACCTTTTCATAACTGATTGAAAAATATTGACTTGGCTCCTATTTTACGTAGGGAAAAAGTAGCTTTTAGTAGGTCGCTCAGGCTGAAGTTACTTTTTTAAAAAAAATTGGAGTAAAATTTCCAAGAGTGCCCAAGTGGCTTAGAAGCCAAAGTACCATATTCAAAAGGGACTTAATATTACTGCAAGTCATAGGCTCCTACAGGTCAGATTTACAAATTTACACCTAAAGATACACATAGGCACCTAGAAGGATATACAAAAATGCCTAAGAAAGTTAGGCACTTAACACCGATAGAATAGGCACTTCTGTAAATCCCACTAAGTGTTTCTAAATCTCTTTAGAGGCCTAAATACTTTATAAATCTGGCCCAAAGTGCCTATGTCATGAAAATAAGAGTTGGAACCTATTTCATTTAGGTGCTATTGAAAATTGTAGCCCAAGTCTCAAAACAACAACAAAAACCCCCATAAATACAACTTTAAAATGTATTGCCAAATGGGCAAGAATAACGTAGTAAGAGTCTAACATCTTAATATTAAACAGTTTTGAATAAATCATGTAAAGGACTGAACATAATGTTGTTCTACAGTCCATATTAAAATAGATATTTGACTTTGAAACTATGAATGCATAGGCAAACAGGCATAACGAACGAGTATGTAGATGCAGATGGCTTTTTAAAATATGAATGTGTAGGCAAAACCCAGGCATGCTGAACAATGTGCATGTGCATGCAGATGGCTTTTTACACACATCAGACGAGGAAAACTTTGTAGCACCTTAGAGACTAACCAGTTTATTTCAGCATAAGCTTTCGTGGGCTATAGCCCACTTCATCGGATGCATAGAATGGAACAGAAGTAAGATGCATTTATACACACAGAAAAAAAAAAAGGTTGTACATTAGCATACCAATTCTAAGAGGCTGGGCCATTATCAACAAGAGAAAAAGGTACCTTTTGAAATGGATGTCTGTGTCTGACAGAAGAGATACAACTATTGAAGGTAAATTAACCAGACAGCCCCCCAACCTGAAACACATACTCACCAGCAACTGCACACCACTCAACAAGCATACTAACCCAGGTACCTATCCTTGTAACAAAGCCCGATGCCAACTCTGTCCACATATCCATTCAACTGACACCATTATAGGACCTAATCACATCAGCTCGACCATCAGAAGCTCATTCACCTGCACATATACCAATGTGATATATGTCGTCATGTGCCAGCAATTCCCCTCTTCTATGTACATTGGCCAAACCGGCCAGTCTCTACGCAAAAGAATAAATGGACAGAAATCTGACATCAGGAATCATAACATTCAAAAACCAGTAGGAGAACACTTCAATCTTCCTGGCCATTAAAGATTTGATGGTGTCAGTTCTGAAACAAAAAAACTTCCAAAACAGACTCCAATGAGAAACTGAGGAACTGGAATTAATTTTCAAATTGGACACAATTAACCAAGGACTAAATAGGACTTGTGATTGGTTCGCTCATTGCACTAATTGATTGCATTTCCCTAGTTAATTTACCTTCAACAGTTGTATCTCTTTTGTCAGACACAGATATCCATTTCAAAAGGTACTTTTTTCTCCTGTTGATAATGGCCCATCCAAATTAAACAGCCTCTTAGAATTGGTATGCTAATGTACAACCTTTTTTTTTTTTCTGTGTGTATAAATGCATCTTACTTCTGTTCCATTCTATGCATCCGATGAAGTGGGCTATAGCCCACGAAAGCTTATGCGGAAATAAACTGGTTAGTCTCTAAGGTGCTACAAAGTCTTCCTTGTCTTATTTACGGATACAGACTAACACAGCTGCTAATCTTAAACTTTTTTACACACAGTTTTTGTATCTTAAGAAATCCAGGTTGACATACTACAATAACCTGAATTTCAAAATATGAATTGTTCAGCATTTGAGTGATATTTTCTTTGAAGAATTTAATATTCCAGTGACTTCTGAATCCAAATCTGAACTGTCTCCAGTTCACACTAAGTAGTGTAGAGGGTAAGCTCACACCTTTTTCTTAATCTTTCTAAATGGTTTAATGAGCTGCCACGTTTTGTTTGATGGAATCCACAGAGCTGGAGATTAGAACTTTTTTTTTTGTCTATTCATTCTTCAAATTATCTCTTACATTTTACCCACCACGGTCCATTCTATTGTCTTCACCTGGGCTGAATATGCAGTGTTTGTTTAGCTTGAATGGTCTCTTTTACTTTTCCATTAATCATTTTTTTCTAACCTTGGTTTTCTGCTGAGTCGGCGCATACATTCAGAGACTCAGTGTGATATAGGCAGATATGACTGCAGAATCAAGGATCTCAAAGTTCAGAATTTGGTGGACTGTTTAGCAGTTGGTTAAACCCTATTCACTGACTTTTCTCTTCCACATAACTTGTATGAAGTTTTTCCCCTAATTTTAGCTATGAGAGATTAAAATCTAGGGTAAATCTCAGTCTAAAAGGTCAATGAAATTTCACTTCTTATATTCTTGTTTCTCTTGATCAAGACTCTAGGGATTTCAAAGGAGTGGGTCCTCTTCTCTTCCCTCCTCTCCTCCTGACATTTTGGAGAAATTATTTCCTATCAGATAAAAAAAAACAGTTTTGGATGTCCAATTATATTGTCCAATTTATCCATCAGCTCTATTGAAAGAGTGAGCTCAGACTTTCAAGGAGCAACTTTAATTTGGACCTTCATTGGCAAAATTACAGAGGAACACAGAAAGCAAAAAAAACACATTTTGACATTGTAATCTTTGAAATATGATGAAGAGGTTTATTAAGAGTAAGAGCTCGTCACTCATTAATTATCCTGTCTTTTCTCTTTCCTGAAAGCATGCAGCATATTAAAATGTTATATTCTCAGTTATTCTTTTCCTCCCAAGTCTCTGGAGAGCAGAGTTCTGATAGCTTAACTACAATCAAGCTTTGCTACTAAAAATATGCTTTCCATTAAATCATTACAAAAATAAAAATAAAAACAAAGCTGGCATGAAATTAGGTTACACAGTATGAAATTATTTACAGCATTCCATCAGGTTTTTCATCAGGGAAAGTTACTGTGTTTGAGAGGATAGGAATTTATGCAGCTTTACTGTATTACATCTGGAGGTTGACAGCTGGTTATTATGTATACCTAATTTACCTAAGCAGTAAATACCACAAATAGAGAGCTCTATTCACCTAAGGGTGATGGTTCAATAGGTTTAATACTTTATGCTGAAAATAAAATGAGGAATAAATTATGAGCAAACCTTTCCACACTTCAAGAATGTACAATGCCCCACAGTGTAAACAGACTAAATGAAGCATCTTTGATGCATTATAAAGCTGGTAATAAACCTGATCCCTCAATATTTTGCAAAACAGTTGTAATAAAATTAAGTATGTTTAAACCTTATACCAATCCCACGATAAATGTCAAATATATTTTAGATATCAAAATTAATCAACTGCAGGAAAGTAATTGTTTGCTACCTACAAGGATGGGGAAAATTAAATTAATTAGCTGATACTCTGTAGAAAAATAATGGCGCAAAAAGAAAAAAAAAGGAAACCTCAACAGCTTTACTAACACCTGTTACTAGATTGTTCAGAATTTAGTGTCATATGGACTTGCAAGTCATTAACAAGCAGATTAATCAGAAAGTTAGTAAGAGTGACCACTGTTCAAAATTAAATTTTCTCTCTGATATTCTCTATACTAATAATGTCTGAAACAATCAGTGCATACCGATCTCCGGGAGATGAGATTTCAGCAGAAAAACAATTAGAGGTTATTCAGTCTTTCATAAGCCGCATTCATTCATTATTTAATTTCTCTTGGCATGCACTCTTTTCTTTCCTAATAATTATAGGGTTTTTTTTTTCTTTTTCACCTGAACAGCACATAGCTGTATTATGCACATTGTTGTAACAGCATAGCCTCTGTCTCTAACAGGCAAATTATTTTTTTTTATGAAAAAAGACAAGAGCTATCACCTTGAAACCAGTACACAGCAATGTATTAGCCAAAGAGCAGAAAACGAACAATTCTTTGGAGTTTATGTACAGCCAATTCTCATTAAAGTTAATTTAAAAGACTGAATGACAAAGAACAATTTAAATCCCACCAGTTAGGATCCTAGGGCAAAACTTACTGTATTGTAAGACGGAATAATAATGTTTTGCACATCTATAGCACCTTACATCATAGTAGCTCCAGCCACTTTGCAATCATTAATAATTTAAGTTTTACAAAGCTCCTATGGGGAGATAACTAATCATAAAGGGACTACAAAGAAAAGAAAGGCAACTCTTAAGTTGGGAAGCTAAATGACTAGAGTAATATTCTTCAGATACTAGTTTCTATCATCATCAACATGGCCAAGGAATGGAGAACAACATGGAAAGATATTATTTTGCATTACTACTAGCTGTCTCATTGCAAATGTGTAACTATTATTCATAGCCAGAAGAAATCTGGTTGGGAATTTTCTGTCAGACAATTATTCTGACATAAAATGCAGTTTTAACAAAATTAAATTTTTCCATAGAAAAAATTCAAAATTACTGAACATTTTCTGGTGGAAAACATTAAATGAAACAATTAAATATATTTATCTAAATAAATACATTCTTATTGAAGTTGTAATTTGGGCCCCATTCTTTTCTATGGATTGGGGTCTCTGAAGGATCTCCTCTCCCGTATTGCAATCCATCACTCACAGAGGAAATATGCATAATAGAATTCACTTGTCTCTGGCTGAATCATAGAATATGTAGTGTAGACAGGAGACCAACTTATATGATAATATGAAGGCATCAGACTTCTGAAGTACAATTCCCGCAAGGCAGTATGCCCCAATACAAATTGTAGGTTAATATTGAGCTCACTCTAAATGAAAGATTTCAGATTAGTTCAACAAGTAGAAATGAATCATTTGACTTTGGAATGTCAAAATGTTTTGTTAAAAATAGTGAAAATAAGTAAGGGTTTTGAAGTTTCCAAATAAAAGTTATAAATAATAGTTCATTCTATAAAAAAAGATATTTCAGCTTTTCATTCTGATTTGGGACAAAAACAAAATGATGAAATGTTGGAATTCCCCATGGGATGGAAATTTTCCATTTTGCTTAGCTCTAATATCCAAGCTGAAAGTAAAGGAATACTAAACTACTTTAATTTTTCAGTGGGGAACTAATGTTTTGTGATATAAGTGTCTCAGGTTTCCAACATTTTGAAGCATTAAACTGTTGTCAAGCATTTTAAGCAGGCATTTTAATTTATTTCCCATTTGCACAGTGTGATGATCCCAAATGAACTGTTCGTCCTTCTGTTTGTCAGCCATATGCAGGTAGTGGGAGATGAAAGCCATCTATATCCATAGCTGCTGGAACTAAGAGTGTTGGTGCATCTCCTGACTTGAATTAGTAATTGCAACCCAAATGCATGGTTTCCACTTTCAGCACCCCTATTGTAAAATTGTCCCAGCACCACTGTTTATATCTTTAAATCTGGAGATCAGACATGCTGCTTTTCAACTACTACCTGTCATGGCCACCCAATCTCACCCTAAAAAGAACCCAAACTCGATGGCTCAATTAAAATAGCCTTATACACGTATTCTATTATTCTAATTATCCACACTAGCGTTTATTTACAGACATATGATCTTCTTGAAAACTAACCCCGAAAATATAATTTATGTAATGTATTTATTTTAAATGTGCTAATAAGGTTTCAAGGTTATTAATGTCAGAGGATGAAGTTTAAGGGAGTTTATAAACTATGTTTTAGAGGAGGATGCTTCTGTTTTCTCATGAAGCATAGAATGTAAATAGAACTATGCCTAAATAAAATGTTTATTAAAAATGCTTCTTGCAGCAATGTTTAGTGATATTGTAACACTTTCAACTCTCACTGAAATCTGATAAGCATCTTGCAGCATTAAGGCCAATGAAAGTTGGAGGAACCAGGACCTCCACTTTTTTGCTCTGTCATAGATATGAGGGTTACAAAATATTTCACAGTAACTAGCCAAATATTTCCATTTGCTGATATGATGGTACTCCTAGTTAGAGCCCTTGTAATACTCCATACAGTTCTTCATCTTCCTTGGAGTTTTGAACCCAAGCATTTGTAGACCACTATTATGCCTGTCCTTTCACCTTTGTCATCATTTAGCCAAATTATACACATTTCACCCTTTCGGTGCTTCCTCATAAATCACTCCTTCAAGCACTTAATCATTTTTGTTGTTCTTTCTGTCTTTCTATATGTTGTATAATAAAAATCATGGCAACAGTGAGCGAAAATATTTTGTGAAAGGAAATTGGGTGATTTTCCCTCCTTTTTACCGTGAACATTTCCTTCCTTTGCTTGGCTTAAAATATATACTTATCTCATTTTTGAGGCCCTGACTCATTGTTTTCAACACCTGAGGCTACCAATACAGTTCACCTGAGGGGCAACAAAGAGGAGTACGATATTACCTTAAAGACTAACATTTATTTAGGTATAAGCTTTCATGAGTAAAAAACCCAACTTCTTCAGATGCACCTATTTTAGTGCATTATGTTGATATGGCATTTATTTTTGTAAAGTGTAAATACATATTTACTGTACATAGCATACTAAAATTGCATTTTGGTTACATTTTTTGTCATTAGTTTTATTAAAATTACATTTTATATTTAGGTAGATTGGAACATAACTATTTCTGTATAGACCAGAGTTAATATGCATATTTTAACAAATGTGTACGTATTGTTACTAATGGATTAGAACAGATGCATTGGAGCCTTTCAGATCTACCAGGTACATCATTCCCTTTGGAAATAGCTGTTGTGGAAACAAAATTAAAGGAATTTGAATGTAGGCTTCTCAGTTTTGTCAAGACAAAGCGGAAGTCAGGCTAACCCTTAACTTTCATAATGTGAGATTTGTGAAAGCAGGGTTGTGCTTAAAGTGCGTGGGAAAACAGCTAAGCAGAGTCGATATGACCTGGCCTTAAAGATAACAAAATGTTGAGGGTATCGAGAAATACTGAGTTAAGCAAGATGTCAGGAAAGAAATTATGTAAACAAGATACAGATGCTTACCGCTAAGGCATGTCACAAAGGGGTATAAATATTTGTGTGAAATTGCTTGTGTTTTGAAGAACTACTGAGGCAGAGGTACTCTCTGTCCATTGTATTTCTTCCCTTGCAATTGCTTGAATAAAGCTGTCTGACTTGTATCCAACCTGAGTGTGAGGACTAGTTTTTCCTCCACCCTGTCTTATTATATATTTTCCCAAAGACAGGATCAAAACAAACATTCCAGTTTCTGAATAATAATCATCTGATTAATAAAAAAGAAATAAGTTTGTTTTCTTTCACACATACAAACACCTATAATGAAATAATATTAAGCTGTTACATAAACTGACAGAAGTCAGACAATGCAAATTTAATAATTATCAGGGGGGTATCTCTGTTAGTTTGAATCCACAAAAACAATGAGAATTCCAGTGGCACATTAAAGACTAACAGATTTATTTGGGCAGAAGCTTTCATGGGTAAAAAACACACTTCTTCAGATGCATGGAATGAAAATTATACATATAGGCATAAATATATATTGGCACATGAAGAGAAGGGAGTTACCTTACAAGTCGAGCATTAAGGTTGAAAGCCAATTTACTCCGGGTGGCTGTGGTCCACTCCCAATAATTGATGAGGAGGTGTCAATACCAAAAGAGGGAAAATTGCTTTTGTAGTGAGCCAGTCACTCCCAGTCCCTATTTAAACCCAAATTGATGGTGTTAAGTTTGCAAATGAATTGTAACTTTCCAGTTTCTTTTTGAAGTCTGTTTTTGAAGGGTTTTTTGTTGAAGGATGGCTACTTTTAACTCTGTTATAGAATGTCCAGGGAGATTGAATTGTTCCCTTATTGGCTTTGGTATATTACCATTCCTGATGTCTGATTTGTGTCCATTTATCCTTTTACATAGAGACTGTCCGGTTTGGCCAATGCACATGGCAGAGGGGGATTGCTGGCACATGATGGTATATATCATATTAGTAGATGTGCAGATGAATGAGCCTCTGATGATGTGGCTGATGTGGCTGGGTCCTATGATGTGTTGCTAGAGTAGATATGGGGACAGAGAAGACAATGAGGTTTGTTACAGCGATTGGTTCCTGGGTTAGTGTTTCTGTGGTGTGGTGTGTAGTTGCTGGTGAGTATTTGCTTCAGTTTGGGGAGCTGCCTGTAAGCAAGGATTGGCCTGCTCCCAAGGTGTGTGAGAGTGGGGGATTGTTTTCCAGGATAGGTTGTCCATTATTGATGATGCACTAGAGAGGTTTTAGCTGGGGGTTGTATGTGATGGCCAGCAGTGTTCTGGATTTTTCCTTGTTGGACCTGTCCTGTAGTAGGTGACTTCTGGATACCCATCTTGCTCTGTCAATCTGTTTCCTCACTTCCCCGGGTAGGTATTGTAATTTTAAGAATACTTGATAAACATCTTGTAAGTGCTTGTCTCTTTCTGAGTGATTTTGAGCAAATGTGTTTGCATCTTAGGGCTGGTTGTAGACAGTGGATCATGTGATGTGTCCTAAATGGAAGCTGAAGACATGTAGGTAAGTATAGTGATCAGTAGATTTCTGGTATAGGGTGGTGTTTATGTGACCATCACTGATTTGCTCTGTAGTGTCCAGGAAGTGGATCTCTTTTGTGGACTGGTCTAGACTGAGGTTGATGGTGAGGTGGAAACTGTTGAAATCTAGGTAGAATTCATCAAGGGCCTTCTTCCTGTAGGTCCATATGATGAAGATGTTATCAATGTACCGCAAGTAGAAGAGGGGTGCTCAGGGAAGTGTTATGATAGTCTGTGTCAACCATAAAAATGTTGGTATACTGTGGGGCCATGAGGCTACCCTAGCAGTGCTGCTGACTTGAAGGTAAAGTTGTCCCCAAATCTGAAATGGTTCTGGGTGAGGACAAAGTCACAAAGCTCAGTCATCAGGTGTGCCATGGACTCATCAGGGATACTGTTCCTGACAGCTTGTAGTACATCCTCATGTGGAACATTGGTGTAAAGAGCTTCTACTTCCATGGTGGCTAGGATGGTGTTTTCAGGAATATCACCAATGCACTGTAGTTTCCTCAGGAAATTGGTGTTGTCTCAAAGATAGCTAGGAGTGCTGGTAGTATAGGATCTGAGGAGACAGTCCAAATAATCCTGCTGTAAGAGTGCCAATGCCTGAGATGATGGGGCATCCAAGATTTCCATGTTTATGGATCTTGCGTAGCAGATAGAATATCCCTTGTTGGGGCTCTAGGAATGTGTCTGTGTAAATTAGTTCCTGTACTGTATCAGGGAGTTTCTTGAGCAGATGGTATAGTTTCTTTTGGTACGCCTCAGTGGGATTGAAAGATCGTGACCTGTAGAATGTGGTTTGAAGAGTTGTCTGGCAGCCCCCTGTTCATAATTTGACATATTCATGATGACTATAACACCTCCTTGGTCAATATTTTGATTATAATGTCAGAGTTATTTCTGAGGCTGTGGATGGCATTGCATTTTGTACAGCTGAGGTTACGGGGCAAGTACTGAGGAGAGAACTTCAAGATGTGAATGTTGCAGAATTTCTTTACAGCCCATGCCTAGGTCTACATTGAAAACATTTTGCTGACAAGTTATGTCAGTTAGGAGTGCTTTAGTGATTATAGTTGGGCCAGCAAAAGCTCTACTATAGATGCAATTATGCTAGCATAAAATTGCTTACATAAGTATAGTTTGTTTGCTGGACTAGAATAAGTTGATATACTGGCAAAACCTGTAGTATTGACACATTCCAAGTCACCTCGCAAATGAAGGAGATTATTTTGGGGCTTTAAGAAAGGTACTAATTAGGATAAGAATGCAGGTTTGTAAATCTTTTTAGCTTGCTCCTCTTTCCCTTTCCAGAGTATTTTCTATCATATTTTTCCTCAGTTGCAGCTCCTACTATGTGAAAAGTTGCAGTGCACAGAAAGCAGAATGACACCTCTTCCCAGTCATATAGCTAGCAGTGGCCTATGCTACAAGAGAATATTAGCTATCCGCAAAGGATGTCTGTGGTTGCCATAGAAACAGAGTGCCTATTTACCATCCTTCTATGTGGTCTCCTTTTGATCCCGGATGAGGCATACTACCTTACAAGCAAAACATTAGAGCCAAAATGTCTTTTAGTGACACCAATCTAAATCTGCAATAACTCCATTGATTTTAAATGGAATTATTCTAGATTTACACCTGTGAAAAGCAGAATTTATACTTTCTTTGTGGGCTGGTCCTCTCATTGTTATTGTGACCTATATCACTATATATAACCTTCCTGGTTGTATTGTATCTAACATTTCTGTCCCTCAGCTCCTTCTCTCTCATTTCCATAATCTGGGGAAGAAGGGAATGTAGTTTAACTGAGTTTAACAACTAAACAAGTAATCATTATTGGAAAAGGGAATTTCTGAGCTAACACAATAATGTGTGAGAAATATCTTGCCATAATATGCAAGTTGATATGTGTGACCACCATAATTAAGAAATAAATGCAACATAAAATGCTTTGCTGAACAGAATAAGCATTTTTAAAAAATGGGAAGATTAACCATCTCAACTCAAATTCAGATTAGAGGTATGTATTTTCATTTAGTAGCAGCTTTAATATCAGTGTCTGAAAGTGGGATATAGTAAGATATACTAAGTCTACCAGGAACTGATTGTCCATGGTGCATCATCCTTTGACTTTATTGTTTTCAGTACAATTCCTTTACAGACCCTTTTAAAGCTAGGCTGTTGTTCGGGCATATCTGTCTCAAAGTTCAATCAAGATTATACATTTCACCTCTGGAGCTACAGCCTCATGTAAGCCTTAGGCAAAGATTCAGATTTGTCTTAATTATGAGAAGTCATTGACATCACAAGTAGAATTTGACAAGACTAATTTCAAATGAAGTATGTAACCACACATTGACCAAAAATATCTGTTAACCTGATGATATTCAGAAGTATAGTAAATCTACGTACAAAATTGCTTAGGAAGGAAGGCTATCATATCTTGATTGCCATGTGTAAGTTTCATTACACCAGGAGAAGGCATTCATGTGTTTTAAGCACACATACTTTTGACTGGGTGGCTTTGGGCCTACCTGGAGACCTACATTTCACCTCTCTAGGTGTTCCCACACTATGGTAATGGGTATGATATAAAATCCTAATTAGATACATACCTATTCTCTTTCACTTGTTGTGTCCAATCACCATCAGATAGGTCAAGGCTGTATCACTCCATGACATCAAGCCATTACAAAGGTTTCCAGAATTTGTGTGCTTTCTTTCTGTTTGTGATTTTATTTTCTTGAACCAGTGAAAAGTCCATATTGAAGGAAATGCAAAGCATCAATCACTGACACACACACACACACATACAGAATCCAGAAGGTTTTTTTAAAAAAATATCAGAACATTTGAGAACCTCAGAAAAGGATTGGTTTGAGTTTAGATACAAACAAACATAGTGATTCTTGTGTGTGGTTGTGATAGTAGTGTGTGTTGGGAGTAGTGGTTACAATATTGTTCTTATTTTATTTGAATCAATTCAGTCATATTTTTGTGTGTAAAACCTGCTGCTGGAAGTAGTATGCAACAATTTAACACAATTCTAGTATTAAATCAGCAACTTAAATGATTTGTGTTTTAAGATGCCCTACACAATCTTTGTAACCATTTGTTTCTTTAAATCATTATATCCTTTGTCTGTTCTGCCCACAGAACTCCCCACTCATCCCTTTAGTTTACATTATCTCATTGATCATTCATACAGAATTTTATGGCTAAAATGATTAATTCAACCTAAAACTAAGGACCAAGATTTTCAAAAGTGATCAGTGATGTTAGTGTGCCTTAATTTTGGGGGTACTCATTTAGAAACATTTTAAAGGGGTGTGATTTCAGGGGCAGATGCTCGATATTTTCTGAAAACAGGCCTCTCTGGTGTTTCAAGGTTGGCACCCAGAATCACTAGCCATTTTGGAAAAAAAATCTTGTCCTTTTAAGATCTGTTTTAAGGTAGTGTGAAGGTTAACATATCTCTTACCATTCCATGATGCCATTGATTCTCTTTGCATAAGTAACTGAATTTTTCCTGTCCCCAGGAAGTCCACTATTGTGTAGTGGACTTCTTTTCTCCCATTAGCTGAGTTGCAGGTAGATGCCCATTAGTTGAATTGCGGGTGGATGTGATTTGAAAGTGGGACTAAGAGAACAGGATTGAAACAAAGAATTTTTGGCAGGGGGAGAAAAGATGCTGACTGCCATCTGTTCTAGGCTCAGGAGGTGACAGGTACTGAACGGTGAGAAAGTGCTATGGAATGGTTTTTGTATGAGGAGAGAATAATAAGACTGGGACTTTCCAGCTTGGAAAAGAGCCAGCTAAGGGGAGATATGATTGAGGTCTATAAAATCATGACTGGTATAGAGAAAGTAGATAAGGAAGTGTTGTTTACTACTTCTCATTACAGAAGAACTAGGGGTCACCAAATGAAATTAATAAGCAACAGGTTTAAAACATATAATAGGAAGTATTTCTTCACACAACACAGTCAACCTGTAGAACTCCTTGGCCAAGACCATAATAGGCTTCAAAAAAGAACTAGATATATTCATGGAAGATAGGTCCATCAATGGCTATTAGCCAGGATGGGCAGGAAGAGTGTCCCTAACCACTGGTTGCCAGAATGAGCGACAGGGGATGGATCACTTGATGATTACCTGTTCTGTTCATTCTCTCTGGGGCACGTGGCACTGGCCACTGTCAGAAGACAGAACACTGGAATAGATGGACCCTTGGTCTGACCCAGTAGGGGCATTTTTAAGTTCTGAGAAGTATCACATCTATTTTTTTTTATTGAAGAAAGTGCTCATGAGTCCTATTCTAAATTTTTGCCCCTCCTCCAATGAAATTGTTCTCTAAACTGAAATTATCCACAGTGTGTAAAAGTTCCTGTTATCAATAACTGTATTTTTTTCAGACCATATAAAACTTGATTTGCTTTTATAGCTCATAGTTTTCAGTCTTGGGATTGTCCTTCTTACCTTTCTCGGTATCCCCTATGAATTTCTACATATTTTCTCATGTGATGATCAGAATCTCAATACACAAAGGAGGGCATGATGAGAGTATTATACATGGCATATACTGTCTCTCTATTATACTTATGTGTTTCAATGAGGACTTTCTTTGCCCCCTATTTCTCCTCTTGTTACTTCTTTATTGTTTTGTGTTTCTCTAGTCTAACAGAGAAGTTAATTACCTTAAATACTGCAAAGTTGTGAGTATGTGTGTGGACTGGGATAACCAAATGGTCTGATTTGGTTTGGATAAATATCTAAAAGTTCAAAGTCTTATCTTAAACTTATCTGAGCTTCACGAGTCTGCAAAAATAGTCTGGAGCTTATGAAAGGTCATTATTTATTTATTTAATTTTTATTTCTGACCCAGAGCAACAACAGTAGGCCAGAATTGGAAACAGAAAAAATAGGAGAATTTGTAAATGCATTTAAAATAAAAGTTATATAACCCTTAGGTCATGATTTTTTCCAAGACCCTTTGTCTGTCTCTATACATGTGAAACACACTCATGGTGAACTTCAAAATATAAAAAAGTTAGGCTTTTATAGTAACAGAAAGAAAACCTTACAGGACTTTCTGAAAAGTATTTTTTCAGACATTTTTCCTCACTTAGATTTATGATAAGAGACTGAAAGCAAGGAATTTGGGAAGGTAAGGGATTTTCAATCCAATTTGGGGGGGGGGGGGGGCAGGAATCGTAGTTCTTGCTACCTTCTAGTTAACTCTAATGCTTAAACGTTTGGAGAAAAGATTGTCTCTGTGAAAGCTACCACAACTCCCCTTCAAATACGATATGGGAGCTGCAGTACACATCTAACACCCCCAGAAGTCTTCCAGAAAAGCAAGGGAAAACCAAACTTGACATTTCTGATCCAAGTTAAAAAAAATCCTTTAAAAAAAAATTGAAACAAAAATCAGAGTTCTGTTCATGTTACTTTCTGTGGCCTTGAAATTGTACTAGAGAATTTGGCTCAGTGAAATTACAGATGAAAAATGTGTATCAATTCAGCTAGCCCATCCCTCTGTTGCTAAAGGATTGTTTCCTGTGGGTGAAATTTCCAGAAGTGTTCAGAGTTCGCCTATTTGAGCCAGTGAGAATTTTAGTATTGATTTCTATGGGAGCAGAGTTAGGCCATCACTGATAACTTTTGCAAATCACACCTTTTAATTTTTTTAATATAACGCAAGACTGATTCTGTGTTTGAGATTAGGCCTCCTTCTATATGGTCTGCTTCAGTAATGGTACTCTGTTAAAGAGCCTTGTTCTGTTTCTTTTTTCTTTTCCTGGGGAAACATGCAATTATGACACAAACAGCACCACACAAAATTTGAAAATGAGGAAAAAGCTAGCAATAGAGGAGAATGTGTTATTACAGTTCAGAAATCATGTCATGCTTCGTGTCAGAGGTAGCGCTGCATTTTGAGCTGTTTGAAAGGCACCCCAAACCAACCCTATTAATTTTCTGACATAGAATCTCAACAAGCAATGCATCAGATCTCAAACAATATGCTGGTGTGGGATTTTGCTACATATTTCATTTTGGATTATTTTATGCAGTCCTGCCTCAGTACTGTTATATGCAACACTGGTTAAATCTAAAATTAATTTAAAGCTATAGCTTTTTTTTGTTTTGAAGATATTCTTCACTGCAAATCTACTGTTTGAACACCAGGTGCACAAGTGAAGTAACTTTTATTATTAAATAGTTAATTGCAAGAAAAGTTGCTCTGCATTCTTTCAATAAAATCATTGAGAGATGAGATTAGCCAAATTTTGAACAGTCTGAGCCAAAACTCTTTAAATTTAATGGAGTCTTTTCATTGACTGCTATGGGCTTTGGCTCAGGACCATGAGATATAGTAATACTTTGGCTTTGTATGGATGGTGTTGCCTCAAGGTGATAATCCTTCTTGGAGGACAAAGGACCTGCTTATGACAACATATGAACAATAAATACATAGAGACTTGTTGACCAGCAATCTTCCTTCATGTTTCACAGCCTTTACACCACCTTAAGAAGTGTGTCATACTACAGGTCCCCCTTGTCCATTGTACCTTGTGTAGGCCAAAAGCCTAATGGGAAGAGATTGTCCCAAGTAAAATCATATTCCATTTTGTTCATTTTGCCTTATACTCCATTTTGCTACCCTTGAATTAGTAAGAAGAAAATTGTTCTGTGTTTATTCTTTACTGATTATGTTAATGGTTGTTCTTAGAAGGATAGAACTTTTATGGATGTAATTGCCTTATTTACTGTTTGGTGTGAGTAAAGAATGTATGGTAATTAACTAAGAAAGGGCAACTGGGCCAGATGGTCAAGAAAAAAAAAGGAAGATGAGTCAAGAGGCACCAACTTCATTACCAGTCACCTGCATGGCAGATTGATAACCCTAAAGGACACCTCAAGGATGAACTAAGGAGTTGAGTCAAAGGGAGGAGATAAGAAACAGCTATGGAGCCTCCCGGTAACAACTCAGAATAATGCTAATTAAGAGCAACCTTGAATACCTCATGACTGATAGCTCCAGTGTGACACAGCAAAGTCCATAGACTTGTATGGGAACTTATCATTATAAAAGCCATGGGACTTTGGGTTTATTCTTCATCAATATCAGAGCTTCGAAAGCATTTGACAAAGGCTCAGCTCCCCACCCTCATGTGCAGTTTCAGCTGGCGAGCAACACTAAGGACTGGTAACTATAAGATCCAGCTGAAGAAACTTTTGATATGTGTGTGAGAGAATGGAAGCATATGCCGATTTTCAATTATTAAATTGTACTCTCAGTAAATGTGATGTATTGCCTTATCCCCTTGAAAAAAGATTCTGTCTGCTTCTTATAAGCATAACTCTGACACCAACTTCTCCAAAGCTGACTTTAGAAATCTTCCTCCTCTCAAGCATAATAATTCTACAGTAAAGGTAGAAGCTAGGATCTGGTCCCCTGAGTGTATAGGAAAAAAATAATCTAACCATCATGTCTGTTTCATGTAGCTCAATATCATGTTAGACTAGGGCTTGATCCTGTATTCGCTGAAGTCAGTGAAAGTTACCATTGATTTCAAGGAGAGCAGAACTAGGCTCTCAGGAGACTGCAGGATTTTGCTCTCTACAAGAAATGAGCTTTACATGTTAGCACAGTTCACTCAAAAATATTCTTCCATTCTTTTCTTTTTTTGTAAAGCACTATGATATTGCAGCCAGCCACATGCTTCTAATGCAATTTAAGTGTACTTTGCCTGCATGCTGCGTTCAAACCACTGTCCCCCAAAATGGCTATTTCTTCTGCATTCGTGGTAGCGGTATCAGTGTTCAAAAGCCCTACTTTGAAAGAAACAAACAGCAAAATGGAGCAACAAGGGTCTTCCCTTGTTGCTTAGGAGAAATTTTGATCAAGTAGGACCAATTTTTTTTACAAATCCACAGCCAAAGTCAGATGTTATGAGTACTGCCGATTCTTCCCTTTCCACTTTGCTGATTACTTATTCCTGAAAACATTCAATAGGTCAAGAAGGGTCATTTTCAAAATTAAGTACTTTATTACCTCATTAAATACCATGGCCCAAAAATACAGTGAAGTCAACCAGCGCGCAGATTACTGACTGATTAATAATTTAGTAAATGCCTCAAGGTTTGGTAATGTATGCAGTTGTGCCATATAAGAAAATATTTACTCTCGTGCTTTTTGTCCAGACGAAGACAAATAAGATGGATGAGGCTATATGTGTAATGTCTGAAATGTTGCTCTTGTTCCCCTCATTTTTCATTATTTGGCACTATATGAAGATGAAGTTCTTATGGTGAAATCTTAGCATAAAACACAGTTTGGAGGTTCAGTTGGGAGGTCAGGTAACTTTACCTTGTTTGCTTCATATTTTACCCTATTGTTCTGCTATTTAGCAGCTGGGCTGTATAAAGTGTGATGTATATAGCATTCAGCGGTTTATATTACCTGGGCATTCTTAATCAACCTACTCACTGAAGTATAGTAGCTTACATGGTTTTCTAAAATATCTTTTTTCATACAGCTTGGATGCAACAGTAAAAGTGAATTGCGATCCATCACAATTTCTCCCTGAAGTCAGCAAAGCCTCATTAAAACCATCTCAGGGACTTGAGTCCAGGACTGAAAATGGTGCCCATAGACATCAAAAGCCTATTATGTAACCTACAAAAGATTGTTGGAGATAATGATTAATTAGTGTGATGACAAGCAGCTTTATCATTTCAAAGTTTTGGCGGGATTTTGTGTTATCAGCTAGTATTCTCTAAAGCCCCTCTAGATGATGTCCGTGAAAATCTTCTGTTGCAAATTTAGGCAGCTCATCAAAAACAAGCTCTCTTCTAAGTTTCCATATTTTACACTTAACCCCACCTCAGTCACAAACAAAACAACAACAACAAAAAACAAACAAACAAACCCTCATCTATCCTATTAATACTTTGCAAAGTTAGTGATTATTCTTCAGCAAAGTCAGAGCTACATATCAGCTCTCATGGCAAAATCTGAATAGCATTCTGTGTGTTCATCCTCCTGGACTCTGCATGGAAAGGGCACTTTACATATACTGATTATCTCCCTTGTGGAAAGAGGAGCCAGACAGCTTCACTACAACTCCAGGTCCCTTAAAGTCACTACAGAATATGATGGGTTTGTGAAGTTCCAAATAAGAGACCTCTTTTTTTTTTCTTCTTTTTTTTTTTGAGGGATTTCAAGTATTCCTCAGGACAAAGTCAATAACACATGTTAAATTTTCTTCTTATCAAATGGATTAGCACGATGCTTTATATGGAAATGGCATTAGAAAATAAAAAAAGAAGATAAGAAAGATAAAGGAAAACACCTGACAAACTGGCTCAGATTCTCAGCTGATGTGAATTGACATAGCTCCAATGATGTCAATGGAGTTGCACTGATTTACACCATATTAGGTGTAGCTTTCAATGTCTGTTTCTGGACACAATGTCTTAACCATAGGATTACAGGTTGAATGTTAGACATATTTCCATATAGCAAGACCTCTTGTATTTTTTAATTATCTCCCAAGCGAAATGGTTGAAAATCCTTTGCTTGAGACATTTAGATCTTGACTGGAAAATAACTCTAGAAAGTAATAGGTATTTTCCATCTGTAATTCCTAGGATTCTGTGATCTCAGTACTCACTGATCATACTTTGGGTCTGGTGACAATAATTATATCCTTTCTACTTTGATAGCTGCCATTGGTGTTTGACTTATGCATAAGTGAATACAAATTGTGGGTTTTTTTTAAACCCTTACCCACTTCATGCAGCACTCACAATACTCTACTGTGAGTGAAGAAAGTACTTCTCATTACCTTAAGACTAAATTTGTATTTGTGACAAAATACAGCAGTTTGCTGTTTTACCAATATGGGCATCTCCAGAGTTACTAACGAGAACAATACACTTGGTGTAAAATACAACAAAGATTTTCATGTACCTTACTCTAAATATGGCAAAGGACTTATTTATATAAGGCATTTAAAATATGAAGTTAACATAATGGGCCATATAAAGTTACCGACCTTAAGGCCAGTATTTTCAAGCTCCATTTCATATCAACACACTTAATTTTAGGCAACCATGTCTGAACATTTTATACCTAGCTATACTAAGTGTGTTTTACTCTATCCCCAGCAAATGCAGAACCTATGAATATTATATATGTTTTAGCTTGAAACTGCAAAATCCGAGCTCCAAAAATATTTCATATAGAAATATATAAATCTTGGGCTAATGCTGGGGCCTTTTTTTGTCCCCCTGATGGATTTCACTACTTCATACTTTTTTTTTTTTCTGGTTAAGCACAGTTCTGAAGTCATTTTCCTCTTATTGCATTGTTTTTCTCTTATATTTTCCATGTCTAAATAAGGCCAGATGCCTCAGAAATACTTCACTGTACTACTAAGCTGTTTATCTCATGGAAGTGATATTTATGAGGACTGAGGAAGCATGTTGCAAAAGAATATTCAATAACTCCTAGCTAAACAAACTTTGGGCAGGTAAAACAAACACTAACATTACACATGCAGCTCTGCTACTTATATGTGACAGGGTTTATTTTTAGCTAGTGGGTGACATTTGTGAATGGGCACAAATCAATGTTTATGGGTCCCAGTTGTGGAATGCTTCCTTACTGGTGTGTAACCCAATTGACTTCACCATGAGGAACAATTGCACAGGTCAATTCTCAAACAATTTGCATCTTTAAGCAGCTGGTTTGCATCCACAATCAGGAACTCAGAAATGCATTTACCCATAAACGTGGGCAGCCAATTGCAGCCCCAAATGGGAGGTCAGCCATAATAATGGTACACTTCTCTATCCTTTTTTCACTGTTAACATGTCATGAATTCCTACCATTTTCACCTTTAATGAAGTTTAACCAGTTTCCATTTCACCAAAAATAATGAAAAAGAGTGCTTTAGCAGAGCATGAATAGTAGTAACCATACTCTCTGAATGGTTCAATAATATATAGACCATTAACTGTCCATGTGTACTTATATACCAGTAACTGGATTATTGATTATTAAACATTAATTGGTTCATTTCTGACTAGAATTCTGAACAATTTGGTATTTACTGAATTCTTCAGTGTTCAGTTATTGTGACTTTTTTATTATATCTCCCTCCTTTCCCCCATTCCAGAAGATCAAAAGAATGTCACAAATAACCAAAAGCCTTTTAAGTTCACATTACAGAGATGGGCCTACATTTGATTTTATCCCATAAATGATTTCAGAAGTGCCTTTGTAGTTATGCTTTGAAACTATGGGCAGAATTTAATGTGGGAAAAATGCACATTCTTTTTTCAGTTTAATTTTTTCAGTGATTTAACAGAACATGTTACTTAAAAATAAATATATTATAATGGAAAATATGGATCACTTTCTGGTAGTAAAGTAAGTATTGGTATTACCAGACATTTCTGGAAATGGTGTCTAGTTCACATGAACTATTGAACACTATCTTCACTTCAATCTGAATTGTGTACTGTCATTAGCAATGTTGAATAACTAGAAACTTCAACTTGGGGCTCATCCTGCAACTCTTATGCAAGTGTTCCTTGCTCAAAGAGTCTCACTGGAGTAAAAGGGACTACTCAGATGTTTAGGAGATTACATTATCAGGCCCTTATTACATAAATCAAAGACAATATTTAACAAAATGTTTAGACCCACTACAAGGTAAAGGATCAGTTCTCCCAGTCCCTAAGAAAATGGTGGCTCTTTCACTTGGCAACAATATAAGACATATTCATGTGGCTACCAATACCACCCCCTGACTGCGGGTTAATTTTGTCTGTGCTAGGAGACAACCCCAAACAGCACTTGGGTAATGGACAAGCTTTGTATTGCCATACAGTTCAGTATGGTCTGACCACAGAGCCCTAACTGAGTAATTTCCCTATCATCTCTCATAGGTGAAACCATAACTGCAGATCCCACCAGAACAAAAATAATAGATTTAATAGAAACAACAACATGTTGCATTAGTCCTTTTGGCCACAACATCACTCAGGGAGCTCATATCCTGCTGACTATCCAGCATCACCCCCAAATCTTTTTCAGTCACTGCGTCCAGTTCCCCCATCCTGTAAGTATAGCCTATATTCTTTGCTCCTAGATGTATACATTTAGCTATATTATAGTACATATTGTTTGCTTGTGCCAGGTTTACTGGATCACTTTGAATCAGTTACTAGTCCTTTTCATTACTTACCCACCCCTCTCCATTTTTGCCTTATCTACAGAGTTTGATTTTGTTTACTTTCAGGTCAGTGATAAAAAACATTAAATAGTGTAATGCCAAGAACCAATTCCTGTGAGACTCCACTGGAAACACACTCACTTGATGACAATTTCCCATTTACAGTTACATTGATCCCTATCATTTGCCCAGGTTTTAAATAATTTAATTTGTGCCATGTTACATTTTATATTATTTCTTTTAATCAAAATGTTGTGTGGTAGTAAGTCAAATGCCTCACAGAAGTCTAAGTGCAATATGTAAACACTATTACCTTTATCAAACAAATCTGTAATCTCAGAAAAAAAATAGATCCCATCAAAATAACTTGATATATTTTCCATAAATCCATGTTGATTTGCATTAGTTCCATTATCAGCCGTTCCATTATCTTGCACAGGATCTTTGTCACACCTATAATTATCTGGGTCATACCATTTATTATTTTTAAAAACTGGCACAACATTAGGTTTCTTCCAGTCTTCTGGAACTTTTCCAGTGATCCAAGAATTATTGAAAAAAAATAACATTAATGGTTAAGCAATATCCTCTCCCAGCTCTTTTAAAACTCTTGGATGCAAGTTACCTGGACTTACTGATTTTAAAAGTTTAACTTTTAGAGCTTCTATATTACTTTCTTCAGATATACTAGTGGAATGGACAAAGTTATCAGCACCATATGATATTGTTATGGGGTGTCCATTCCATATAGGACTGAAAGGTGGCCAAGTAGGGCTACTAACTGGCTAGGCTGAACGTGTAGGGGAAGCCAGAGAGCACTGGGACCTAATTGCTGATGGTGTCCAACTGAGGAGGAAATTTATAAGCCAGGAAGCTAGTAACAGAAGGTGACAGCAAGAAGGCAGGCTGCAATTATTCCATGAGAGGAGAGAATTGGGAGGCTGGGGAACCCAGAGAGGGATGAATCCAAGGAGGGAGGGGAAGGCTCAGGAGAAAGCAGCATGATAGGACAGATTTTGACTGTTGACTGGAGGGCCTTTGAGCTGGAACCTGGAGTAGAGGGCAGACCCAGGTTGCCTTATCAGACACTGGGGAAGTGGCACAGGCCTGAGGGCTGAGTCATAAAGTGAAGGCTGTAATTCCTGGAGCGAGGGAGGTCTGCAGGATGAGAGGAGGACTGGAAAGACATTACCCGAGGAGGGTACAACATCTGGCTGGAGTTTATTCCAGGCTGTCTAGGAGGAGGTGCGACTAGTGTAGAGTATACTCCATCACAGATACCAAATACCAAAGGAACACAGCCTTATTATTAATTCTACCACAATTCCATCTAGTAATTGACAAATACCATTGTCAGGATTCTTTTTGTTCCTAATATATTGAAAAAAAACAAATCTAAAAAACCCCAGCAAACTAAGAAATCCAGCTCCTTCTTATTGTCCTTAACTCTGATACATATGACATCTTTTTCATATAACACCAGACACTGAAGAAGTATCTGTGGACTCCTGAATGATTTGAGGTATTACAATATCCTAAATCAAGTTACACGTCAGCCATAACAGAGTAAGGATAACAGCTAGATGGCATGCACTGGGTGACAAGGTACAGCCACAAATAAAGAATGTTCGGTTGTGTATATTTTTTGTCAGTTCACTGACATTCATGATGTAAGTACCAGTAGACAAAGATGGCAGAGAAAAGATTTGGGTGGTTTTTTTATGGTATACACCACATTTATGATATAAACAGTTTCCCACATGCTCTCACTAATTGTATATATTTGAATGGATCATCTAAATAATTTTATAGTTGCCCTCTGACGCTTAAAAAGTGATTTTCATGTGATGTCTCCTCTTGTGTTTCATCTTTTTGTTTTTAAAGCCAGCAATGAAAACATTTTTAAAAAAAGTGAATTTCAAAAAGGGGCTGCCTGTAGTTTGTTTTCTGCTACACAAATTTATTTATAATGCCTGAAAGATGCATTTGACTGTGATACTTTATACTGTTTAAATGTCCAGCAGGCTCATTACATGCTGCCACACTATTCTAGTTTTAAAAGCTTCTGCTTTATTTTGGTAGCTTTGGTTGGCTGTATCCTTTGGCAATAGAAGGCTCACAGTTATAACTCCTACAGTATCCGTCTAAGTTATTACAGAATAAACAAGGACTCTGCATTGTGAAGCATAATTCAAAGTAATATTCTGTCTCCTTGCATTTATAATTTAACAACTGATTATTTTATTCTTTTATATAACTTCCTTTAGATTGCTCGTGTTCATTATGAATGCCCTTACACTATGCCAATGAACAATTAAGGTAATAAACCTGCAAATATTCAATGAGTTTTCCAGTGAATCTCTCTCTCATACATTATTTGTTATAGCTACGTTAAACTGTTTGGGTTTTGACTAAGTAATTGGTTCATCACCTAAATCACTCGCATGATGTCAAGTATAATTGCAATCCAATGAGTCTTCATTTAAGGGAAAACAATGGAACAAGAAAGAATAAAAGCCTTTAAGCGAGCGCACAGAGTTTATCTTCCCTGTAACAGGCTACATCTGAGTTGAACTCAAGATGGTGGCAGCCTCTGGCATACAGCAGACCTCTAGTAATTTGAAGATAAAACACACATAACAAAGTCAAAGCAGTTATAGCCACACACACTTCACACTAGAATAGCCTCTTATAAGCATCATCACATGATCCCTGTAGGTTTGTTTTTGTATCATGATACTCCATTTAAAGAGCAGATAATTCCTCTTTCTAGCTCAGCTATTTTTCATAATCTTCCTGCACTTATTCTAGGAGATGTTGATCTCTCATCGCATTCCAATACTTCCCCACCCAAAAAAAAATTCCTTTTGATTCATTCTCAAAGTGAGCAGAAGGAAAGCAGAACAAAACTTAACAGGACCAGCAAGAAGGGTACTTTGCTAACTCATAACCAGGTGATATTATTTTACATTATACTTTCATCCCCTCATTTCTTAGTGGCCCCCTCTATTGTCATCACAGCATATTCAGATTTTAAGCTTTTTGGCTCTTTTGATTTGGTTACTTTGAAGTGGCAAGTATATTTTGGGGCCGCAGCTATAAAAATGACTCATCTCAATATTATCTTTGTATTCCAGAACAATTCATTCTTTTTGGGTTAGGTGGATGCGTGATCAATTTCCTTTGAATACGGGAGGTCTGGACATAGTTATCCCAGCCCTTCCGATTTTCAGTCACATTTTGTTTGAGCCACGTGAAGTTACTTTCCTGGCTTTTAAACTCTGTACGTACACTCTTTCTCACAGCATATCTACTTCTCAACTGGCTACCTGAAGCACTCTTTCATACATGGCCTCCTCCAGATTCCTCACAGTTTTTGGCTTCTCTTTCACTTATGATGCTCCATCTCTTTAACGTGAACTACTGGGTCATGTCACTTGTTAAGATGAAAAGCCTACCTTGTCTCTTTAATTCCTTTCTTTTTGTAAATCATCTTGTGACAGTATACAATGAATGTGGTTTTTTTTAAATGTAGAGGGATCTTTGTATTAGGAAAAAATAAACCTTTCTTCCCACTTAAATCTTCCATTGTAATGGCATCTTTATGTCATCATCCAAGTCACCGTTGATTTGCATGGAAATAGCTTCCTATAATCTCACATTGTGTAATGGCTCTGTAATAGGTGCACCATGGTGTCATATTGAAGCAGTTTCAGAGTAGTAATCTCACATAAGAGCATCATAATTTCATATGCTAATGGGTAGACTGTGGCTGATGAGATACTTCAATCTAGACTTTCTATTTTCTAAATATAAAGTGACACCAATTCACATAAGACAGTCCCCAAAATGTCTTTTTAAGACATGTTTTATTTCTCTTGAACTCTGAAGCTTTAATACAATTGGTCTTGGATTTTTTTCTTTTTAAATAAAGGGCATTGTAACTCTTGCACACCAGCTCTGTGCTACTAGCCTTAACCCTTCTGCTTTTCAGTTGTCTAGATATTTGAAAGGCTTAAACAAGCTGATGCAGCCAAATCACCCTTTCCAGTTTCACTTTTATAAAGCTTCCTATAGCTGAAAAACAGTGAAAATTGGCGAACATTTTTGAAAAGAGGGAAGGGACCGAGCCTAAGTGGCATCCTCCCTTCTCTCCGGATCTCTGGAAGGCCCTCTGTGCAATATGCATGGGCCTGGGGTGGTGCAAAACATGGGGTGGATGGGTGTGAGGGGAACACATGGAACCAGAAAGTGACTATTCTGCAGTATTATTCCTTAACACCTCAAGGGATTTCCCTGTGTAAGAGCAAGCTGACATTCTCTGGAATTACCTTACACAAGTTTCCCTTCAGTCTACTGAAACCCATCTGTGGTAGAGGGAGAAACTTTGAATCAAATGCTGGCACAGAGAAATGCTGCCTCCTTGACTTAATTTGTCCTAAGGTTTAATGCAGAATCATTAGGTTTCCACATGAATGTTTCAACCGTTCTTGGAGGATTCATTCCCAGGTTCCACATTATCTACATATCCCACATGTCAAGAAACCTTGCCCCCCAAATTATGTTTCAAAGTTATCTCTGTCAGTTAAAACATAAGATGTTTCCTGGACCTTTTGTGTATTTTTTTCTTACAGAAAGAATAATTCTTCCTAAACAATTTCAGACTGGATGAAACACTTTTGCTAAATATTGAACACATTTTAGTTCTGTGGGTTCAAATGTTTAACTTGTTCTTCTAAGGAGAGAAGCTGTAATTAAAAGAGCAGTGGAAGTGAAAAAAATATCAAAAGGAAGAGGATGGAAGATAGAGTATAGAATAAGCAGAATAAAATAAAAACAAAAGAGAACACAGCTTAGAGAAAGAACAATAGACTATACTAAAGAATAATTACGAATGAGTGAAAACCAAACTAAGCTAAGCTGAATCTGAAGTTCAGTCCTTAAGAAAAATGATGATAATGACACCGCATTAAAAGTCTAAATCAATTTGTATCTGAGGATCTCATAGTGTTTTATAAATATTAATAATGAATGGGGCATCACAACAACACCGATATGAAGTCATCAGAACTTTAGAGCAATGATCGAGAGAGTGGCCTTGCTGAAACCAAAAAGTTACCTCTCTGATTCTGCCTGTGGATGTGTAGAGTGTAAACTTTGATTTTGAGGCACCGTGGCTGCATCCCTCTCCGCTGACCGATTTTTTTTTCTTTTGTTCTATGTATTTTATCACTATGATATTTAAGCATCATGTAATAGCCCAAAATAGCTCTGTGTGCCTTAAATGGAAATAAGCATCTCAGCTTGCCACAGGTTTTTGCCTTTTATTTTCCTTTTCCTGTCTCTCTAAGATTCCACAGCTAATGGCTTGACATTGAAAGAACCTTACTCCTGAGATTCCCTGCCACAGGCTAAGGTAGCTGAAGCATTTTGGTGGAACCTATTGTCTCTGAGAGTCACAAAGGGATTAGCTGTCTTCCAGGCATGTTGGTCCTGTAGTAAGCAAAGCGCCACACCAGTAATGTCTGACAACAGGTCCCAGCTCATTAAAAAGTGCCTTGCAGATCTCAGCTAGGACCTTCAGTTCACTTCAGAGGGGGGAAAGCTTCCATGAGAGGAAAGAAATAGATCCACCATTTCACTGATCATTGTTTCTGAAATCCCTGCAGTGCTCCTCTGCTTTCCTCCTTCCCATCTCTTTCTGCCTTTTGGGGGCAGCCAGATTCCTGGCACAGGAGCCGGAATCAGTCCAAGCAGAAAAGTAATCTGAATTTGACTCTTCATTTGTTTATTGTACAAGTTAGATAAGAATAGGAGACAAAGGGTGCAAGTATAAACTATCCTTGCAGCAATCTTAAACATTTAATTTCATGAGCCAGCACAAATGCCACATGTAGTTTTCCAAAAATTACCTTAACTCTTACTGAGCCCACATGTGCTTTTCCATTGTATACTCATAGAATAAAATATTAAAGAATATTGCAGTATTCTTTAATATTTTAACAGAAGAACGTGTGGTTTTAGTTCTGAAGGCTTCTGAGAATCTTAAAATAGAAACTTCCTGGAAATTTTACACACTTCAAAGATACCAAACTTAATATTTTATGGGAAAATGAACTTTGAAGTGCTGTCTGCTGAATCACTTCTGTTCATGTTTTGCAATTAGCTACATATCAAAAATATATTATTGCCAGCTTTACAGAAGGTTTTCAAAGGGCTTACACTTTGAGTCCTGTATTTCATCTCTGCTATTTCACAAGATCAGAAAATTAAGAGGAATAAAAACAATGAGCATCTCAAAAGGTCTATATTTTGGGATGAAGAACATATACAAAAGTCCTTTAAATCTGACAGATGCTAATTCACACAGGTTGATTTAATGTTAGGAAAGCAAAATCAAGACACAATTGTAAGCTGTCATCCATCCATATCATGTATATTTTTAATAGCTAAAAATGGTTGAAAAAACTACAGGATAATATATTAATTTGGTCAATTATTTTTTTTTTATTTTGTGAATTAAATTGTATCAGATCAAGAGAGAAACATTTTGCATCCTGTATCTCAAAATTGCATAATCTCTCGCACATGTGCCATTATATCCTTACGTCTGATTTTAATGTCACTCTTCTTCCTGTGCATGTTTGTGAACAAACAAACATACATGATATGCAACTTTACTTTAGATTGCACCAGAAACAAAGATGGGAGACTCATGCCTTATCTAATCATAGAGACAAGGTAGATGAGGTAATATATTTTATTGTATCAATTTCTGCGGGTGAGAAAGACTAGCTTAAGAACTTGCACAGAACTCTTCTTCAGATCTCAGAAATGTACTCAGAATGTCTCAGCTAAATACAAGTTGGAACAGATTGTCTACCATAAGTAGTTAACATATTTCAAGAGACTATTCAAGGTGAAGTGACCATTTAACACCTCTCCAGTTATTGAAGGGAAATATTGAAAGGGAAATAAAATTAAGAAGCTGGGGAGGAGGGTTGATGAGTTATAGACTGTTGCAATCAGCCATAAATACAGTGTCTCTATTCAGTTCATGACTTTTAGTATCTTGCAACATTATGAATTTCAGCTCCCAGCTTCTCCCTTGAAAGTGTAGGTTTCCTTTGAGGATGAGGACTGAGAGATCAGATCTAGAGTGATCACTTTGTGATTTGCTCTATTATTCTTCTGTGTGAATTTATTTGAGAACATGGTGTTTGTCTCATTTAAGCCACATAGTTGTTGTTGGGTATTTCATGCACTGGATGAGTCACACTTTATCTAATCATAAAATATTCTTGTTTCATGTCAGATTTGGAAAGTGCCATTATTATGCCAAAGTCAATAGGATGAAGTCATCTGCTCTCTAGTAGATCAAGTGTAGTGCATGTGTGCTGCTATGTGGAACTGAAGCTGCCCAGGTTAAAAACAAAACCAAAAAAGCTCAGATAGTCTAACTGTTTAATGCAAAGCTCCAGGAATACTTTATTTTCAACAACAAAAAGAATCAATAGTTAGAGACTGATTATGATATCAGGGAAAGGACCCAATCCCTGCTTATTATTGTACATTATCATCATTTGTATTCCAGTAATGCCTAGAAGTATGAGTCAGGATCAGAAACCCATTGTGCTAAGCATGGCGCAAACAAACAGGAGGTGATATTTTGGGCTTCTGATTACTATATCCACTCTATCAGTGACTCACTCTATGGTCTCGGTCAACTCACATACCTCTGTTTTTCTTAGTTTAACAGGAGGCTATTGTTGATCTGTGATAATGCATACCCATCTCACGGGGATGTTAGGAAGCTCAGTTACTTGGTGTTTGTGAAACACATTATAATCCCCACGCAAAGTACTAAGTGTCATAAGAGGACAATAGGATATTGACACTTGCTGAAAGTCTGTGGACTTGAGCCAAGTAAATCAGCTGCCTTCTTTTTGTTGACATTGTAATATGTTTGAATATATTATTTCTAAGTATAGTACAGTAATAATGGTAGGTTAATGTTTTGCTGATAGGTGAGACTATTCATTCAATTCCCTACAGGCATGGCAATAGTCTGCATATTAATATGCAGAAGTATCAGCATACCCACAACATTCTGCAGGTTTGTCAGAACTGATCCACATATCTAGTGGAAGCTATTTAGTTTTGCCTCTATGCAAGCAACAGCAAAACTATTTTCTGGGGTAGACAATGTAGACATATTTTATGTCTATAAGTGTTATGTATTGTAATATAGTAATTGCACTGTAAGGAAACCATTGATGCCTATTTATTCAGGAGAGTATTTTTTTTTATACTCGATCTCTTCCAACCGACAACACTGCAAAGCATACTGCTTCCAGAAACATCCATTAAGAGCTAACTATTTTTTGTCTCCTTCCCACGCTTCCTAAATAAATGACTTAGCAATTAGAATACAGCCTTTCTACTTAGTTAATCTGCATATTGGCTACAGACTTTTAAACATACTTCTGTTTGATGTATTTGTTGTCTTGTTACAGATGCCTACATTTCAACTTGATTAAATCAGTTTGCTGCTTATTCCAGGAGCACATTCAGGGCGAGATGAAATCCAGTCACAACACACCCACCCACCCTATTGCATAATATTTTTCTCTCTCACACACACACTCAACCCCCTTCCTTACCCTCCCCCCCATTTCAAGTCATTTTGATCTTCTTCCAAGTGTGAATGCTGGCACAAGACTGCAGTCAATATATCAGATACTCTTTAAAGGTGTTCAGAATAAACAAGCCTTCTAAAATATGAATTCAGATGGGCTAAAATGAGCTTCTTCAAAAATTCACCAGCTCAAATTGGTAATCTGGTATGACTATTTTTATATTTAACCTAAATGAAATCTGTGGTCATTTAAAATGATAGAGTTCTGTAAAAATAAAATAAAAATCCTCTTCTTTTGTGAAGGCATATGACATTTCACAGTGCAATAACTTATGTATAATAGTGTTGGTTGCAAACTGGAACAATCACACATGAGATGAACAAATACAAACAGAGGTGTTTGGTATTTTTGTCATCAGAGACATTATACAGATCTTCACACCAGATAGACACTGCTCATAGATGGATCTCACAAGCCTTTACTTGTGTGAGTGAGGATTGAGGCCAATGCCACCAGAAGGGGCAGCTCATTGAATGGATAAACAAAATCACATGGCCAAATGAGAGAAGAGTACTGCAGGAGCTGATCAATATATACATTTGAAATTTTTAAAAGTATCTTGACTATGCTAGAAACAAATATACAGTCAGTGGTATTTTGACTCATTTCATTTCATTTCATTTCCAAGTGGACTTTGAATATGGTATCACAATTCTATTTTACCACAGACCTTGACATACTGATTAACTATGATTCGCTTTTTTCCCCTCTCTGCTTCATAAAGAGATTTCACGATAACGGGGACAAAAATATAGACCACTGCTGTTTCTGCTTTGTGTGAGTGTATTAATGCCATCATGACTTGTTCAAGTACAACAAAAGGGGTGAAAAAAAAGCAAGAAAAGCTAGGGAAAAAAATCCAATATTCCTTTTCTACTGCAATGGTTTTGTAGAGTCTTTACAGTAAATCTATTTTTTTCTTTGCCCAAAGCTATGTTCCTTTCTGCCTTAGGCAGTTTTCAAACTATTTACTTTGTTCCTCTCTGACTACCTAACATTTATAAAGAAATTGCATTCCATGCACTAAGCCATTTTATAATTATTGTTAAGATCACATATGAAAGCAGCTGGAGTGTAAATTACTCAGTGATATTCCAAATAATAATCTCTCTCTGCCTCCCTGTCCCTTTCCCCTCCCCACCCCTCACGCACAGAGAGAGAATGGCAAACTATTCCATAGTTCTGTCTGCTCAGTTGTGACCCTCTCTGGAGAAGAAAATTGGAACTGAAACAAGTCAGTGACATTGTTTAGTGATGTTTGCCTATTAACTGAATAATAATGATAACAACAACTAAGCTCCACCATGATAAATCCCTAGGTGCAGTTGGAGGGCAGGTGAAAAAGGTGCGTTTTCATCTGAATGTCTAAAGCCACACAATCATCTTTAAGTAAAATGATTTCAAAGACATCACAGATTTTTCAAAAGAAAAGATATCATGTTGTCTAATTTTTCTTAAGAGATGTAAAGAGTGAGTGATCTGTCTATTCTCTGAAAGCCTGTAATATTCTTTATCACACCTATACAAGCTTACATAGGGGAAAATCCTCTGCACAGTCTAAGTAGCTGGATCGGGAACTGGGCAGATATAAGATTGGGTGGTGCAGTGGAGGGGAGGGATGATGAGGGAAAGATTTCTCCTTACCCACATGAGACTATTCAGTGGTAATAACTTCAGCTCACAAGCTGAAGTAGCACCCACAATCACTTGTGGAGTCTCATCTCCCCAGTACCAGACAATGTGAAGATCCAGACAACAGCAAGTTCTCAGGATCTCTTTTGTTCCCTATGGGATACATTGATAAGGACTTGGTTTGCATGCAGTCTTCCTCCATTTCACAGTGAAATCACACCGGTACAGCTAACAAAAGGGCTTCTGCATGCACAGTGGCAATGTGGGGATTTGCCTCACAGGGCTTCTAAATGTGAAGTATTTTAAGTAACCTTGCACTATACTTTTACGTCAATTTATTAGATGAAGCTCAAATTTTATTCCTGTTTTTTAGTTTGACAGTTTAAATATTGCCTATCAACATATTATGCTATACTGTATATTAGCCCGTATTAAGAGAATATATGAATTTGTAGAGACACAAAATTTGGATGGATCTATCAATTATTTCAGGGATTGAAGAAATATTCTAGTTGGTAGGAGAAAATGTTAACCTGGCTTGATATATTCACAAGTCAATCTGGAACATGTGTATTTTACACATACACACTCGTGTCAGAAAGAGAGAAAACTATTGGGGATGAAGAAGGTAAGAATTGTATATGCCAATTCAAAGGAACTCATGCAGAAAGACAGTGAATGACAGAAGAAAACCAATTCTGTTTGGCCAGAGAAGCAAATATCATATTGAATAAAACTGGTATGTACAATGGTTTTTACAAGCAGGTCAGTATCATGACCAGGCTGTGGAATTTAAGCAATTTCATTGTCATCCTACCAAAGAAGAGAGGACTGCAAGACAAGATGTAGCAAGAGAGCTCCCACCTCCAGTTAAAATACATTCTGAAGTGTAATTGAAGGGGAAGACCTTCCAAGTAGATAAAGGAGAGCTAAAGGTGATGCTAAAGGCGATGATGACTACAGGGGCTAAATCTCTATGGAACTGTAATGCTAAGACTGAGACAAGGATTTTTGACAACCCGACAAACGCACTGAATTAGGATTTTTTACACTGGCTCAATTGAACTTGGATGCTGGTACATTTCTCTATTCAGTTCCCAGATGCATGCTAGATATGATTTTCTGCTATTTTTCCCTTGTTATATTTCTCACTTTTTCCAAAATCTCTTTTCTTTAAGATACTTGGGTCTCCAGCTTTCTTGTTTCCCTCGACTTTTCTGTGGTGCCTTCCACTGTAATGTTTAAATGCTGGAGAAATAGATGAATTCTGTTTTGCTTTTCTCTCTGGTCCAAGGGTTTCTTCTGGAGATAAGGAAACAATTTCTGCTTTCTAGTCATCAATGGTCTGATTCTCCTCTCACTTACATTAGTGTAAATCAGTGCTAGCTTTACACCCAAAAGGACTGAGTGTAAATGCAAAGGATTTAATAAGTATCACACCAAAAGTACTCCAGAGTCATAGGACAAAGTAATAGGCCTATCATCCAGAGGTGTTGCAAAGAGCCTGAATTAGGTTGGTATATTGGTGGGGAAAACCTAGTGAGCACAAAGAGTTACAGAAATAGTGAATTGAAGGTTAAAAAGTCACCCGTTTGATTTATTGAGATCAGTGAGGCAGAAAATGACTATCATTTGTATCTAGCATTTCAGTCATCATAACTCAAAGTAATTATAGAATGCAGAAACAATATGCAACTATTTAATCTGTTCAACTCTAAAATGTTAAGTCCCTGAAACCAGGACAGCTTGCAGAGCTGAAGATTTGAAACAGCCTGACCATTTGATTCCACCTAAGCAGCTTTTTGGCTTCTGTACAACATTGTAGCAGTTGTCATCCTTGCTTTCTGGCTTCAGGGATGTTCTTAATTAGGCTCATTAGTAAATAAGGCAGACAGGCCCTGAACTCAAAATTCATAAAATATTGAAAATGGAATTACATAATGTTTATGATTTGATCCATATTTTCTAACATACGTATTTCTTCCATTTGGGAATTGTCTGAGCAGCTACTGATTGCCTCCCTTTTTTATTTTTTGATGTTACTCACTGAATGTTTTTGGCAAATAATTCCTGGTCTGAATATTGTGTTTGAACATTGCCTTTAAGATATTAAAACTTCAGAGTCTATACACTGCTGATTAGATGCAAGACTCATGATGTATAGGGTCTGTTCTCTGACTGGAAGAGAATAAAGGTTTCATACGTGAATACTCACAATTACAGAATTTATTTATAAATACCACTTTTCTCCAGTATGCACTTAACTTTCTCTCTCAGAAAATGTTCCTGACAGTAAATTAATTTGGCAAAATATTGGTGGAAATTAAATCCAAAAGAGACATGAAGCCAATCAAAGCAAATGTGCTTAATAATATTTGATTTTTATATATTAGTCTCACAGCTCTCCTTATGGACAGCTAATAGCTTAGCAATGTTATAACTTCTTGAGACCAGGAAGGCATAAGTAAAGTGTGATATTAAGCAGATTTAATCTGAATTTATTACAGTTCCTCACCGTGTGAAATCCGTTTTTCCCCTAGTCTAGAGTTTTCAATTGAAACTTTTATGGGGAGGAGAAAGGGCAAAAAACAGGCACTCTCCTCAAACATTCAAAAAATGAAACATTTGGCTGAAATCCCAAAATGTTTCATTTCAACCTGCCACTATGGGGCTTCACTGAAGTTATAGCTCAGGTGCCTCATGCTCCCATTCTCAATAGGCCAGACTCCATATCACATGATGTATCACAGCCGTTCTGCAAGAGATGAGAACAAAGGGCATCATGGGAGATGTAGTCAAGCTAGGGAGCATCGCCCATAGATAAGAATGTGGGTATGATACACCCATACTAGAATTGCAAGGAAGCATTACAGAAGAATTTCTGAATAAAAATTTTCAGAAGTTTGTTTTGTTTTAGCTAAAAGTTTTCAGTTTTTGATTTTTTAATAAAAAAACCCCAACAATTTCCTGAGAGGGGGAGAAAAAAGTCTGAACAGCTCAACTCTTCCCTCCCGCCCCCCCCCCAAATATTTTCCGCAACAAATTTTTCCCTAAAAAAACGCCCTTTTTTTTTTTTTTTTTTTAGAGGGGGTGGGGGGGAGTATGGCCTGCTATCCACTCATCTATGTTCAAGGTGGGGCTGGAAGACTAATTCTCTTATCTTTTAAGGAATCTTTGGGGAGGGATAGCAGGCCCATTGTGTCTCACAAAAGCTTGATGGTTTAACCTCTTTCCTTGTAGAAAGTTTCCATTTTTTTTACAGCCTTTTCCCTATTTCTATTTTCTTTCTGTGATTCCCTCTGCTCTCTTCAATCCTTCATTTCCCTCTCTTCACAAAGACCCCTTATTCCTCATCACTCATCCTGTAAGCTGTGTCTGTATTTCTTCTATCCCTCTCAAATAGCATCTCTGTGCCCCGGCCCTAATAGTGGTCCTCTCTCCCACTGCAGCATGATCCGTAAGAGGAAAAATACTGATTCTGCCACTGTGATATTCCTGGACAGGCAGACAACTTACTACTTTCTGTTCTGCATTCAGACCATGCCCAGAGGTCCTGACTTCAGCATAAGTCTGCCTAAATAAGGACATCAGGATTTAGCCAGGATATGGCAGCAGAGGGAGCAGTCAGCCACTGGCTTCCCTCCTGCTCTGCATAGTGGAATTTAGCAGTGGTGGACTGGAATACAAATAAAACACAACCAAAAAATGTAGGTGCCAGCAGCAGCCAACAATTTAGCAGGACTGCTTTTTAAAACCCAGAACAATCCCCACACAGGATTAAAGCATTAAAGATATGGCAGAAGCAACAAAGAAAAATAAGTAAGGGTATTCCTGATGTATTTATTGCCCAAGTAATGAGGAGATGAAGAAAGCTTGGTAGGAAATATGTTGCCCTGATATATCTATCCCAGCTCTGTAAGCCCAAGCAATTCAGATACTAGCCTTTGGACGAAGTTTGTATAAGCAACCAGACTAAACCTACACCCTTCTGAAGTTCAGTTTCCAATACTCAGATCCCATCAAACCAATGCAAAGCTGCAGTACAATTTGCTGATGATGAATAATGGCAAAGAATAAACTAAACTAATGACAATATTTTTGAAAAGGACCTACACACTCAATAGCTCCACACTTATTAATGGGAGAAGGTAGGTGTTCAGCCTTTTCAAAATTTGGTTCTACTCTTATTTGTATTCAACAGCAATGTCTTTATTAAGAATAATAATCTTATAAAATGTTCTATTACTGATCTTTTCAAGCATTTACAAAAAAATATAATTTGACATTTACAGAGCTCAGAATACGTCAAACCTTATGTGCAGAAGACACCATTGTGAATTATCTCCAGCCCTTTCTAAGAAATGGTAGAAGACACCAAATATATGTCCCGGTGCATGCACAGCAGTCATGTGCTAGATCATTGTGCAGTATTTCTGTTAACTTCTTCGGGACCAGGATTGTCCCATGAAAACCAAGTATAACATCAACTAAATATCTGAGTTAGCTACCCCTTCTTTTCCACTTAGATGACCATGTATGGGATGGAGTCAGTGGTCTAATAGGGCTATTTCCATCTCTAGCTAGTATGATCCCATGAACACCATTGCTTCTCCAAGGAAACAGATTCATTCTTCTGAGCTTAAGCAAAGTCAGAATGGAAAAAGGGAATCTGTTAAAAAAACTGGAACGGACTCAAATACAGAGCTAAGCTTTTCTGAACCCTCCCAAATTTGGTTAACATATTAATTTTTATTTTCATACATATTTATTGATTTAGGTATCCTGATCCAGCTGAAATCAGAATATATATATGTGCAAACTAGATGTATATATCCACTGAAGCAGATGATAGGAAACCACTGAAATGGAGCAGCAGGTTTTACACTAAATTTATCTGAGAGCTTAACAAGCATCTCTTCTTTTGTTAGTTTAATTGTTATAGCCAAATTTCCACTGGGCAGTGGCTTGATCTATTAACACACATTCTGAGCAACATAAATTATATTGACATAAGCTGTAGTGTAGACATAACCTTAGTTTATGATGAGGAACCCAGGAGCATAAAAGGATATTGGGTATGTCCGTAGTGGAACACTCTGATACGAAAGATTTTAAAATACCAGTTTCAAAATAACTAGCTGTTTCTCATTTAAAATATTTTTGCGCATTTGTGTCTGTGTTTCCCATCCTCCCCACATCTGTCAGCCTGTCAAGATGCAGTATGCACTTGGAACATGTGCCTCAGCCATTACTTGGAGACTTTAGAGTATATTACTGTCAAAGACACAGCATGAACTTCTCAGAAAAAAACAAATGTTTCTTATTGAAACAGGTTACAGTTTGCAACACAATTAAAATGTTTTGATTTACATAGTGTGAAAAACACAATTTACTTTTCTTTCTCATTTTCTCAGCATGTTCTCCCCAGAAAAATTCAGGAGGCCGTTATAAAGGTGACTAGAATGATAATGAGAGCAAGGTAAATGGCTTGAAACATTTTTACTAGAATCTTAGGGGGAAAAGGTCATATCTAAGGCCATATCATATCTGGTCATATCTATGACCACATCTAAGTTCATATTATGTCAACTACACTGCACAGTTAAGTTGACATAAGTCAGCTTATGTCAACCTCTCTGTGGAGGTGTGCATGCTTGAATGCTCCTCCCACAGATTTAATTCCTCTGATATGGTGACATAATAAAACCACATGGAAGAAAGGCATAGGGCAATATAGTTAAAGCAATGAAGTGCATATGGAGACACTGTGTTGCTTATGTTGCCCTGTGTGGCCTCCAGGAGGTATCCCACAATGCCAATGGTAACTGCTCTGGTCATCAGTTAGAACTGTGCCACCAGGTACAAAGGAATGTGCCCCTCGCCCTTTAAAGCCCCAGATATTTTTTTTTGAAATTCCTCTTCCTGTTTGTTCGTTGTGGACAGATCATGTAGCATCTGTCTATAGGACTATGTCAGCTCCCCGCAACAAATGCACTCCTACCTTGAGTACACTGAAGTTGTTGATCTCCTGGGTCTGTGCCAAGAGGAGGCTGTGCAATTACAAAACCTCTTCAGCCCCAGGAACTTTGATACTTGTGGCAAGGAGAAGAAAGGGCATGACAGGGACGAGAACCAGTGCCATGCAAAGATCAAGTGGATGGCTTTACAGCAATAGGATTCCCTAAGAACAGAAGGGAGATAGATGGCATGTATATCTCCATTTTGGCCCCAGGCCATTTTACAACACAGTACATCAACAGAGAGGGCTACTAATCTAGGGTATTGCAAGCTCTAGTGGATCACTAGATTCATTTAACTGACGTCAGTACAGGGTGGTCAGAGAAGGTGCATGATGCATGCATCATCAAGAATGCTGGCCTGAGTAGGAAGCTGAAGCAGGAATTTTTTTCCAGACCAGAAGATCCCAGTTGGGGATGTGGAAATGTCAACAGTGATTCTTGGAGACTATCCCTTACTCCTATGGTTCATGAAGCCTGGCTCCAGAAACCTTGTGCAGCAAGGAACACTTCAACAACAGGCACTACATGTAGAATGACCACTGAATGTGCCTTTGGTATGATCATCAACATAACTAAAGTTGTCTAGTATCAGAGGGGTAGCCATGTTAGTCTGGATCTGCAAAAGTGACAAAAAGTCTTGTAGCACCTTATAGACTAACATATTTTAGAGATCATGAGCTTTCGTGGACTAAGACCCACTTCATCAGATGAATGTTGTGGAAATACCTGCCTCTGGATCCCTAAAATCTGTTAGTCTATAAGGTGCTACAAGGCTCTTTGTAACTAAAGTTGGCAACTTTGTAGCGTAGACATAGCTTAAATCTAACAGCAGGTTTAATGACTCTGACAATTGAGGAGATAGTGAATGGGAATGGGTCACAGCATGAGAGAATGGGTAATAATTTAATTGTTATGCTGTTTAATGAAGGGAAGATGAGAAAACAAGATGCAACAAGTCCTATTCTCTAAGGCTGTCTACTGAAGATGGTGTTTTACATTTATTTATCAGAACATATCTTAGGCTAACACCCACAACTTTCTTTGCATAAATATTTTTAAATGGGGGAAGCTCTCAACCATGTGAACACTAGTTACAGTGGATTGTGTGAACTCACGTTATCATTATGAATCATAGATGTTATTTTAGTTTGTTTATAGAACAACTGTTTTTGTACAATGAAAGGCTAAAATCCTTTTTAATAATCAACTTTAATTAGAGTAAAATAAAATGGGTAAAATCTCTGGGACTAGACAATAGTTGTTTGCATCCTTAAGGGAAAAAACAACACACAGACCCCTATAGAATTTAGAAAATAACATATCTGTTGAATGATTATACCAACCTACAAGATTAATCATCTCTATTAAACAATGCAGAATATCATATTACTTTTATAGAAGACTCTTGTTTTCATGTTGCATTCTATTTTTGATACCTTGAAGGACCTTAGAAATGTTTTCCTTCCCTTATCTTTTTATTAATACTGTTAAAATTATGAAAGTGCTATAAGTTAACACAGCAATGCACCATAGATACACTTTGCCAAACAATTTAAATTAATCATTCTATTCCCACTGCCAAAGTGCATGGTAAACACAGTTATCACATGGTTCCCCAATTTACCAAGATCACTCCACAACGATTGCTTCTATTTTCTTTACTACAAATAAGGATATCCTGACAAGACCATATCTGTGTGACCAGCCTTTCTGGTAAACATGTTCTTTAAGAAAGATTGTATCCTTAAGCATATTTAAAATACAAGCATTTTTTAGTCTGTGCATTAACATTTATTTTATCATTCCTCTGATGTTTATATCTTGCCGGCATAATAAAGAAAGCAGAAACTTTCCTCCATTCTAAGAGTTAGACAAGCAGTGTGTCTTTCAAATATTAGGAGCTGAAGTGATCTGATCTTGGGCTTTGTTGGTTTTGGATGTATTGTAAATATGCATGAAAATACATTGTTATAAATAAAATTAACTGTATATTGTAGAGCGAAAACCTGCCGTTAATCTCTGTGCACAATTCCCTTTTAAAAAACAATGGCAGGACATGGTCCTTTGAATGTAAATATTTTATCTAAATGTAAAGGTTTCTCTGGACAACTTAGCCATAAAATAAATAACTTTTCAATATTCTGAAATATTTGAATTGTAATTATTCTGTTTGGTTCTTTTATTCTAAAATATGGTGGGTTGCATGTTTGTTTTGTTTTTTAATTGAGTGTTTACTCAAGTTGGTGTTGGAAATGTTATGAAATATATTTTAAAAAAGCAAATGTTTCATATCACCTTCACAAAGATACAACACAGAATTTTCTTTTCTGGGTCAACTCTTTTTTTTAAGCTCCAAAGATTGAGTCTTCCACTCGTTAAATATTAATCTGTCAATTTCAATTTAAGATAAAATCTTGAATTATTTACTTAGGAAAAAAAGCAAGAAATATGTCATTTTGCATAAAATATGTGTGCTTTAACTTCAGTATAATCTTTCACCCTTCTCTCATCCAAGTTAATATTTGAGTCCTGTTTCTTCTCCCTTTATCACCAAAATCATAAGAACATAAGAAAGGCCGTACTGGGTCAGACCAAAGGTCCATAGAGCCCAGTATCCTGTCTACTGATAATGGCCAATACCAGGTGCCCCGGAGTGAGTGAACCTAACAGGTAAAGATCAAGTGATCTCTCTCCTCTCATCCATCACCTCACTCTCACAAACAGAGGCTAGGAACCCCATTCCCTACCCAGCCAGGCTAATAGCCATTAATGGACTTAACCTCCATGAATTTATCCAGTTCTCTTTTAAACCCTGTTATAGTCCTAACCTTCACAGCCTCCTCAGGTAAGGAGTTCCACAGGCTGACTGTGCGCTGGGTGAAGAAGAGCTTCCTTTTATTTGTTTTAAACCTGCTGCCCACTAATTTCAATGGGTGGCCCCTAGTTCTTCTATTTGGGGAACAAGTAAATAACTTTTCCTTATTCACTTTCTCCATGCCACTCATAATTTTATATATCGTATCTCCCCTTCTCTTTTCCAAGCTAAAAAGTCCTAGTCTCTTTAATCTCTCCTCATATGGGACCCGTTCCAATCCCCTAATCATTTTAGCTGCCCTTCTCTGAACCTTTTCTAATGCCTTTTTGAGATGAGAAGACCACATTTGTACACAGTATTCAAGATGTGGGTGCACCATGGATTTGTATAAGAACAATAAGATATTCTCCATCTTATTTTCTATCTTGTTAATGATTCCTAACATCCTGTTTTCTTTTTTGACTGCCGCTGCACACTGCATGGACATCTTCAGAGAACTATCCACGATGACTCCAAGACCTTTTTCCTGATTAGTTGTAGCTAAATTAGCCCCCATCATATTGTATAATAATCCATTCTTGCAGCTTCAATCCCCAGTCTTAAATGCTTGCTTACACCTTGCTCAATTCTTGGCTTGATTAATACTTTCAATCTGGTTTCCTTACATAGAACATCTTTGAAGTTTGGTCTGTCCAAAAAAAGAATTAACCAACCAACTGCCTGTTGCTTAGGTTATCTTTTGGTCTCATCATTCTGAACCCATCTTATCCCCTTTCAATCCACTCAGTAGGTTTGTGTCTTATCGAAACAAGTGAAAGTCTTCTAGGTCATACACAATCTCTGTATACTAATATTCATAGCAACTCATAAGAACTCACTCTGCTTACCAGTAAATAGTTAATATTTATCAGTAGTTAATCAATTCCATGTGAAGCACCATTGTTATTTCCTATTCTAGGTAAAGGAATGCCAAGATATTGCCGATACTGTCAAGTAATGCATCTTTGTAATGTGACTATTGTTTTAAATGTATATAACATTTGATAGATTTAAAACCCTGTAAGAAGAGTGAGTAATTCTCAGATCCTTTTGGAGAGAGGAAGTTGTATTAGTCTTCTTTTACAAAGAGGGAAAAAAGTGAAAAAGTTAAAGTGACTTGCTGCAGGCTAAACAGTGAGCTATTGGCAAAGTTGGAACTATAGTTTAAGAGGCCCTGGATTCCATTCCCATTCTCGGTCCATTAGACAATACTACTTACAACTCTGTGTTTCCTCCTCTTTTTCTTTAGTCCACGTTTTATTCCTCGATCTGCATGTTCTTGGTATCCCATTGTATTTCCTCCCCTTTCTTTGCTTCTGTCAGGATTGCCTCCCCACTCTGAACTCTAGGGTACAGATGTGGGGACCCGCATGAAAAAAGAAATAACCCCCCAAGCTTATTTTACAAGCTTGGGTTAAAATGTTTTTCCCCAGAACACAACTTCTTCTGTATCTGGACCTGGTACACTGCCACCACCAAACTAGGTCTAGGATAGTTTGGGACCCTTCTTTCCCTTTCCACTAACCCCCCAAACTTCTTCCTTCCCTGGGAAGCTTGAGAGAAAAAAAAACAAACCTCGCCTGCTCCTGCGAGACGTGCCCGATCCAAAACCAGGATCTTACACAATGAAAAACAAGCAGTCAGCTTCTTAAAAGAAAGATTTTAATAAAAGAAAAAAGAAAGGAATAAATCCCTTATAACCATCAATAGAACAGCATCTACCATAATCAACAAAAGGATTCAGAAACCAAACCTCTCCCCCGAGGCAACTTTCTCCCACTGTTGAGATCTCTGCTGAAGCTTACAATATCAAGAAGCACCCAGCCAACACTCACCACTGAGAACCGTCCAAGTGACAAAAAGAAGGTAAACTTACTGACTACAGTACTTGATAGAATCTTATAGTTACAGTGAAAGACATAGCTGTGTTCATCCCATAGCCGAGGTGAACAGAGAGAGAGACCCAGAGAGAAACTGAAACTTAAAATCCTTTGTCTCCTGAGGAATTTCTCATTGGTCAGTTGCCCACCTCTCAGGTTACCTTTAGCTTAACCCCTTACAGGTAAACACTAATTCTAGGCTACTTCACACTTATGACAGCTTCATATTCCTGTTGCTTTTTCATACAGCCCCAATGGTAAAAAGAAAAAGGAAAAAACACCCCTCTCTCTTTAAAAGCCACTTCTTCTATTAATTATTCCTTGCCAATATATTTTCTTCAGCTTTCCATGCCTGAACTGTTGTCCTATGGAGATTTGTGTGTGTGTGTTTGACTGGGTTTAACAAGATATTTAGGACAAGGGCCATTTCTTCTTGTTTTGCAAACTGCTATCTACAGTGTGTAAATCATTAGGAATAGTGAAATTGCTTAGTATATTTCCCATTTTTGGACATCTTTTCTCCAAATGAGCTTTCCTTCAATACCCTGGAGGGTTAGAAGGGATGATGGTGGTAGTGGTAGGGAAATGCTGTATAGGTATTTCTCTGTCTAGTTTAAATCTAATCATACCTTTTAGGGACCAGCATCTCAATAAGGGATGAACTGAAAATCAGACTAGACTGGTGTTGGCAAAGTCAATCATACTGTTTGCTAATCAGCAATTCACCAATACCATATAGGATAACTGGTTAGAGTGCTGCTGATGTCCCTGCACCATTACAGGATTAAAAATATTCCTCCATTACCTGAAGATGGCCAAGACATTGTTAAAGAGTAAAACACTTTAAAAGTATATTAGGCACCCTCACAATTTTTTACTTTTGCTCCCCCCCCGCACACATAGATACTAACAAGAGGTTGTGCCTCTTAAAGAGTCCTTTCTCCTGTGAATAGCTGAAGGAATCGCTGCTACAACTACTTATCTGATTTTCCTTGCTGTACAGGGGAAGAGATCTGGATTATTTCTGAAGACTATTTGCATTCAAATTAATAATTATTTGTGATTCTACAAGGGTCTCCTGGTACTAGATGCTATACAAGTACATATTTCAAGACCGCCCCTTCCCTAAAGAGCTTGCAGTCAGAATAAACAAGACAAAAGGTAGGGAGCGAAAAGAGGCACAGAGGCAAATGGGGAGAGTTGGAAATAGTGTTTCCATGGTAGAGTGGGGAATAGAACAGAGGTCTCCTGACTCCATTCTAAAGAACCATTAGAGCACACTGCCACTCTATTCACATACTTCTGAATTTTGCCTGACACTTTTAATTAACTAAAATTTGCTTATTTATATTCACACACACAAAAGCTACAGATTTTTGACATACCCTTCTGCCAGGAGCAGAACAAAGTTTTATAAAAAGAGAAGGAAGAGGTCACTAGGATCATGTTAATGACTTTACCGTTCCCAATCTCACTGATGCTAATATGGAATGAGTATAATTCTATTAGCCACAATATAGTTTGTCATACTACTGAAAATGAACACTAATAAGTTATATTATAGTGATGTATAATTACAAATTCAATAAGGCTGTCATAACTTCCCCAGCACTTTATTTAAAGCTACCACCATGAATATCTTTGGTACCGGCTCTAATAACAGCTGATGAGAATGAATTCATTTGGTAATAATGTGCCTGTCTATCCCCAGCTAGATGGCAGTGGAAAGATACAGACTTCTATGTTTGATATTCTACACAGATTTCATATGGAAACATGTTTACAGTATTTTATGTTTTACAGCTGGGGCTTTCAAATTATGCAGCGTGACTTTCCTTAGGTAATGGATAACAAATAACTCTTTGATATCTTAGAAAAATACGGCTTGAACCTGCAAAGGGCTGAGAACTCCAGCCCAGATCCAGCAAAACACTTAAGCTTGATTTTAAGTCATTAAATGCTCTAGAGTTCAGGTCATCATTTATATCTCTTGCGGGATAAAGGGGCCTTAAGGTGAAAATAAAATAAGTTTGCACCCACTTAAAAGCCCCTTAAATTTGACAGTGCATTCTTACTTTACATGTTATACTCAGATATGGTCACCTCATGTTAAGAGGATAGAAATGTAATAGACTAAAGAAAATGAAATACACAATCAATCTAAAAAAAGAAGAAGCAAAATTAACAGACAGGGGAGAGAAGCTTTCTTAGTAAGAGTCTACTCTAAAGAGACTCATCAGTCTCAAAAGGAGATTAATAAGAGAAAATTTAACAGACATTTATAATGATAGTGAAGATCAGCTGGGTGATCCTAGTTGTGACAGGTTAGATCACAGAAACCCCTTTGGGACTGCCATCTGATATGCCTAGACTACCTCTGAGCCTGTCTTCTCTGCCATCAGGGGACTTCAGTCCCTTGCCTGGTTTGAGCCAGACAGTCTTGCCTGCTGAAAACACAGATCTAAGTCTGAACCACATCCCCCACAAGCCACAGGCTTAACTGAAAACAGCTTAAGAAGTGCTCCTGTCTCGAGAACTTAGATACCCAATTCCCAATGGGGTCCAAACCCCAAATAAATCTGTTTTACCCTGTATACAGCTTATACAGGGTAAACTCAAATTGTTCACCCTCTATAACACTGATAGAGAGATATACACAGCTGTTCCCCTCAGCTACTAATGTATATTAATATATCTGGGTTAATTAATAAGTAAAAAGTGATTTTATTAAATACAAAAAATAGGATTTAAGTGATTCCAATTAATAACAGACAGAACAAAATGAATTACCAAGCAAAATAAAACAAAACACACAAGTCAGTCTAATACAGTAAGAAAGTGATTATAGGTGAAATCTGACCTCAGAGATGTTTCAATAAGCTTCTTTTACAGACTAGCCTTCTTCTAGTCTGGGTCCAGCAATACCTCTTCCCACTGTAGTTATTGTCCTTTGTTACAGTTTCTTCCAGGTATCCTTTGGGAGTGGCGAGGCTACCTCTTGAGCCACCTGAAGACAAAATGGAAGGATTTTGAGGGGTTTAAATAGATTCTGTCTTGTGGGTAGAAACCTCTCTCTACCCCTGTACAGAATCCACCTACAAAATGGAGTTTTGGAGTCACAAGTCACATGTCCATTCACTCAGTTTTCTACAGGACGTTCCCAGGAATGCTCAGATGTGGATTGTTGTCTATCGAGGTCCATTGTTAACCAAGTACTCCAAATTACTTGAATAACTCCTTCACATTATGTTTACCAAATGTGCCTGAGGTGCTTTCTACAGCAAACACTTTCAATACAAGCATAGAGTCAACACTCATAACTTCAGATATACAAATGATACATGCATACAAATAGGATGAATACATGCAGAAGAACATAACCTTTGCAAAGAGATGAAATATGGCATATCTAGCATAAAACATATTCCATTTATGTTATATTTAGACTCATAAGAATATTTTAGTTATCCTTGTTACACACATAATTAAGTTAATAACAGTTTTTTCTCCAATGTCAATGAATGTGGAACTCTCTGCCACCGAATATTGAGGCAACTAACATAGAATCTTACAGGATAAGATACATGATCAGTATTTTCTGAATTATTGAGCCAAGTAAACTGCACTTTAAGTATTTAAACTAGTATTTACCTAGGCACTGCAGTAATTTTCATAGGGATACTTAGCAGACAGATTCTTTAGGCTGCCAGAGCTAGCTGTGCCTGAAATTTAGGCATTCTGGGCATGGAAAATGCTTATGTAGCCAAAGGAAAATTTCAAAATAAGGAAGTATAGGCCTGGAAATTATCAGGGATATGAAAGTTGTGTGTGGTATGGACATGTCTAACTGATTAGGTGCAAATAAAATTGCATAGGGAACCTCCATGCACTCTTTGGTAGTATATGGCTTGAATCCTCCAATGTGATTGGAATTTATATTTTTAAATTTGCCCATCCCTATAGCATTGAGACCTTTGTTCTAAATGTATTGTGTGCTTATTATCTCTGAAAACCGAATCTAGCACACCAGATTAAAAAAACCCTGATGAGTTATTGCAGTTAAACTTGGCAGACTCCAATAAAGTAGCCTGCTGAGGGATAGAAATGAGACTTTGAGATGAGGATGGAGCTCACTCATAGAATATCAGGGATGGAAGGAACCTCAGGAGACAATCTAGTCCAACCCCAGCTCAAAAAAGGTCCAATCCCCAGTTAAATCATCCAACAGATTTTTGCCCCAGATCCCTAAATGGCCCCTTCAAGGATTGACCTCACAACCCTGGGTTTAGCAGAACAATGCTCAAACCCTCCCCCAATGAGCCCATCTCTACACATTCTCCAAAAAGCTTTGGTTTAAGTTTCCTCAGTGTTGGATGAAATTCAGGTCAGCCTTCCCCTCCCCGCCCCTTTTTAATGAGTTCCTCATTTATAATTCTCAAATCAGTATTTAGCAATATGGCCATATGGAAAAAGAGAGAGACATTAAAAGAGAGGGTTAAAATGGGTAGGGGAAAAAGAAATGCTTTTTATTTGTATATCCAGTTCATAAAGAGCCAAAGAGTAAGAGCAAAGCAAGGAGCTCTTTGTTTATTAGTACATGATTTCTCTTACTGGGGAGGATGTAAAGTACTGAACCTAATACATCATTGGCATTCTGCTTGACATGCAGAAAATTACTGATGATTTTCAGTAACATTATGCAGTATACAGACCTTGCAATGTCCATGGATTATATCAACTGTTAGTTGGCACAGTGAGTGTAGTAATTAAATAAAAAAAATAATAATAGAACTGGAGGAAACATTTTCCACATTAATGCTGCAGGTCTTTATAGCAGTTCTCACTTTTCATTTTAACACTTAGTAAACAGACGCCAGTAAGCCAGAAGAAAACTTGGCCTTCTGTCTTTTGCATGTATATAACACCTTCCACCAAAAAATGGAACAAAGTTGTACACCTACATTTAGATATCTCTTTGGAAAACGTGCTCTAGAATTCTATCGTAAGAATCATTTTAGCTTTCTAGTCCAACTCACCCTATAAAGTCATTACAACCTCAGCATGGATGTCTAAAATGTAAGTACAAACCTTAACTTTATAATTTAAGGGAAAACTCAGAAAAATAGACAGATTTACTAGGATATCCCAGCTACTTTGTGCCTCAACATAAAAGGTCCATGGCTTAACTGTCCAGCTAAGGTATATAGCTGCTTTGCCTCACCAGAAAAATACATTGCAGTTAGAATAAACTAGTGAATTTAGCTCAAACGCTCTTATCTTAGATGCTGAGAGATGAAAATTTTCCTATGAACTGTCTCTCTCACCTCTCTCTCTCTCTCTCTCTCTCTCTCCCTCCAAAAGGCAAGCATTACTTTTCTGATCTTAAAACATTTCCAGCAAAAATAGCTCTCCTGTGCTTATTGTTCTGTTTCTCAGTGCTAGTCAGTGATGTTAGAAGGAGAGTGTCTACTTCTGGAAACTGGACCAAATTTATCCTTGTTACAATTTTCATGAACTTGGTAGGTTTACAGCAGGGATGCATTTGCTCCAGTGTTGGTTATTTACTGAAGCTGTCTCTGCAGAGCATCTGGATAGAGATTATGCTTTCCATTTCACTCTGGCACATTAGATCTTGCTTTGTTTCTCAGTGAAAAAGTGATGATTTTCAACTAATATCACGACATTAATATAAAATCTGGTGAACATTAACCAAATTCCACGCCATTTTACCCTTTCAATTATCACATTATATAACCTATCACCTTTCAGAAGCACACCCTAAAAAAATAATAATCTGACCTTGGGTCATGTTTTCTTTCCACAAGCAAATCAAGTTAATTGTATTAAGTAATTCAACAAAATTCTTGATACTTGTTATTACATTTTCAGGATATTTGTACTGGGATTAATTGAGTGGAAGATAGGCTTCCATGTAATTTAATTTCAAATGTTCAGGCTATTAAAGCCCTATATCTGAAGGACTATTTTAATGGCAAAACCACCTTAGCACTAATTGAAATGGTACCCTGTTGGTCTAATACACAAGCATGTCTGTTTGCTGTTGTTATTGATGGCTCAGCTGTAAACCCAATGCTAGCAAAAATTAGGATAATGAGGTTACATCTTAGCTGCAGTATTTTCTTTTGACAGAAACATCAAGCCAAGAATAAACTGACACCCACTACCATCCCTATTCTAGGTGCCTATTTTAGGTATTCATAGGTACCTATGCACTACCCTGATGTGTGGGGGGGCCCCCAGGCCTCTGCAGGGCAAGGAATAGGTCTGGCCCCAGGCCTCCATGGGGGGTGGGAGGGCAGGGCTGACTTGTGGGGGAGGGGGAAACCGCCCTCCAGCAATCACTGGCGGCACACCTGGGGCTGGGTCACTGCAGTTACCACCACCTGTGAGTGCAGGCCTGGCCCTAATGCAGTCCCTAGAGGGGGGAAAAGATAGGGCTGGGCAAAGCAGGGGCAGAGCAGGGCAGGGGCTTTGGGGAAGAGGCAGAGTGAGGACAGGGCTGGGCGGAGCAGGGGTGGGAAGAGAAGGGGCTGGGGCAGGGAAGGGGCGGGGAGGAGTAGGGGGTAGGCTTTGGGGAACGGGTGGAGTAGGGACCCTGGGGAAGAGGTGGGGCAGGGGCTGGAGCAGCACACAGCTGTGCAGGTGCCCTACGTAGCCGCATACTTTGTGTATGGATAGAGACAGTCCTGCTGACAGCTAACTACCAGGTTTATATAAAACACACTTACAGTTTTCCCCTGGGCCAGGGAAGACTCATGAAGTCTAGTGCAATTTACAGTTCAAGGGTGATCCTCCATTTTAATATTGGTATCTTGTTGACAGAGACTAGTTGCTTAGGCAGAAAGTACATCAAATCATCAAGAAATGGTATTTTGTTTCTCAGCAAGGATGGGAGAAATATAGTAAAGCACATGCGTTTCAGTGAAAATTACCACCATTTGCATTACAATAGTGCGCACAGACCCAGCCATGATTGGGCCTTATTATACCAGTCATTATTCATACAGTTAATGAGAAACAGCTCTTGACATGAAGGAGCTTCTGATCTAACAAGTCAAAACAGGATAGAAGGGTAGAGAGGGAGAATGGAGGCACAGAGCATGAAATGTTTTGCCCAAGGTCACATAGCATTATGAAAACACTTTTCCAAGGTCTTACTTTTGTAGCTTGTATCACTTTAATAAGCCTGTTATAAGACAAGACTCCTATGTTTCATCAAGGAGTATCAGATGTGGACAAGCATGAAGATATTTAAGAAGCCAACTGAAAGAGTTCTTCCTACACAAGCATTCAGGTCGTGAGCAGTCCAGGCAAACAACACACCTTACAACAAAGCTTAAACTTGTTCTTCATAACATTTTTAAAAACAAAATACTAGCTGCCTATTAAAAACAGCAAAAAATATCCACCTCCCTTTCCATTTCTTATAAGGAGTCTTGAAGTTCAAATCTCCTCAGTGCGATAGATGTGCTTGCTTTGATCTGCTTAGCTCTTGGAAGTCCCGGGGCTCCGGGCTGCTGGCCTTGTGCTCCCCTGGGTTCCTTGGGACAGCTCTGTCTGCCATTAGGGAATTTTCCCCCAATTTCATGAACCCCAGTTTGGGAATCCCTGGTCTATAGCCTAAGTTGACAACACTTATGTCCCTCAGAGGTGTGACTGTTCCACCCCCGAGTGATACAAGTTACAACAACATCAGTGCTCATGTACACACACAGTGCTATATTGGCAGGTGAGCATCTGTTGTTCGTGGAGGGCTTTTCTTTAATGCTGATGGGAGAGCTCTCTTTGTCAGCAAAGAGCATCTTCAGCTGATTTGCTGCAGCAGCGCAGCTGTACAGCTTGTGCTGTATATAGAGACATGGCCTAAGGTTCTTTTAACATTGTGCTCCATGAGTATTACTAATGTCTTGGGAAATGCACTTGTCTAATGTTAGAAGTTCATCTTTATTGATACTTAATAACCTAAACCTCTCTGTAACAGCTTCACAATAAAGTCAGCTAGGAATGGCAACTACATATTTTATATTATAAAATAGATTTGTAAGCAGATTTGTTTCATAAATCTTGTGTATGAATTAAAAGAAAACATGCTTAAAAATGGCCCTGAGAGCTCATTTGTAGTAGGTTCTAGATCCCCAGATGGATCATTGACCCATTGTGCTAGACATATTAGAAACCCTGTCCCAAAGACCTTACTATCCAAGTGGGTGAGACCAAAAAAAAAAATAATAGAAAAGTTAGGCACAGAAAAAAAGAGAAAAGAGTTTATTGTGTACCAGTCACACACACACTACTGACTGGGTTTCTGATGTGAATACTCTAATACAATAATAATTTTGCTTTCTGAGAACATTTTTGCAAGTGACAAAACTTCACTTGCCCCAATGTTTGCAAGTCAGCAAACAAAATGGGTTGCAAACACAAGCAAAGTGAATTAACCTGTTTTATCCACAATAAATTCTTCTCCTCCAACCTCCTTCCCCGAGTACTATCCAGCTGTATTCATCGAGCCCTTGTAGAGTTATGTGAGCAACTAATTATCTGAAGAAAATATTGGAGTGAATGTATGCTTTCCACATTTTCTGCTAGGGCATATTATTTGGCAAGGCATTCAAAAGGCACACAGGCGGTATGATAGAAAACATTAATAGGAGCAGCTTACAGTGTATGATCATTTCAAGAACTCTAAATACATTCCCCCATTGAAAATTTATATGACTACTGCAGGACAAGAGAAAAAAAATAGGCAAATGAGCAGGTCAGGAAAAAAAAAGATTTCCTGTGCATGCTTGACTTGAAAATAATGGTGCCTACTCTGATAAACTAATTGTTATGCAGAAGTACTGCAGATGGATCATAGTATAAATCTAGCTCCAACGTATTCATCTCTTCCCTAATACCTTGTAAAAAAATCTGTATGTGCTGTTATTTTCTATTAAGAGGTAAATTGGGGAAACAAAACACACTTTGGATTTTAAATCACATACTTTAACTCCAATGCCCCATGGAATTGCTAGTAAAACCAGCTCTTTACATGTTATTTATTCAAAACTGGAAACTTTTTTTAATGTTTAGAATATAGATTTACAGAAGGTGTTTTTAGTCTTATAGATGTCTCAAGTTCTGAAGATTGTCATAAGTATTTATATTAATATATGCATTGTTTTGTTTCAAATATTCTTTAACTGATTTAATGAAAGTGATGGGGGTTGTTTACAGAAGAAATGCAAACTTACCTAAAACTAGCTTTGACCTAAGAAATCAGGGGATAAATCTCTCTAGAGGTCTATTTAAAACAACACCTAACTGATTATACCCAGATACACTGTGTCAGGCCTGAAGATACAGTGGAGAACTGAAGCAGAAATTAGATATAGTATTTGAATTAGGTACAGGCATGGGTAGAGAAAATTTATTAATAGCTGAATTCTCACAATGCTTAAATAAGTGTAATTTTCAGGTTACAGCTTTTAGCTTACATGGCACTTTAGAAATCTGTTGGAGGTGGCATTAAATCAGAAGCTGCCAGGTATTTCTATGTTTGCAACTTTACCATGAATGACATTGTTATGGAAGGGGATTTTTATAGGTCAGCATCTGCCATGTATTACAAAGTCATTTAACAGCTAAAAATGAATGTTTTTTACACAAAAAAAGTCAGTTATTGAAATGACTGAATTCTTATTCTGGTGATTAAGCAGTGTAAAATATGCTGAAATTATACACAATAGCAGACGGTTGCAAAAAACAGATGTAATTGTCAGACAGGAAGCCTGCAAATTGGAATTTTTTAAAATGTTTTAATTTTTTTTTACTTCAATAGGATTTAAGACTATGCTAAGTTTTTTTCTGAACAAGAGCAGAGTTCAGCATGTACTCTGCTGAACTATGGACACTGTCTATTACCAAGTTTTTGCAGATTTGAGCCTCCACATATCATAGGATTACAATAGGATGCTGCCTCATTGGCTGAATGACAAAGTGGGGATAGCTGGGAGATTCACATTCTCAACCCAGCAGCATACTAATCCTCTAATTTTATTTGTATGTATCCTCTCTAGTACACAACGGTAAAGAAATGGCTTTCAAAATGTAAATTTCTAGAGAAATTTATCAGTCACTTGACAACACGTTTTGTTAACAGATAAATTTGAAATTGGTACAGTGTGTAAAATATTGCCATGAGCTGGGGGAAACCTTGTTATGGGATTGATGTTGGGGTTTATTCTTACAGTTATGTTAATTGTAGTGTGAGTTCACACCTACGACAAAAAGGTGTGTGTGAATGTGCCCAGCAGCTTTGGCTATATATTTTTTCTTTTTTCGGTGGGGGGAGAGAAGGAAGACATGCAAAACATAGAAACTGAGGACTACACAGACAGAGAGAGCATCAGTGAGCCCAAAAAAGCAGCTGAAAGCACAGTAGCTGGCCATGGAAGGAAGTTGGAGAGAGGTTTTTGGGTCTGGATGAAGGCTGAAACAAGTACTCCTAGTGCTTGAACAGAAGAAGCTGTTTCCTGCTATTTGATTCCTTCTGCATTCAGAAGAAAATAAAATAAACACAACTGCATCAAAGAAATATTGCCAATATCTACCCCCAACTGGAAAACTCACAAGGTCTCAAAACTGACAGCTGCTCAAGGCAAAACTAATACTTATATATTTAGAGATAAGGCCCCAAACTGAGAAATTCCATTCTAGATCCAGATCCAAACTTCCTCAAATTCAAGGGGTCTCAGATCTAACTGTTCTGATGTGGGTCCATGTAGTTTGACTATACTTAATGGGACAGAGTTGCTGCAAACTAGTCCTAAAAACCTTATTCATATGAGTAAGGATTTGTAAAATCTGGTCCTAACTTATTTCACAATGTTTCTTTTGAGTTCTGAAAATCTTTGAATTTAGATCCCTTAAGTCACACAGTTACATAATTAGAAAATCACTTCTTGATTTCAAACTATAGGGTTTTTTAAAAAATGTTTTAGTACTCATTAGAAGTGCTACGTTCTGATTCAAGCACAGTCAGTGGTGTTCTGTTTATCTACATTAGAGGTAGCATTGGTGGCAATACTGAAAAGTTTACCCCTGCTCAATATGCTTCAGTTTAGTTCCAGAAGATATCTGCAATAAAATAGTATGTATTCAGCAGTCAACTTCTTAAAAAAAAGCTATTAAAAGAACATTTTCAGTTCCAAAGCTGATCACTTTAAAGTTAGCAAGTGCCAGATTTAAAGTAGCCAGTGAAGAATTAATTCTGCCTCTTTGTGCATCCATTCTGTTTACTGAATGAATCAGGGATCCTGGAGGAGTGCATGGAGTTATGATATACTCCTCAATTACATGATAACACAAGATGGGGCATGGGCAACTGTTAATCTATATTTTTCTGACTTTCGAGTGCTTCACTTTGCAACCTAAATAACGTTCTTTAAATGTAGGCTTTTTGTATGGAATTTTCTAGCAGCCTGGCAAAGCTTAAATCCTGAACCTTCAGCCTTCTAGCACAGATGACTTCTAGCAGTTGAAAAAATGGACTAACTACACTAGGAAGCATCAGCAGAAGGCAGTTAGCCGGGGAACCTATGGGCTCCTGGGACCAAGTGCCAGGGGATGATCAGGAGGATGCCAGCCCATCAACCCAACCTTCTTATTACAGCAGATCAGGGAACCTCTAGTACAATGAAAGTATTAACAGCCCCTATATTTGGGCGGCCTTGCAGCCCCCACATCCTTATACTGCACATTCTCTTCTGGAGCCCTCTACTCATAGGCGTGCAGACGGAGTGGGAAAGCTCATCCTGCCCGGCGCGCCTGAGCTGCCAGCCAGGGAGGCTCCCCTGCCCCTGCATTCCCCCATCCCCCGAATGCCTCAGCGCCTCGCATCCTGTGTCCAGGAGCCGCCCTGGACAGCGCTGCAGCGGCGTGGCTCCAGTGGGGCCCTAGCTCCTACCACTCGGAGATGCATGGTAAGGGGTCAGGGGTGCGAGCTCCGGCGGGCCGAGCGGTAAGAGCTAGGGCCCGGTAAGTGACCAAGTGTAAGTGAAAGTGACCAAGCATAAGTGACCAACAACTACACTGCACACATGAAGAGTATAGGCTGACAAATAGAAGAAATTTGATATGCAATGAAGTACAGATAGATATCAAAATAATCTCTTGCAAGAGAAAATGATTTAAAGGTTGCTGATCAAAGCTATACATATGCTAATCCCCATCATAAAACACTTAAGAATCAGGACAACCGTGGATAATTTAGATAATAACTAAATAGCATTACATCACAACAACATTAAGAGAGTGAAGTGTTCCCTTTCTCTTATAATAAATCACTCATTATTAGGCAGCAAACAAAACCAGCGGAAAAGTTTGCAATTGAAAGAAAAAGTACCACATGTAAATGGTAGTGTAGACATAGCCAATGTCAGTATAATTTACATTGTTCTGTGTGGCCAGCACTATGTCAGCGGGAGAGCTTCTGCTGCCATAGCTACTGTCAATTGTCAGGGGTGGATTAATTAAAGCAACAGGGGAGCTCTGTCATCGGCTTACGACAGCCTTGATGCAGCTGCGCCACTGTAAGCTCTCTAGTAGTCAGAGCCTTGGCACCATTATTATTTGTTTAAAATTCTAAGCACAAGTGTGTTTATTTCAATGCAAGTTAAAACTACATACTTGCTTATATTCCAAATTCATATTAGATGGTAATTTTATCTGTAGTTATATCATTTGTACTACCCCTATGCTGCTTTTACAGCTCCACTAGAAGATTACAATATTAGCCAAACACATTTATTTGCATATGCTAATTCTAGGCAAGCCATCAACCTGGCAATGAGTGATATTTTGTTGAGATGAGAACTGTAGATTAGGAATATTGTAATTTGGCTAATTTGAAAGGTAGGATACAAGGGATTTATTTATTTGAAGGATTCTGGATGATTGCGGAAATGAAGGAAAAGCACTGAAATTGGAAAGTTGCTATTATATTCATTTTGAGAGGTGAGGGTGTGTGTGCATATAATCAGAAGGCAAGCCAGGAGGTGCCAATAGGGAAATTGCACTATAAGTTATTGCTTTTTTTTTTCTTTTAAAATTTATATAAGGAGCTCATATCATCCAAAACATTTTCTTCAGAAGCACCACAGCTAAAGATAGGAGCTCATAGGAATTTTATTTGAGGTCTCACAATGGGGTTGGAGAGTATACAGAACAGGACTTCTATCTTTCCCATCATGCCTTCTCAAATCTCATGATTTACAGTGAAAGATTTCTGATTTCCAAAAAATATAAACTTGGAAAAGAATAGTACCTCGAAGAGCTGACTAAATAGTTTAAAACAAACAAAGGGCAAGAGAAGAAACCAATTTGTCTACACCACACAGCTTTTAGTGACAAGGCTGTGTTGACACAGCTTTGTCACTAAACATCAGCATGTGTAAATGCTCTTCATTGGTACTTTGTTGGCACATTTGCCAGCAAAATACTTCTAACCCCACAAGCAGTGTCAGCTTTGTCGGCAGGACAAGCTCTCCAGCTCTCTATGTTGTGGTGACAGAGTTAAGATAAATTTAGTTACATTACTTTCTTAAAAGGAAGATCGCTACTGCATATGAATTAATGACTAGGAATCAATCAGGAAACAGCCTGTAAGTGAAGAGTGGTAAGCAATACGTCACACAACCTAGCCATTTGCATGTACACAAATTAATTGACCAGTGAATAAAAGATAATGTAGTATCCTTTATATATTTGGGAGGTTAAGAGGGTAATAGGAGTTTCAAGGCTCAGCCTTTGCTAGGCTAGGTTATCCATTTTCATATAAAGACACTTCTGTCCTTACCAGAATTGAAATATATAAAATGGAATGTGTATGTATACATACACACACAAACATTAGGCTTTGCACAGTAATTTTCCTAATAACTGTAGTGTAGCTAAGTATTTTCACACTATAGATAAACTTAATTGAAATGGAGAGTAGAACAGTATTGACTCACAAAGCAATGATTTGTATCTACAATATTTTACTTTATGTAATCAGACCCTTGACTGCTGACTTACTACATAGGTAAAAGAAAGGGAATGGGCACCTAACCGAAAGAGCCAATGGGAAGGCTACAACTTTCAAAAAATTGAAACAAGACTCCCCCTTTGTTGGGCTGCTGTTGTTCTCCAGGGAAGAGGGGTACAGGGCAGCAATTATGCTGTGAGAAGCTGAAGGCCAGGTATGAAAACCAGCCAAATCATACCTAGAAATTGCTTATTTGGAAACCCAGATAAGTAAGTAGATCTGAAAATGTGTAGAAAGATGTGATTAGGTTTATTTTGTGTATTTCTTATGGCTTGTGGTTTCCTCTGTGCTTGTGACCTTTAAGCTGAACCTCCAGAAAACTATTTTGGGTGCTTAATTTTTGGAATTGCTTTTTTAAAAATCTAGCAATAGCCTGAATTTTCAGATTTTTTTTTCCTTTTTCTTGTTTTTAATAAAATTTACCATTTTTAAGAACAGGATGTAGATTTTTGTGTCTTAAAAGGTCTGTGCACATGTCTTTTAGTTATCTGTTGGCAACAGCTGAGTTCTTTGTTTTCCTTTCTCAGCTGTTCCATGGGAAGAGGAGGGGATTGAAAGGGCTTGGGGGTACCCCAAAGGAAGGAATTCCCAAGTGTGCCTTCCTGGATTCCAAGGGGATTTGCATTTGGGTAGTGGCAGCATCTACCCATCCAAGGTCAGAGAGAAGCTGTAACCTTGTGAGTTTAATACAAGCCTAGAATGGCCAGTATTTTTTAGCATCCTTGTGAGCCCCCACCTTCTGCACTCAAAGTGCCAGAGTTGGAAATCAGCCTTGACAGCCTCATACTCATTTCACAAAACACTTATTTCAATTAAGTTGCTCTTGTTTTACTTCATATACTCATGTTTAAACCAAGCTGAGTTATGTGCTTTCCTGTGTTGGTTCCAGAACACCTGTTCAATACCTTTTTGCTTCAGCACAGGATTGTGCCTCTTATGATGTATGAGTGAGACAACTGGGCCAAATCTCATTTACTGGTGCTTGTATTCTATTGCAAATAACATCAAAATCCAGAATTCATATTATTTGTGCTGATGTTCATGGTATCTCATGTTTTAAACTATTGTTCAAATCATCTAAGTTCTAAATAAAGAGAAATTTAAAAAATGTATCTGGATTTGTGACACTCTGTACCTAAATCAGTACCCTGGAACCCCATTATTCGCCACTGTTGTATAATTATGATATATTTTGTACGAAGTATGCCTTGTGAGTTATCATTTTAAAAGTCTTGGTCTGTTGAACATTAATATCCTGTTGGATTGTATATGCTATCATTGTATGTGAGGTTATGAGGTATTATTGTATATGTTACTGAAATATGTTGTAAGGTTGGGAACACACACAACCAGCCTTCCAATGCACAACCAGCTGATGGTACGTTAAAGGGAATCTACTCTCCCATTCCCAATGTTCATCCCAGAAGACTTCTCAGAAATAACATGTAGACAATGGAGATTGCTAGACCAATCAGGATGGACCCTCATGTCAAGCATCTTTCCAGTAATCTGAAAGAATCTATAAAAGAGGGGAAATGACATCATTACTTGGCCTCACTCCCCCCACAACTCCACACCTGGAAACACATCCGGCGGACAAAGGCTTTGAACTGGGGAATGGTGGTCTCATACCAGAAAAGAGTCCCAACCTGTGAACCAAGGATCTGTGGCCTGTTTGTATCATCTGTCAGGGTGAGACACTGGTTGATTCAAATCCTGTTTAGTTTGTATAACTCAGACTGCAAATTTATATTTTATTTCTTAAGTAACCAACTTTGATCTCTATGTTTGCTACTTATAGTAACTTAAAATCTATCTCTCTCTCTCTCATAAGGTAATAAACCTGGTTTATATTTTACCTAAAACAGTGTGTTTTGATTGAAGTGCCTGGGAAATCTCAGCTCAACTTACGAAACCTAGCATGTGTCCTCTCCACATCAAGCGAGAGTTGGACAGGGTAATAAACTTGCACTGGTCAGGCAAGTTTGGGCACCTATTGATGGTTCATGAGTGCCTGAGAGATCATTCATGTAACACAATTCGATGTTCTCCTACCTGTGGATGTTTGCATAAGTGCAATACCTGCCAGAGGTTCCTGGCATGACAAATCATCAGAGGGTAAAAGGGATACCCCAGGTAGGTGGGACAGAGAGATCAATGGTCCCACAGTCCAGGTTGCACCCAGGGACCCAGTCATAAGATTTTCTTCTACATAGAATTTGTGCTGAAAGCAGGGACAGCTGAGTGAACGTATGCTTAGAAAAATAGTTAAAATGTTATCCTAGAAGATTTAAATGTCTCATTTTAGCTTTCTGGAGTTTCAGTATACATTTACGTTCTGAGCGCCATATGTCTGTTCTGATTTGAAAGTCAGAGGAATTTGTTGAATAAAAGGTTTTGGCATTTAGAGGGCTAACTGCATGTAAATTAATTTGTTAATTATACTCATGAGTTGCATATAATGAGATTTGCAGATGATAGTTAATGTTGGGTTTGGATACTGATTGCATAGAGTTCACAATAGTTCATTCTTTAAAAACATTGTTCATTGACAGTTGCAAACTACAAAAAAAACCACCAACCCCTTTTACCTTATTTTTATGACAATTCATTTTCAAAGTAATAATTTCTTGGAAACATTACTAATGACCTGCAGCTACTTCATGTCTGATCAAGTGAGTTAACAAAATAAAGACAGATGGCAGTGGAATAGATTTGACAGTAGCTTAATACACTGCAGTCATCACACTCATCATATTTTTTCCACCTAGAATGTCTCCATCTTAACTGCCCCCCATAGGAGACTTCTGCTGTGCCTTGCAACACACCCTACAATTTATTACATTAAAAGAGTCTTTTAGATTTAGTTGAAACTAAACTCAAAGGAGAGGAGTGGCTAGTTTATGTTAACTTCATATTCCTCTCACTCTCCCAAAAGAAGTGTAAACACACACACAGCACTATGGAAATTATCGGGGCGGGGGCGGGGGGAAGAGGGTAAGACATTTGAATAGTTTCCTTGGAACAGAAGATGTAGTAGAATATACACACAGGATTAGATCGGGGAAGTGGCTCCATTGACTTTATGCCAACAGGAATTTCTATTCCATTAGGTGCAGGGAGGATGTCACAAACTTTACTAGTAACAGACTAACAACACCCATTGTTTCTCATAACTGTTGCTTATGGTTTTTATTCATGATGTGAACTCTATGAAATCAGTCTCTATTCCAAGCTTGATCTATTTCCTGTCACAAAAAGAATGATCCTGTTGTGTGTTCTGTTGGGTCTTCTCTATTCCTGACCATTGTGTTACAGATTCTTTAAACATCTATCATGTAACAAACAACACACACAAACCCCATAGCTCTCATTCAGAATATCCTTGCAGTGCAATTAAGGTTTCATCTCCTGACTTGACCCTGGACACCTGAGCTAATTTCATCATCATATTCCACACTTAATGGGCAATATTGATTTTCCCCCCATTGATTAGTCTTTCCTTTTGAAGTCTCAAATACTTTAGAGTATGCCATTTTCTTTTAACCTTCATATCACTCAATTTACTATTGGACTATGCTTGTTTCTTAGTGGTTATTTTTATGGAATGTCAATTCAAAGGACTAGAATGAGCAGATGCAAATCAGGAATTGTACCTTGGACCATTATACAAAATTATGCATCGGACATATTCAAAAAAATTACAAGTATTTTTAAATTGGTAATTAACAATGATTGCTTCTTTTTTCTTTGGGAATCATATAACAATATCAACTAGTTTTTATAACGTCACTTTTCATCCACTGACAATTGTTAGAAGGCTTTCCCTCCACCGTCCCACTTCCCTGGTTCTTCTCAGTCAGGCAGTGAGCAGCAAAAGACCAGAAGTCCAAAGTGCAGACAATGCAATGTTTATTGGAGTTAATTTCCACCAAGCATGATTTCAATTTTTCCCACCCATTTCCTGTTTGACTCCAGTTTATATAGTTATACTCTCAACTATACCTTAACCAATCATTTCACTGAAATGTAACTAACCAATCTTAACATATTGTAACATAATTCTCTAACCAGTTATATCCCACTACCCTAATTAACTTACACCTAACAAAATCAATTATACAGCAGACAGAAACAATTAGAGAACCAGAAAGATTAACAATAGAAAAGTGGGGGCCATAAAGATAACACAATACCGAATTCATCGATAAGTGATTTCTTGCCAGACGATAAGCTATCAATCTAAGTTTTCTTTAGTCATCTTCAGATTGTTTCTTTATCTGGTAGTGATAGGCACTATCAGGATAGGATCATCTTCCTAGCCCAGTACCATTTTATTTCAAAGTGACTGGTTTGGAATGTAAGGATGTGGCCATACACTTCCCACCTTATGGCTACCACTGCTGCTTAGTCAAAGGCCTTAGCCTAAGAACAAGGCCTCAGACTATTCTACTGAGAGAAGTCTCATACACAGGCAGACTTGTGATTTTGATTTGTTATTTTATACCTCCAGAACAAGCTAAGTGTTAAAAATACATCTAAGTTCTTAAAGTATAGGCCTTTACAGGCAGCCTGAATCTAGCTGCATTGGAACAGAATATAATCAAGTTATTTATGGGCATTTTGGACAAAAGAATAAACAACTTAATTGACTCATTTTCCAAATTTCACATTCTTTCCCTTGTTCTTTGTGTTATATGAACCTTGAAAGGGAATTACTTGGGGAAGGGGGAAGATGAGAACCACATAAAAATAAAGATATCTGGTATGATTCCTTTTAATGTTGCAGTTCTGTCACTTTCTCTATACTTTAACATAGTAATCTAAATTGTGCTCTCAGACACATGTGGACTAACTCATCAAAAAATTATTGGACAACATGGGTGTAGCTGAAAGTAGAATTTAGTATAACTGATTTTGCCACCATCTCCTAGGCAACATCCTGTCTTACTAATGTTCATGCATGTGGGATGCTGTGGCTCAAATCAGTTCTGATATAAATGAAATTAAAAGATTTGTTCTTGCTTATTTGAATGTGTGCCCCTCTATCTATCCCTGGGGGGAGGGGTTCATTTAGACTTAATATTACTTTATTTTCTGCATTGGCAAATGTTGCATGAGATGCAGTGAGGTTTTAAAACTTCACACCAATTGTGTAGGAAGATGGACACAATGTTAAATGCACAGGAGGAATGTGTAGAGAGGCAGCTTTTCCCACTACTTTGTGTGTCTCTCTCTCAAAGTTCTGAAATGAGTGCATCAGAATAGTGATCCTGTTATGTATCTAACCTTCAGTTTTAGTTTCTCTTAGCTCTAATGTCTGCAGTTAAATTGACTTCCTTGCTAAATGAGGTCCAGAGTTGGGTGGTGGGTTGTTTTTTTTTTAAAAAAAAATAATTAAGAATTCAGATAGACTCGCTTTTCATAGTGAATTTAAACAACCGATTCCAGCTTAGCAACGAAGACCAAGCTTATACTATGGTCAAACTTTAATTTGTAAGCATGAGGGGCCTTTTAGATAGAGCAGAAAACTCCTAAGCATAGCATGTTGCAGATTTAATAGCTAGCTTGAAATTTCTAACAAAACTTTTTTTTTCTACTGGAATTTGTAGATTCAAAGTCACTGTACATCAAAAATCATTCAGACATTTTCTAAAATTATATAAATGAAATAGGTTCTGCTAAACCAGCTCTAATATAAAGTTATGTCCCAGGATGACCTCTTTGTGTGAAGGAAGGCACTTCACTTAGCTTGTACATCATTCCCTGTGAGACAGCATTCTTGTGGTCCAACATTGGGGCACAGCACTCCAGCTGAACCTCTTAACAAGTCTGTTCTCTGTTAGCAGAGTATAAAATAGTCCAGACAAAAAAGGAAACTAGCTTGACAGCCTTAAGGGAACAGGCTTCTTTCCCTCACGCAAAGGAAAGGAAAGGGTCTTTTCAGACTCCATGGGAAGTCTCCGCTCCCTCCCTCATAGCAAAAACCAAGAGTTAGTCCTAGGATTTTCAACAAAGGAAACAAACGGTTTCTTTTTCCAAAAGACACAGGCTGGCAGCTGTTGGTTGACTCTCAAACTATTCTTGTCATAACTCAGTGACAGTTTGGGAACTCAAGCTTCTTTTCAGGACTCATCCCAGGCATGTCGAGCTACACAGGTGTGGTGGATTGGGGCTGACTGGGAGCACAGCAATTATCTAACCCTTTCTTGTCTGGACTGTCCAACTGCTGTTACACAGAAACAGGAGTACTTTGATGTTAAAAATAAGAGATTGTTTGGAAAAAGCTCTCAAGTAGTATGTCGTATTTTCCATGTGTGTGCACATGTGCAGAAAACAGTAAAGGTGAAGAAATCCATTCATTCATTGATAATAAGACCTAGTCCTTACAGAAATTTTCATCCATAGATTGCAAAGGAGGGCATTAGAATTATGGGGAAATGAAGGCACATAGAATTGAAGCAGCTTGTCTAAGGTCAACCAACAGGTCAGTAGCAGAACCGGAACTACAACACAAATCTCCTGGGTTCCAGTCCAGTGCACTGTCCACTCACCCACACTGCCTCTCAAAGAAAATGCTACCATTTCTGCTCATTGGGATCCTAAAACATTCTCAGTTCCAAGGTATTTTTGTTATTTAATTTATACCGCAAATCTGAAAAAAAAATGTACGAACCCAATTACCACACATCTCTGCTACACTGATCATATATGATCCTTACTGTCCATGTTGGCGAGTGAGGAAGATTAGTATAATAGGAAAGTGAAACACTTTATTCTCCTATAGAATGTTTTATTATTGTTAAAGAATATTAAGAAATATTGGATTGGATGATATGTTATCACATTTTCTGATAACGGACCTGAATTTCATGTAGCATTGCTTTCTCTGCCTTATTGTAACTGAAAAAAAGGTAACAATGTTATTTTAAAATAAAATATTTTTTGGATCATTCCTAACATGGACAATCATGGCAGTCAGTCAGGATTGCATTTGCATTGACAATTTACTAAATATTTGAAAGTAAGAGACCTCCTGGATCTGAGAAACCTTCTGCACAAATGTTTAGTTCAAACAATCCTGTTTGCTGGAAAAGCCGTGGGTATAATACATTATTGCAATAAAATTAAACAAAAACATTTCCTGACCAGTTCTAGTTTTTCCAGTTCAAAATTACTGTTTCAAGATTGAAAGTTATTTTAGAGAAAGTTTTAAAGAAAAAGCAAAGGTCATAATCAAAAAGTGTGTTGATGGACCAGAACTCACTTTTTCCTCCCAGATTTAGGTTCACAAAAGTAAGATTGATTTTTCATCCTTAGATGTGACTGGAATTTTTTTCAAAACCTCAAAGCTTTTGTGGGATGGGAAAAATATCCTTAGTAACTATATCGCCAAAGTTCATTTGATCATAATTAAAAAGTATTATGCAGTTTTATATTTGGGTCAAGATTTTGAAAAGTGATAAAGAGATATACTGTAAAGTGGGATGATTTTCAGCAGATGGATGCACTGTACTTTCTGAAAAAAATCAAGCCCCCTTTAATGTAACTAGTTAGGTGACTAAAAATTGAGAAACTCAAATCACTTGTCATTGACCTTAATTTATACCTATTTATATGACATTCATGCTCTTCATTATGTATTTCTCAGTATCTAACAAAACAAGGGAAATAGCAGTACACGTTCAGAAGGAGAGGAGTGAATAATTCATAAATGCCTGATGGAATAGCCTATTAGTAACAAGGGGACACCGATTTATAAATAGATCCTAAGTATGCTATAAAGTTACAGTACAACTCAAGGTGAATCAGCCAGTGAGCAGATTCAGCTATATGAAGGGCATTAATGCAAACCGCTGATTGAGCTCCTCCACTAAATTGTCATCCATCTATATCCTGTACATATTCACTCACTTCATTGAACTATTTTCATCCAAGAACTGTTCTCAGAAATCACTATAATAATACCACTACCTAGATTTTACACAGCACTGTTCATCAGTAGATCTCAAAGTGTTCAAAGGCCAGAATCATTTCTGTTTTTATGGAAGTGGAAACTGCCGAAAGGAGAGGTTAAAGTGTCTTGCCAAGATCACCCAGCAAGCCAGTGGCAGAGCCAGGAATAAAACCCAAATCTCCAGAGTCCAGTCTAGAGCCATATTCCCAAGGCCACACAGCAAACATATATATATATATATATATATATAAATCTATGTGTGTGTATATATAATAATGTATGTGTGTGTGTATATAATCTCCTCTGTGCAAAATAAGCTCCACATACAATAATTAGCTGAGTAGAGAGGCCCTATTCTCTCTACTCAGCATTTCTGAGGCATTTCTTTGTTCCATGTCTTGCTGTGCAAATAGCTCTGCCAATATAAGCAATAAAGCGTGAGATCGTCAAACAAGTCTCGCTACAACAAAAATGAAAAATTATTCTAAAGGCTGAGATTGATCTGTCCATTATAGTATAGGTTTCGTCTAACATGCTGTATTAACAAACTTGGCTTTCCCCATATAGTATCTACCATAATCCTGCAACTGCGCAAGGAGGGAGAGTATGCTGAAGTTTGGGGAAGGCAGCTTGTAAAGAAGTTCCTATTTCTGAAGCTAAGCTGTTTTCCATATGATCTCTTATGAAACTCCAGCACTGCTTGGAGCAAATTCAATTTGTCTGTCTGTGAGAAAAGCAATAGTTTGCCCATTCTTCCGAATGGATAAAGAGGGCAAAATGCTATTTTCAAAAATTGTTATAAATTATATAACTTCCTAAAATTTTCTTTGTAGACTGAATATTAGGGCCAAATGCACTATATGGGATGGGGGGTGGAATAACTCTTTCTTCTAAATACTCTAGACTCATGATCCCCATTTCCTCTCAGATTTCTGTTCTTAGTGCATTTCTGTGACTGCATCTTATCTGATAAATTAGTGAAAATGAGACTGCACATTAGTGATTTCACAGCACCAACTGTATTCTCTCAGCACCGTGCAGAAATGTATGGTTCATTTCATACACCATTTACAGTGGTTCTAGAAAGTCAGCATATAATATTAGCCTCAACAAAAGAAAAATGTTCATATGATTTGTGCGTATTCATGTATGTGTGTGGACTCACAATAGCAGAAATGACCGATACCATGACCTGCTAAACTATGAGTGGCATAACAGGTCATAGTTTAGTGATGAGCTGAGGTTCACTTTTGGATTTCCTGTGCTTATAAAATGTGTGGGTTCTTTAAATTAGGCCTTTGGGAGGACTGCACAAAGATGTGTTCATTCATGAAGCAGAGGCCCAGGATGAAGGATAAATTAACAGTGTCACTGCCGAGTCCTTGAACACTGTTGGAGTGTTGTTCTTTGTCAGCCTCCATTCCACACAGCATGACACGGCGCAGCATCCCCAAACTCACTAGAAGAATGATGTTCAAGAAGTAGAGAGAAATTTCTAGACCTGTGCTCCTCCTGGAAGGTGGTAATAGTATTGCTTTGCCTTCATACTGTGCTGAGAACCTCAAAGTGCTCTTAAATATTAATTAGTTAAGCTCCCCTTCCCCCAGTTGCTTTATGAGGCAGTTAAGTGTTGCTTTCTTCCTCTCTTTTTTTTTTCTTTTTAAATACTGATGAGGGAAAATAACTTTACCTAGTTCATCAAGCCCAGAAAATATTCTGCCTCATTCCCAAGAAGGAATTAATTTGCTGAAACATTAGTTCAGGCCCAAGGTTCTGACTCATTAGGTTAGGTAACTCTAATATTCCTTTTACACTCATTTCCACTTACAGAAATTTAGTTTGCAACAACAAAGATGAAAAACTTTGCTAAAGTGGAAGCTTAGCCTATTACATTATGGACCAGATTCTCAGCAGGTGTAAAATCAGCTTGGTGTAATAGATCTGCCCCTACTCAAAAATGTAGAAAGCTAAATGCAGTGTCAGATCTGTTCAGTGTAAATGGTATCTAGTAACTGCATTTCCCATTTTGTAGTTCATATTTCAAGTAAAATGTGTCCTCCTGGGTATTGTCTGTAGTCCATCAATAGGGGAGCTGCAGATCCCTGAAAATTTCATTTCAGAGGTTTAAAACTTTATTCTATGTAGGTTAACAGATGAACATATACTTTAGGGATTAAACATTGCACATTCAACACTAGCAGTGAAATCCTCAACTTACTGAAATCATTAATAAAAAACTCCACAAAAGTTCATATGGTGGAACATACAGATGTTAAGGACTACAGCCACACCTGGTATAAACTGCTGAAGTTCAACTGATTTCAGTGGAGTTGTAGAAATTTGCACCAGATGAGGATCTGTTTCTAAAATTCCTGTTGACACTTTCAAAGACTCTTGTTCTCACATAAACTCAATTTTCAAATGAATATAGACTCTAATGTTGCACTCTATAATGTTTTATGGAAACATGCTCATGAACATGAATGTGATGTAACTGGAATAGGCTTTATGCAAAATGACTCTTGTAAGGTGTCATTACAAAGCTTATAATCCACCAAGTGTGATCATCCTATTTGTATGCATGTACCATTCTTGTATGTGAAGTTAGAAATATGAAGTATAACTCTGAGGTCCTATTGTAATTATGCAAAATGTGGGCCATTAATGGTGGTTTAGAATCTTGGTGGCTCCCATTGACTAGGACAATTGGCTGTGGGTGATTTATTTACACACCAGCCTTCCTGTGTATATGTGGGCCAGCCATTGGGTAATGAAGAATCAGGTCTTACAGTGACATGTGACAATGTCATCTGGTAATGAAATCTATCTTAAATCTGGTTATTTTCCATTTAGAAGGAAGGGTGGGGACCCAGAGACAAAAAATTCACACCTTGTGCCAAAACTATAAAAGGGGGTGAAAGAGAACAAGGGAGGCTGCCAGTCATGAAAACCCCCCTGCTTTCCACCTAATATGTCTGCTGGAACTAACAAGGGCTAGGATTGGACCCAGAGTAGGAAGGTGTCTAAATCCATGAAAGAATCACAGATTGGAACATCTCTGAGGGTGAGATTTTACCTGTAATCAGTTTCTTAATGTATTAGGCTTAGACTTGCATGTTTTTGTTTTATTTTGCTTGGTGACTTACTTTGTTCTGTCTGTTATTATTTGAAACCACTTAAATTCTACTTTTTATATTTAATAAAATCACTTTTATTAATTAACTCAGAGGCAGTGATTATTACCTGGGGGAGGAAACATCTGTGTTATAGAGGATGGACAATTTATGAGTTTACCCTGTATAAGCTTTTTACAGAGTAAAATGGATTTATTTGCGATTTCGATCCCATTGGGAATTGGGTGTCTGGGTGCTGGAGGCAGGTAACCTGCTACGTAGTTTTCAGTTAATTCTGCAGCTTTAGGGGGCATGGACCAGACCTGGATCTGTGTTGCAGCAGGCAAGAGTGTCTGGCTCAACAAGGCAGGGTACTGGAGTCCCAAACTGGTAGGGAAAATGGGCTCAGAGGTAACTTCAGCACATCAGATGACAGTCCCAAGGGGATCTGTAACTGAACCCGTCACACAGACATCAATATTAAGGATTGTGTTTGCAATACAGATCAGTAATGGCTTGCGACTAAAATTTCTTGATCCTTAGTGTTCTGTAAATCAGTGAACTGAACCGAGCTATCCCCATTTCTAGTAGATGAGGATCTGGCTCACTATTAATTGTAAAATAAGTTGTTTGAAAAATGTCACAAAATACAGTAAATTCATTCAACTCTATGTATCAGATGAAAATGTAAAGCAGAGGTCATCAATCTTTGGTACCCATCCCATTGGAGTAAAGCCATTGGCGGACCAGAATGGTTTTTTATCTGGAGCTTCCACAGGTTTGCTGTTCCTGGCCAATGGGAGCTGTGGGAAGCAGTGGCTGGCATATCCCTTGGCCCACACTGCTTCCCGCAGCTTCCTTTGGCCAGGAACCATGAACCGTGGCCAGTAGGAGCTCTGGGGCACGGTGCCTCTGGACGCTCCAAATAAACAAATGGGCCCGGCCTGCCAGCAGCTTTACCCTGAGGGGCTCGGTGCAAAAGATTCCCAACCCCTGATGTAAAGTAATACTTTACTGTTAGTAAGATTACAATATTTTTCTAATTGTTATAATTTATTAAAAAGAGCATTGCAACCTTCAAATGATTTATTCAATGAATATTGTTAGATGGTCTTTTGCTGTGGGAAGGGATGCTGAGCATGTGATTTTCATATACAAAGAAAGCCAGGTCACTGGGTATCCAGGAAGATTTTATAGGCATATTTGGGTAGTATGTATTTCAGCTGTAGCTTTGAAGCAGACCACAAAACAAAAGTTAAAAAGTTATTTTTTTTTAAAGAGAGTTAAATATAAAGTTCTAAAGTTTTCTTTAAAAGAAGCTCACAAATTTCAGAGAACACCACAGAACTTTGATGAGTAACATTTTATATAACAAAGTTGATAGAATGACTTTAATGAAATGTGTATACAACTGTGATTTAATAAGCACTGTATCCTCAAAGGTTCAGGTACAGTATATGCTAATTGAATTCTTTTGATGAACTGGAAAAAACACAGGAGCCTTCATAAAAGTAAATTTCAAAGCAAAACATCTTCTTAGTATTTTCTTTAATAGACAGTTCTACACATTCAGAAACAGCAAACACTATATGGAAACTAAAATCTTTGAAAAAAAATTCTCATACAGTTTGAAGTGGGGCAATGGATATATAGCAATAGGCAAGAAAATATTTCTAAAGTTGTCTTCTTTCAATAAAATATTCAGAAAGACTAGGTATTTGAGGTAATATACTTTATTGGACCAACTTCTGGAGGTGAAAGAGACAAGCTTTTGAGCTCCAGCTCAGCTCAAAAGCTTGTCTCTTTCGCCTCCAGAAGTTGCTCCAATAAAAGATATTAGCTCAAACACCTAGTGTCTCTTATTTCCTCGGACCAACACACCTACACCAGCACTCCAAATATAATATTGTGTAACTTCCCCTCAATCCCACCAGCCTGGAAGGGCATGATCCTGCACCATTGGATTTTATAGGAGTTTTTCCATTGACCAGCTTGGGAGCAGGATCAACCCCAAGTACCTGATCCAAATCCCTTTGCACTGGGATGCTGTTTACTTCAATGAATTTCAAATTAAGCCCTAAATACAAAGGATGGAACCCTGGGCCCATTGAAATCAGTGGCAAGTCTCCAGGATTTTACCCAAGAGGTTACTGTGCTTTCTATTTATACCACCTAGCTTTCTTTCCCCCTCCCCCATCCCAACCATCATCTTGATCCCATTCAGTTTGGCTTCTACCTTCAGTCCCATCTGAGATTGCCTTGAACTAAATCACTAATGACTGCTCTTACTCAAAAGGTAAGATGTACTTTCCCATTTCTATTCTTTGTTCTATTTTCCTGCAGTTCAGCTTTCACTATTAATTTATGACAGAGTGCTTGGTGCTGTACAAGAAGTTATCGCTATATTTGTCTTGACACTTTGTTAGATATATTTACTCTAGGGGATGTGGCTCAATCACATTCCATGTCACATGAGAAAAGTCAGTATGCCTGCATGTTTTCATTTTTTCAATGCCTGGACTAATACACTTATCTATGTCTTCCTCTTTGGATATATACTGCATTGTGAGTTTATGATTTTTTTCAGCTTTCAGCAAGGGCATGCTTATTTTTCTGCTCACATAGCTGCCCTCAACCCACAAAATATAGTTACAATTAATTAATAATTTATTGAGTATTCACAGTAACTGTGCAGATCATTATGAATTCATGTGGGTTTCGTGTGAATGCCATAGGTATTTTCACATGAGTTCCATTGTAATCCAGCATATTTAAATCCAGTTCGATTAGTAGCCTGAAGTATATTACTGATAGTACCGTAGGGAAATTGCATATACCTTTTCCATGTGAAAGCACAGTTAGAACATTGCATGATGTAAAGACTAGATTTCCTTACAAATCAACATTCTGGTCAGAAAGACACCAGTATCAAGCAGATGTATGAGCTGAATTTTTCTCTAAATCTTCACCCCAAGAAATATTTGGGCAAGAATCTGACTTTCAAGTACCATGATAATGAAGAATGAAGGGTACCATCCTTCAGGTATTTGATAGTTTATCACATTTTACAGACAGTAGTGATCTGTAGTCCTTTTTTTTTTTTCCAAACACACTATACTCCGGTTTATCCAGAACCCTATTATCTGAACCCCATCCTCATCCTTCATCTATCTCATGCCAGGGGACAAGGAAGGGATTCAGATACTAGAGCAGGGCCCAGCCAAGACTGCGTTGCAGAAGAGGAAGATGAGCCTCTGGCCACAGGGAAGCCACGCTGCTATCAAATGGCTTCTGTGGCAGCACAGGGAGACCTCTGAGCCTCACTCTCATGGAAGTGAATGAGCAGGTCATTCAGCAGTGGGGTGGCCTCCCCTCGGGCTCATCCAACTGTTTGCAGTCCCGGCCAGGGGACTATGCTTTGCTCCACCCCTTGCACCTGCAAGGATTGAGTGTGACTGGCCCTGAAGCAGTGCAGAACATTTTGCAGCCCTTCTGTTATAGGAGTGAATTATCAGGGCAGAGAAGGGACCCCAGACAGGACAGCGAGAAGCAAGAGAAGGATGAGACCCTGGCCACAGGTGATATCACCCCACTGCTGAATGGCTCCTGACCGCTCAATTATCTGAACAAAATTGATGTCCCCCTACTATTCAGATAATGAGTATACAGTATGCATAACCACAAAAGGGTTTAAAATAATGCCATATTTATGAATAGGGCACCAGATTCTACTTCTGGTTCATACATACTAATGTCATGCCTTTGGCTTCAGAGACATTGCTTCAGATTTATACTAGTGCAAGTGTGAGGAGGACCAGGCTGGAGGAATATATATCCACAGCAATGGAAGACTGTGTGAAATAAGTCATTCTAAATACAGTGAAACCCGTAGATGAGACCTGTGGCGTTACGGACATGAACTCTGACTGTATAAACCACTGTTGCAACCAGGGTCCTGTGGTTTCACCAGGACTTGTACAAAGGAGGTCAAGTGGAGTATCTATGGAAAGACTGTAGTTTGCTAGTTATAATTATGCTGTCTGTATGTGTGTATCATTTTTGTATTTTAAGTTATCAATATTGGCTATGTAGTTGTATCTCAATGTGTTTGATTCAAAATAGCCTCAGTGAAGCATTTGGTCAGCTTCTTGAGAATGGACTATTGTCAGTAAGTGCCCAATCAAGAAACACTTAACTGACAATGGAATCCAATCTGTGAAGGAAGCTTATTGAAACATCTGAGGGGGAGATATATCTTTATTTGTCTTAATCTCTACTGTATTAAGCTTAGACTTGTGTGTTTTACCAAGCAAAATAGAACTTACTTTGTTATGTCTGCTATTACGTGGAACCACTTAAATACTACTTTTTATATTTAATAAAATCACTTTTTGCTTATTAACCCAGAGTAAGTAATACCTTAATACCTGGGGGAGCAAACAGCTGTGCATATCTTTCTACCAGTGTTGCAGATAGAGGATGGACAATTTAGGAGATAACCCTGTATCAGTGTTGTGCAGAGTAAAATGGATTTATTTGGGGTTTGGATCCTATTGGGAGCTGGATGTCTGGGTACTAGACACAGGAGCACTTAAGATATTTTCAGTTAAGTCTTCAGCTTTGGAATGTGTGGTTCAGACCCTGGGTCTGTGTTGGAGCAAACTGGTGTGTCTGGCTCAACAAGGCAGGGTTCTGAAGGCCCAAACTAGCAGAGAAAACAGGCTCAGAGGTAGTCTCAGCACATCAGGTGAAAGTCTCAAGAGGATTTCTGTGACCCAACCCATCACAAGACCATCCTTAGTAAGCCACCTCTCTTGAGACTTCTCCATAACATCCTCAAACTGTATTGGGTATATTTCTGATCCACCGTAACTAGATGATCTCGAACTCTGTTTTGTTGTACTTTCAGTGCTCACTCACAGTGAAAACTGTACCAAGGTCATATTACTGGAAGAACAGCAGTTTCAAAGTTGGAGCCATTTGTATGTTACACACATATCAACATATGAGTTAGACAGACATTTAGAGCTTGTCCCATCTCAAATTCAGCTCTCTGGTGCTTGGCACATTAGAAATACATAGGCTTCATGAGACATAAAGCCCAAGAGTGTACTGTAGGGGCACTTAAGTTGCTGTCGTATAATGGTGGTTTACGCATCCAAGGCCACCCAAACCTTCCCTCTTCCCAGAAGTATAATCACTCCATCCAGCCCACTGGTTCCTGTAAGTGATCCCATAAGAGTCTGGGTGTACATGTACAATCAGTAGGGTGTGTGTGTGATTTTTTTATATATATTATATATATATATATATATAAATAAATAAATAAAAAGATAAACGTTAGCTAACAAGGTTTTTTCAACCACAAGGTTTTTTGTACCACACAAGCCTTGAACTGCAATTGCTGGCTGAACATCAGGATGACTTATTCAGGGGACAGGTAACCCTGCTTCAAAGGCCATAAAAGGAGTCCTAACCTTACAAGCTTAGGGCCAGATTGTGGTCCTTCTAGCATGGTGGTCAAGATCATAATGGTTTCCTTGAGCAAAGGTGTTTTCTGCTCCGCTGAATGTTAAATCAGTGTTTGTAATGTCTGTCAGCATCACCCTGAGCAGTGGTAAGGGAGTCTTCATTTTCATATGCAAATGTAAGACTTTTTAAAAAAAAAAAAAAAAAAAAAAAAAAAACTAACCAAACTATTGGAACAATTATATTATACCTGCCTAACTTTGGGCACTGACAAAATTTAACCCAGAATAAAATTATTGTATTATATCATTAAATAAAATATCATTTCAGGTATTCAGTGGGCAGTACTCAATGCCTCCAGAACACCTGAATTGTACATAGAACAAACCTCATCTTGCAATGGAATTGTCAGCTTTCATTCATACCATATGAATAGGCTTAATATGGAATATCTGGGTGAAATTTAATGACCAGTGATATACAGGAGTCATATTAGATGTGCTAATGATACCTAGTGGCTTTTGAATCTATGAATATATCCCCCAAATGGTAAATAATTAACTTATAGTATTTAATAAGCCTGTTTAAATAGTCCTCATTTAAAATGGCTGAGTAGCAAGTATTGAAAACCAGCTTCTGTGTATTCTCCATTTTTTTCTTATACTATATATGATTATTAAGATCATAATGCTCTAGAAAGCAGAAAGATTCTTTAGAATCTAGACTTGCATGCTAAATTGTAATGCCTAGATTTCACAAGGGCCAGTTTATTTTATGTATTTTATTTAGATTTGTACAAATGTCAGTAAAAAGCACTTTTCCATAAAATCACTTACTTCCATTGAGGTTTTATTATTTTACCCCAGTTACAAAGGCTGGGATGATGCTACATGAACCTCTATGACTGACAGCCAGTAAGATTCTGACAGTTTCAAAGTGAATTTAAAAACTTGTTTAGAAATGTTAAGTTCTCCTATCTTGTGTTTGACATAGTGAAATATACAGCAATAACACAATGATCTCACAAATATAGACATTCTCTCCGGGCCATGCTGATCCTCTGTGGTTGTTGATCTATTTAAGCAAGCCCACACACTGGCTTTAAGCAGGTCTAAGATGTAATTCTGTGTTGCGTGAGGGTACAGAAATCTATGACTTAGCATACATCAGGGCTGTCTGTGTAGCATCTCCATCGCCATGACCCTTTCCCTTCTATTCACCCTCTAACACTGGATTTATAGTTCTCTGTACATGCACTTTTTGGCTCTCTAGAGTCAGCTACAGTGTTTTCTCAGGGCCAGATCCCGTTTAGTTGTAAGCAACTGAGTCAATGTGTGCCTAGTGTTTTTTTATGAATCCTCAGCACCTTGCAGCATTACTATTGCTTCACTTACCATTTTTTCTACTCACAGCTACATAGATTTCTAACTAGAACATATTCTCTTGGTTTTATTCTAATTATGAATCATTGTTTATAATGAATATTTATCCGCATGTTTCTTATTCACCAAAGCAAAGTAGCACAAGCCATCAATACTTCCTTTAACTCCAGAGTTTCATTAACAGATTGGTGGTTTCTGCTACTTTAGTCTCTAGCAGTGAATGAAGTTTTGTTTTTCCTTTCCATGGGTTTTGGCTCTTAGAAAGATTATGCTTAATAGCATTGCTTGAAAGTTTAACTAGACACTGAAATAGTATTTAATACATGGTATTTATCACTTTGCCAGTGAACAAGAAAAACAGTCCTCAGTCTTACATTCATTTAATATTGCTTTTCTGAAATCAAGTTAACTATTGGTAAAATTCTCATTAAATTTTGTTGAGTTATTTATGAAACAGTAGGTGGAACAACAAAGACCTTACTGTCAAATTTTCAAAATATGGCCATTGTTTGTAGCTGTAATTACTGGCATGTGATTTCTTTCCCATGTGTAATGTTATCTGATAAAATATGATAGTTTAGATCATTGTTGCTACCACTGTTGTATAATCACAACTAATCTAGTACAAAAAGTGCATCAAGTAAGGTGTCAATGGAAAACTATGATTATCCTATTTGTATGTATGTATGTATGTATGTATGTATGTATGTATGTATGTATCATTTTGGTATCTGAAGTTATGAATATTAACTATGAACCTTTATTTCAAATGTTGTTACTCATGTGGTAACACCCACAAAGTGTATCATGAAGGGGCTATTCAAGCTGAATGGCCCATCAAGGTATACTTCACTCACAATGGACCCGGAAGATGCCAGTCCACACCTGATGGACTTTCATGTTAATGTTCTAACTAGAGTATGGGTATGGGATCTACTGTGACTAAGCGACAAATCAATGGACATGTGACTTTCCCATGACTCCAAATACCATTTTGTTACCTGTAATTTCCCACAAACTAGAACAATGGGTTTCCCTTCACTTGGTAGAAGCTATAAAAAGCCCTGGAAACATCTTCATTTTGCCTCTTTCTTGCTCAAACCTCTGGACTTGTACTAATGGGAGCATTCTAACTAAGGGATAGAGGACCTTCTAATGATTGGGAAGCAATCAGAGACTTAACAAGCCAGCAATTTATTCCAACAATGCTACAAGCCTGATCCTAGAACTTTGTAATTGTTGTACATATTTGATTCCTTAACAAGTTTCCACTGTCACCTCTTCCTTTTTTTAAAAAAAATAAATAAACCTTTAGATTTTAGATACTAAAGGACTGGCAACAGTATGATTATTGGGTAAAATCTGAATTGTATATTGAGTCGGGTTTGTGGCTGATGTGGTGAGACAGAAGTTTACTTTTGTTGATGGATTGGCATATCTCATGGAAGCATAACCACCTCTTTTGGGTTGTGTCTACTCTTTCCCAGAAGGTTGTCCTAAATTTCGTATTCTCCCGTTGTGACTCACAGTGACACGAAGTAACCAAATCATGGCATTTTGTTCATATAGAACACCAGCCTTGTGAGTGAAGAATCAAACTCAAGACTAGCAGCAATAAAAGCACAAATCTTTCACTTCATCTAAAGGGTAACACCTGAGAAAATAGCACATTATATAGACATTTGACCAGCCACATGCAGTTGTGTTGTGTCCTTGAAAATGGTAGCATGCAAAAAAAACTTGAACTGCTTAAGTAACTTCATGAGTGACATTTTAAACACACAAATACAGGATAGATTAAGGTCTCTATAGAAATGCCCCTTTCAATATCTTCCTAATACATTCTGTTACTTACAGATTTTATAGCCCATATTCCTAAAGTATATTTTCAAAGAATTGAAAAAAAGATATCTACCTATTGCAGCTGAATATGTGTATTATAACATTAAGAGTGATGAACTTTAGAACACAACTTCCTTCAATATACCTGTTCAGTCTCTCTTACAGCCAATTTTTGGCTAACAAAACACTAATTCAATTTTAAAAATCAATCATAATTTTATAAGTGGTATAGGAATCCATTATAACTTAGCTACTGCCAACATTCCTTTTATAAATATACTTTCAGTGGCTTTTCACTGGACTGTTAACATTCGCTCCAGTCTGAAAATTGGCATGTTTCTAGGAGTAAATTCTTAGAATAAAAAGCAGTCCTTTTGGCTAACCATAAGTTGTACATGTACAGACAAATAAAACTCAGATTTAGATGTTATTTTTCTCACTCCATAACTTTTTACTCTTTGAATATAGCTGCAAGAGATGAAAGAGCACATAAATAACCTATGACTCACAGACATGTTCATTATTTATCTGTGTAAAAAGTTACCACTCATTTTACTTGGAATAGGAAAACCCAAGACCACAAGTTGAACTTTGTTTGCCAACAGAAAGTGTGGGCTCTGTACTTTCTGCATTTGTAGGGGAAATGTTTTGTTGTCGTGTTTTCCTTTGAATTATGCTCAAAGAGATGGTATAATGTCAGTGCTGAAACACTAAGTACTGAAGAGGACCCATTCTTTTGGTCTCATATTGTTGCTCACCATCCATCTTGCCTTGTATTAGGCTTATATACCACCATGTGTTTTGTTTAAGCTGGTTCATTTGTTCAAATATCACGGGAGGATGGATGAAGCCTTATACACAAGATGAAGATATTCTGAATTAATTTTTTGGGTCACAATACCAGAACCTGTGTCATATCATCACTTATTAATGACTTAACAAAACCCTTAGCAGTACTGGTCTGTAACAAAACTCCCAAGAAAATGATAGAATTAGAAGCAGGAGCACTTTGAAAGACTACTTTGTTCTTATTTACAAAGGAGGAATTAAGCAGCATATGTCAGGTCTGTCATAGAGACCAACCTCCATTGGACTGTCTTCCTTTCTTAGTTTTGGCCCCTGGGCCTGATCCAGCATCCATTGAATCCAACAGGAATCATTCCATCAGAATCATTAACACATCTGTACCTACAATTAATTGCTCCAAGACAATGTGGAATGAATGAAAATGAGAAAAATAAGTGGAATATTTATCACACAGTATCTAGAGGGCCATAAATAAGCCATTGCTGTGCACCTGGAGTTTCTCACAATGTAGGAGACTGGGATCTGGTTACTGATGGACAATCACTCCTCTGCTATCAGAGGTGGAATAAAAGTTACTTCAGCCACACTTTAGAGCTGAAACACTGCACACCAGACTGATCACGAGCAGTCTGCAAATATACTAAGTTGAGTCCCTAGATTGTATATGTAAGTGAAAATGCCGTAGAAACAGGTATATATGATTTAGAATCCTGTGTGAATAAAGGTTCAGATTCTCTAGACTAGATATTCTTAAAGCACATGCTTGGCTGGTATGTAATAATGCATTTGTTACCAATAGATGTAAAGTGACCCAGATGTACTGGAATTTCTCATGAGTCACATAAAACTATCAGATCTGACCCAGTCGGAATAATGAGAGATATTTTTAATGAGTATTTAAAACACATACACTTCTACCTTATTTTCTGAACATACTGATAGCAAATGACAGTTACCAAGGTAACTTACCTCCTACAGGCACAATCTAAAGGCCATTGCTGTCAGCTGAAAGACTTCCATTGACTCCATTGAGCTTTGGTAAAAAAGTGTCTCTATACTGCAATGTTCAAACATACCTATATTATTATTACTGACTATGGCAAATCTCTGCTCAAAATAGGCTTTTGCCTAGAACAATCCCATCACAATATCAGCTATTTTGCACACTGTACATTAAAATTAACGCACTGTTCAGAGAAACAAATATAGCAACATAGAAATACATAATATTCTTCAGTTACAACCTTAAACTGTAAAAAAATTCCTTCTCATCATTTATTGTTTAGCGAAGGAATAAAAAAGCTACTTGATTTTAAAAAAATAATTAGGAAATGGGGTTTTTGCTACTCTGCTCCGAATGCTGTACCAGGCTGCCTATGTATTCCATTGCAGTCTTGCTCTGCAATGCATGTGATGTGCTTTTGTTCCAGCATTCAATCATAATCAACATTTGTAAAGTAGTAATAGTTCAAAATGGCCCCAAGGCCCTATAATACAGAGCTCCATGACCTTGATCTTTAGAAAAAAGGGCAAAAAGACTAGATCTAAATAGTAATATTGATGGGTTGCCATTTAACAGTTTTGAGATAATAATGTGTAATAATTTTGATATTAATGTTTAATGGCTTCTCAATTTCCATTTCAGAACTTGGTGTTTCTAATTAGATATAATTGATTCTAATTTTCAACAAACAGCCACTACAAAAAACAAGACAAATACTGCACAAAATATGGTATGACTTTTTCATTACTGCTGTCAGGACATGTATCTAGAGACATTCCTTTATTGAAAAATCTGACTGCTTTGGAATAGAACTGTGGAATGGTATAGCTTGTTCTTGGTATGAAGCCAGAATATGTTAGCCACTAGGAGTCATGATTTAGTACAGACAATAGACAAACAGAGTTTGTCTTTTGAGGTAGTAAAGGTCAACTGCTTACTACACTCTGGAAGAGATGAAGACATACAGCTTTGTATTTTCTACAGCCTAACTAGCCCTAACATGATTATATGGTCTAGATAACACAACATGTATTGGAGAAAATATGATGCTAGAGTATTTGTTAGTGAGTTTGTAATTTATACATCTCTAGATTTGTTGAATAATCTTCATTGTATATTAAAGTGATAAATCCTAGTGTCAACACTCAGGGCAACTGCACACCTGCATTACCCTTCAGTGGTCCACCAAGCGCACCCACACTTAGGCTTCTGACTCACAGACTGCCTAAGAAAGGTAATGAGACCCCTTCTCTCCCTCCTGACCAGGCATTTTCCAGGCTGTGGTTCCCTGCCTTTACTGTGTTATTCCCTAACAAGACAGGCTTCCTAAACAGGTCACCATCGATTCTTTTGCTTTCTCTCCAGAGGTTATGGATACGACTTCCCGTGCAGTTACAAGTAATAATCTAATCTAAACACATGCTAAAAGGCTTACCAGTGATCACCCCAGCTCCAACTGGGCTCTGCTAGGTGTCAGTTTTTTCAAAACCCACAACTGTTTTGTTTCCTATGTGGTGGCAAGTCGCTAACTGTCTCAGATTCAGAACCAGAACAATGGATAGTTCCATCTTTCCTTCACAGCTCGGGCCTTTGATCTTGCCTGGTAACACTGGTCTACAATTTTTTAGAAGTCGTCTGCTTCAGAGATAAAATGTGATATTTATTATGTATTTTGAGGTGCTGAATTCAAATATGACAATTAGAAACCAGTTGTTAAGATATTTAAGTTTTTACATTTTATGTCTATGTATATTGTGTAGATAGAGTTTTAATCAAATTGTAAACCTAGGTCTTTTCATCTGTTTATGGTTGATTTACATGATAATATTTCACCTGTCCTGTTTATGTAACACTTTAAAAATCAGCAAAAGGGTTATATAAATAAAATGTATTATGAAACAAAAGGCAAAAGACTATTATGTACATAGTTTAGTCCTATTCAGTGTCTACTCGGCGCTTCTTGGCTTGTCTCTTGTATTCATTAAATGGAGCATCTCTTGTCACTGTCCAGCAATAGTCTGCAAGCATTGATGGGCTCCATTTGCCCTGATAGCGTTTCTCCATTGTTGCAATGTCCTGGTGAAATCGCTTACCGTGCTCATCGCTCACTGCTCTGCAGTTCGGTGGAAAAAAATCTAGATGAGAGTGCAAAAAATGTCTCTTTAGTGACATGTTGCAGCCAAGGCTTTTGTATGCCTTGAGGAGGTTTTCCACCAACAACCTGTAGTTGTCTGCCTTGTTGTTTCCGAGAAAATGTATTGCCACTGACTGGAAGGCTTTCCATGCCGTCTTTTCCTTGCCACGTAGTGCATGGTCAAATGCATCATCTCGAAGAAGTTCACAAATCTGAGGACCAACAAAGACACCTTCCTTTATCTTAGCTTCACTTAACCTTGGAAATTTTCCATGGAGGTGCTTGAAAGCTGCTTGTGTTTTGTCAATGGCCTTGACAAAGTTCTTCATCAGACCCAGCTTGATGTGTAACGGTGGTAACAAAATCTTCCTTGATTCAACAAATGGTGGATGCTGAACACTTTTCCCTCCCAGGCTCCAATGACTGTCGGAGTGGCCAATCTTTCTTGATGTAGTGGGAATCTCTTGCACGACTGTCCCATTCGCAGAGAAAACAGCAGTACTTTGTGTATCCAGGCTTTGTCTGCAGACCAAGCAAGAGAGCAACAACCTTCAAATCGCCACAAAGTTGCCACTGATGTTGGTCATAGTTTATGCACCTCAGAAGTTGTTTCATGTTGTCATAGGTTTCCTTCATATGGACTGCATGACCAACTGGAATTAATGGCAAAACATGGCCATTATGCAGCAAAACAGCTTTAAGACTCGTCTTCGATGAATCAATGAAGAGTCTCCACTCATCTGGATCGTGAATGATGTTGAGGGCTGCCATCACACCATCAATGTTGTTGCAGGCTACAAGATCACCTTCCATGAAGAAGAATGGGACAAGATCCTTTTGACGGTCATGGAACATGTTAGGGTTTCCATCACCTGACAGGAGATTCCACTGCTGTAGTCTGGAGCCCAACAGCTCTGCCTTACTCTTGGGTAGTTCCAAATCCCTGACAAGGTCATTCAGTTCAGCTTGTGTTGTGAGCTGTGGTTCAGAGGAGGAGGAGGATGGGAGAAAATGTGGGTCCTGTGACATTGATGGTTCAGGACCAGAAGTTTCATCATCTTCCTCTTCCTCGTCTGACTCAAGTGAGAATGATTCTGGTGCATCAGGAACTGGCAGTCCTTCTCCGTGGGGTATTGGGCGTATAGCTGATGGAATGTTTGGATAATGCACAGTCCACTTTTTCTTCTTTGACACACCTTTCCCAACTGGAGACACCATGCAGAAGTAACAATTGCTGCTATGATCTGTTGGCTCTCTCCAAATCATTGGCACTGCAAAAGGCATAGACTTCCTTTTCCTGTTCAACCACTGGCGAAGATTTGTTGCACAAGTGTTGCAGCATATGTGGGGGCCCACCTCTTGTCCTGATCTCCAATTTTGCAGCCAAAATAAAGGTGATAGGCTTTCTTAACCATAGTGGTTATACTGCGCTTTTGTGATGCAAAAGTCACTTCACCACAAACATAGCAGAAGTTATCTGCACTGTTCACACAAGTACGAGGCATCTCTGCTCACTTTGGCTAAACAGAAATGTGTCACTTTGCAAAATCAAACACTGACAAATGAGAGCACGACACTATATGATTTCTAGAGCTGATATAGGGCAATTTGTTCAGCAGAGTGATATAAGCTTCGTTATGATTGCATCATCCATGACTTCTAGGAATAACATGATGCAATTCATATCATGTATGATGCAATAACAGCTTCAGATCGCATCATTCATTGTTTTGCCTAAAAAGCAGGTACTGTCCAAACCCAGTCATAGATTTATTCATAGATCCAGTCAAAGATGTATTTTAGTAATTTCTGGTTTAACTTGAGATCCCTTCCCTTCATAACTCACTTATCCTCCGCCATTCCCATGTCAAGGGTCGTATATACTGACCCAATAGCTTATCTTGAAAACTAGAGCCAAACAACAATTTTAAGCATCATTTTTGTTCTCAGTGACCCAGAATTAGTAAAGTTTGACTACATTTATTTCAGAGGCATTTTGGCTGTAGAGCAGTGTAATCAGCAAACAATAGCCCACGGCTCAGGGAATAGCTTCTAAAGGATGGGTTATTATATAACCAAAGGTGGGGAAATTTGCATTCATCCCTCCCCCCGCCCCACTAGATTTTCCCCAGGAAAGTCACTCAACACTTCTTGATCTAAAAGTCCATTTTTGCCTCACCCCACTGTTCAATATATAATCCTTTGAATCCCCAGGACTCAGATCTTTCATATCTCCCCTTCGAGAGGTTGCATACAGTCCCATCCCACAATAATACACTACAATGGACCCCAAAGGTGATTAAAACCTTAATTCAATAACTTCTCCTAAGAATATGGAAGGAAATTGACATCTATTACAACCAGTTCACTACTTGCAGCAGAAAGGAGAAAAAGCACTGGGCAAAACATTTTCCTAATGAAATGGGATTTTTGAATAAATTAGCCACACCTCATAAGTTTTATAGTTAAGATAGTTTATAAGCCTGCAGGATCACAATATAGAAGATTAGTATTTGCTACTCATAAGCATCCACCTGAAGGATAATCTAAGCAACAGAGATCCTGAAACATACAGGAGGTTGTATTACAGATACTATAGTAAAATCTAGCAACTGTATATAAAACTTGTTCATGTTACTGTTACCTACTCCCACCACTGCCACAAACACTCCCATTCTACTCCTTCCAGTTTGTTTCACCCACCTATTGCATCTTGTTTTTAACTAAGACTCTAATCCTGCAACTAACAGCATGTAGGCAAGTTGCTTCATCACCACAAGCTCCACTGAAGTCAACAGGGCTCTGGATGGCAGCAGGAGTCTGCCTGCTTGCTATTTGTTATAGAACTGGGGTCTATCTAGCACTGTCTACAAAAGCAAAACCACATCTTTTTAGAAGAGATGCACACCATATGATATCACTCATTGTAATGAGTCATAAGTTGGGGGAACATTTTCTTCCCTCCTCATGTTTTGCATAACAGTATCCCTAATTGCCTCTACCCACTCAGCCCGAGTTTTCCCCCAGTCTCTTCCTGCAAACACACATACTTTGGGAGCCATGCTTGGATACAGCCCAGTTCATTGCCATTTTCTGAGATGGAGACACACTTGAACACGTGCAGTTACTATTATCTGTGTTTAACTTTTCAAGCAGTGAGGCAGCTAAGCTTTTTGAGGCAGACACTCACAGGTCTGCTACTACTATCTGCTACCACACTGCAGAAAGATTTAGTATTGACACAGAATTTGATATTCTACAGATAATTTAATAGCCAGAATATGTATCCTTTCCTGACAGTAATTTCAATTGTAAGAAAGTTTGCAGCTAAAGATAACACTGAATTTTCTCATCCCAGCTTGCCTTCCATTGCAGGCTCCATTTTAAAATGTATTTGAATTTATTAAGTTATATATTTACCATATTTTTTCCATACATGGTGAGACGAGAATACTAAAGTTACAATGACATTTTTACCACTGAGTAGGGATGGGTTGACATTCCAGGCAGCATTTTTTGATAGCTTCATGAGATTGGAGGAAGAAATCCATCTTACTGATCCATAAAGCCAGATACTTAAGAGGAAGCATGGATATTGTTTTCTAGTGATACAGTACCAACACTGACTAGAACTGGTTGAAATTTGGAATACATTTGTTTCTCTCTCTTTTTTTCCCCCCATTTCCTCTCTTCCCCACCTCCCAACAAAATATTGGAAAATAAGTCCTTTTTGATTTCACAGTTCATTTTGGCTTCTCATCCCACCTCTTCCTATTTTGATATGAAAAAATGGATGAAGGAAAAAAATGAGTAAAGGGAAAATGAAATATAGAAAAAGAACAAAAAATTTAAAAAATTGTGAAAATTTTTGAGTTCATGGAAAATGTTTCCTTTTTAATACTCATGGAATGAAGATTACTTGAACATTTTGATGCCAGTGGAAATGGTTTTCCCTTTTGACTAGCTCTAGAGCTGAGTGTATTGAATTTTGGCCAGGAAGCAGGTTTTTGGCACGATTTAAGTCACAAGATTTTGTGTTGCACCAAAATATTTACACAAATATTTTATGGTTAGATAATTTTAAAATGGTGCATTTTAGTTATTTAGATGCAATGACACAGAGGGACATAGCCAAAGGATTAGTGTGAGATGAAATGTCTAACAATTTGAAAGCCTGTTACATGTTTTGGGGCATCTTCTCATTACATAAATTTCCCTCCTCTCACCTGTTATCATTCTGAAGGATGGTGAAATGTTACTGTATTGACTGGACCTCATGCAATGCAGCCTACAGTGATTTCTGGCCAGCACTTGTTTCAAGTTTATCTTGATGGGGCAATGTCTTTTGACAGGAGGCATTGGAAATTGAAGAATTCTTGTTTGCTTCCTACTGAATTTGTAACAGGAAAGAGCCAGGGGTTTGGGAATAGGAAACAGTCCAGGTATATTCCATATCCCAAGTGTGGTAATTGACCCAATGGAGCCTGGTGATCTCTTGACCCCTTTGAGGCAAAAATAAACATAGTTTAACTTCAGTGAGCTGAGGGATCTTCACAACAGACTGACCTCTGGGTAGGGAGTGGATATATGGTGAGTCTAACTTCAGTTGCTGGGTTTAGTGTGTGGTTGGTATTGGTAGGCTGTGAAATCCAGGAGCTCAGAATGAATGATCTGGTTATCCCTGATGGGTTTAAACTATGATACAGAATTTTTGAGGAGGTGAAAAATGGGACAATTTAACACCAGTAGATACAGTTGGAGCCAACAGGTGATGGGCAATCTCTCATGCTATATTTATAGAATACAAGGAAAATATAATGCAGGAAGATATGACAGAGTTATAACAGTAATGGTATAGGGAAGGTCTGCAGGGGTATGATCCAAATAGTTAGGGGAATATTATAAAGAGCTCTTTCACAGAGAGATCATCCCTTGTACACAGAATTAGTTTAATAGCAGTGGAGGTGTTTTTTCCAGATTTGATAGAAAGATCTAACAGAACCAGTAGAAAAGAAGAAAGTTCAAACACATTTTATCAATGAAGAAAGGAGCCTCTCTTGGTGCATATTAGTTAACAGCTGAATTTTAGCAAGAGTTCATAGCTTCCCATTCAAAGGTTTTTCCCCCGGCTTTTAATGATGCCTTGAGCAGTGGCATAGTCTCATTTTTATAAAACCCTGATACTTTTCAGCAAATGGGGATTATTATGAACTAGAGGAATATTGCTTTTCTGAATAAGATTGACACCAGTTGAGCTCACAGTCCCAAGCTACTAACTAGGAAAGTGTTAAGTTCCAGCCAATACAATGCAGCCATGGTAGCTATATCTTATATAGTTTACAGAAGGTGTTTAAAAGAAGGTTGAAGAGGAGAGAGTTTTGTTTTGGCAATAGATCAGGCCAAAGCATAGTTAAATAATAAAAAACATCTGATTTCTTTGGAGCTAGAGTATAGCAAGACCAGTTTATTATTAAGTGGCTTCTGAGCATATATGCTCATGCACTTTGTAACTGCCACTCATCTAAAGGATTGAATAAAGAATTAAAAATCTACATTTAGTCTATTTTTCTGTAGACCTATTGCTGGCAGTGAATGGAAACAAGTGCTTAAATAAACAGCTCAATGGAATTTAAATCAGACAGTGAAATATGGTTGGTGGGCATGCAGAAGACAGCAGTGCATGTTTGACACTTTAGATAATTATTCATCTGCAGATGGAACACTTATGAATTTAGATAAGATAAAGGGGTTTTTAGAAGACAACTTCATAATGCCCTTTTCTTTTATCATCGGAGTTGATAATTGTGTCATTCCCTCATGGATCAGTTGACCTCTGGGAATAAGATTGCTGAAGCTCTTACTGTTATTAGAAATGGAAATCAGGTGAAGGCAATAGCAATTCATCTTACTACGGGGTTCGACCCTGAGCAAGAACACATTAAAAAATGTGGGGGATGATCTGAGACTTCCTTTGACAATAGCAAATTCAAGCTGTCTCTTTCCCAGAGGAAGAAAAAAAATGAATATAATGCCACAATTTGCCTCAAAAATCTCTAGACACAGTAGTGAAATATGAATGGGAATTTAGGGAGTCGCTGTCCCTTTCTAAGCCCTGGTCTACACTGGGGTGGGGGCAAGGAGGGATCGCTCTAAGATATGCAACTCAGCTAACAGAATAACGTAGCTGAAGTTGTAGTACTTAGATCCACTTACTGCAACATCTTCATAGAGGCAAGCCGACCGCTGCCACTCCCCCGTAGACTCCACCTGCTCCTCTTGCGGCAGTGGAGTACAGGAGTTGACAGGACAGCACTCAGGGATCAATTTATCGCATTTAGAATAGATGTGATAAATCGACCCCTGTGGGATCAATCGCTACCTGCCAATCTGGCAGGTAGTGTAGAATACCCTAAGTTTAAGAAGTGACATTGTCCCTTATTTTGGTAAAGGTTTCTCTTTATTTGGATGAGGGAGGTGGGAAGATCACTGCAGTGGATATCAGTCTTGCTATGGTAGAAAAACTTTTGCAGCATTTTCTGACAATGCAGGCTCTGCATTTCCCTAACTTTTGAGATGTCATTCTGCAACTGTATCCCCTCATTAGAGAAGGTTTTGTACCCAGCTGCTCTTTGTACATAGTGCTTGCTGTTGCATGGAATTTGTAGCCACAGGGTGCCATAACTTATTTATTTCCTCTGTACAAAATAATCAAGAGCTGTCCAGATTTAGTGGAGCACTTAAATTTAACAACCTTCGGGAAAGGACTAACAAATCACATAAGGACTTAATAAACAGAAGTCTTAATAATTGATATCAAGTTGGTTACATTTTGCAAATTCAACAAAACTAACAATTCCTACATTAAACAACAATGAAATATTAAACAGACTGGGTCTATTTGTCTGAATAACATTTCTCCATTATTTAATAAATCTTGAACAGATTTCATCCTACTTCCAACATTTCATGAACATTTGATTAACTTAATAAAAACTGCTTACTTAAACCTTGTAATATTTTAAATACAATTAGACTTGAAAAATAATCAGTTCTACTGCAAGATAGAAACACCAGCAAAATAATATGTGAAGGAAAATAGTGTTAGATGCATACTTTAAGACTAGAAGCAACCATTATGATGATTTTCCTTTCCTGTGATGCCCACAAATAAACTTGGCAATGATTAGGTTGTTAGCATACAGAGACAACTTCCTATCATGCTGAACAATATTGTCTTGTTTCCTTATACTCTCCCCTCTGTCTGTATTTATCTGTGGTCTCTTGTTCTGTATTTACGTTGTAAGCTCTTTTTGGGACAGGGAATGTCGGTTTCTAAAGTGCTTAGCACAATGGGGTCCTGGCCCATGGCTAGGGATTCTAGGGAATGCCATAGTACAAATTAATAATCTCATCCTACCACCTGCATAACGAAGGCCATAGATTTTCATCTAGTAATTCCTATTGCAACACTAACTTCTGGGGTCTTGTCAAGGCTGATTCCCCACTCTGTCACTTTGAGTACAGAAGATGGGGGCCAGCAAAGATTCTAAAAATTAATACTGGTCACTCGAGGCTTGTATTAAACTCCCAAAGTTACAGCTTTTCCCTGACCTTTTAAATGATGCAACCACCCAAATGAAAAAAAAAAAAAAAACACACACACCCCCTTGGACCCAGGAAGTAACACTTGGGAATTCGTCCCTGTTGGGGTACCCTCGAGCCCTTTAACCCCCCTCCCCTTTTCTTTATGTGGGGACTTTTAAAGCTAGCAGCCACTGAGAGGGACTTTATAGCTAACTGGCTGGCTGGGCGCCCACAAAAGGGAGCTCCACCAGCACACTTTATTTATCACAGGTCTCTTGCTATGTTTATTGTCGGACTAGATTAATGATTATTGAGCAGCTGAGGCTTACATCAAATAACCTTTTCATATCTTACAAAAGATTGACAAAAATCTCATTCTTAAAGGCCATGACACCAGAAGCAAAAACATATGCCTCCTCCTTCCTCCGTAAAGCAAACCAAAAGTTATTTTATGAAGCCAGATTTAAGATCTTCAGAAAGGTGGGGTTGGCAAAAACTGATCTGGATCTTAAACCATTTTTGTCCAGCATTCTCAGAAAGGAATGTTTGCTATTAATCTCATCCAGCAAAGCAAATGTCCATACAAACATTGAGAGTAATACAGAATACTATCTGACAAACAGAGCAGGGATGCTGTTTGTTACTGTAAAAATCTCAGTTACATTTCTTAATGTCTTGCCCGCAAAGGACATTAAAAAGGAGTTTCAATATATTTGGGACAAACAGCAGCATTGGCTCATTACTAAACGGAAAATGGTAGAATTGTCAACAACAATTATGCAGAAGAGGTAGAAGTGTTCAAATATTTCTGTTCTATATTCAGAAAAACTAGATAATGAAGTTAAACCACATTGCAAAGCACTTTCCATTCCAATTCTAACCCAGGTGGAAGTTAAACAGCAGCTACTGAAGTCAGACATCTTTAAATGAGCATTTCCAGATAATTTGATAAGATCCAAGAGCTGGTTGATGAGCAATCTGAACCTTAATATTGGTTTCCAAGAAGTCTTGGAGCAACTGGGAAATTAAGAGGACTAGAAGAAATCAAATGATGTGGCAATACTTAGAAACAGGATAAATTTAGTAATTACAGGCCTGTCAGTCTGACGTCAGTTCTAGGGAAACTAATGTCATGGCTCGTATGGCGCTCAAAGAAGGGAAATATCATTAATGCCAATTACCATGGGTTTATAGGGAACAGATCCTATCAAGCTAGCTTGATATCTTTGATGAGATTACAAATCTGGTGATATAGAATTGATGTAATAGACTTAAGGCATCTGAGATGGTAGTGTACAGCATTTTGATTAAGAATTTTTTTAAAAAGACATTAAATGGATTAAAAACTAACGAATAGGCCTCAAAATGTCATTATAAATGGGAAATCATCATTGAGCAGGTGTTTTCAAGTGGGGACTCACAGGGATTAGTTTTGGCCCTAGGCTATTTTTTATCAGTGAGCTGGAAGAAAACAAAATTACTGATAAAGTTTCAGATGACAATTAGATTTCTTGGTGAGTTGGACAGACACACAATAGGTACTTTAGTTGTAGCTGGGCAAAAAGTTATTTTAGTGAAATCTCAAAAATACAGTCTGAGCACAAAAACTGTGATTTTGACTCAAAATTTGAATTGTTTCAGCCAAAAAAAGAAACCTATTTTGAAAGTGCTTAATGCCTTAAACGGCTTAAGTGTCCTGCCCCCACCAAACCCCCCACCTCCCCCCCAAAAAAACATCCAAACAAGCAAAAATTCAATGTTCAGAGTGTCAGATCAAACAAACATTTGAAATGTTTCATTTTGACAGGAAAGAAATGTTGCTTTGAAAAACTCAAATTCACGTTTGTCTGAAATAAACTGATGTATAACAGTCTGGCCTCTTAATCAAAACAAACAATTGATTGTTCAGCTCTAGTTTCAATATAGCTAAATGTAAAGTCCTACATCTAGGAACAAAGAACACAGGGCATATTTACACAACAGGTAACTATTATGGGAAGCAGTGACTCTGAAGGCCTCAGGCAGGGGTCGGCAACCAGCGGCACGCGTGCTGCTTTTCAGTGGCATGCAGCGGTGGCTGAGACTTCAGCTGGCGGAAGCCAGCGTCCGAACCCCAGACCGGCAGTGGCGACCCCTCTTCTATCCTGGGGAGCACGGCACTGACCCTGCTTGTCCACCAGGAGCCAGTCTCCTGGATCAAGCCCTGGGGCACCTTTGCCTGAGGCCAGGAAGGGGCGCAGGGTGATGTGGAGAGCTAGGGCTGTGGGAGGACATAACATCACCGGCACTGCCCGCCACCTTCCGCACAGGAAGGGGCATGTGTGCAGCAGGGCCAGCAGCTCTTTGCAGGCTGCCGCTGCCGCCCAAGCCCTCCCCGAGCCACCTGGGCAGGGGACGATGCGGTGCACAGAGACTGGGTGCTGCTGAGTGATGCCCCCATTTCACAGAGGAGCGCAGTGGAGGGGGCTGCTGCTGGGTAACCCACCCACCCGGTCCGCCTGCCATCCCTATAGGTGGGTGTTGGTGCGGTGCTCGGGGACAGCGGGGGGAGGTGGCATGCAGAGAGTCATAGCAGTGCAGAGCCGCGTGCGGGGAAAGCGGCGATTCCCCACCCCCCGCTGCTGCCAAAATGCGGGGGAGGGAGGACCCGCCAGAATGCCCGTCCTTTCAGCTGCACTTCAGGGCCAGCCTGCTTCCCTTGCTCCTCAGCTGCACCCCCAGGTCCTCCTGTACATGAGCAGCAGAGTCCCGTCCCTGAAAACCCGCCACTCACTCCCACGCTGAATCCTTGCAGCTCCCCTGCCCACCTCTCCCCACTCCCTTATCCCTTCCTGTCTACACCCCACACCACTATCCCACTCCCTTCCCGTCTACCCCCTTTACTGCCTCCCTTCCTGTCTGCCCCACTGCCTCCCGCTTCTTCCATTCCCATCTGTGCACCACCCTGCCTCATGTGCTCCGTGCACCCTCTCCCTTCAACTCCATCTTCCTGTCTGCCCCACCACCTTCCTCACTCCCTTCTACCCGCCACTGTCTCCCTTCCCATCTGCCCCACTACCTCCTCCACTACCTTGCCCCTTCCCATCTGCCCCACATCCTCTCCCTTTTACCCCCCCTTCCTGTTGGGTCCTTATACCTGTATCATGTTTGACCTCTCACAACCATTCCCATCTGCTCCATCGCCTTCCCCACTCCCTTCTACCCCTTCCCATCTGCCCCCCTGCACTGCCAGTCTGAGGTTCCCTCTGCTGGCCCCTAGTAGTAAAATGTATTATCAGCATGCAAAGCCTTAAATTAATGAAGACTAGGCACACCACTTCTCAAAGGTTGCTGACCCCTGGCCTAGGGTCTCTTGTGGTCATGGTGGAGAATTAACTGAACATAAGCTGCAAGTACAACACAATGACCAAAAGGTAAAATGTGATTGAACAGATGAACGGGAATCTCAGGAAAAAGCAGAGAAGTTGTTACTTTTGTATGTGAAACTGATACAATTGCTACTGGAATAACAGTCATTTCTGGTATCCACACTTGAAGGAGAAAAAATGGATAGTGTTTAGAGAAGAGCCACAAGGAGAATTAGAAAACATGCCTTGTAGTGTTAGAGTGAGCTCCATGAGTTTGCTTAATTTAACAAAAAGAAGGTTAAGGGGTAGCTTATCACAGTGTATAGATACCTATACAGTGAACAGAAATTTAATAAAGGGCTCTTCAATCTAACACGTTTCAACTTCTAGACATTGCTGGAGAAATTCTGATTCAGAATAGCTAATTCCCACAGTTTACTAAGGGTTTGATAGATTCTCTAGAACTGGAATTTTTAAAAATCAAGGGGAAAATCATCATCAACTTAAGAGACATGCTCTAGTTTAAACATTAATTTAGGGAAGTCCTATGGCATGTTATACAGGAAATCAGATGATCGCAGTGGTGTCTTCTGGTTTATAATCAGTACTCTGGATGAGTTTCCTATATTAATAGTCATTAAGATATGCAAATACTTGGACTGTGGCTACTATCCTCAGAAATCTCCCTCTGTAGGGCAATCAGCTCCCCACCACCCTGTTACCCCACCATAGCACAGGTATTGTGTACAGTCTCATTGATGTTTAGAATGTACTGACTTCACGTGAGGTCCAAATCCTGACTGGGGACTTGTGCTTATTTTATGTGTCTTAATGTGAGTAATAGCAGGGCTGAGAGGAGAAACTAAGCTTCCATCAGAGAGCCAGGGTGTATGTGTGTGAGGAAGAGATATTGAAAGGACTGGCACTTGCTGGGTGAGAAAGCAAGCAGGAAAGTGCCAAAAAGCAAAGACGGCCATGTTTGTTCTGGGCATATGGATGGTGAGCTCTGAGGAATTTAGAATATGCAAAGTGCAGGGGTAAGAAGATGCAGAAAATAGTATTAGGAAGAACTGGATAGGGCTCCCTGCTACTTCAAAAGCCTCTTATTAAAACTGTCATTTAAACATTTAGTTTGTTTCAGCCCCTTCAGGGCTGTACATTTGTGGATAGCGGGATATCTTCTACTTTGAATTATGTTTGGACTGATACTTGGTTGCTAAAAAGAGCTGAGGCTCAATAAAAAGCTTTTGCACTAGAGTTGGCGGGGAGGAACCTTTAGAAAAAATTCATATGAGTACACTGAACTGGAGGATTTTAAGTCCTTCTATTACTGCCATGCCTTTTGATTGGTCATGATAAATGATCACTTCTGGGGTCTCACAGTACATTGCAGAGGAAGGTCTTCTAAGAGGTGAAAGTCACCACAGCATGGATTAGGCAGGCTAGAATTAATGGAATGACATGAAACACTCTCAGTTAGCCCCGTTGTGGTTTGGGCTCTACTACAAGTAGGGAAAAAAATCTGAATAATCCCATCACACAGTTTCCTGTGGAGCAGTGGATTTTTAATATTCTATTAACAACGGCTTGTTTAGTAGATAAAGTCAGAAACTAATAAAGAACTCCAGTGAAGTGGTTATCTTCTTAAGAATTAAGACTCCATTGCCTAAATCATCTAACAATTTAAACAATTATAAGTAGCATGAAACAAAGTTTGAGATGTAATATAATTTAAGATAGAATTACTTTGTGTGTTTACAAGTCAGTGTTATCACACTGGCTAAGGTAATTATGGCGAGACACGTTTCTGCCATGTAAGTCAAAAAACACTTTGTCAATGAAACAGCAGCCTCTCAGTGGCTAGTAACAGATATTGAAAAGGTAAAATACCCAAAAGAATGTCAAATATTCCACCTTCATTTTTGGCACATGCACCAAGGCAGTATTTTGACCTCTCATCTGCAGAGGCTTTTGAACTAGCAGGGAGCTCTGTGTTGCACAAGGTGAGGTATCTACTCCTACATTTGTTCCCGAGGGAGCAGACAGGGTAAGCAGTCCAGCTGACAGCCATTCCAGGTCCCAAGGCAGAACAGTCAATTGGCCCCCTAAATGGATGGGCCACATGCAGCAACTACTTCACGCACTCATAAGCTGCGTCCAAGTGGACGCAGTCCGCCTGGCATTTGGATGGTGCAGCTCCTGCTCTGGCTGGTGCTCAGGGAGCTGTTGTTGGCTGCACTGATAATGCCCAGTGAGCTGCCAGCTACGCTGCTTGGCATACTTTTCTGGCGCGGCCAGGGCTTTCATATGCCCGCTCGGCTCCCTTTTATTTCCTCCTTCTCTCCCCACCCCCACTCTCTGCTGTCCCTCTATCGCAGGGCTCCCAGTATCAGGTATCTGGGTGGCTCTGTCACTCTGCATCATGAGATGCCAACCCCCTGAATCCACCAATCTCCTGCTGCTGCCACCACCACTCATGGCACCAACCTCCCCTGACTCTCCTTCAGTGCATGCAGTGCAGTTGTGCTCTCAGAGAACAGATACAGATGTGGGAAGAGGGAGAAGAGGCAACCATGCCCCATCCTCCCTGCACCCCAAAAGTAGGGAGAATAGTAATCATGCCCAGAGCCAGAGAGTGCACTTCTTCTGGCCAGTAACCCCAACTCCAATGGAATCTTCCTGCCAGCTCCCCATCAACCAGGCCATGAAGGCACTAGGACAGGCCACCCCATCTTGGTCACATGAGCAGGAGCACTGCGCCTTTCTCCAGTGTGTCCGGGGCTTGAGGTAGGGCAGGCTGCAGCAGGGCCCAGTGAGCTAGTGGCTAGGAGATGTCTCCTCCCCTGAGGCTCTGCTCAGCCAACTCCAGTGTAGCTGAGTTGGAGGGTGGCTGAGCTGTGCAGCGAGTGAAATGTGTGCCACATGGGCAATTTAAAAGGGCCTGGGGCTCCCTTTTAAATCACTCAGCCTCCTGGGCAATTGCCACATTCCATGTCAGCAGGCCTGAGGGTAAGTACTTAGGATTTCTTAGTGCTCTAAGGCAGGGGTCTCCAAACTTTGAGACGAGGGCCATATTAGATTTTTGAAGGGGCTCTGTGGGCCACTGCCGCCCGCCCCCACCCCAGTTGCTCCTCCAGCCATACCACTTCTGTGCCCCCCCATTTGTTCCTCCGGTTTCTGCCATGGTCCCACCTTTGCTCCTCCAGCCCCTGCCGTGACCCTTTCCCCTTGCTCCTCCAGCTGCACCATGGGGGCACTCACCCCTTTGCACATGGAGCCACCGGCAACAGCTCGCATGGGGAGGCAGTGGCAGCTTCTCCACATGCCTGCTCAGCTGGGGCCCAGGGTCCAGACAAATCGATGCCGCGGGCCGGATCCAGCCCCCGGGCTGTAGTTTGCAGACCCCTGCTCTAAGGCAAAGAGCCAGGTTAATAGACCCAACAATGCAGCCCAGCCCCAATGATAGCAATACCTATGTATTTACTACTACTTAGCACATTTTTATGTTATATATGTACATTTAAACAAATACATTTTCTTTTGTCTTAGAAGAGAAAAGCAAAAACTAAGTTTTGCTCCTCTAAAAAACAGCAATTCCCTACTCCCACCGAAAGCATTTCCTCAAGCCAATTAAAAAAACTGAGTCAAAACTACATTGTGAAGCTCAACATACTCAGGCACTTCAACTAATTTAAGCTAGGTGAGCCAATTTAACAGTTTTGAAACTAACATGTGGGGCTTGGTAGTCAGTCATTTTAAAAGAAGAGTCCTTTATTCTGAAATACATTTCTCTTTTTCATCCATTACCAAATTTTCTTGGGTTAAGAATATTCTGTGGAAGTCTATTTCTGCTATATAGAAAAGATAACTCCTTTTTATATCCATCTTATTAATAAAATATTCTTTTTAAAAAGGTACAGAGCTGATCACAAGATTTTGTTTGTTTAAAAAAAAACTGGTAAAGATTTCTTTTCCTGGAAATAAAAATTTCAGTTTTGATTCTAGCTACAAAAATGAAGCTCAAACACCTAAATTTTGCAGTATTTTTCAACAATTGATTTTTTAAAAAAGTGTGAAACATTTGCCATTTTGTGAGCAGCTGAGAAAGGAGAATCAGTGTATTCATATACACAGAGACCTTTAATGAGTTAGATCCTGAGCTAGCATAAAATCAGGTTTGAAATAGTTTGAATTCAAGAAATGTGCATCAATTTACATTAACAAATTCTGACTGTTTTTAGATATTTCAAACCTGATTCTCAAAATGGCAAATGGTTAGTGACAATGCAGAAAAATATTGCAGTGGTACACAGAATTCATGCATGCAGTTAACTCAGTATAGGCTTTTACTACTGCACACACAAAAAACAAACAGGTATGCAGTTGTGTACACACTTTTGAATGCCACTTTAGCTTCCATCTCTCTGAAAATGTCCCTTAATGAAGTTGGAATACCATTCTGGAATTGTACAAAGATGATGGTGATCAATCATATTCTGCATAACCTAAGCAACTGTTTTTTTGGGAATTGACCATCTACAGACCACAGATAAGAAAATGTCTTATGCAAATTTTAAAATAAATACAAGCAGCACCTTGGAAACCCCAAACAGTATTTGCTTATCCACTTTAATGGTGTTAATATTTATTATTTGTATTACTGTGATACACCATACCAAATTCAAACATTTTTTTTTACCTTGTAAAACAAAACTAAGAAAACATGCTGTGTAATATAGCCATTATTCAGGGAGTTACGACCAAGTTTGTCTGAAATGGGGAAAAAAGAAAGAAAGACTTTCCATAAAAAAAGTCTAGTCTAAGCATAAGATTCCCAACTACCATATTTTGTAATTAAAACTCTCTCTCATGAATGAAGAGCCTTTACTCTGTTTCTTTTGTAAGTGCTGGATAGAAGACAACTCACTGCAAAGGTAAGTGAATTAGAAATTTCATCTCTACAGGTGAAGGCAATCACCCTCCGCAAATGAAAATACAGTGTTTATTGTCTGAGGGTTCATTTCATTTCATTTTAAATTAAACTACTTACTCATTTTAGTACCTTCCTTTTTAATGGGACAAAAGGGAAGAGTAGATTAAAGCTAGTACTGCAATTCATATGTTCAGAGCCATCACTGTACTCCACAGTTAGGTAATAATACTTCACAGTTTCACTGCATTTGATCTTTATGATGAAAAGTGAAAGTGTTCTATTACAGTAGGTACAAGCAAAGCAGTACCTAAGTGGCTTGGCAGGGAGGAGACAGGACTTAAAGTCAATATAAAGAGGTTGTTTGTTCAAGATAGAGTCTATGCAATAGTTCTCCGCAGCTAGATTTAGACTAGCTAGAGAGTTATTCCAGCAAAGAATAACTCCATGGACGTTGAATCAATTTCTACCAGTTCAAATACTGATGGGAGACTAGTGCAGAAAAGGATCTTTTTTAAAAAATAATTTAACCTGGTGATAAAGATGCAGTTGGACAAGACACAGGAGGTTGCCTGCTACTAGCTTCTAGAAGAAGAGAATGCTCTCCTCCCTGGGTGGCTGGCCTTGGACTTCAGTCCCTCTGGCACCCACTCCCAGAAGCAAGGGTGCACTCAGCCAAGCACAACTGGTATGGAGCTTGCCTGGAGCCACAACTTCAATGTCTATTCATGCTTCACTACCCAAGAGGAGCAGAAATCTTGGTTGGTTGGGTGGTCAAGATGCAGAGCCCACATACACCAGGACACCTGGTCAAAAAGGGCCCCTCCCCAGCCTGATGCAAATGAGTGAGGGTGGGGGAGAGCAAGTGACGGAGAGAGGGGGGATGGAGTGAGAAGGGGCGGGGCATGGGTGTTCAGTTACAAAACTGGCAACCCTAACCAGAGTGAATGCATACCCTCATAAATGGTCAAACTACTGAGGACAATGGGTGGTGCCTATCAGGTGGGTCCACCTAAGTTCTGCACTCAACGGCTACATCTGCACTGCACACCAGTAGTGGTGGTGGCATATAGGATATGCCTAGATACATGCTACAGCAAAGAGCAAGCTATATTCACACTGCAACGCATAGCTATAAGTATCAGCGGAGAGTCTTTCTGCTGCTGGAGACTTTCCTTGTGGTTAAATAAAAACAAACAAAAATAGCAGTATGGAAGAGTCTTTGGCAAGTAGAACCGTGTGGGTATATACATAGGTATGTTCCCACAGGCATCAGGGCTGTCTTTACTCATTAAAGCCATGCCGCACCATCTACTCTGCATTTTATACTTATGCTAGGGTTGAATCCATGTATGACTACATCTACACAACTCAAAGAAGTCAGCAGTGTACACATCTTAAAGTGAGGAGGGGCCATTCTCAGCACTTTTGGCAGGATAGGGTGGGTCATAAATAGTAACAGCCATTTTTCATCTGACTAATTCTAGAACCCAAATAAAGGAAGTAAAAGAGGTTAGACAGGTGTGTCTAGATTCTGCTTTCTCCATTCCAATGGAAATTACAAAGAGAAAAGTCAAATGCTTCTACAGAGAGGCTCATTGCTTGGAATACTCCCATGTGGCTGGATGCAGTGTTGCATGACCTTCTCCCAGACCCCTTCTTACAGCTGTTCAAGCCTTGTGGTCTGGATTTTTAATGCTTCAGCCCTCTAGCTAGGTTACATTTAGCATCAAACCTTCCAGAGTTTGAATGTTCTAAACAAACAAATAGTGCCCACTACAATACTAGTTGTCTAAATGGTAACCTCCACCCCTCCTAAGAACCTCTTCAATCCCACTCTTTCAGAGTAGTGGGTTCCCAAGGTTCTCTACAGAACAATTCATGAACTCCAAACAAAACAAAACCCATTTAAGCCACTGTGTCTGCCCTGGGCTTGAGCTTTTAGGGCATTGGATTCACCTCAGCTTCCTTTTCCTCTTCCCTAACACTGACCACCCAGACTACTTTGCTGGAGCCTTTTCTCTGTATCTGGACCTACCCGAGTTCCTCTCTAGCTGGGTCTGAATGTATTGAATGGGCACACCCTCCAAGTGCAACCATTGAGCTAACTAGGCCCTCAAACTCCTATTAATCTTTTGCCAATCAATGTGGGGTTTCTACACTTCATCACACTCAAAACAGAGGGATATTTAGAAGAGATGATAGATGAAAAATATTTTTTAAAAATGCCTAAAAACGACATGTATTTTCAGTTTAAGACAACTTTGATTTAACATAAAGGAATTAAGGATAAACAAAAGAAGTTTCCATAAAGGAGCATAGTTATTTTGACATTTAAAATTACAGTACACAGATGTCACTTATTCTGTGTAGGTGTTTATACCATGCTTCCAGTAATGTCTAAGCACATATTATAGAAGGACTGACTGATGAGAACAGAGCAGAGTAGAAAATGAAAGGAACCACAGATGTTTTGGGGGTTACCTATTGTAATTTACACACACACACACACACACCCAGAATATATTTTAGTGTAAATGAGGAAATGACTGGTCATATTCAGTGACAAAAAAGCTAAGGATTTGGAATTCTGGAGTGCACTAAATGTTTTTCATTTTATGGTGGTTCTAATAAAAAATTGAACAAACAATACCACCTTATGTGTAGTTATAGATATGCAATTTCCATCTCTATTTTGGGCTTTATAATGGTAATACCAGATTTTATAGCTTTTGTAAATATCTGCCTGCTCCATGAAGATGAACAGGCTCTATATATTTCATCTGGCAAAAGGTGGCTTTAAACAGTGACTTTAAATCATGGTTTCAAAGTCCTCTTGCTGGCCTGGTCTCCAGACTAATATATGGCAGACAGATGAGGAAGAGTGGGGAAGCAGGAGTCAGTTAGCAATACATGCTATACTTACATTCCCTCATAGTAAAAAGCACCATTGAGAGTCACATCACAAAGCAAATGCACACACAGCCCCTAGCCAGTCTTAACACAGCCTTCGTAATTATGCCATACCACAGCCTATCCAGTCAGACACTAAGCTGAATCACACTCACAAGGGCACGTCCTGCCCCCGCTCCTGAAAAACTTGTTTCAGCAATCTCTCTCAGCTTCTCTGACCCACATGTGCTACAAACTTAAGTTTTCTTTATCTCATCATCTTGATGAAATTAAGAATCACATCTATGCGGCATATCTAGGCAATTACTTCCTTTGTGGTCATGTGCGAAGATTAGCTAATGTGCATCAGTTGCCTGTAGCATTTCAGTCCAAAGGCAGAAAGCCTCTTAAAGTTTTTTCTCTAACACCCATGCTTCTCGTGTACATAGGAAGACGTAGAAGATAAGAGACTGCAGAAATGTCACTTTACACTTCATGGTCATACCTTTGCTTCTCCAAGCGTGGATGAGTGTTTCTAGGGCAGCAGTTGAGAGACCAGCTTTGTGATATCTCATTTCCCTATTTGTCATACTATCCAGGTATTAGAAATGCTCAACTCCTTCTAATGCCTCCTTGGATTTGGGTAGAATCATCTTCACCTCTTTGACAGACTTAGAGGTCAACATTGTCTTTGGGTGAGACATCTTTAGACCTAATTTCTTTGCTTCCAATGCTACTCTTTCTAGCAATTTGTCTAACTCTTTTTGTGATTATCTAGTGAAGTCAATATCTTAACTGGAGCACAGATTAATTTTTCATCCACAGATGAATTCCCTTCTGTAGATTTCCATCAGTGGTGGTTCTTAATATTTCTTCACTGTAACAGTTGAAGAGGGCTGGTGATAGAAAACTGCCCTGACACCTAGCCTCAAGTCAAACAGACCATTTGCTTGTGCCTGACAAACACGGAAGCCATTACAAGATCTCTATTACATTTTCAACTACTCTGGTGAGCCACAGGAATGGCCAGAGATTTGTGTCAGTTGCTGCCAAATACCTTAGCAAAATCCACAGAAATATGGATCACCTTCCCAACATTCTCCAGCACTTCCTACAATAGCATATGCAGATTGAATATTTACTCCATTGTGTAACTTTGGAGTTTAAACTGAGCTTATTCTCCAGTTCTCTTCAGGATGATGCATAGGTATGTCAAAGTGATCTTGTGTGGTAATTTCCACAAAAAGTTGTCTCCCTCTTATAAATAGGCACCATCAAGTACTACGTTCAAGTCTTGGGCCATCTTCCAGACTCTCAAGTCACATTGGTAAGGTGATGGGATGTCTAGATGAGTGCCACTTCATCACTTTTAATTAGTTCTGCTCCTATGTTATCCACTTTGTAGACTTTATTGCTTTTCACTGTCTGAATTAGATCTTTAACTTCTATCACAGGAGTTTAATTAGGATAAGTCAAGCATCTCACATAGATCTCATCTTCCTCTTTCCACTTCTAACTTAATCCATTTTGCTCATATTATACAGTTCTTGTTATATATCTCCCAAATGTTGGGCAAAATAGTATTTTTCGGGATTTTTATGGCCCATTTAGGATGCAATGCTATATACTTTAAAAATGTCAAATGAAAACATGTCAGCTATAATTCATAATATAAGAGGAAATAAATGCTATGTGTTCACCCATTAAGAGGGTCTCTCCTACCAAAGGGAGAAATGTGATGGTTGACAGATAGGCAAGAGGGGTTAACCTGTAAAGCAAAGGGATTTGTTTTGAAAAAAATTGTGTTGGGATCTATGCAATTAAGCACTTTTTAAAATTAGAAGCTAATAAAATGCACCATGTTATCCATATAAAAATTGAGATTTTAAACTGTGTGCATGAAAAGCTACACTGAGACCTACAATGGAGATCAGCAAATGATACCTCTAGACATGATGTAATGATTAAAGAGCCACATCTGAAAATCAAGTTACTCCTCAGTTTTAATCAAAGTACATATTTTGACACATCACTGAACCCAATAAAGCCATCATTTATATCGGCATTATTCAGGCCCCAGTGCGGTGAAGTATTCAACCATGGAAGTTGCTTAGGTGTTGGTTGCATTGAAAAGCAGCAGTATGATAAAAACTGAAGGTTTAAATGCTATTTAAACACTTAATAAGGAACTCTCCCCTGGGAAAAACAGGTTACTAGCACAACTGTATCCAAAATTCACTGACTCACTCTTTAGGCTGCTTTCCTCAGAAAAAGGAAAGATATTACTTAGGCTGGAATCTAGTTTTTGCCATTAGCCTAATCTGAAAAACAAAATCTTTTATTCATTATTTGGCTTCATAAGAGGTTAAAACAAAGAAGTGTGTCCCAAGATCATCATATCTACAACCTACTTTTATCCATGAGAACTAAAACATACAACACTTGTCTTTGGAAGGTAATTCAGCTCAATACTCAACTACAAAATGTCAAATGGTTAATACCTGATGTAAAATGCTCAGAGCTCTTGGCAAGACATCGGAAAATTTAGGTGAACATTTAAACAATTGTTTATACTGGTTTAACTAATTATTTGAAAATGCTCAGTAGCTGAAAATGTGCCAAGAAAAGGAAGAGACCAGCAACAAGAGCAGAAAAATTCTGTACTTCTGTTTCCCCTTCTAAATTACTCAGATTCCAGATGTTCACCTTGTCTTCTCTCACTGTTTCATTGGCTGACTTTTGTGTGGACAAGAGCTGATATGTTTCACTAGCTTTTGTTAAACTAAGCTGAAGTAAATACCCTTCTTTGTTAGTTTTCTTTTTAGAATTAAGGTACCGAGAAATGTGTAGAGGAGCTGTGAAATTTCCTCATTATTGATGACAGTTTGACTGTGATGGCTCCTGGCCTCTCTCATTTTTCCTTTTGATGGATAAACCTCAAGTCTCAGTGTTTGAGTTTAGAGATAAGCAGTAATCAACTGAATGTTTGATGCTTATTCAAAGCTTATCTGAACTGTCCATTCCTCCTGGTCTCAGGAGGACAGTGTCTCAAAGTCTACTGTTGATCCTGTTTTGGACAGTCCAAAAATACCATGAGAACTTTTTAATCTCAGGAAACTGGCACTTCTGCATCTGCAGATTCCAGCTGAGTCTCAAATGCAGCGTGGAGCAAAAGAGAAAGAAAAAACCAAACAGTGACTGACAGATCATGATCAGACCTCCAAAAAAAAAAAATGTATTCATTTATTTAGGGCTGGTGTAAACTACAAAATTAGGTTGGCTTAACTACTTTGCTCAGGACTTTAGCCCTGGTGTAGACACTTAGGTACTGCCTCTCAGAGAGGTGATTTATTACAACAACAGAAATGGTCCTAATAAATGTCTTTATGCTACAATATTATTGCGGCAAGGCTGTAGCTCTGTCGCTCTAGCATTTTTAATGTTAAGCTAGCCTTAATTTTGATGGGATTCTTATTTTACTGATGTTTTTCATCCATCTTTGGAAACTGCATGGTTCATGGAGAAGGCTCAAGTGGGATTCAGGAGATCTAGGTTCAAATCCCAGCTCTGCATGTGATTTGTCCAAGGTCATATAGCAGGTCATTTACCTCTGTGATAGGAGGGGAAAACAATCTTTGCTAGAATTGTGCATTTAGATTGTTAGTAAAACTGTGTGGGAAGCAGATGTGGAAAATTCTACAATTTCCAATTTCCTTCCATTCTGAAATGGAACAAAAAAGTTGGAAATTTCCCAAGAAATGAAATACTGGGGGGAAAAAGTATGAAAAGGTTTCCATTCAGATTGACCTTTTCATTTCAATTTTTAAACAAGTATATTCTATAATGTAAAGTCATTTTGAAACAGAAAATCCTAGTGTTCCATTTGACTTCACCAGAATGTTCCATTCTGTGAGGTTCTTCCACCCAGATCAAAATTGAATCCAAATAGAAGTGTTTTCATAAAAATGTTTCATTTTTGACAAATTGATATAAAAAAAGTGTCAGAAAATTTTCAACCAACTCTAATTGTAATATCTCCAGAGCAGGAACTGTGTCTGACTATGTGTGTATATAGTGCATAGCACAATGGTACCCCATCTTCATTGGAGCCTCTAATCACTATTATAATGAAAATAGTAACGGACACTTCTCTTTTCCACACTCCTCCCCATTTTGTCAGGTGGGTCATTTACTCTTCAAAACACTCCATATGAAGTACACAGTCAAGGTGTGGTTTGATTCCATAGAAGTAGGCTCTGTATGGGAAAGTAGGCTTGACTCTGGAGAGACTGTCTGCATTTTGGAGAAATCTGAGACCATTGGAACATGACAAGTAAACTATAGCTCTCCCCTCACAACTTCCTTTAAGAGGCTGGTTGAAACTTCCTAAACTAATTCTCTAAACTGTGTGGTCCTGCTTAGTAGCCTATGGAGTGTTTAGACTCGTTTCAACCTTCAACACAAACTTTCTGGAAACTAGTAAGACAAAATAGAGAAGATCTAATTAGTGGATACAAATATTTTCCAACATTCAGCTGAGTTACCCAACAATAAAAGGAAAATATTAAGCATGGTCAAAAATTTGTAAGGGCAAACCAAGAACAGGGTGCCATTGTCCTAGATACTGAACAGATACACTGGTATAGCAGTTCCTGATTTAAAGAGCTTACAATCTAACTATCAGAGCAGGCTCTGGGCTGTCCAAGTATTGGTAGTTAGAGAGAAATATTAGTGTGCATCAACTGCTACCTTACTAATCCAAATTAGGATTCTAACTTTGTTAAACAATATCACATACAGTGCTGGCCTTACCATGAGCGGTGGCCACCTCAGGTTCCAGACTGTGGGAGGCCACCACAGAATGTAGAATATTGTGTCTGCTGCTGGTACATATGTATTCTTTGTTCTAGATAAAGAGAGATGGTGCAGTTCTGTGCTGAGGAAGGAGGGCACAAGAAACCTTTCAACGATTTGGCCCAAGTGAGGGAGCATGGGGAGGGGGCATCATTTGAGCTCCCCGCCTCAGGTGCCAAAATGTTGTGGGCTGACCCTGATCACACATTGAAATTAAAAGGAAGCACTTCTGTTTAGAATGAGAATGAGGCTTCTTGTTCTACAAAGGCATGCTGAGGTATTGCAAGGGATGAAGCCAGCTGTTGGTTGACCTCTGACAATGGGAAAGACAAGCATTAATCTGCAGTGCATGCTCATAGCTCCCTGACAAATAAATATACCGGTTTTAGAAAGACAGGTCTGCTAGGAATGAAAACTTAGTGATCTGCACCAAAAAGCAATTTATGTATGTATGTGGATCCCTCCCAAGGCATAGCTACCCAGAAAAAGCAATGCATGGACTAGCCTACTAGCTTGAATCCAGCCGCTGAAGAGATTGATAGCAGTGAAGCCATTGCAGTATGGGCTTCGAAGCACACTAGTGAGCACAGTATCTACCCCAGGTCCGTGCAGGGATTGTGCTATCCACACTTAAGTCTGTACTGTCTTCACTGCTCTTGGTACCCATGGATTCAAGCTAGATCAGGTAGGCTAGCCATCGTCCAGACCTCTGTCTGATCCTGAACTATCTAAGTCAATAAGAGTTTTGCCATTGACATAAGTAGGAAAAAACAGGGCCTTACTGAGCACTTTTAACCTAATTGCCTCATCGTTCAAGCTTGGGTTCTCTGGAAGAAGATGCCTACACGAGCAGAGGAATATGCAAACTGAAAAACTATGTTACTCTCTGCCATCCCAAGAAATCTAGAGAGAGAAAGTGTCTGGGTTGTGTGCTGGATTAGTGAAATTCAGCCTAGTCCAGAACAAGAGGTATGTATCACTTAAGCCCTCAAACATGGAACGTAAGCATACAGTGAAATTTGTCCCATTAGAAAAGTGGACATTACCTTTCAAAGAGGATGCCCCGGCCAGAATATCCACTGTTCTAAAACATCATCTCTATTGTTTGAACAGATACTAAGCAAAGAGGCTTTGCACTATCTCTCAACAATCTCTCACACCAAATTCATCTGCTAGGTATAAGTGGATTCTGCTGCATGTTGGGTTTCCAAAAGTCATAACTGGCAGTTTACTGAAATGCAGTCAATCATTTTTCCTCTCCTTATTTAGAAAGCTTTCCTATTCTCTGAAGCCACACCACTATGTTCCATTCATAGAAAAACTCCCTTGGATTTGAGGAGACACTAGGGCGGATGCTGCATTGCTCTGTTTGAAAAAGTAACATATGTTTACTTTTTAATCCTCAAAAAAAAAAAACCCTGGATCCTCCTGGCTGCCATGAGCTTTGGAAGGTGTTCAAAGTCTGAATTTGACTTTTACAATGTGAACCCATCTTAATTTGATTGTGATCACAGCCATCTGAGAACATCCCAGAATTTAAAAGTAATCAATACACAAAATTGTCCACAATAGACAGAACATCCTTCAGAATAAGTCTCACCACCCTGACTACTCCTCTTCCCTTCCAAATATATGTGCTAAGAGACACAATGTAGCTCTCAGAAAATAAAAAAATGAATCAAGTTTCCATAGTTTCCTATGCTCCTTACAGAAACAATTAGCAGCATACAGTGAAAAGTACCCAATTGTCTTGTCCCTTCTAACATTTAATATGTGGTGGGAAACTGGAATAGTCAATCAAAATGTAAATCCTTATTTGTCAGTCCTTTTCTCCCCCCAAGACTGTACCAGACTTTAAGATTCTGAAGCTGCAAGCTGAAGGCCTTGTGTCTGAGAGTACTCCAATTTCTGCCAAACCACATGGAATCTCTTTATTTAAATGTTAATGCTTTTCACATTCAGCATGAACTCTCTGAAGTAAATTTGCATTTGTCTGTGATATAATGTGGTTTGATAGTAAGTGGCTTAATTAAAAGTTAATTTAATAAGTTTGCCAGTACTTAGCAAAATGATTCAATAGTACCCAACTTTGCAATCAGGACATATTTCATTTGGTAGAACTGTTACAGTGATTTCAAGAACTCATTTTCAATTAATTTGGAAGTACTGTTCCCGCTAGGAGACTCAGTGCAACATGATATCTATCTTCAAAGGTTTGGTGGATTTTCTTGTGTTTTTAAATCCCCAAGGATTAACAAATATATTTTAGGAAGATATCCAAATGTATTGTGGTTGAAATAACTGCTGTGAACAACAAAGTTACTTGCATATGTAATATCTGACAACTTCTGTACAAAAATCCATAAAGGCCTTGGAGAAAGACCGTCTGTTTAAAAGGTATTTACACAGAGATGCAAAAGAAACACTGTACTGCAGTCAGAACATTCCTTTGACAAAGCCTTACGGCTTGTGCCATTCACTTTTGTTTATTCTTGTTAGAGTTGGACCAAACTGAAAGTAGGTGTACTGCCAGCATATTAAACAAAATACCAACAGGTGGTTATGCCTAGAGGGCACCATTGGACAAGACTCTCAAGAGGTATCAATGACAGAAGTTGGCATTCCCTTGAGTAGGCTATCATATAGTCAGTTCACACTTTTGTCAATGCAACATTAAGGGTGACATTTCTGGTACTAACATACACATAATATCCACCCAATCAGTTTCCAAAGTCTAGTGTGTAGACAGAACATCCCCTCTGCTAGTGTCAGACATATCAAGATGCACATGGGTTTTGGTTTGGATTTGCAAATCCATTTCCCCCAGGTACTAACACGTACTCTAGGTTAATACGTAAAAAGTAATTTTAATAAAGACAGGAAGTAGGAATTAAGTGGTTCAAAATAGTAACAGACAGAACAAAGTGAATTATCAAGTAAAATAAAACAAAAAAACTCGCAATTCTAAGCCTAATAAGTAATAACACTCAATACAGATAAAATCTCATCACCAGATTTGTCAGTAAATTTCTTCTTTCAGACTAAATTCCCTTTTAGTCTGGGTCCAGCTATCACTTGCAAGCACATACACACACACACACCCCTGCAGTCATTGTTGACTGTTCCAGTTTCTTTCAGGTATCCTTGGGGGTGGAGAGGCTATTCCTTGCGCCAGTTGAAAACAAAATGGAGGTCTCTCCCTTGTGGATGGAGACCCTCCTCTCTCTTTGAGTAGAATCCAGTCACAAAATGGAGTTTCAGAGCCACATGGACAAGTCACATGTCTCTGCCAGGCTGAGTTCCTTACCAGCCAAGCCACATTCCTGAGGAAGCTCAGATGTGACTTGGCATCTCCCTGTTCATTGTGGGCTTGACTGGTTCTTGATTGGCCACTTACTGAGAATAAATTTTCTCTCAGAAAGCTGGCCAGCTGCTTTGTTGAAGTTCTTTAAAATTAACCAAGCCAATGGTTAACCAAGCTGAACTGCGGCCAATGGGAGCTGGATTGGCCAAACCTGTAAACGCTGCAGGTAAACAAACCTGCCTGGCCCACCAGCGACTTTCCCTGATGGCTGCGTGCCAAAGGTTGCAGATCCCCAAAATAACCTATAGTAAATTATTATGGAAAATGTATGAAAGGAGGACTGAACATCTCTTTTGTGGTCTGTAAAGAAATGCGAGAACACAAAAGAACAAATAAAATAGAATAGACAGAGGCTACTGGAGCAAGTTTCACCATCATGCATGCCACTTAGGATCTTGGACTTTCAACATCCTGATCCGGAGAGATGTCCTGGCCAGAAAGGGATAGTGACTCAGATAGCATTGCCACTTCTACCAGATCCAGCTCAATCCCAACCAACACCTTGATATGACAATTACCATGTAAGAGACTGTCAAATAAAGTGGATTTACCCTCCAAGACTAGACTAACAGCAGTGGTGACATCTCCAGCCAATCTCAACTAACTTCTTTTTCCCCAAAAAGGAGAGTTACTCTGTAATACTGTCAAAAAAGGGGACTTTAAAAAATAATTAAATACTGTCCACCACTAAAGGGAAAAGGAAAAGAGGATTTTGTCAAACTGACATCTATATTTAATAGTTTAGATTTCAAACGCTTTAGCCATTCCCCCCCCCCCTTCTATATCTTTAATGAAAGGTCAAAAAATATTTTTAATGGTGTGTTTGCCATGGTACTAAGCAGGCTGACCTCTGTAAACCATTCCAGGATCTTATTTAACAGTTTTCTGTTGGATAGTGACCGGCTTATATTAAACATCTTTAGCCTATTTAATACAACATCCCTAACTAGTAACACCTCTAAAACCAATATAAAATATTTAAGTGTAACCCTTGTAAATTAACAGGTCAATTCATTATAGGAGCTGAACCAAAACTCTGTGGCTGAACATAAAAGGACTCCATTCAACACTCAACAATTACAGGCATGTCATGTTCCCTAATAATGAAGCTATCTTTCCACTTGTACTAATATGATTACCTTGGGGTCAAACCCTCATTACTTCAGTCATGTGAGTAGGTCAATTAAAATAAGTACCCGCATGTTCTCTCTCCTTAATGTAGGGATTGATACAGCAATGCATGTGGGTAAGCCAATCCCTGTTCAGCAAAGTACCTAAGCACATGCTTAAAGTCAATGCGACTTAGGCAAGTTAAGCACATACAGAGGTAAATTTGCTCATTAGAACTGCTCAGTAGGGTTGTTAGTTGACAGGACTGTATTCTGAACTTTAGGACCTTGAATAGCAACCAGATTTAGACAAACAGACAGAGCCAAGTCATTACTTAATCTCAGTAGAAAGAAATTGTAAGTAAGTAAGTATCTTATCACTTGCAACCACTTCTGCAGCAGGTTTATGGAACACAAAAATATTCTTAGGTATTAATCCACTAGTGCTTGATCCTACAAGGTACAGAGCACCTTGCAATTCCCATTGACTTCAAAGAGTCCTCCCAGAATTGTTCAGTGTTTGCTAAGCCAACCTTGTTTACATTAGCACAGCCTCCAAAAAATGCTCATGACCTTGCAAAATCAAGCCAATAAGGAGCCCCACTTTCTGTTTTTGTTCTCCTTTTGACCTACAGCTGCAAAAGCAAGTTATGCATGATCTCAATAGAATAGGATAATCTATTATTTTATGGATTGTTCTTATTTACTTATGTACACAGTGCAGTGTGTCTCCACGGTTGCATTACAAAAATATTTTAAAAAGACAAAAGGCCAACATTTCCAGGAATGACAAGTGATTTGGGATGCTTCATTTCTAAAGCACTATAAAGGGACTTGTTTTTGCAGAAGATACTCAGCCATTTTTGAAATCATGCACCTAAAGGCATTTCAAGCTGGGCACCCAAAAATGACTAGTCATTTGAAAATCTGGATCTAGATTCCGGCCCTTAGCAACCTACCTATGATCTATATTAAATTCAAAACTTAAGTTTATGATGTGGCAATATAATTATCTTATGTGGAAGAGTGATTCAGTCTCAAGATGGCAGATATGACAAGTTATTTAGTTAAAAAAACAGAAGATAGATGTAATTGGAGATACTTATGACAGTAATTTTCATATAGTAATCCAAGATAAATGACAATACACAATTTAAGAACAAATTTAAGGCAATCAAGCTAAAATGATATACTGTCATTCTTGTTAAAAGTTTTCTTTATTGCATAATGGGTAAAAACCTGGTTCTCATAGAATAAAAAGTAGAGCAGAATACAGTGTAAATTCTTATACTGACTTCACTGAAATCAGGATTTTATCCAATATGTCATTGTTTGTTGGCACATTAAGATTACATGCTGCTTCTTACATGAGTATAATGAAAACATGTGGTAAAACCAAGTTTTTTAAAAAGGAGCACAGATTCTGCTTTTCTCCCCAATTCAGCAAGAAATTTAAGTACATGCCTAATTTTAACCATATGACAATAATGGGACTATACCTGTACTTAAGATTTCTTGATGAATTTGGGTTCTAAGACTATGGGATAACAGAGGTGGAAAAGAGAAGTCATTCCTACCTATAGGATGCAGAACCATGACAGAAGTTTCATTTGATATGAAATTGACATTAAAGGACTGAATAAATTCATTCTGAAGAGTTTCAGCTAAACATCTGTTTGCTAGTATGACTACCTGCGTAAACGTATGTGAGGAGAGGCATACATACATAACTGTTACATGACTGCTAGACAATATATTTTTCTTCCTGACAACTCAGATCTCATGTATACCTTTTACTGACTTGTTCTTTATCACTTAACCCATGAATGACCACTTTGAACACCACAATATGGCATATAATTGTATTTTACAATGAACAATGCCATCTGGATGTAAGAATTCATGCAGTAGCATGAAAGACTGACTGCATTATCTTATGGCTGTGCAGAGTAAAATAAGAAGTGTCACCATTGTATAAGAATTTCCAGTTTGCAACAAGTAGTTACCCATAAATGTAAATGGATGGAAATTCAATACATCTTAATGGACATGCTGGATCATTTATGGCTTGATTAGATTTGCTAGCTGTGTGTGGTTCTCTCATCTTACTGTTTGTATTTAGAAGGCTAACTCAATCAGCAAAGAAGGAGAATATTGATCTTTTTGGGTGATTACTTTCCAGTGGCCTGAATAACTTTAGAAGGGAAAAAACAGTAAATCTTAATCCGTTTCGAAGAGTCCCTGAAATCTGGTCAATCTGTTACTCGAGTAAATAAGAAATGCTAGTCGTCAGTGCTAGATACATCTCAATTAAACTATTTTTTTCTGTCCACTGATTGTCTTCCTAGATAATAAAGCTGTTTGGTAGGTGTAAAAAGGTTAGGAAATTGAAGCTAATTGTTTTTTGCCTGACTAAACAAAGCTCAAGAGAGAGATGTAAATCTTTGATGATCAACTGCATCCTCATTATGGAAGGGATTTTTTCATACAGAAACTTATTTATATAAAAATATTTAGTAACTTTGTTTTGAGGATTACTGAATTCACAGACGTGAAAGCTTAAATGGGTTCTTTCAACCACAAAGACCTCTTGTTAAGGCCAATACTGCTGCACTAGGAATAATTTTATCAAAATGATTTCTCCCTCTTCCCCTGTGAGTAATACTCAAAGGCAAAGCAATAAAAACTACTCAGAAAAATAATATGAATGAGATTCAAGGAAATGGATAAATAGGAATGTGAAACTATTGTAGAACAATTCCCAATATGGTCATGTTAATCATAAACTTTATATATTCTCTAATTAACAGCTGCCAAATTTTGTCATCTTCCTGATTCTTATTTCCAGTCAACCCTGGCCAAAGTCCAAACACTCTTATGCTGAGAGATTTGAACTCAGAGCCTGGATCCAGATCTAAACTGGTCTTTATTTATAATGGACAAGAGCAAACCCAAGACTTGGACATCCCCAAGCTTTGGACTGTACCAAATCCACATCCAAATTGTATGTTTCAAACTAGCCCCTAACAGTCCAGATCTTACAAAGTGTCATTACATGGAATAAGCAGTTTAGTACTTCCACTCTAAGGAAGACTTTCATTCAAATATGCAAAGATATTGTTATGGCAGCAGTTAGTAGATTATGCTGTTTCACGTAACTTTAATTTTTCCTAGCATTGAAGTTCTATTGAGAGTTTGAAGAAATGTGTTGCATTTATCATGCAATTTCTTTTTGGGAGTGCTGTGGCAAACAGCAAAGGAGATTTCTTCCCATCTCAAGAACTGACTGTAGTTAGAAAGAGAAGGCAGAGATGCGATCTAGAAACCAGGCACTGGAGTGGACTAAGATTCCAGAGAGACAGTTATGATTGATGTTTTTGTGAGCAATTTGTAACTACCTCTGTTCAAGGACTGATGCATCATCCCTGTATTCATTCAGTACATCCAGGCTCCATCTAAATCTTGTAGATTCTTACTGTAGACTGTATTTAAGATTTCGCCTCTTCCTGTTATCCACACAGCTGCAATGTTCATCCAGGCTCTCATCTTGCATCATCATTACTGTAACAGCCATTTTTCTCTGGCCTTGAAAAATTATAATCTTATCCCACTCAAAGCCACTAAAAATGCTATTAAAAGATAATTCTTCTAGCTCAGGGGCAGGCAAACCATGGCCCATGGTTAAGACAGATAGCACCAGCAATTTTAATCCAGTCCTCAAGTTTTCACTGAGGAGCAGGATCTGGGGCTTGTCTTGCTCTGGTGCGCCAGCTGGGGAATAGGATCGGGGCCACTCCGCACAGCTCAGAAGTAGCAGCCTGGCCCCCCTTCATCTTCTCTGCACAGGGAAACTAGAGGCTCCACTCTTCATGCTGCCTCCACCTCAAGTGCCACCCCCGCTGGGAAATGCCAATGGGATCTGTAGGGGGTGGTGCCAGCAGAAGGGGTGACATGCAGTCATGGGGTGGCGTCTCTGCACAGGAACCCGGGAGGGGACATGCTGCTGCTTTTGGGAGTCTCTTGAGGTAAGCGCCTCCCAGCGCTATTCGCAGGGCCCCTGGGCTGGGACTCGGAGTCCCTCCCTCCCTCCCCATTCCCCTCTTCTGGGATACTAATGGGGCAGTCAATACCCTGTTCAGGGGCAAGAAATGGCACTCTGAGCTCTCCCCCCTGCCTCATGGAACAGAAAGCACAGGACCCATCATAATAGTGCCAGCAATTTGCCACAACACCCACAAACCACTTCATTGCCCTCCTTAAAATTCCTTTGTAGTGATACTTACTGTCAGCGTTTTAATGTAAATTCACCTCTATTCCCACTCCATAGCTCCTTGAGGGAACCCATGTAAGGCTTCCAGTTCCTAGCCATCACGTTTCTTGGGAGGACACCCATGTCTCTCTCCTTCCTGATGGAGGGTTTAAGGCTTCAGAGCTCCCTGTCTTACATTGTGACATTCACAGCAAGCCAGTCTGCTTTCTCTAAGGGCTATAACCAGTTACAAGTTACCACACAGCTCTTTCTAAAGCAAGCACATTCACTCTTGAAGTAGAATTACTACAGAGAATATATATTAAAGACAATAAAAGTTCCTATACATGCACTGCAAGCTTACCAGAATTCATCCATCATGTCGTGGGGCTCCTAGTAGATCAAACTCTTCCCAACCCTTTTGCAAGGTTAGAGCCTTTGGGCAGAAGGTCCTGCCCATTTGTTGGATCAGAAAGAACATCCCAAGTCATTTAAATCAAGTTGGTTTTGTTGTTTTTTTTAAATCAAAATCCTCTCCTTTGATTGTTGGTTTCTGGAAGAGCCAGTATGAACCAGCATATGCAAGCATCCTAAGGGATGGAACTTCTCTGGAGATGTTTATAACCTAGGCAATTCAACCTTAATCCTGGTGGGAGTTGTGCCTTGGATTATACACAATTCCTGGCCCACACTTATTCATAAACCTTTCACACTCTTAACACAAAATGATCCCCACAGATATTGCATGCAGTTACTATATCTGTCATATCCACAAACTTGACAAAATTTAGGCTGCTGGTTTATCATACTGACCAATACTGTCTCGTTTCCTTTTGCTCCCTCTCTGTATCTATTTTCTTGTTTTATAATTAGGTTGTATTTATAGTTTTTATAATTATTGTATAAAGTATATTGTATGTAATTATAACTTGATGCAGGGACCATCTGTTTTTATACAGAGAGCTTAACACAATGGGATCCTTACCCAACACTAGGGCTTGTATGTTCTGATATAATACAAATAATAACAGTAATAAAATCAATAAATTAGACTAGGAATATACCCAGACTTCAGGTTTCTGATTTTTCAACTAGGAAGCCAACCTGTAAGGTCTAACCACCTGCTACCATTCATAGATTGCACTTTCTGAATGACCCCAAGATAAATCTATATTAAGAAATTAGCCACACATCATTGGTCTTAGCAATATACCTAATGGAGTGAGTCAGATAAGTATACCCCCAGCAGGCTAACATTTTTCATAACTTTTAGAGATTTCTAGCAGTCAGCTGTTTACCCTTAGAGCCTTGTTGGATCTCAAGCTAATGCTAACGTAATTTTTTTCTAAATTAAACTCTCCTACCAGAGGGCTTCTTCCCTGCATTCTTATAATTCAATGGTGCAGTGTTTCTCTGCAAAACTGAACATCCTGTAGCATGATAGTTGGCATTCTTTCCTTCCCTAACTCTAGAGGGTCATTCAGCTCAAGCTAAAATTCCTCAAGTCTGCATAAGCATCCTTTGGAGACTTCAGTGATAAGCTGTCAACATTTTCAGTTTGAACAATTACCCAAGAGACCTCTTCCCTATGAATTAACCAGGCTAGTAATTTAGTGGAATTGTCTCATTGTTCATATGTTCAGTATTTCCACCAAATGAACAGGTTTTTTTTCCTTCCCATTTCCCCATCTGACAAGTGTTAATCAAATTGCACTCAGATTTAGTTTAATTTAACTTTATTTGTGCTTGAGATTTTATTTTACCCAACTCATTTTCAGGAAGAAATTGCATTTCATATATAAAAATAAGCAAGACACTGAAGGAACTCGTACATGCTTTAATGAACAAGCAAGTATCATATGTTCTATTTTACACCACTGTTTGTATCTCATAACACAAATAAAGTAAGTCCACATTCAACTCAAATTTAGATCTGTGCAATGTCCAATAGAGTGGAGATTCATTTCTTTAGGCTGTAAGATATTTGGTTAACTCTCACACTACCCCATGGGTCTAATGGTCAAGATATGAGCATCCTACACCAAGAATGGTGGGATCAAGTCCCATCTAAGGTAGATGTCCTGTTTCTGAGGTACAGTATATTTCAACTACAGGCTGCTAGGCTAGTTGCAGGAATCACTGGGTAAAATTCAATAGCCTGTTTTATGAAGAATGTAAGATTAGGAGATATTGGTCTCTGACTATGAAATTCAGGGAAGGAACTGTGTTTGTTGTGTATTGTACAGCTCTAGACATTGTTTCTCTGCCAAAGTGATCACGATGTAGCATGAAAATAAATTTCACAGGGTTTCCTTTTAGGCCATTTTTCTGATTAAGCAATAAAACAGGGATCATCATCATCATCATCATCAGACATCCTTGTCCTGTGCCTGGATCTTCACAGCACTCATTATGCACCTAACATTTTCATATATGCAGATAAAAAAAATGCTTAAATTAAAAATGTAGCTCCTATGTTAACTAACTGTTTCTATTGCCTCCAGTTATCAAAACCACCTGGCACATCTTAGACAGATTGGCACCTACTATGGTTATTTTTCTAAACTAAGATTGAAGTCATAAGTAGGTGGTAGCTTTTACTGTCTAGGCCATTATTCTTTTGTTTCTTGCTTTTGGCCACTGTTTCCAACCAGATGTGTTCTGTATCCTTGCTTTTAATTAAAAAAAAGTTTGACTATGATCTATAGCTGTATTGGATTTGTGTGCACATGCTCATGAACAATTTTGTTCTTTAGAGAATTTTAAAGAATTAATAGCTAAATAATAAAGGACATGGGAATTGTTTTACTACTGTATATGAATTGTATTTCCAGCATAAACATCAAAACATTGTTATGTTTTTTTATGGAGAGGTTTTATGTAAAATAAGCTATTTGTCATTATTCTTCAAAGGCAACTCAGAGTCGTACACAAAATATAAATGAGTCCTCTTACCGGGGGGACTGAAAATATCTGAGTCAGTTTAAAAAACAAACAAGCAAACACACAGACACCACTGGAGTACTACGAACCCCAACTTGGATAATAAAGGCTGTCCTCCAGGTGCAAATATCCTCCTTCTGAATTATAATTTTCCCCTGCCATCCTCCAGACTCGTACAAAGAACTCAGTGTCTCTGTAAATCTGATTGGTCTTTTAGGTGCCTTCCTTTGAAAATGGCATCATACAAAACAAGTTACAGTACATTATGGGTGTTTCATATATTTCCATGCCATGATATTTAAGTGTCTCTTGGTAGAAAAATTCACTTTGTCAAAATGACAGCTTGATAGTGCATAAATACCATTACTCTTTGACTACAATATCATATCTGCTGACTTTGCCATTAAAATAATTCTTTGTTTCTCTTAACATATGGTCAGCCTAGACCAATAAAATCTACTCACACTTTGCTTTACCATGACTTACCAGCAATTAAAATAACAGCGTTGAATATGCAAGCAGCAATGTTGATCTTTGGTCAGGTAATAAGCATCAGCAACCAGAGGCTAAGGAGACAACTGAGTAAGTAGGAGTGGAACCCTTCCACCATGAGCTTATTTGTCATCACAATGGCTGACAGAAAAATATAGATCACAGTCATACAATGGTGCTGAAACTAGGGGTATTACCGCACCTCTGACCTGAAATAGTAACACACCAAATACATGGTTTCCACTGTCAGCATCCCCACTATAAAAAATTGTTCCAACACTCCTGTTGTCCTGCATTCTAGTCTAGGGTGACCAGATAGCAACTGTGAAAAAATGGTACAAGGGGTGGGGGGCAATAGGCAGCTATATAAGAAAAAGTCCCCCCCCCAAAATGGGACTGTCCCTATAAAAACAGGACATCTGGTCACCCTATTCTAATCCCACTAAACCATCAGTCCTCTTACTTTCATATCAGTTCTTCGGTGAGATTAGAGAAACCTTTCTGAATGCAGCATCCAAATAAGCATGGCTCATTTGTGTCAACTTGATAGGAGTAACTTATGTTATGGAAAAGGATGGGGTGGGCGGCAGAACACTATCGCCAGAAAAAAACCACACCTTCAGAAGTGATTGACTGCCTATCATATAGTTGCCCTCTTATAGGATTTTTTTCCTAGGCCACCTTTGAAAAGTGGGGCAGTCTGGAACTTTAAGTCTGACAAAAACAGTTGTAGTCCTAAAGTTCACAGGACTGCAACTCCCTTTCTTCCTGCTGGTAGTGTTACCAATTCATGATTTTATTGCAAGTCTCATGATATTTAGTGTAGTTAAAGAAATTTAAAGAAATCCAGAGACCCTGCAGTCATCTGAATGTACCAGAACCTCAGCTTCTCTTTTTTAAAAATAGTAAGTTTCTAGTACTCATTCATTCAGATCTAAGCTTGAAAATATTACCCTTAAAAGATACAAAAGCCAGAAGAGAAATAAAAAGAGCTCTCACTGCTTTAACACACCACATCAAAAACCATAAACCAACGCGCCAAACTTTCTACCACTCTGACTCTTAGTGGTAACATCCAGTTTACATACACAGTTGTTTTTCTGCTATTCTTATCTTTATATTACATTATGACAGAGTTCTGTGAGTTGATTAAAATGCTAGTAGTCCTTTTGGAAAGACAACATTTCCGGAGATACTTCTAAATGTGAAAATAATGTGCCATAGGCTACTTGTATTCACATGTTGGAAGAGAATTCTAGGTTTATTGCATAGGTTTCATCTTCATTTGCACAATGTATATTTTAGTCAAATCAGGTTCTAAAAGCATTAGGAAGAGAGACTAAGACTCTAGAACGGAATTCAGGAAATCGACATTCATCAACGCCTGTCCCTTTCACAGGCATTCCTTACCACTTTGGGCAAGTCAATTCATTTTTCTGTTACTTCATTCCCTATCTGTAAGATGGGGGCAACAGTGCAGCCTCTCTTCCATGCTGCTTACACACCTATAAGCTGCTTGAGGTATGGACTGTGTCTTGTGTGTTTGCACAGTAACCTGCACAATGGGATCACTAGCAGCTTTGTCTTTGAGAGATTCCAACCTTCTTTTAAGATTTCAGGACAATAGATATACTATGCACTTCACCATGTTAATGAGGTACAAAGAGAAGGCCAAGATCAACAATATGTTACGGTTACTCTCCAAAGAGAGGAGTATTTACTTGTGCACAGTGGAGTTCAGCAGGCTATTGTGAAACAGGATCTCAAGTTGTGCCATCAAATGTCAGAAAGCGGCACACATTTCTTTGTATGCCTGATCAATATGGAACTACACATAATGGATAACATTCGAATGAAGCATGAACATTGAATTTAAAAAAAAAAAAAAAAAGGGAGAATTTGGGATGGGGTTTACGAAGGGGATTGTCCTGGCTTAAATGAGATGTATAGTCACCCTATTTAGCCTTCTACATAATTTAAGTGCCTTTAAAAAATGCTACTCAATGGATGCTTCACTGTAGGAGCTACAGATTATGTCTTATTCTGTGCTCACTTCCAAGCCTCTTTAGAAAGCCATTTCCATTCTAATTTGAATATAAAATTTGGAGAATGTGTATGTTTTTGTAATGGGGTAGCGCAGATTAGATTGAGCCCCTTGCGCAATGTGGCTCAAATACACAATAAGAGACATTCCCTTCCCCCAACAGCTAATATTCTGAATAGACAAGATAGGCAGAAGAATCATTTCACCCATTTTACAGCTGGCAACTGAGTCAAGAGAAAGAGGGCCATGGTCATACAGGAAATCCACAGCACAGCAAGGAATTGAACACACATCTGCCAACCTCAGACCATAAAAAAAAAAAGCATTTTGCTCATTCTCCTCTTTAAAGAGGTCCTACACTTTCCTAGTGGTACCTGAAGGACACTATTTTGCTATTGCAAAGCACGAACGTTTGACTTTGAAAAAAATATTGAGGAAGAGTTTGTACCAGTTTCTGATCCAGAAAACTGGGTACTATAGAAAACTGAATTACTGTGCTTGGCTTTGTGAGTTTAATTAACTTAGAAAAACTGTTGATCTTGTATATCATATTTTATAATTCATTGATCCTAATTTATATCATTTTACAGCAATAAAAATGAAATTTAAAAAAATCTCATTTCAATATTTTATCCAAAGTTGTCAGTTTTAATTGTTTTATTTCGCTGAGAAACAGGGTAACAAGTATTGTTATGCCATAATCAATTACTTAGCCTAAACAATTGGTTGTAATGCATGTTTCAAAGGGTGTGCAATGTTGATTTTAATGGCATTAAATTATTTAGATTTAAATTAGCCAATATGGCTTTAATTTATTTACATTGCATTATAAAGGAAATTGCTTTGTCCATTTTTTGTATCTCTCTTTTTGACTGTTTGTTAAGTTCAGTGGCTATGCTAATTCCTATGCTGCCTAGCACTGAGCTCGGGTAATACATGAAATTGCTAGAGCTAGATGTAGGTGCATGCTGCCAGAAGGGCATGCCTTCCATCTCCTCCATTGCCAGGAGGCAGAATTGCAGCCTCAACCGCAGGGCAGCATAAAGACTGTCCCTCTTCCTCTTTTTCTAGAGTCACCCAGCACCCAGTGGCAGCAGCTTGAGCCATGACCTTATTTTTCGCTCCACTGGAGCTGTACTGGTATACCAGGGAATATTTAGCAGTCAATAAAGCAAAGTAACAGGGCAAATTCCCACCATATGCCAGGTAGCTGAATGAAGGTTTCAACCTTCCAGTCCTGAGAGGCTTTATGCTGCCCCTTCCTCTCCACTATGCCCAATAGCACGCTCTCCACTTAAATCATGCTCACCATAGTGACAAAGGATTTAGTTTACTTTATGCTATCATGCCATATCATCTTATAACAAACCAGTTCCTACAAGTATATCCTCAGCTTGTATTAAGGAGAATTCAGATTTATACCAGACAGTGGTTTGGCCCTCTCTTTGATGATTCCAAATGTCATATTATGATTCAAAGAAACTGGATTCAGTTTCTACTAGGCCTGCTGTAATCACTGTCAATACTCATTTTCCTCCAGTGACAACCAGTAGCAAGCTGCCTGTAGAATTCATTCCTGAAAGAGTTCAATTGTCCCCGTTTTCCATACTCAATGAATTAGTCAATTTTCATTCACTTTGTGAAACTGTGAACTAAGCCTGTCCCAGAACAAACTTTTAGCTTATCTACACAGTCCAAACCAGACTGTGCATTCTAGAATAACTGTCCCATATGGATCTGCTAGTGTGTGCTAGAAGTAAGAGTATAGGACCAGATCTTTAGCTGGCGTAAGTTTACATAGTTCTACTGGTTCATGATCTGGTCCTGAAGATTTACAGCTTCTACTTATAACTTCCTTTATGATATTTTTTAACCTGGAAAGGGTTCAGAAATCTTATTGCCTCTTATTCCTTGCCATGTTGATAGATATTTAAGATCTGCCTTCATTTCCACATCTGCTAATGGATTCCATGGGCTTGATTTATTCTGGTTGGCATAGGAGTGGGATAACTGCACAAATCTGAGCCATCAAAAGCAGTTGTACTCCTGGGACTCATCCCTACAGAAAGCAGGTGCAATGTGCACTACTGCCCCCAGTAAGCTCTGCCACCAGAGAAGACAGTCATTAAATGTAGGTCATGGTTCCATAGGAACTGCATGAGTAGAAGTTGTGGTTAATCAGCACATCCCCCTATATGCTCTGGCTAAGCAAAGTCTCAACACATCAGGCTTGCAGCTGCTGTGTAATAAATTCATCATAGACCCTGATGAGAACAACACTAAAAATATTGATTTTACAGGCAGCCACATTAAATGTGATTTGTCTCAAAAGATTGTTCTCTGATTTGTCACAGTGAGTCTTTTTACTATTTGATTGTGGTTTTCTAAAATCTAATGTGAAAAGGTTAACTCTCTACATGGGTAACATTCTAACTTAGAATGAATCTGAAAGTTACAATCAAGGACATTCCTACTCTTCCTGTGAAACTGACCTTAGATCATACATTAGAAGACGCAAATGGTAATCAGGGCCTTTGACTGAAAGGCTGGCATTTTTTCAAGTACCTGTAGTTCCTGTGCATATTTTTATGAATGCCTTTTATTAGTTCTTAAGATTCATTCCATTGTGAACCTGCTTATGTGCAGGTCAGGATTTTACCTTTGTTCTCTTTCCAGTTTGCCTTAAAATGTTGACCCTCAGGTTATTGGCAGGAAACAGATTGCCCTTTATCTCCCTTTACTATTAATTGCACACAAGTCATCATGAAGTGAAATTACAAAAAGTCAATGGTAATGAAGGCTTTTATCTTCCTAGGATTTTTGTTTCAAGTTAACTTTGATTAAGCAAGGTACTAAGTAGATGATCTGTAAAACAGTAACAGAATTGGCTAAGTAATATAAATCTTGTTTGTGAACTCAGTTTATTTTGAAACTGTTAATGAGATCCTCCTAATTATTTACAGGTGTTTCTGCAAACATTGGGCATTTTTAAAAAAGGAGAAATTCCCAAGTTTGTGATTTTAACATCAATGACTTTTCATCTCAAATGTCTCATTGGGAGTTGAGGATTCCCCAGTTATTTTTATCCTGTTTAAAATGTTTGTCATCTACAAAGACAATATCATATGATAGGTAGCCAACCATGCAATATGAATAGTGACTTATCAAAGCAAGCAGTTTGCAAACAATCCTTTGAATGAAGGCTATTTGTCTAATATTATTCACCAGATTCTTATCAAGATGTTAGGGATCAAGACTCATGGGAATGATTTGCAAATAGTAACAGGACTAAATTCCTAATAAATATTGCTTGCCATGAAATATTCAGTCAACTCTAGACAATGATATTGACAGTTACCTTCTGTTTGTTATATCCATGGATAGGCCAGAATAATTTAGGTGGCTGAGATTTGCTCATGTGGTCATATTGTTCCTAGTTGGTCAATATATTTTGAAATATTGGTTGAGAAACAAAAAATTTTTTTTCTAAAAAAAGTAGACTCAATATATGAAGAAAAAGTTGTTGAGCATTTGTTAACAAATAGATGCTCTCTGTGAGTCAACTAAAACCAGTCAACATTGCTAGTGTTTGCACTGATACATATATGTACTGTGATGGAGTCAGATCAGAAGGATATAAGAGTGCTGGAAGGCAGGTATAGTAGTCTCAGGATGTGCAGGTCCCTGTTCCCTGGATAGCCAAACAAAGGCTATTCGAGGCCAATCAAGACACCTGGGGCCAATTAAGAACCTTCTAGAAAGGAGGAGAAACAGCTAGCCTGATTGGGACACCTGAAGCCAATCAGGGACTGGCTGAAACCAGATAAAAACCTCCCAGTTTGTCAGGTGGTGGTGGGTGTCAGGAGTTGTGAGAGGAAGTTGTGCTGTTGGTGAGACTGAGTGGTGGACAATATATCATACCTCAGGGCCTCCTTCCTTCTGTAAGGGTGAAGTGGAGTTTGAAGAAGCGGGGACTGCTGTGGGGAAGTAGCCCAGGGAATTGTATTGTGTTTTGTGGATAAAGGTCAGCCATCTTAGCTGATACTATTAGGGTCCCTGGGCTGGAGCCTGGAGTAGAGGGTGGTCCCGGGCTCCCCCCTTTTTCCATCTTCCATACTGGCCTGTGATGAAGGTAACTCACTAGGCGGTAACTCACTAGGCAATTATACTGAGAAAAGGAGGAGGTCACTCTGGGGCCTAGATGAGTTTCTGAGGCCCCTAAATCTGCCAGGAAGTGCAGGACCCACAAGTACAGACTTGGAACTTTGTCACAGTACCTTCCATTTAGATTAAAGGATGCCTAAAAGTATATCCAGGGGAGCATCTTGAGACAAACACCATGCATGGAACATTTGGGGTTTTTTTGTTTTGGGGGTTTTTTTGGCAGGGGAGGAGGGAGACTTCTGCTGTTTCTTAGAAGTGACAGTCCTGTGGCACCTTAAAAAGAATTTCTTTAACTCTGTTTCTTAGAGTTGTCAGACATGAATTTGGAAACAAGATTACATCATGCAAGTAGTAAATAAAAAAAGACTTACCCCAGACACCAAGAGGCACCATCTCCCAAATTGTTTTAAATAGAAATTGCCATGGATATACATTTTATGATATATGTAAATGAAAATGAAGCATTCACTGTAAAATGTTAATTATGCGATGATTCAGATCAGTCATTGTAGCTTCAGAACCAAGAGCTAGAATAGCACTAGAGATGTCATGTCTCTCTTTATATAATTGGTGGCTAATAGGTACTTGCACAGCTGTTGTACACTCAGTTTACTACTGTGGTACTCATACAGTCAAATGTCCCATTGACTTCAATCTGAGCTTTGTCTGCATTGTAAAACACATTTAGCCCTAAATAACACTGTCTTCTGCCAGAAAAAAAATAGAGCTTCAGGGACTCCATGAGGTGACAGGAATGAGAAGTTGCAACAAATGCACAACTAGAACTGATGAAAAAATTGACTAAGTTTATTTTGATCAGAAAAATTCTTCACGATTGAAGCTTACTACAGGAAAGGGTAAGTTTTGAGGGTCCAGAAATTCCATGCTGGATGAACATGAGTTAGATCTGTCCCCACCACCGCTTCTACTGCAGAATAGTCATTAGTCCAGTGAATAAGACACTCTCACCTGCATCTCACATCCCAGATGAGAACCTTCATAATGAGGCTGAGATGAGAAGTCTCATTCGTTTTTGTAAAAAAAAGGAAAGTCTTGATTTCATCCCCATGTGGAATGAGAAGGAAGGGCATCTTGTAATACTGTTCCAAGATGGGAAAGCCATTTTTTGACAAGCCCTACTCACAGCCTCTCTCCACCAGGTGACCAACAGCCATCCACTGTAGCCTGAAAGATGAATGGAATTGACTACAGACACCCCAATTCAGCACACTGCACAGGCAGTTCCACTGCTGGGGCTTCTTTAGAGCCCTAACATGTATACTGTTCTTCCCTAGGGCCTCCCCTGCCAGAACCACTGCCCTCCTCCACAGATGACTCCCAACAGCTTCCATGGGCAGAAGCTGGTTCCATCAGGGTTGATACTGGCCTATGGCCTGCAAGATCACACCTTCAGGGGGAAGGAGATACATATAAAATAGCAAGAAAACAGATGAGATGGTGATAAATGCTCAGCGTGAAACAGTCTGTACTTCTATGACAGAACAAATGCTGCTTACTCTAGACAGCTGCTATGGAACTTTTCAATTGCTACTACCTCCTAAACTGTCTAGGATTACTCAGACACTGTGGAGCCTGATTAACTCCCATATGCGGGCTAACAGATTTTGAGCTGCTCTCAGTAAGTGTAAATATCACTTGGAGCAAATATTGCATCAAAGCAGTGTATGGAGCAGTGTCAAAAAGAGAGACTCAGGTGCTGAATCCCGGAGAATCCAGTTACCTCCGAGAGCTTTTTGGCAAACATGTTCTGAGAACTGCTGTGCTACAAGCAGACCAGCTGTGGGCACAAGAACCAAGCTTCTCATTACTTTCCTCAGAGCTTGTGTTAAAAATGATTTTTTAAGTGGCAGTGAGGGACCAAAATTATGAATATTGAGGAAAACATGTATTAGCAATTAACACTGCTACAATATCACTACTGAGCCCTCCAATTGGCTGAAACAAGGTCATAGGACCTTTTGCAGTGAAATAAAAAACTCATGTTCATGTTCTCCCACCCCTTACATCATAAGCTGAAATACTGTACCATCTAATTAAGACATCTTAGGCATTTGGGGTAGGATTTTCAAAAGCACCTACATGATTTAGGGGCACAAAGTCACATTAGAAGGTGATGGAACTTGGGCTCCTAAATCATTTAGACATTTTTGAAAATCCCAACCTTTTCTCTAAAATATTGAGCACATTTTCACAATTCTCTTTGTTTTAATGTCTAAAGGGAAGCGCAGATCAATCAAAAGTCTGCCCTTAATTGTGGGCATTAAGCTCTTCTAAAACTTAAGCACACAGCATGCCTACACTGCAATGAGACACCCCGCTGGCCCAAGTTTAGGTAACCAAGTTCCATCTCTCACCTCCCCTGCACCTCCTCTAAGAAGCTCAAAATTTCCCTTCATAGTTTAATTTTTTTTGAGTCCGAGTAACATGTTGGTTGAATCAATTTTTTATCCCACCAGGAGCAATTATAGCTTCTCTCACATGGCTATTACTGCATGAAAGGCTCTTGCTGAGATCTAACCAACACTTTAGAATTCCTTTAATTTTGTTTTTATTCACCTGGGATTCATGTTAGCATACTGTTCCTTCTGTGAAGCAGCCAACATCTTAAAACATCCTTTCTTAAGTATTCCCAATACTAGTATCTGGTCTGTGTGCTCTAGTACTTTTTCTTTAATATTTTCTAAAAAGCTCATTCTGTACTTATTTCCACCAATTTTCCATATAATGACCCCAAATAAGGGCTTCAGTCATTGAGTCCAGATGATAAGTGTGCACTGCAACTTAGGAAGGGAGACAGAGGCCCTACCTTATCCAGGAACAAATGTATCCCAGTATAAGATACAGCTGTTTGAGGGTTTATCCAAGGTGAGCCAGCTGCCAATACCCCCAGGGGTTCATATGGGCAGGATGGAGTATGTAAAACCCAGCTGTGCCTTCATTCCCTTAGCCACATCTATGGTGGCTAGAGAGGATGATTGGTATAGGTCTCTAAAAAGTGACTCTGCAACCAGGAGATCCTCCTACGTACGGGGCTGAGTCATTCACTTTAGATCTTCAGTAGGGCGGTGAGTGTAGGAGGGAGGTCAGATTACAGCAAACACAACTGAGCCCAAGTTTTAAGGGACATAGGAACCAAAATTCAAATTTAATAATTTGTTACCCAGTTGCAAATTGGTATTTAGCATTTATCATACCTCCTGCTGAAAGAAGAGCTTCTGGGAATATTATATGTGTTCTTTACTATTCATGAAGTAACTGGTTAATACCTCTCATATTTGAGATCTGTAGCTCTTATTGCATTAGTCAGGGACATTGCCAAATTAAAATTATATACGAGGATTAAATACACATTCACATAGATGACAAACCATGAGAAATTCAGGGAATATTATTTTTTACTATCAGTGCTATTAATCTGATCAGTTTCACTTCTGTGTACAGTACATCACCTCTACTTTGCCCTTACACAGCATTTTGAAACTTCACACAACATCTAAACCAGTAACATGATCTTCCTAGGAAGCCCACATTGTCGCAAGATCTTCCATAGTGACTCTATTAATGCACTCAAAATGCTTTAATGAAATCTATAAAGTTAAAGAGTAACTCTGCTCTGGTAAGCAAGCCCTTGACTGAAGAAACTGCTTTCTAAATCAATCTTTTCAGTCTAGAACTTGTTTGCTCAGTTTTTCTCATCTATGATAAGTTTGAGTCAGTTCAACAGTACACTATAGAACACTTTTCCAGATATTGTGGCAGAGCTCCGACCTTGTCCCCATGGGTCTCATGCTTCCAGGCAGTTTATGCTAGCCTCAGAGGCTCACTGTGACCCTCCACATAGCCCTTCTCTCTGTAGGGCCAGTATCAGTCTTCTGAGCCCTTTTCATCATAAGCCAGCAAGGAGGTTGGTGAGAGAATTCCCACAGTCTCTGTTGTCCCTCTGGGCTTGTTCAAGAACAGTTTAGCCTCGTGTCTTGACGAGGCTGTCTTCCCCCCCAGGAGGTGTTTCTGTATTGGTGGGTTGGGGAGAACCTGGGCCTGCCCTCTACTCTGGGTTTCTGCCCAGGAACCCAAGTGGCAGCAGCTGTTGGCAGCTGACCTTTCGCTGCCAGAGTTGCTACATTTCCCCGAGCCAATTCAAATAGTTATGCTTCCCCAAAATTGAAAGCTTCCTCAATTTTATAATTATTACTTTATTGCAATGATAGGAATTGATCTTGCTATTTTACTTTGCAAGAGAATCCTGTTGGAAATGGCAGTTCAGCATATCATTGTCCTAAACTGAAGGCCTTGAATGCCCTCAAAATTCCCCAGTTGCTAGAAAGCAATATTTACATTTTGCCTTCCTATAATGACTAGTGGCAGTGGAGTTATGTAGAATAAGAGCATTTGTCCATCTATTCTGTCTTAGTTCCCTTTAGCGGTGGCCAATACCTGAAGCTTAAGAGGAGGGAAAGGATAGCCCATAATAATCACAAGCAGTTATCAAGTATTATACATGGAGGAGGGCAGAATTCTCTGATTCTCACTGACAATAGGGTTAGCAATAGGTTTATACCCTGGGGCATAGGATTCAATCACTATCTTTAGTTCTGAAAGTTAAAATAAAGATAATACTAATGATTGATATTAATTTAAAAAAAAAATCCAGAAGCAGCAGGACACTGCAGTCAATATTACAATACTAAATATCACAGGCTGACTGTGGGCAACATAAAGTACTTCCTTTTCCAAGTTTTGAGCCAGTAACTAAGAAAGAAGTCATTTAAGTTTATTACAAATATTGAAGATTTTAGAGCTATTAATAAAACTTTAGGCCAGTAAAAAGGGATTGTAACCTGATAGAAAGCAGAAGTTATTACATCTATTGCTATCAGACAGACATTAAGTGGAATTTTCAAGAAGCTTAAGAGATTTAGGCACTCAATTCCCTTTGATTTTCAGCAGGAGGTGGATGCTTAACTCCCATAGGCCCCTTTGAAAGACCCAGCATAAAATATCTGATCATTCATTAAGTAGGTTAAACAATGTTATATAATAATGTGCCACTATTTAGTTCAGTGGCTGGAATCTGACAAAGTGACCCCTAAATCAGTACCCCTGGAGCAACACTAAGAAGTGCTGTATTCGTTTTCAATACCATTATGATAGAAAGAGGAAGATGACAATATGAGATTGAGACCATGAAACCGGAAGTCTTATTTATGTTTCAGTACATTAGATACAATCAGAAATCAACTTCCAGCACTCTGAATGAACACCTGAACTGGGATGTAGTATGTTCTATGGAAGACTGAACAGCAGGATGTACTGAGGACAGCTGTTCATGTCTGCTAATATTTCAGCTTGCATTAGTCAGTTGGGTTTTTGTTAGAAGATGATATTGCGGCTACCCTTTAATATAATCTCTATAGTTGTGTCCTCTTCCTGTCTTGCCCACCCACCTCCCATTTTTCCACACTATTTTTGAAGTAAAATGCACTCAGCACTAAACAGAGTGTCTTTGCCAATGACAATGTCACCAGCACGCTGAAGATTTGCTCGGAATGTAAACACCAGATGCTAGGCAGTTCTTCTCTTGATGCATAGATCAAGGGACACTGCAAACACATACAATGTACTTTCCTTTCAAACATTCCACTGAACTCTGCACAGAGCTTTAAAAGCTAGGCTGGTTGCTATTGTGCTTTCAGCAAAGTCTCTTGAGGTTTCAAATTTACTTTTCATTTTCTTCCAGCAGGAGAGGCAGGTGCCAGATAAGTGGCAGCACAAGGCTTATATTCACATTATATTACCCTGAACTTCTTGAGCAGCCAGTTCAGCAGGTGCAGGATGATATGCTTATGGGCATCTGTCAGTTAAGTTAAGGGGAAGGCAAACATTTTTTTTTCTTGAGCTTGCTACTTTCAGCTACAAACAGCTTTTTTAGTTGCATTATAGAAACCTGTGGAGCATCAATTCTAGTACCAGAATTCTAACTAATGGCTTAGATTAAATCATTCTTGGGGAAAGCTTCCTGAACCAGCTGCATCCTTGTTATTGCAACTTGAACCAAAGAGCTGTGATTTGAGCATTTGACTGACATAATGACTGAGCACCTTTTTAGGTATGGATAAGTGTCTATAGCAACATGTGGTAATATTTTATTTATTTTGCCTTTTACACCACATATGGCCTGTCTATATCAGGGAAATTTCTACCATTACAGATATGTTAGGTAGCTGTACTGGTGCCAAGTTCAATGGTAGGGATTATGCCCTGCACAGCTGCAAGCTCTCCATCACACCACTGCAGAACACTGGAGTTTTCTATGTTGTAGTTAGACTGGGTACAAATATCCCCAGTATAGAAAGGGCTGTGGAGTTGAATAAGGTCTTAAGTATTTTTAACTGTTACTGAATTGTAAGGGGGGGGGGGGAAGGGAGGGAAGAGAACACTTACTTGCTCCTACAACAGTAATTTGACATTCTATTTTAACATTTTTTAATGTTTTATTTTCATATAGTAACCATAAAGGTCTGTCTGCCACTTATTCTTCAGGCCCTGATCCTGGAATGGAATCAACTTGGCACCATAATCAGATTTTTAAAAAATGCAGTGAGCTGTAGACTAGAACCTAAAATGGTTTGCTTTTCCCCAAACAAAAGGAACATTTGAAATTAGATCCAAAGCCCACTGAAGCCATGGGAAGGGCTCGAAGTTCAGGCCCTTAGGGAAAGAGAGAGGAAAGTTAATAAAATTTATGAAGAATGCCTTTTGAATAAAAATACAGAACCTTATTTTTCTTTAAGAGAAAGATTATGAAATTGTATCCACTTTGGCATTGGTTTATGTGAACTAGGATAAATTATGCTGTGAAAAAACACACTCACAATAGTAAGATATTTCAAGATAGTGTTTAAAGAATCTAGTTAAAAAATTATCAGCAGGGCACCTATTGGGACAAACACCTGTCAAACTCTGACTAGAGTACTTCTGAACACTTGAGTTTGGAAGCATCTTTTCCATGCTAATTAACAAATTCCATCTGGGATAGCAGGTGTAAAATAGCCTAACATCACAAATGGTAGCAGTTTTCTTAAACAAGTAGTATGGAAGATGAAAGTGGGTCAAGTTTTTGAAAAACTAATCTCTGCTCTCCAAAGCTGTCAAGGATAGGGGGTAAAGAGAGTTTTATTTCATCCATTGTCTGAAGTCCTTGGAAATAAATAACATTCTTACTAGAAGGCGGGAGATTGAGTGTGGGTATATGGCACTTCTGAAAACTAACTGTTTAGAGTAGTGACCTAATCCTCCAGACCTTACTCAGACACAAATCCTAGTGAAATCAGTAAGTGCCCCCAGCCGAACACTGCAGATGTAGATCCTGTGACTATTTCTTGAGCATACTGACAGCCACATATGAAATATACTGAGTTTGTAAGAATTTTGCTGCAGGTACTGAATATTCTCAGTTATGTTATCTGTATGGTTTAAAATTGGCTTAAATGGTGCACTACCGTGAACTGGACACAGAGGAAAGGAGAGATACTGAAGACAGACAAGGTACAGAGAATGCCAGTAAGAGTTCCCCTCCTTCAACTGCCAAGAGACATTGCTAACTGCCCTGTGGATGCAGACTTATCCTAAGGAGAATGACTATTAGCTTCAGTCCTTTTTCTCTAACAAGCATTCTTAAGTGGTCAAGCAGAGGGTGAACAGGGGAGTTTAATCAATTTAAATACATTTAATGTAGAATAAAGTGAAAAAACAGTATTTTAATATTACTATGCCTGTTTTCCTCCTTGAACAGGATTTTCTTGATGCAAGTCAAGCTGAACTATATGACTTGTAAGGACATTGGCCAAATTCAGTGAGCTCCATAACACCTCCCACTTCATACACCGTTATTTTTCTATTAAAGATTATAGATTGAATAGTTGTACTTAAGCAGAAAGAATGGGTGGTTTTGCAGACAAGACATTGAGACAACCTTTTAGTTCATGACTTTTCCCTGATTTCCAGGTGTGGGGTGTTGGTCAAGTTATTTAGCCTTTGTATTTCAGTTCCCGCTCTCTAAAATGGGGACAATATATATCTTCCTTGAGAAGATCAATGAATTGATTCTTAGGTTTATGACTTTCATATATTATGGTGATGTGTGGAGGGCAAATAAAGATGCACTTTAAGCAGAGTGTGTTCAGAATGAATGTATTTCAGAAGTGAAATGAGGTAACTGGTTTCAGTCTAGCCCTGTGTTTGTAAATAAGGAATTGAAAACTGGTTTGCTCAACTGACAGACTTCACAGGGGAAAACCAGTAATGGGATCATAGAGGTTGGGCTGAAGTGAAATGAGCTCTCGGTAGAGCAATACAGAAAAGGCTGTCCAAAACCTGCATGCCCACCATGCTGGGATCTAGCAATTAGCCATATCTTCACTAAAATGTATGACAAGGTTTCCCCCCGCCCTTGAAATAATAAAGTGATATCAAATAGGTTTGCTTTAATTATTGGAAGTAGCAGTACAAAGAGTACTCATAAAGGTCAAGAAAACAAAATACATAGGTTCATGGTTTGCTCTATTTATATGACTAATAATCAATGATCAAGTATCAGAGGGGTAGCCATGTTAATCTGTATCCATAAAAACCAATGAGGAATCCAGTGGCAGCTTAAAGACTAAAACTTATTTGGGCATAAGCTTTCATGGGTAAAAAACCCACTTCTTCAGATGCATGTAGTGAAAATTATAGCTACAGGCATAAATATTGGCACATGAAGAGATGAGAGTTACCTTGCAAGTGGGGAACCAGTGTTGACAAGGCTAATTTGGTCATTGTGAATTGCTTTGTCAACACTGGTTCTCCACTTGTAAGGTAACACCCTCTCTTCATGTGCCAATATATTTAGGCCTGTGGCTGTAATTTGCACTCCATGCATCTGAAGAAGTGCAGTTTTTACCCACGAAAGCTTAGGCTCAAATAAGTCTGTTAGTCTTGCCACCGGACTACTTTTTTTAATAAAAATATGAGTTTTAATCATGAGTGAGCCTAAATACTGCTGATGCAATAAAGGCGGCACATAATAGAAAAGCTGTGGAGAAGACAGACTATAGCTTACTTGAGGTCCTGTCACGTTACACCAGCTTTGTGACCATGATCAGCCCTCCCTATTTCCCATGCCCAATTTGGAGGAGACAGTGTAGAAGAGACTGAAGCAAGGATGCAAATTTACTGTGCCTGTCTCTTGATCACTTTAAGTCAACTCATTTCTTCTTCTCCCCCTCTCTGAAAACCATGCTTATTCTCCTCATCCTCCTACCACCACTTAAACATCCCTCTGTCTCTCTTCTTCAACCATCATTAGATCCAAGTTCTGCTGCTACTCATGGCACATACACCTTCCCTCATCACTTCTCCACCTCACTGCTCCTACACTCCATTCCCAGCTTCTTTGCTAAGGTCAGCAGTGGTGGTCCCAGTCCCTCTTGCCCTCAGTCAGTACTCTACTTCAGTCCTCCCCAACACCAGTAAATTGCAATAGGGTCCTATTTCCATGCCACTGGATTGCATATGGGAGTAGTTTATGAGACGCTAGTGGCAATAGAAGGTGAAAGTAGTTTGGGGCGTGGTGATGCTGCTGGTAGCAGCCAGTTCCAGGAAGGAAAGCTCTGCCACACAAGGAGGGTTCTGGCTGCATTAAGAATGGTAGCAGGATTTTAAGAACCACCATTCCCCCCACACACACACACTCTCATATGTGAACTCACCCCACTTCCACAGGTTCACTTACTCCGAGTCACAATAGACTCAGTCCATGTAAGTGCAGCATAGTCATGGCTAGTGCAGCTCCTTCATTCTGATAGATCCATGCAACACTCTAGTGGAATAACCCCACTTATATCTGGCAAGACAACAACATAATCCACTCATCTAAGATCATGGAAGTTTCTCTGAAGGGGAAAAAATCCTCTCTCCAGTTCTGATTGCACTCATCTAGGCTCAGTTCTCATACAGATCTTGGATAGAGGAATCAGTCAAAAGAAATTAAATTTTTAGTGTGGAATAAGAGGCAAATGTGTGTATGACAACATTTGCTGCAATAAACAGCCATGATTATGTCACCATTCAAAGTTTATCACTGGTCATTTTAAGGACACATACTCCATAAGTAATTCTTTTTACATTATCTGTCTTGCTTAATACTCCCAAAGATTTTCAGCTAGCTCTGTTTTTGGCTACATGACAGAGTAGATATGCTTAGCCAAGGAACATTGCGTTAATTACTATAATGAACGCAAAGTATGCAAAACCACTACAACGCAAACTACCATGCAGATGATAACCTTTCAACTGACAATGCAGAAGTTGAACTTGCCCTGCTTAGTTATGGCAGCTAGAATGCTGAGAGCAGTGTTGTATTTCTGGTTACATAAGCTAAGGCTTGTTCTCAGTTTTATGGTAATGAGGTGCTCATTCAGAAGCACCTCATAATGCCACTATATTTAAATACCTATTTCTCTAGTAGGCTACATTTTACAGGAGCTTCTGCTACGCTTAAAATTAGCACAGTTTCAAAGGATGATCTATATTGTTCCCCTTCCTCCCAACAGTGTTTCTATTTCTTATAATTCAAAAGTAGACAGATTATAGAAATGTCAATTATTGTGTCAGAAAGCAAAGCTTCATGAGTAAGGTGTCTTGGGTTTCAGCCACAGCTACATTTCTCTCCCCATCCATCCTTAAATTACTTCTTGGATCTCACACACTCCTCCCACCTCGTGTAAATAGGCACTGTGATTGAATGATCTGGCATGGGAGCCAGGAGCACCGTGCTCTTGTAAAAACTCTAATCGGATCGCTGGTTGATCTTGGGCAAGTCACTAATTTATGTATCAATTCCCCACCCACCACCACACCAGGGATGATATTTTGTCTTTCCTTGTAAAGTGCTTTGAGATCTGCAACTGGTTGAGCCCTAATTTTTTTTTATGAGTCAAACCACAATGTCCAGGTGTGAAATGCTAGCACTACTGAAGAGTGTGTGTGTGTGTTTGCGGCAGGGGAATTGCTGTTGACTTCTGTGGAGCCAGTCAAGATTTCACCCCACATTTGTATCCAGATCTAACGTGTGGGGTTTTGGCTTCAAGCGAGCCCTCACTCACAAAATTGCCACTGAGTTTTTGATGAGTGACTGTAATAAGTGCCATACACATTTAGATCAGAGAGACAACTAGTTTAGCAGACTGTACCTAAAAGTAGATAATATCAGCTACTTCATTTAAAGTAAAACCTCCCTAATGGTCAGTTATGGAACAGCCAGCTCACAAGGAAAGTTTATTCCTAACTTCCCAGCAGTAATGTTTGGTGTACATGAGAGAGCATGAAGGTCTGTATTTGTTATGCTATCTAACGTAACTGTGGAAGTTTTCATCTATGATCCCCTGCCAAACTCAGGCTCGATGAGTAGCAATGAGTCTCACAGGTTACTTATGCACAGGGTAAAAGACTATTAAAAAAAACCTTCAGGATTTGTTCCATGTTCTTTTCCTTGTCTTTAGTACAGTAGCTTCACTGGAAAGAAAGGGGTAGTGGGAATTTCCTGTACTGAGCTATGCATGTTTATATTTTGATAAGAGTCTTGACTTATTGGACTAATAACTTCATTGTTTGTGATTTTACGTATGACTCAATTATCTCTTTGTTAGTGATAACTGATTTTAATTAACTTTGTGTCTTGGTTGCTTAAAGGATTGTACTCTTGCCATGTAATGAGTGTTCCTCTAGATCTATTTCAGGACTTTAGCAGTTTGAACAAAATGTGGTGGTGTTTTTTTTTTTAATGTGGCTTATGCTTTAAAATTATGGCTTTGGCATATGCTCTGCAAATATACAGGTACTCTGTGTGTGTCTGTATATATTTATAAACATATGTTAAAAGATTATGTGACAGTGTAAAATACCAGAAAGATTTTTTTTTTATATGCACAGCTGTCACTTTTAGTCTATGGAGAATCAAAGGTCATATGCCAGAACATTAGTGCATTGAAATGCTTATACACAGAATGATATAAATGCCTAGATGATAGAAAACTGAAATGTTTTATATATTATTTCTGTGTATACGTAAACAGGGGTTGCACTTAAATTTCTTGACAATGAACACAATTAATCCATTAGATCTCAGTGCCTCTCCCCTTTCTAACACCTCTCCCCTGGAAAAAGAATAATTAAAAACCAATTTCAATGTAAAAGGGAACACTGCTATCTGCCATACATAAACAAACCTGTAAATATACAGGATTTAAGAGGTCCACAACTGCATGTAAGCAAATACATAGTATGTATTATTTCTGTTTTAAAGATTAAGAAACAGATTCAGAAAAAGTTCAAGACCTGATCCAACACAGGAAAGACTCCTAGTGAATTCAATAGGAGTTGTATCAGGTCCTAATGACTTGATGCAAAACCAAATGAAGTTAATGGGAGACTTTTCAGTTGATTTTGGATCCAGACAAGTTCAACAGACATTGAAATCAATGGGATTACTCACTTTCTTAAAGTTAAGTATGTTTGTAAGTGTTTGAAAAATCAGGGCCTATGCTTTCTACCAGTCCATTCATGTCTTTCTACATGATCATAACCCAACTGGATTCTTTCTTCCAAATGTGACCCTCCACATAGTCCTTCTCTCTGTAGGGCCAGTGTCGCAGTCTACTTGACTGTTTTCCACTCATGTACTTTTGATTGTCTGTCCCTCTCATTTACTATCTGTTTCCATTTGATTAGGGTCCAGTTTTTCTTTAGGTGCATTTTTCATGTTCTCATCTCAACTGCTTTACTATGTGATCTCACAAATTGTTTGGTTTTGAGCCCATTGTAGAGTCTGTTGATTTGGAATATTTTTGGTATGTATTCACATCAGCCTTAGTAAATTATTTTGCAGATTCCTCTAGTTTTTGTTGTTTGTTTTTTTTTGTGTGTGTGGAAGGATGGGTAGAAAGATGGGAAAATAAGGGCTATTTTAAAACTTCAGACAATTATAAAAGCTCACAACAGCCTTGTAAATAAGGACGAAGCTTAATATTTTCTTGTATGAGGAAATGAAACTACAAAGCAAGCTTTGAGGTCCCATACTGCAAGTGCATTAAAAGCCACAGGGAACACCAAACGAGTGGGAGGGAAAAAAACCCTAAAAATTAAGTGTTATTGTGGGGCTATGATAACAAGTATTACTCTTCGTAACTAGCCGGTGAGATTGCTTCCTCATCAGATTTATTTTGGCCCAATCCTCCAGTTTGTCTATTTGAATTCAATGGGGCTCAGACAGTGCTACAGATGAGCCCCTACCTCAGTTTCCACTCATCCAGAATATAAACAAGTCCAAGCAGACATTACAGTACTAAAGAACACCCTCCTCACAGGGTCTCATTTCTTTAACAGAAAGGGCAACAAAAAAGAAACAAAAGGTTTACTCAGCAAATGGAGCAGCAACTCACCTCCCCAAAGATAATCAGTATTCAGTATCACCTCTCTAGCCCAAGAGCACTCTCAGGCTGAATTCCCTACCTGGAGCTTAGGTTTCTTCCGGATGTTCACCCAGAGACAGTTTTTCCATGACCGTGCATCACCCTTTGCTGAGCCACTCCCTCACAGTTCTCCAGGAGGAGCCCACACTCAGTCATTCTCCTAGTCTACTCCAGTTCTCTAATAGCAGTACTTTCAAAATCTCGGGTTGTTCCTTTCTGAGAATCTTTCTTCTCTAAGAAGAAACCACTAGAAATAGCTTCTTACTCAGCTACCCTGAGGAGCCTCTCTCTGCCTCATAAGCTTCTTTTATTCTGGGGCTTCCTGACTGAGCCCTCATAAGCCTTTATTAGCACCAGGTGCTCCATCCCTAATTAACTGCCACCCAGCTACTGATAATTAACTAAGCCCCGGTGGATCTGGATCAGCTCATTCCCCTTAGCAGAGCCTGTCTAACCCCCTTGGAGGCCAGCCCCATGGCAGAGGCTTAACTTTGTAAAGCATTCCCTCTTTCTGCATCTCAATGGGTAAAACCCTGCCCTTCTTGAAGTCAATGGGAGTTTTGAATTGACTTAACTGGAACCACAATTTCACCTATTGTGTTTTGTGGTACTTTATGTGACCTGCATAAAAACATCTAGGCTGGGAATTTCAAAGGGAAAAGCAATTTTTTGTGCTCAATTCTCACCAATTTCCCAGATGAATTTCAATGAGAACTGGGCACCATTAGGCTCATCAGGAAGTCCCAGCCACTTGTATTCTGCTATTATCAATAATTAGCTCATTCCAAGATGTACATATGCACCTATGTTATGTTTCATTTTTAGTAGTTTGTCCTACTAAAGCATGACAAGGGGTACTATTAAAAAGGTAAGGAAGATAGTCAATTAAAATCAAGAGTTACACCAGGGATGAATTTACCTCCGATTCAGCTGATGATTCATGAAAATGCACTTACACTTCAGTCACATTTCCTGTATTCTTTTCTGGCATAGACAGGGATCTCAAGAGGTCATATAAACTTGCCACTTGTGCCGAGAATAGACCAAGAATACATTAGACCATCCCTGATGAGTGTTTTTTTAACTTGATCTCAAAAACTCCCAATGGGCAGGGATTACACAGCTTCTTTTGGTAACCTGTTCCAGTACTTAACTATCTGTATAGTTAGAAAGTTTTCCCTACTATCTTACTTAAATCTCCCTTTCTGCAAAACTAAGCCAATCATTTCTTGCAACTTAAGAAAAAGGCATGAATTTAAGGGGAAAGATTACTTTAAAGTGTTTGAAGTCATATCAATGTCAATCATTTCCTCAGATAATTTCTGTGGTTTTACAGTGACATTTTCTTGTATCTTTTTTTTTAAAAAAATGTCTCTCACCCACTGGGTAAAAGACCCACAAACAGGAAAAGATTGATTATACACAAAATGCTGTTAAAATGCACCCCGTAAACAGATTTTTTTTCTCTGAACTCTTTCAGCCACAGTTGGGGCTTATTTCTAATAAGTAAGTAAAGAAAGAAAAACAAAAGTGCACCTTGTAGTGGGGCGGCTGCCTCACTTTAGCAGAAATTGGGTTAAAACAGCCCTGCAAAGGGCTGTGGCTGGGGAAAGGCAGCCCAGCAGATGGCTGCAGGTGAAAGCAGCTGGAGCAGAGCAGCCACAGCTGTGGCTGGGTCAATTAGGGCCCAACTGGCCCTGATAAAAAGGCTCAGAGTTTGGTGCACAGAAAGAATCTTCTCCTTTAGCTGTTGAGGAAAACAGGTCTGACTTCTGGGGAGCCTAACAGGTTACCTGGAGCAGAGCAGAGTTGAGGAGGAAAGGCTAGAGGAGCTGGGGAACTCCAGGCTGGAAATTTCCCAGGCTGCAGGGCTTAGACTGTAGCCAAAAAGGGGTACTGCGATTGCAAGGGGACAGCCCATGGGTAGGCAAAGGCAGCAGGCCAACCCTCCTTGCCTATGATGACTGGCTTATACAGACTGCAGTCTGCTCCAGTGAAAGGGGGCTCAATAATGACTGACAGTAGCCCATAGGCTGAGGTGATGTGGGGATATGGGGTGGGGTTTTCCTGTGCAGGGGAGACCTAGTGAGACTGAGGGTACTGCAGGGGTGCAGCACCCCAGGGAAGAGGGCACCTGGGTTGCAGGGGACACAGAGCCAGTGGCAAGCGGGACATGGGCCTGCAGAGGGCATCTAGATGCTGGAAGAGCTAATTCCATGGATGACCAGCAGGAGGTGCTACAGGGGTGAGTCACTGCTTGCTTACACACCTATATTTGATTTTAAGTTTGATGTCATCTGCAACATCCAAAAGCAGACTAACACTTCTATTTTTGGCCTGACTCATGCAACTGCATCTAAGAACTAGTGATTTTCTTCACAATAGTACATGATATTTAAGGCATCTTTCACCTTTAGGACCCTGGTACAAATCCAGTTCAGGTCAGTAGTTAAATAATAATTGAAAGTGATTACTATCTGAAAGTCAGTTGATATCCTGTTTGAAATGACTATGTAGTCCCAATTCCAGTACAATTCCAGAGTACAAATGTCCACATCCAACAAAAAATATCAATATTGGCATAGACTGCTGGTAGTTTCAGCATAAAGAGCTTGGGTTGACTGGGCATGAAGACTGAACCCCTTCTCAAGATAGGTTTGGTTTCTCTAGAGCCCCAGTTGAACAAAACACTTAAGTGCTTAAATCCATCTCTATTTAGCAAAGCACTTAAATGTGTTTTGCATTAAGCACTTTAAGTCCCATTGAAGTGAACAAATAAAAAAAGCATGTGCTTTCGTGAATACGTGCCTGTGTACTGCCTACAATATGCACTGCCTACAATAGGACTGAGATATACCGGCAGGCCAAACTAATGATGCCAACTGAAGGCCAGACCTGCTGAGTAGGGGCTCTTCAGGCTCCAAGGTTGTGGATTTGACAGCTTCAACTGCTCCTGAAATTCCTTTACAATATTTTACCCAAGTACAACAGTTTCATTGTAAGATAAATATTATATTGGCAGCTGAATAATCAGAAATAAGTCAGTTTTAGCTGGGGAAAAACTATTCTTAGTTTCAATTATCCATATTTCATCTTTTTAGCCATTTAAAGTTATTTAGATATGTCTACACTTAAACCACTACAGTGCCACAGTTGCAGCTGCTGTGCTGCAGTGCTTCAGTGTTGACACTACCTACCTCCTGGATGGAGGAATTCTTCCATCAGCCTAGCCCTGTCTAGACCATGGATTAGGTCAGTATACCCACGTTATTCAAGAGGTATGGATTTTTCACATCTCTGAGAGAAGTAGTTATGCCAGCATAAGTTCCTTCTCAGTGTAGTCCAGTCCTGTATCTCTATATTGGCATTTTAAGTGTGAAACAGAAAAGATCTGAATTCAACAGCTGTACTACAGTTCAGAGGCTGTTGGCGTGTTTATAATCTGCAGATATAAAAGATCAATCTAGTTTCTTTTCTGTGATCTCTCCATGATTATGACCTCAGAAGAAGAAAAACAAAACTTGAAAAGTGACCCTTTTACTTAATTTGATGTGGGCTGAGACATTCTTTGGTAACTTTTGCTACTTGAAAACTTTCACTTCTATTTTGGTAAAATTAAAATTTTAAATGTAGCAGAATCCACAAATTTTGCCTCTGCAGAAGACAAAGTCAAGCGTGAAAGTTCACTGTTTGTTTTTAGGATACAAAAATTGTTGAACTTTTATTTAGAAATTTGAAATCATCAGTCCATTTAAGTCAATGGAGGTATTGCCAATGACTTTGTTGGAGTAGGATTTCACCCGAAGTGTTTTTCAGAGTTTTCATTTTTATAAATATGTTGGATGTCTATATGCACTGCTTTCCCAGGTGGTACTCACACTATTTAAATGTTTGGTCTTAGCCTACTGTCAGAGTGAGGAAGCAGAAAGTCATAAACAGAGCTCACTTACAGAGAACAGAAAATTAAGGTAATGTTTGACAGGTGCATGTTGTAGCTTTCTCTGGCATTTCTGTGTGAGGTAAGGGTTCTGGTTGCATTCAAGGATTACTGGATTTTTTAAAAATGTGGCTTTACCTGGTCAATTTAAATAGTTCTAAATCTACAGTATATAATCCATGTATTCTTTCTTGAACCGTTCTATCTTTGTTTATTTCACTGTCACCAACTTTTATATTAGGTTACTCTTTCATACAGGTTTCTAAATCCTCTTTGGCTAGGTGGTGAAGTTGATCCCATTTTCCCTTTGATTTCCGTTCCTAATGGTGACTGGGTAGTGCTATAGCAACATTAACAGTAGGATTCTGTTTGGGGACCAAGCCAGGGCTCTAAACATTCTGCTTCTGCCACTATTTAAATTACCTCATTGAACTTTGATTTAATTCATCTTCATTCCTGTACCTAAGTGCAGTCCACAGGTTGAATTCAGTAAAGCTTTCACAAAACATTAACAAATGACAGCCTCCCATGAACTCACAGACAAGACCCTTCACATGAACTGTGAGCAAAAATATGCAAGTTTTCACTCCTACAAACATACTTTGCACAGGCACAAAGGCAATTAGCTTCCAGATGTGCAGTTTGATTCATGCTCAAACAAGGTCAGCAAGAAATGGAAGCAACAGCTGTGCTAAAAGGAGAGTTTATACAGATCATACAACTTCATGTAAAAGTGATCACTTTAATTCTACTCTTGCATCTAACTTCACATTTTTAGAACTAATTAGCTGTTTATGAACTGGGAGTATTGAAGTTGCTCAACAAACTATTACAAAACAAATTATAAACCTATTTGCTTCATGTGATATTCCTAAGCTCCAGCAAACATTAGTACATTTTAATTATCTATTATATATATTTATACGCACACAAGTGGTATGGTTATCCCTTTAGGAATAAGCATTTAAACTCTTTTCAAATGTAACCCTTCTGCCCATCAGAGTTGGCAGCAACAAGGGCCGGGTTCAGTATCCAGGGGTTCCATTCCAATAGCACAATACAAAAAAACCGGCTCGAGCCCCCCACCCAGTGACCTGGGACAACCATATACCACTCCTCTGGGCATCTGTAAGAGACAATACTTCCCCTCTCGCAAGCACAGAGTCTGAGTGTACCAAAGCCTTTGTTTCTCCCTGTTATTAAATGTGGCATTATATTGGGGAAACACCACAAACAAGGTTAATAAACCAAACCATGAACCAGAAGCCCCCCTCCCAGCAACTAGGCCGTGGCCTTCCCTTTGGCTCTTGAGTTCCACAACCCCAAAAGTCACTCAATAGCCCCAAAAGTCCAACAGCCCAAGAGTCTCTGTTCTTGGTCAGTGCAGAGTTCAAAAGTCAATTGGCAGAGTCTTACCTCCAGCCTGGGTGGAATTGGAGGGTAGGGCACGGGGCACCTTACGTGGTCCGAGGCTGACTGCGCCGCCTCTCCGTGAGGTTCCGCTACAGCTCTCACTGCAATCGGCTCTGCTCCGCTCCGCTGGCTGTCCCATGAACCACTCTGCCCGTTGATCCGCTAGCTGCTCTGCTAGCCGACACAGACAGCTCTGCCGCGCCGGTCACTCTGCCCGCAGCTCCAACGCCTCTGCTAGTCGACAGACAGCTGTGCCGCGCCGGTCACTCTGCCCGCAGCACCAACAACTCCGCTAGCCATCCTGCTAGCTGACACATAGACTGCTCTGCTGCACCAGCCACTCTGCACTTTTCTCAGGCCCCCCTACTTAAGACAGTGCTCAGTGATTTCTTTAGCTCTTAGGTGATTTCAGTATACAGTAGGGGAGCCTTAGTGCAGGTGCACCAGTGAGCCCAAAGCAATTTTCAGCTCAGCAGCCTGAAACCAGGCTCCTAATGGAAGCAAAAAAATCAATTCTGACATTCCACAGTGCAGAGAGGCAGGGTGCAATAGGCCTGGGAGGCCCTCAGACAGAGCCCTCACCAAAATGTATAGGTGCTTGTCCACCACCTCTTGATGTCAGAGTGTTCTGAAACGCATGGCCCTTGCCCACTGAGTGCTACCTAGATGATGGCGAGTCCCTCCATCATAACAAGGGCCAAGTACATGTCCATAGTCCTTCATTCACATAATCACAGTAACATCACTTTATCATTCCTGCCCCAATAACATAGAAACTGGGGCTCCCTCATCAGCCGAAGTGGCCATGTGGGCTGCTGTGGGCTCAGGCTAGGCGCAGTGGGTGTGTCTATGCAAATTGATCAGCCCCAGAATTATTTTCTAAGACTCACTGCAATTCCCATAGTTCGCCACCAGATGTCAGAATATATCTCATTCCTGACACTGCTTACACAAATGTAAATACTGATTACCAGAACTGTTCAGAGAATCTCCAGTGGTTTGCAAGAAACATTGATTATTGACATGAAGTTCAGTTTGTCATGATCTAGACTGAGTGCAAATTGACCCAAGGTCATCTAGACAAAACAAAAGCAAACTTCCCTCTAACTGTTAAGGAAATAATCACAGTGATTATACAAAGTTTATTCATTTTTGGAAAAACTTTACTGTTTTAAAAGAGAACCTCTCTCCTGGGGCCAGATCTGCAGTGGTGACTTCAATGAAGTTATACTGATTTACACCAGCTGCTGATCTGCCACCTCTATTCATCCTGGAATATTCTGCTAGAATTGATATGTCACAAAGTGGGAGAATCTTAAGTGGCACCACTGTTTCTACTCTGATAGCTAGAAAGATTAGAGGGAAACTCTCCAACAATAATCTGTTATGTCCACAAGACATCTTTTGGACTACTGTCATAGTCCTTTTTAAAGAATGGTGGTAGGGACAGTGAAATTAATCAACATTTGTGACTTTTTAATATTCCAAGAATGCAACGACTGACATTTATTTGCTATCTCTAGAACAGACTTGTTTTCTGCACTTCACATATGTCACTATCAATCCTCTATCCCAATCTCCCCTCTGCCAGTCTACAGCATGCCATTTAAAATACTAATTGGCTGCAGGGTTGCTGGGCACAGCACTCTGTTGTTTTCTGCCAGTCTTGTCACCTAAAATCATGCCACTACACTGACATAAACCATGCCATTGTGAACTTCTTGCCAGTTGCACTGCCTCCAAACGTTTCTTGTTTTGCTACACCTCCATGCAGACTGCAGATTCAGTGTTGCATAGTAATGCAAGTCTTTTTAACTGAGCCATGATTTATGTTTAAAAGAAAGTTAGTGGAAGGCAATCATTGCCACATTTCCTATCCAGTTGTTCATCCCCTACTGAATAAGCTATACATCCCATCAATAAATACAATTTGGAGGGTCAAAAGTGACTGTAGCTTTTAGATGAGTATTTTACCAGTGGGAAGGACTTCACTTCTATTAATGCCTCACCTATAGGTTTGTTGCTATAAGACTGAAATCAATGTTATTTATGAGCATAAAACTATAAGTTTATGGTGGTTTTTTCATTCCCCCCCCCCCCGCAGTTTTGGTATTTAATTGCAGGAATACTACAAAATAGCATATTTAAATTTGAAGCTAAAAAGCAGTGTCCCAATTGGTATAACTCAGTGTTGCTTTGCATGTTTAAAATAAAATGTTTTATAAAATCATTGACAGCTTCAGTGGATCACCGGCCTAATGCAGCAGCATGGTTGCCATAGAAACAAGAAAAGGCTCAGGATCGTTGGGCAATTTATGAAAGTAACAAAATCCTTTGGTATATAAATGATATATAACAATTATGAAAGTAAAAAAGGTGCAAGTTTTCTATTTGTTTTTTTAATTGAGAATGTCCTTTTTACTAAAATCCCAAGTTATACCCTCTTCTTTGTGTATAGGTGCCATATACCTACTGATTATCAGCTATGATTATTATACCATGTCATTCTTATCTATTCAAACAGTTGTATCATATACATGATCCACAGAATGGCAGGTCTGATATTCACTGGAGATTTTCTATTCTCCTGTGCTTCATTTGATATTTACTGTTGGAGAATATGAAACAAACAAGATAGCCACTAGACAGCATACAGCAAAAATCCACTATTTTTCAAAGGGGCAAGAGTATGAAACCTTTTGATGTAAAAGGATCTCTTATAAGGGAGATTTTACATATTATGTCAGCCTTTTTAAGAAAAAAGGTTCTTGTTGGAAATTGTTTAAAACATATATGCCACAAATTATGCTGCTGATTGCTCATATTAAATATCAATCATCATTTCCAAAAGCAACTCATAGAAGTTAGGGAATGAAAAGAAAGTTAGTCTACATAACTCATGCTCAGGTGGCATAATAAGGTAGTCCTTCTCTTGAAGCTGTAGAAGAATTTTCATGGACTGATGTAAGATTTTACTATTTTCTTTTCAAAACAAAATTGCAATTAAATTGAAAATGTATAACCTAATTTTACCCAATGAAAAAGAATGAAACAAATGCCAGTTCAAAAATCTACACAATGCAGAAAATGAATATTTTCACATCCAATCCTGCAAATTTCTGTGCTGGCATATAGATCAGAGATCCACTCTGAGTAATATATATGTATTGGGGAATGATATACAGTTACAAAATGACTGTACATTTGCATAATATATACATTATTAAATTCTCTATGAATAAACTGTATGTGTGCGCATCTCAGTTTGCATAAATTAGTAATGGAAAGATGCTGATTTACATCTTCTGAGAACCTGGCACTTTGTTTTGTCACAGAGAACTATATTTATATTGGGAGAGACACTTATATAAAAAATAGAGTGCTAGACAGAGCCTATAAATCATTTGAGAAAATAGTCAGTGCATTCTACAGCACCTCTGCAATTATAACCCATTGTTCTTGTTGACACAATTACGCCTATCAGTAAGGGACCCAATTGTGCTAGGCCCTTAATTTCTTTTGCAAAGTGCTCAGCACACTCTGCTTTCATGTATTTCAGTGAAGGGGATAATCACATCTGTGGGTGCTCAGCACCTTGTAGGATCAGGGCAAACTCATACCAATGAATCAGAAAAGAATGTTTTACTCATGACAAATTTAGCTTCAGAGTCCCTGGCCAACAGAAGATATTTTGCTCCTAAGAGCATAAACTTGTAGGAAATGAGTGCTTCTGCATTTCTAGTAGTCTCATCTATGAAAAGTTAACTTATGGATTAGAGGACAAAGGACTTGATCTTCTATCCCTTGCATACTCCAAACTCCACAGCCAGCAGAATTCAGAGCGATGAAACAGGACATTCTCTTCTGGATCCATCATGTAAGATAGGAATTACTATGCTGGATCAGGACACTGGCCCAAGTAAGGTAATTTGGTCATTATTGCAGGATTACTCTACATGCATTGACCATTTTCTTAATGGATGTTCAAAGTGAAAACAGCTCCATTTTATCCTGCCAAACATTTTTTCAAATGAGTACAGTGCAAGGGCTGCAATTGGTCCCAGAGTAACTTAGATTCCTAGCAAATTTAATTTTTTTGCCTAACAGATATAAAAAATATATGCTCATCTTTGATTAATTTTTTAAAAATTACCTTGTTTACTCTGTTCAGAATTATCTTGGTGGAAGTTGTGTAGTTTATATCTAGCAGAGAGATTGTATCTCTTGTACAAAATTTGCCAGTTTCTTTTTGACTTTTTAACATTCGAGGGAGACAAAGAACAACCTTTACTTGCTATCTCTGGGCTCAATACATTTGTGCTCGGACTCTCCTTAGCATCCTCTAGGGAGAGGTCACCTTCCCTGGGAAGCAAAGAAGAAAGTGCTGGCTAGCAGAGTTAAGGACAATAAGAAGGAGCTATTTAAATACACTGGGAATAAACAAATCCTGACAGTGATATAAATCCATTACAAGATGAAAATGGTAGAATTAGCAACAATGAAGAACAAATGAAATTATTCAATAAATATTTCCATTCTGTATTTTTGGACAAAGCAGATGATATTGTCTGTGGTTATAACACTCTTGCCCTTCCACTAGTATCTCTGGATGATGTTAAACACACACTACTAAAGTTAGACCTTTTTAAAAATCAGCAGTTCCATATAAACTTCCATCCAAGAGCTTTATAAGAGCTGATTGAGGAGCTTGCATGACCATTAATGCTGATTTTCAATAAATCTTGGGGAAGTTCAAGACAACCAGAAGAAAGTCAGTTGTATTATTTTTAAAAGGATAAACTGGATGACCCAGGTAAATTATAGGCCTGTCAGCCGGAGATCAGTCCTGGGGAATATAATGGAGCAGCTGATATGGGACTCAATTAATAAAGAATTAATGCAAATCAATGTTGCTTTATGGAAAATAGGCCCTGTCAAACTAACCTGATATGTTTTTATGAGATTTCAAGTTTGGTTGATAAAGATAATGGTGACCTAAGTGTATTATACTACTGTAAAGCATCTGATTTGGTATATCATGATGTTTAGATTAAAAACCAGAGTGATACAAAATTAAAATGTGTGGCGGAGCTCTGACCTTGTCCCTGAGGGTCCCGTGCTTCAAGGCAGTTTATGCTAGCCTCAGAGGCTTACTGCGACCCTCCACATAGCCCTTCTCTCTCTAGGGACAAGGTCAGTCTACTGAGCCCTTTTCATCATAAGCCAGCAAGGAAGTTGGTGAGAGAACTCCCACAGTCTCTGTCCCTACAGGCTTGTTCAAGAACACTTTAGTCTCCTGTCTTGACAGAGGCCTGTCTTCCCCTCCTGGGAGGTATTTCTGTATTGGCAGGTTGGGGAGACCCTGGGCCCACCCTCTACTCTGGGTTCTGGCTGAGGGACCCTAGTGTCAGCAGCTGACCTTTCACTGCCAGAGTTGCTACATTTCCCTTGGCAACTTCATCACAGCTCTCCTGCTTTTTCCTTCACCCTTACCTTACAGCTCCCATACCAATGGCTTGAGGGTGTCTTCATTAACCAGTCCTTCAGCCACACTTCCTCTCCTCTGGCTCTCTCCAGCCTTACTGGAGTGAGCCTGTTTTATAGCATCAGAAGGGCCTTAGAGTTAGGTTTTCACATTACCTTAATGGACTCACCTGACTTTTTGCAGATTAATTGGAGTCAGGTGTTCTCATTGGATCAGCCCCTGCTTTGGTCAGTCAGGGAACTGAAAACTGCTAATCCAGTGGCCAGTTTATCTGCCTTCTACTATTTATTGTACCCAACTGGCCTAGGTCTATCACAAATGGCACACACCAAATTAATTAAAATTGGCTACCTGGTTGGCCTCAGTATACAATTCTAAACAGGGAATGATGGAATACATGTGTTTCCAATGTGGTCCAAAAGGAATCTGTTCTCAGTCTTCCACTATTTATCACAATGATTAAAGTTTGCAGATGAGACATTTGGGGAGTAGTAAATGATGAACAGGGCAGGTGAGAGATTCAGGGCCATCTGGTAAACTGGGGGTAAGCAATATATAAACATTTAATATAACTAACTGTAAAAGTAGACATCTAAGAAAAATAAACATACACCATTCTTGCAGGATCAGGTGTTCTATCCCAGGAAATAGCGAGTCAAAAAAAAGACTTGGTGGTCATGGTGAGTAATCAGTGGAACATGAGCTCGTGGTGTGATACTGTGGTCAAAAGTGCTAATATGAACTTTGGATGCATAAAGAGGGGAATGGTGAGTGGAAATAGAAAGGATGTTTTCCCTTTGTATTTGGCACTGGTGAGACCACTGCTGGAATATTGCATTCAGTTCTGATGCCAATAATTTAAGAAGGATGTTGATAAACTGGAAGGGGTTCAGAGAAGAAGCACGTGAATGATTAAAAGATTAGAAAACTTATTGGTAGACTCAAGTAGCTTAATCTATTTAATTTAAAGAGGAGGTTAATGTATTTCACTTAGAGAAAGTTAAGGAATGATATAACAAGCAAATATTTAATAATGGGGTCTTCAGTCCAACAGAGAGAGAACATGATTGAAGGTCTGGAAGTTGAAGCTTAGACAAATTCAGACTGCAAATAAGGTGCACATTTTTGACAAGGAGTGTAATTAATCCTGGGAACAACTTGCCAAAAGTTGCCAAATGGATTCTCTGTCACTGATCATTTTAAAATCCTGATTGGAGTTTATTGTTCTGAAAGCTATGCTCTAGGAATTCTTTTGGAGAAGTTTATGGCATTTTATTACAGGAGGTCAGAGCAGATGATCACAATGGTCCCTATTGGCCTTTGAATAACTTTTTCTTACTGCCAATTATGTCTTAGTGCATTAGATATCCTTTTATCATTATTGGATTTCTTTTTCTTCTGTTCTTTTCATTCACCCTGTTTGCCATTTTACCCCTTCCATGTCACTGGAGGATAATAGAATGCATCAAGAGCCACTTTTGCATTTGCTAATGTCAGCTGAATAAGTGAGAGTAACTGCAGGAAAAGAAATGATCAGCCATACAATTAAACCAAACTTTAGCATTGAAGCTTTTTATTTTGCTGGTTTTGACTGAAATAGCTACAGCTGAATCTTGCCTGGGAGATCACTGGGACTTAATCAATGTGAAATGACAAATACCAGTGTGGAAAGGGACAGACCAATTATTTCCATATTAAGTGGGTAGGATATATAAAGGGCTTCTATAGAAAACACAGACCTGAGCTCCTAACAGTCACTCCTTCCTCTGACTAGCAATCTACACCAAAGTGTTCTGATTAGCAAGTTTATTTGTACATATTAAACTTTATCATTTAAATATAATCTGTCTTTTAGCCTCTGTTATGGAATATAGAAGATTTGAACACTATAGTAAAAAGATGAAACAATAGAAGACTAAAGGGGAAATGGATATTTCATTTGCATAATATGGTATTGAAGTTTTGAAATAAACCTGCAGGACTGTTTATTAATGACCAGAAAGAAAGGCAAATTGCTGAAGGGATTCTTTCTATTCACCATTGAAGTCATTGTAATTCAGAAGAGTTATAGCCACAAACATATGAATTAAAAACTTGGTACTCTGTAACCATATTGTTTGCCAGTTGTTCAAAGCATTGAAAGAAAGTAAGTGTTTCATTATTCTGTTAAAAATCCTCTGTCCCTTATTTCCAGAGAATTATGTAGAAACTTTCTCTTCCAGTATCTCAGATAAAAACCAATACCTAATAAAAACACAGTTCTTTTCAAGGAGACTTTATGCTACAAATGTGCTTTCCCCAAATAGCTCAATAGATCTTAAATCTAATTTTTTTTTTTTGGATTGTTTGAGACTCCTAGTGTACCCCATGCAAATACAATTAATTCTTGCTACTGCAATTGTTCCTTTTATATCAAGACTATATCCACTCTCTCAAACTGGTTCCTAGTTGTATTCATGTTGTGTCTTGCAAAGCTTATGGACAATAAAATTATACTGGACCCAACACTTAAAAAAACCTACTGATTAAGTGAGATGTTAAAGGGAACTGGTTTTTACAGGACTTGCTGTCCTTTTGCCTCAAATTAGACACCTGTAATAAATAATCGCATGTCAAAACTTTGGTATCTGTCCTTCACTTTCTTTTGGAATGTTACAGTGCCTTTCACTGTAAAACCTGCAACACCATTACCAAAATTTAAACCTTACAGTACTTCAGATCTTATACCAATTTTACACAGATGAATAAACTGAGGTGAATTTAAAGTAACTTGACTGAGATCAGAGTTCAGGAGCTGAAATGAGAGTAGCACTCAAGATTTCCTATTTCCAGTCCCAAGCTTACTAGCAGATATTAGTTTGTGGTTCAACTAATATAGGGTTTTAATGATGTAAAGATAATATAATATTATTCACTGTTTTAGATACATTTAGGTGAAGCCTTATTTTACTTAGATTCTGAATTCTCTCACACATTTCAAGACAAAGTACCACATCTTTGTGTATCAGATTTTAACAATTGAGTAATGGAACTATGTTTGCTAGCACAAACTGCTGAATGGCCCTTGATTTGTCCACATGATATAATGGGAAATATTACTGTTCTATTTTTATAATTCTTCAGACTTTCATATTTGTTTAGATGGGGACATTACATTTTCTTCAAACATTTATGTATTTCATGAATATTGAGGAAAACCCCACGCACAACATGACGGCCTTGTAAACGTCACTTTGCTTTTTTTGACAAACCAGGACTACAAAGTTTAGTGATTAAAATATATAATGAAGAAAAAATGTAAGGGGGAAAGATGCTAATTGAATCTGAAGTAATACAATGAACTGGAATGCATCTGCCTTTTGTTTGCTTAAAGTACAGATAAGATATAAACAAGCAAATACTGCATTATACTATTCTTATTATTTAATGCAGACAGTATGAGGTATTTAAGTAACACCAAAAAGAGGCTGCTAAATCAAATCTGAGAAAATACAATCAGTCACATTCTTTGTAAAGAAAAAACTCAAACAATATAAAAATGTAGCACCCAGAAAGATGACAAAATTGTGCATTATGAACACTCCATCCCTACTAGTCCTTCAGGAAGGAATGCATTACTGCATTAGCCATGAACATGGATGTACTCATGGAAGGAAAAAGATCCTTTAGCTGATTTATCAAGAAATCCTCAAAGTTTACTTTGGAAGGGCAAAGACGTACTTTACGAGTCAACAAACCCAGAAAGCTTCTCTATCCAGTTAGAGAGAGAGAGTTCAGAATGTATAGGTGGCACACTATGCTGCTGAGAGATTCTGTAAATCCAGATCTTGCACAGATACATAGCTCTGACAGCAGAAGAAAAAAGTTGAGGGTTCTAGAATGAGAAAGATATGGTGGATTTAATTCCAAGACCATGGCTTCCTTCTAACAAAGGATTTAAGCATGTGTGGTCTTAAAATTAATCAAATAGCCAATAGGATTTGCATACTTCAGATTAAATGTGTGAATTCAGATTCAACATGTAAATTCTTTCCTGAATTATAATTTAAAAAATCATGTTGGAAAGCTACAGGGAGGATGTGGCAGGAAGTGGATTACTACATACTAAAATAAGAAAGTGGTGATGTAGATGAGAGTTCCAAAGGAAAAAAAGCACCCCACTACTATCATACCACTGAGCCATCTCCCTTGCCAAGGAGACTGTAAATCTGCTTGTCATGAATTAAGCCTCAATCGGTTTCTATTAGTATTTATCAAAACTCTTGTTGATTCAGGATTTAGGTTCTGTATGAGGCACGAGACTTTCAAGAGCCCTACACCCATGTTAGGACCTGATTTTCTATACAGCTCGGTTCCCATTTAGACACCTTCATAAAAAGAGACTATCAAAGAAGAGTTTAGCACCCAGCAGCTCACTTTTGACAAAAGAACTCACACTCCCATTTAGGCACCAAAATTGGAAACTCCTTTGAAAATCTGGCCTTAAGTGTAACAATCTAAATGACCCGAGAAAGCATTTGTTGCCTTATTCGTTAACAAGCATCACAGAACAATGCACACCATCTACCACAGTATCATTGCCTCAGGAAGACACACAGCCATATTTATAAATGTATGGCAAGCACCACACATTTAATAGCAAGAAGCAAAGCACCAGGCGCAGCAATATTTATAATTTGCAGCCAGCACAAAGGAATAGATAGCAGCAGCATAAAACAAAAGTCACATAGTTTAAATTACACAAGAGACTTTATCCCAAGACAGCCAGGCAGAACACTACTGTGGCTGTGAAAGTGAACCTGTATAGTCTCCCTCAGATACATAGCTTTTGTATTAGTCCTGTACCTGGCCATTCAAATTCAGCAAACAGCCAATCCGCGTTGCCCCTCCACCATGGTGGCAGTATTCCTCCTTTGCTTCACAAACTGTATAATGTACACAACACGCAGCAACAACTATTGGGATATTTTTCTCATGGAAATCTAAATCTAGTGAGTAAATATCACCAGTGACCTTTAAATCTAACAAAAGTATATTCCACAGTCATTCTGCACCTGATGAGCTGGCAAGTAAATCTTTCCTTGGTGCTCTCAGGATGGCTAGTGTACAGCTTCATGAGCCAGGGGAACAAAGGGTAGGCTGGGTCACCGAAAATCACTATTGACATTTTTACATTGCAATGGCACTCTGCTACTCAGAAAAGAGTGCCCCCGCATGCAGCTTTCTGAAAAATCCTGTGCTCTTAAAGATGAGTGTCACATCTTTTTGGACGCACTCCCAGTGATCCAGGAGAACTGGCTTAACTACAGACAGACTATTATCCTTCTCTTTTGATGTACTCAGTAGCAAGATGGGATAGCACCAACATAGGATATGAGTTGCATCTATTGCCCAACTGCTGGTGGGGAATCCTATTGCTGCAAATCCATCCACTATTTTTTTGCACATTGTTGAGTGTAACAGTCTTGCCCAGGAGGAAACAATGGTCCTACACACTTGAAAACCATCTGCTGTGGAGTTCAACTCCTAAATAATTTTCCACTGACCAGCAGAAATCTGACATTGCATGCTTCCAGAGTGTGATCACCATTTGCATCTCCACTGTTAATGCAGGTCTCATTCTGGTGACCTTGTGCTGGGATGCTCAGATGAGCTGCTCACAGATCCAGGAATGTGGTCTTTGACATTCAAAAGTTCTGCAGCAACTGCTCATCGTTCCAAAGCTGCATTATGATCCTATCCCACCAGTCAGGGCTAGTTTCTCTGTCCCAGAAGCAGCACACACCACCTATTGCATGTCTTCCTTTATGTCATCCCACCGCTTCTTCTTGGCTTGTCCTGTCTTTTTCCTTCAGTCTTGATCTGCTGGACTGTCTTACACGCATAGTTGTCAGGACTGAACTTCGCTTGACCAAATCATCTGCGCTTGCATGCTTTCATTTTTCCATTTATTTCAGTCTCTAATACACATTTCTCAGATGGTCTTTCTTGCTCACACTACTGCATGGTTTGCTCCTAATGGATTGCTGTGGTGATCGATCTTTGCTTGTGCTGTGCAAAGGAAGGAGGTTTCTTGTATGTCCACATATGGAGCAATCACATCACCTTTATTTTCAAACAACTCCAAATTGTACTGGAGGAACCATTATAGCTTAGACTAAATTTTTATATTATATATGCAGTATGGTGAAAACTTCTTGTAGTGGGGGTGGCTACCAGCTCCAACCCTGAAGGGGTTAAAACAGCTCTGCAGAGGGCTGCTGCCAGAGAAAAGCAGCCCAGCAGAGGGTGGTAGCTGGGAAGCCAATTGATAACAGCTGGGCTGATAGGGAAGGCAGCCACAGCTGTAGCCAGGGTAATCAGGGCCCAGCTAGCCCTTATAGGAGGGCAGTGGGCCCGAAGGAGACAGTCTCTCTAGCTACCTGGAGGGAGTGGGACCTGGCTGCCTGGAAAGGGAGGAAGGTACCTAGGCTAGGGCAGTACTGGGGAAGCAGCAGGCTGAGTGGGGGAACTCAGGTCTGGCATCCTCCCAGGCTGCAACCCTGACACACAGGCTCAAAAGGGTACTGGGATTAGGTAAAGGCAGCAGGTCCAACCTCTCCCCCCCTTGCCTGTGATGACCGGCAGGAGACACTGCAGGGGTTAGTCCTAGCCCTGTCACACTTCTCCTTAGGCCCATTAGAAAAGATGGGGAAGCATGATCTTCCATTCAGAACTCAATTTTCTCTCTCTCTCCCCCCCCATCTTCTTGTATGGCTATGTAAAATAGAAAAAGTAACAAATACGGGCTTGTAAATTTCATTCCAATCTACTAGACCCATTGAATACACAGACAACATTAGCTGATGTACAAGCACATCACTCTCAAAGACTACCTATTTGTGATAGAAGACACATTAGGCTGACCATTCTATTTCAACCTGTGTTTTCATACTGTGCCTAGTTCCAATTTACTGATTAGCTACTTCACAAGAATAGGGGTGTTGGAGATTTCATTTTCTTTCCATTTCATTGATTCATTTAAAAAAAAAACACACACCCAAAACACTCCCTGGGGCATTTCCATAGCAAATAACCATTCAGAATAGCATACCATCAGGGATCTGTTAAATATGTTAAGTCAATTTAACATTACTACTTTGGCAATAGTTTCTAGCTGATTTTAATAAATCTGAGACTAAGGCTAAGGCATTGAACTATTTTTTTATAGTGTCATGGATTCTTTGAGGAGGCAAAATATAAGAAATTTGATAAGTATTGATCAGTTTGAGATTCCAAGTGTCTGTTTTTCAGGGAAGTCCCACAACACATTTTGGCACCTGAGGTAGGGAGCTCCAATGATGCCCCCATGTCCCCTCACTTGGGCCAAAACTTTGAAAGGTCTCAATTCTGCCTGCTTCCTGTTCTACTTATCTCATGGTACTGCTCTGCCACCTACCCCAATAAAGGAAAACTAAACTTAAAATGTCGTGTTCAAAAAATTTTAAGTAACACTTAGATTTGCTGGTCAGGCATTTGAAAGTTAACTTTTCTTGTTTGTGTAGCAAACACTGGCATTTTTTCTCTGTATGAATAATCAAAGTGGTGCTTTCCATACCTCCTAGGTTGCAAAGATTTGAGCTGCTTCCTGAAGGTCCACAGTCTGGGCCAGCTCATTCTCTGTTGAGTTGGTTGCAAGGCCAACCAGCCTCTCCTGTGTCATTATGGAGTATGGATCTGTTTTTATTAACTTCAGTTTGGAGAAGCTGCATTCTAACACTTCCTGTAACAGTTGACAATGCAAAAGTATGCACAGAGCGACAAAAGCATTTGGAAAGAGAGTGGTCCTCTTAATTGTGCACATATTTCTGAACAGCCTTGGGAATGAGCTTGCTGAAATGCATCTTGAAAGGGCTTTCAGTTCAACATGTAAGTCACCCACATCAATATCATGCAAGTCATCATCTGTCACTGTCTCTAGTATCCTGCATTGCTGGTGTAGGTCTTCAGGTATAGCGAGGAGTTTTGGAATTCCATACAACATCCCAAATATATGTATTGCACAATCTAGCACCTGGTTAAAGAATTCAATTTTGAATGGTTGTTTGAGGTCTCTTATGGGATTATCCCATGCTCATAATCAAAATGCCGTCTTCGGTGACTCTTGAATGGGGGGCAAAATAGCTTCAGTGCAAAGTTCCTCTGCCAACTTCGGTGTACTTTTCAGAATGTTTGAAATCCCTCCTCTGACCAGTAAGACTGCAGATATGATTTTTCTTTGTCCAGTTGTTCCATTGCTCTAGATATATCAAGGTCAACACCTTGCTTACAACACCATTTATTTCAAACAGGATGTCATGTCACAACATTAAGCCACACAGAAATTTGAAGTTATGTTTCTGGTGATTCCATTTCCCTCTGCTACAGTCCTCCCACAAACAGTTCCTATCACAGCATTATCCTCCATAATGGCAACATCTATCTTCCCAATCTGATGTTTAAATGGCTTTATTGCCTCCATTTGGTGTTCCCATCATAGAATCTGAGTCAGAAGGGACCTCAAGAGAGCATCTAGCTCAACTCCCTGCTCAAAGCAGGAGCAATCCCTATTTTTGCCCAATATCCCTAAATGGTCCCCTCAGGGATTGAATTCATAACCCTGGGTTTAGCAGGCCAATGTTCAAACCACTGAGCTATCCCTCTTCCCCATTGTGTTGTACTCAGTGGTTTCTGTGTCAGAGAATGTTCCCAGATGTTGCTTCAAAATTTGCCATTGATGCAGAGAAAAATACATAGATGCTTTGAATTACATTAAAAATTCAGCAGCCTCACTAGAAGCTGATGCTGCATCACTGACCACCAACTTCAATGAATGAGAACTGCATGAGACAAAAAAGCTCAAGAGTTCTGTTACCCAGGGTTTTTTCAACCCAAAGCTCTTGGAAACATTTACACTATGCAAGGTGGTGTCAGGAACTAAATCAGGTGAGACACAGCCATCTGACAATAGATGGCTGGCACAAACAGGAGAACAAAGGAGAGCTTTCACTTAAAGTTACATTTTAGTCTCAAGCAGTTTACACACATGCGCAACAAGTTAAAAAAAACCCCCAAACCTCGATAATTACCGAAGCTGAGTGAAATGATATGTCCCTTAAAGAGAGCTTGTTAAGTAAGCAGTGTCAATGGTCAAGCAAGAGGTTCCTTCCGATTATTGATTAACCAGGTGTGGTTTTTTTCCATAGTTTGCAGCCTTGAGGCCCCAGTAGACATTCCTGTGACATATGCTGCTCTTCTAAAATGCATGAATCAGCAATTTCAACAGAATTCTTATTAGAAAGGATGTGGAGTCAAGGTGCCCTTTCTGTGGACCCAATCCCGCTCCCCCCACCAACACTTCCTTGGTTAAGATAAGCCTGCTGACTTGGCTACTTCTAGCCATAAGCCATAGTGGTTTCAGGAACTTTACTGGTTTGCTGACATTGCCCCATACAGGTTTTTACTCTCGGATCTGTGTCTGTACTCCTCTGTTCTTCCCTCTCATGTTGGCACCATTATCGTAGCCCTGACCTCTCATGTAAGCTATCACAATTCCCATATCTTCCAGCTTTTTAAGAAGCACATTTGTCATACTAGTTCCTGAAGTATTATCAGTGTCAGTAAATTCTAGAAAATGCTCTGACAGTCACCATCATTTCAGGGATATTTTCACTAGGCTCTGTTACAAAATACACCATTAAAGTAATTTGTTCTATATGGCTAATGACTTCAGATCTGCTGCAATCTTCTGTTTGACTTTTGTTGCCAGTAACTGTATGATCTTATCTGGAATTGTTTTTCCAAGGTAGTGGCTCTTCTTAGATGCTCCTGGAATACAACATCAAACTCAGTCATCAGCTCCACAATTTTAAGGAAGTTTCCCTTGTTTGGCACATACAGCTGATCTGAAGTGCCACACAGTGCTAGGTTTTGGGTAGCAAGCATTCTTGAAATGTCAATGAGCCTTTTCAGAACATTTTGCCAGTAAAGAGACTCTGATGCAATCTTCTCTTGATGCTGATCATCTATAGTGGCTTTTAACCTTAGTCTCATCTCAAGCTCTTTCCACCTAGTGAATGCTCTCTGGTGATTTGCTGCCTTCTCATGGCATGCCAGATTTCTAGCCAGATTTTTCCAGTCCTTTGCCTCTATAGAACCAATGTGGCTGGAATATTAGAGTGGATCAGTTTGCAACAAAAACAGTAGACAGCATTCTGGGTTTTTGAGTACATCAGCCATGGCCTCTCCACTTTGTCACCATTTCATTGTCTTTGGGGGACATGAAAGTTTCACTTGCTGTGGCCCATGTAGTACAAGGAAGTCCATCAGGCTACTGCTCAAGTGAGTCCACTGTCTTGGATTATCTAGACTTAAGGAACTAAACTCTGCAGCAGCAGTTTCTTGTGCCTCCACCACACTTCTCTTCAGGTATATTCCTTGTTACACCCATCTGAGATGGAGATATGGATGCTGCAGTAACTGCCAGTCACCTGCACTCTAACTAGATGATCAGGCATCTCTGCACCACTCACATCCTCACTGGGGCTGGAAGGCTCACTGTGAACATTTGTGAGTATGTATCTCAGGAGAGCTCTTTCCTGCTTAGATAGACAGAAAAGCTTCCTTTGCTTGCTTGCTTTTTTCCGAATGCTGCCCCAGAGCAACATTTTCTTTTACTCATGACTGTTGTTCTGTGCCAGCTATAGTGGCTCTCACTACTGAATTAAAGGACAAATAAGCAGGCTGGAAGCAGGGCCTCAGTGAAGGAAGATATCAGCATTTCAAGGGCCTAACTAGCTCCTACTACTTCAGTTGATTGCCTGTTCTCCTTAAGTGGGCTCAGGGAAGCAGTAGGAAATAGGAAGCTCCCTGAGAAGCTGGTGTTAGTTAGTCCAGGCTCCTGAGGATGCTAGTGAGGTACATAAGAGGCGGTTCCTCCTCTCTCCCTTCAGCTCCTGTTGCCTTCTGTTATTCCCTTTCACCTTTCCTCTTGACTGCCAGTTATGCCTCTTGTGCCCTCCTTCCTCCTGAACAGCACTCCACCGTCTCTGTGCACCTAGAGCAGAGAGAACACATATGCACCACCAGCAGCAGACAATTTTCTACACTCTGGGTCCTATTGTGCCCCACCTCCAATTGCCCCACAGTCTGGTACCTGAGGCGGACACCTCAATTCACCTCATGGCAAGGCCAGCCCTGCTGTTTTGGCTAGGAGTATATACTACAGTTTCCTTCACTATTCCTGAATTTGTAAAGACCAGAAATATAATGCAAGAATCTTTGGCCCAGGCAATTGTTTGTAAACAATAGCCTGTTCACAAGATTAGATCAGAAAAGTACTGACCCAGAAACATCAATGTGCAGGGAAAATAATGCAGGGTGGAATTGAAAGAACAGTTGAGATACATTCTTTCATGGCAAAAAAAAAGAAAATTGAACTAACAAAGGAGAGATGCTTTTAAATCTTAGAGGATAGAATTGACTAGTGATTTAGGGCATCCGACTTTAGACACTTTAATGGACCCTGATTTTCAGCATGTGCTTAGTACTTGCCCTCTGAAAAATCACTATTTCACGTGTCTGCAGAATGGCCAACCAAAATCACTAGACATTCTCACTTGAAGGTCTCTGCACCCACATTTAACTACAAATGGAAGTTTAGCAAAAGGCAACTTGACTCTTAAAACACATAACAGAACCAGGACGAAAAACAAGACTACCTGAAAGCAGTTCTAGAGGGGAGGCTGAACTGAGTACTACGTTTGCCAGGTATTGCTAATAACAGCCTAAATCAGCCAGCTGAATATTGCCATGCAAACATACACATATTTGGCCCTACATATTTTAATATATCTGCATCAAATCAAGTTAGAGGAGTTGGCAGATCTCATGGAAGCAGGCCAATCAGTGGCTGATTACAGAAGTCAGATTATAGATGTTACCTACAAAACTTAGCCATTTCTGAGTCACCGTTTCAGATGTTTAGGTTCTTGCTGACACCGTGTCTTTCAGAGAATTGAATATCTGAGTTTCTGGGTTGCTGGCAATACTGAAAGACAAAATTATTATGAGTGAACCTGAAATCTGTTATCCCCCCCAGAGAACCAGAAAACATTTGATATTATTTTACTTAGTTTTGGAGTTTTTAAAAATTTTCTAAAAATAAATTTCTAAACAATATTTTAAATCAAACTATTGAAACAGTTTATTTTGAAATGTTGCAACACCACCCACTTGAACATTTTGCAGATGTTTTTTGTTTGGCTGGTCCCTTCCTCCACCAAAACAACTTAATTCAAACTTAATTCAACACAAGTTTGAAAAAATTTTCAATCTACCCAATCTAAGAAAGTTTCAGCTCAAAAGAATTTCATCCAGCTCTGGCCTTCAGTGCTGCCTGGAGTAGAAACCATAAGGAAGTTCATCAAAAACAATCTCACTAGCTAAAACCAGAAAGACCTAAAATAGAAATCAAATTTATCTCCCCTTAAATAAATATAAATCTTTGCTACTGGAGCAGAGTTGGGTCTAAAAGGCATAAGCAGAGAAGGAGAATGTAGGACAAGATGCAGCATCAGGCTAGCTTTCTGCTTGCACTCTGGAAATTCTACATATTACTATAATGTAAATAATGACATCAGGGCCCTGTTGTGCTAGACTCTATACACAGACACACACAAAAGAGGTCTCTGCCCTGAAGAGCTTACAATCTAAACTGACTAAAAAGGCAAAGAGTGAAAAGGGAAACAGGCACAGAGCAGTGAACACACAGCTGATCAGTGACAGACACTGGAACAGAATGTATATCCTGACTCCCCATCTAGTGCTGGTCACTAGAACACTATGCACACCATTACACAAAGCAGTCATTTACTCCGTGTTAGGTTCTGACTGATGATGACTGTCCAGGCTAATTCCCCACTCCAGCCCTTCGAGTGCAGAAGGTGGGGGCCCACAAGGATTCTAAAAAAATACTGGCCAGTCCAGGCTTGTATTTAACTCCCAAGGTTACAGCTTTTCTCTGACCTTAGATTGGCAGATGCAGCCACTTCCCAAGAACCCCTTTGAGAGCCCAGGAAGGCACATTTGGAAATTCCTTCCTGTGGGGTATCCTCAACCCTCTCCCCCCTGCCTCCCCAGGGAAGAGTGGAGAAAGAAAATGGAAATCAGCTGTTGCCATCAGCTAATTGAACAACATGTGCACAAATCTCTTCAGACACAAAAATCCATTTCTTAAAACAAGGTAAATTTTACTAATAAAAAAAGAAAATACAGATGGGAGTTCAAGCTATTGCTAGATTTTAAAAGAGCAACTATAAGGATTAAGCACCAAGAATACCTTTCCTGAGGTCCAGCTTAAAGGTGACAAGCAAAACAAAAGCACATGGAGTTAGCACAGAGGAATCCACAAGACAAAAGAAATAAAAGGGATAAATCTGATTGCGTCTTCCTAGACATTTCCCGATCTACTTACATATCCAGGGTTTTATATGAGTAATTTCTCTAGGTATGATACTGATGATTTTTCATACCTGGCCCAAGCTTCTCACAGCAGAACTCTGCAGTGTTCACCTCATCCCCAGAGAGCAGACAGACAAAAGGGGAGTAATTTAAAATTTTAAAAAGTTCTAGCCTTCCCATTGGCTCTTTTGGCCAGGTGCCCACTCACTTCCTTTTACCTATGCATAGCAGGGAGACTTTTTAACTCTTTACAGGTACAGCAATTAGAGAACAGCTATTAAGAAGGATTTTATAACTACTGACTGGCTGGGTATCCATAAAAGGGAGCTAATCCTCCTTCCCCCTTTCATTTTCACAAAGGCCAAACCATTAACTTGGGTGACATTTAAAATGCTGTAATTCACAGTAGGCAGACATACTGGTCTAAATGTTCAAGAGTGCCCACTATTTTGTGGTGCTTAAATTTCACAATCCCAAAGTAGTGACCAGATTTTATTCAGACAGCATCTACAACTCTAACTGAAGTTAAAGGAAGCTATGGAACAATCAGCACTTCTAGAAAGCAGGCACGAACATCCAGATTTTCAAAGGTATTTAGGTACCTAAAGATGAGACACATCAAATAAGTGGATACGTCTGAAAATTTAGGCCATGTTCTCAAAATATTTGATGTAGTAAATATGTTTTAAAATAACGGATAATTTAAAGGCTGTTTTTAGATGGGAGATAAGGGGAGATTTTTCCCTAATAAGTTCAGCGATAAGACGCTATGTGTAAAAATATTTCTAATTATGTACTTTGTGTTCTTATGGCAAACTAGATCAAGGGCTCTCACCTATTAACATGACTGAAATATAGTGACCAATTTCTCTATTAATACATTTAATGAAAATTATTTTAGACAATTTCCCAAGAAACATGTTAATTCTCCCCTATATTAAATCATTACTTACAAGGTCTAATTAAACAATGTTGCTCAAAAAATTAATTTTTACAGGAATGAAAATCAAAATACTGCCATCTGAAATTGCATATTATCAACCCTAATGATTTCCTCCTTGGTTAGCAATTGTTAATTAATGTTCCCCTGCAACTCATAATTTATGTTGCCATATTATCTGTGGATATAATGTACTTCTAGCTGTAATTATAATAAATCATCAATCTCTATAAACTGCTCAAATGATTTTATCCTCTTTGCTTCAGTTTTGCCAACGGGGTGACATGAAAGCATACATGAGGCTAGGCAGCCTGTTGGATTGGGCAAATATAAAAAAGAACAAACCACCCAATGTACCCAGGCATTATGGAGCTCACTTGGGACGATTATACGATGTCTCTCAAGCACTTCCACCCATTCTCCTGACTCCCACAGCATCCCCTGAGTTGGGAATATCTGATGCAGGAACCTCAAAAAAAACAAAATTGTGCTGTTTCTTTTTTCTCTGAATTTCCTTATTATCATTCCCTTGAATGAGTCCTTCCACTGCTTCCAGACACAGCCAGCCCCTGAACTGAGTAGATCCAGGAGGCATCCATACTAACTCTAAAGCTCCAACCCGACACCGCATAAATTCATTGATTTTTGAGATCAGAAGGGATGTAATAGGGTGAGGACTCACCCCAGCAGTGCCTCCCACTGGTCTCTCCGGGGAATTAGCTCTTTCCAGCTCTGCAGGCCAGTGTCTTGCCCATCTCTGGCCCCCTGTCCCTCCCGACCCCGATGCTCCATTGTCTGGAATGCTGCCCCTTAGCAAGACACCCACTCTCTCTGGGTCTCGCCTTCCCAGGGAACCCCCACCCTCTAATGCCCCACCTTGCCTCAGTCTGGGCTACTGCCAGTCATCATTCAGCCCCCATTCCCGGGGGCAGACTGCAGTGTAATAACCATTCATCATAGGCAAGGGGGATAGGCCTGCTGCCTTCCCTCACAACCTAGCACCTTTGTGGATCTAAGATCAGGCCCTGCAGCCTGGGGAGTTGCCATACTGGAGCTCCCAACTCCTCTTGCCTTTTCCCCAGCCCAGCCCCGCCCCGCCCTGCCCCGCCCTGCCCCACCCCACAGTACCTTCTCTACACTAACAGCCAGGCCTTGCTCCCTCCAAGGCTGGAAAGAGACTGCATAGCTCCAAACTCTCAGTCTTTTAAAAGCGCCAGCTGGGCCCTAACTGCACAGCAATCTCAGCTGTGGCTGCTTTTCAAATCAGCCTGGGAGCTGCTTGCTCCCAGCTACAACCCTGGACTGTTTTAAGCCCCTTTTGGCCGGAGTGGGTTGACCACCCTGCTACACGGGACCTTTAGTCTAACCTCCTATGTAAGACAGGTCATAGAACTTCTCTAAAATCATTTCTATTGAATGAGATAGTTCCCTGTGAGGGCAACTCCATCACAGCCATGACACCATGTTCTGTCCAAACTATAGACCCTTTAAAGGGGCTTTACCAACTGCAGAGTGGTTGTGCCGCAAAGGTGATAGCAGGAGAAAGAAATTCAGCTCTATGCTGTAATTTTCATGAGACTGTTTGAAAGGATGGTCTGTGCAACCCCTGGCCAAATCCTCTCCCATCTTAGCTCCTAAAACTTCTCATGTCCCTGCATGGATCCCAAATCCACAGAAATCCCAAGAAGGTGGAAGATGCTATAGAAGCATCTGATCCTGTATCCCTCTTGGGCATAAAGAAGGGTATGTCTGTCTGCAAAGGGTAACCTATGGGAACAGATCTTGGGGAACATGCTGTATACCATGAAGTTACCCTTCTTTCTCCACTCCTGCTGGGGACTAGACATAGATGTTACTATAGTTATAGGGCTGGATAACAACCCACACAAAGCTCCAGCTCCAAAGATGGCAGTGTTCAAATGTTTCTCCTATCCTTAATTCAGTGAAGTGGGTGGCATTCTGACCAGTGTTGCCCATTGCTAGTGTTGAGTGCTAAGCCCCAGAAAGGAGGAATTCCTTCATTCCTGCCTCTTTGACTGTGTATTCTTTGTAGGTCAAGTGAGAATCTTTGAATCAACAAGCCCTTTATGTTTCTCCCTGGATGAGCCATGTAACTGAACAGTCAGACAAGGACATACATTTGTTTCACGAGGCCCTTTTAAAAGTTCATCTCTAGCCAATTGTTGCCCAGGCCAGGGCTCAGTCAGAATTTTCAAAGGGAGGGAGCTCTCCACCTGTTGCTCTTCTCCCAACCCAACATATTCCTCCTCCCTCTGCAATACCCACTCCTGAGCTCTGGATTTGCCTATGCACCACAGCCACTCTCCTCTGGCACCAGGCTCCACACACATTCCCCTGCTCTTTTCCCCGCATTGCCCCATATCCACCTCTCTGCACTAACCCAGAGAGCTGGCCAGACTGAAGAGCACCCCCACCAGGACCCAGGCCTTCTATGATCCTCAGACTCCATTCTACTTCTCCATCTTCACTTCCCCAGGAAGCACCAAAATATTAGATCCAATGCTTCCATCCAGCTGGGGACTCCTTGCATCTCCTCCTCCACCTCTCCCCAGCAGTTAAGGGTTCCCGGGGAATGGAATGTGCCTCCATTCTCCCATTACCCTATCCCAGCTCTCCAGCCCATATAATGGAATATATCACCTACCCCAATCCTTAGGCTGTTAACATCCACCAATGGGCCTACCTAGTTCCATGTGTTGATGAAGGGTGTGCAGAGGCAAAGGATAGAGAGAAAGGGGGTACAGAAGTTAAGGCACTAACCTAGACATGGGAAGAGGTGGATTCAATTCACTGATCTTTTACATACATCTTATGTGGCACTGGGCAAATCACTTAGCCTCTGTGCCTCAGTTCCCCATGTATAAAATGAGCATACGAACTAGCAAGAGAATACATATGTTAAAGATTTTTGAGGCGTTTGGACAGTGTGATGATGAGTACCACATGTAGTGAGACAGGGCTAATGACTCACCTCCTCTAGTTGGACAGAATTTACCCACAAGTTGAATTATAAGGCGTATGGAGCTGTCACTCAGGTCCAGATTCTTCAAGGTATTTAGGCTTCTAAACTTTCATTGAACTCTGGGGCATACTAAGAAATATTTCATATGGTACACACTATCAACTTCAGTGGTGCCAACCCCACTGCAGCCACTGGTCCCAGAGTCTCCACTGTGGAATGTGCACCATGCTCGGTTCCTACCTTCCAACCTGCCCCACCCACGTGTGGTGTCATTCTCCATCCCTGACATAGGACAAGAGCTGCTAGAAGTGAGGCAAGGCCAGGCAAGGCCCTGTGTGGAGACCCCTGATGGAGGAGCCCCACAGTAACAGCAACACTATCTCCACTACATTTGGCCCCGGCCACCCTCTGTCATGCTGTGGGTATAGGGCCAAATAATTCCTCCCAAGTACGACAATCTTCAAAGATGGGTATCTAGATTTAGGCACCCAAATCTATGTTTAGTAGATCTGTTTGAGAGATTCCCTCTACCTTCTCCACTGTGCTCACTGAAAGTGTCCTGATTTGCGCAAGTTCTAAGCACCGTGTAGCCATGACAGGACTGAGATTTTTTTCAAAGCAGTGCAAGGGATTTAACTGCCCAGCCGTCCACTGAAAGAAATGAAGCAGCTAAATTCCCTATGCTGCTTTCAAAATCTCAGTCTTATAATTTGTGTGTGCAACATGGGACCCTCAAGTATGAAATCTTTGGCCACTAGGGCAGCAATAGGGGACATCTCTCCAGTTGAACATTCAGGAAACAAGATATAGATGCAAACAAGCTATATAACCTTCAGAAAAAAACAAAACAAAACATGTTTGTCTCCTTTGTTGTCAAAGTGGTTTTCCCTAGCCCAAAAAGGCCATTCAAATCAATCTCTTTAAAAAGAGTACATAGATTTCTTTAGCAACCCAGGGTTGCAGTCAAGGAAAAATCTGATAAATGCTGGAATTGGGAAGCAGAAGCGGGACAGAGGGATGAATTGGGATAGGATGAGATGGGATGGCCAGGATACAGTTACTTCTGTAGGGGGCAAGAGTAATTGATCAAATGATTGCATTGTCTATTGTACTTTTACAGGTGATTATTCAGTTTAGTTCTGGAGAGGCTGCAGGAGAAGCAGTTCACATTTCTGTGTACATCATAGTGGAGTGCTTTTTGGTCTATGAATTCTTGGACGAAGATAATCATTGGCATTAAGTACATGACAAGACAGGTCTTATCCCTAGATCAAGTATTAGTATTCTTTTCTGAGTCAGTTGCTCTAGTAGACTAGTGGCCAGATTTCCACTAATATAAATTAACCAGTTCCATGGGCATCAATGAAGCTATGCCAATTTACCCCATCTGTGGCTTATCCTAGAAATGTTACTGCCTTGATTATCCATGTGCCTTATATAATGGGTGTGTGAGAGCATGTGTGGTGGAGGGGAAGAGGAGTAGAAGAAAACATTATGTAAAAGTATTATGGGGGAATATTATGCAAAACATTAACACATTTCCATTTTCCTACACCGTGGCTTCTCTTTTCCAGCATGTTAGTTTCCCTCCCTGCTGAAACACAGACCAGAGCTCTACATTTTTCTGGCCTTAAAAATTATACGACATTAAACTTCAGCAAGAGAATGCCATACAATTTCTTAAGAATGAATATTTAACGTATAAGGACACTTGCAACCAGCACTGTATATCATATATATAATATATAATACATACATACACACAAACATATTTCTTCATACCAGGCACCCTGCCTTTTAAAGTATTTCCTTTGGGTTACATGGCAAAAGCAGGTTTGAATGACTATTTGCTGTTAAGTTATATGCAAAATTTTAAAATGCTGTTTGAGCAAACAGTTGCATTATTTCTGTAATTTGAAAACTAGGTAACGCACTAGTTTATTCTAGTTGAACTAGATATTCAATTAATTAAAAATCTCTAATTCTGTTTGAAAAGCTTGAACTATGCATTATTGTAGGTGTTAATATAAAGAAATGTTATATTCTTCCCTAATCAAAACATACAAGAGTAATTATGAACTGGAATTATCCCATTTTCCTCAACAGCAACTTAAGTTTACTCTTTAGCAAATGCCTTGTATGTTAAAATGTATAAATAGATTTTTTCTTATCTCAGTAAGCATAAGTAGAGATGCAGCTGACTGCATCTGCAGCATTTAGAATTTATATCTTTTGGGGGCTATGCACTGTTTGTTTAGTTAATTGATTTTGCACATTCTTACTGATTCATGTTTATTTGCCAATTCAAGTAATGCAAATGCTGACCAACATTTGGAGAGAACACTTATAATTTGCATAGCACCTTTGAAAGAAAAAAGGGTAAGGATAGAAGATTATAATTCAGAGATGGAAAATATATTTCCAGTCACACAATTTAATCCCTGATCATATAATGAAGTTTAAAAAGCTAGTTGCATGTCAGTGGCTCGGAAATTCATTATTTGATTGGTTAAGAATTTATGTATTCAAGCCCAAAGCCTTGAAATGTTACCACTTAAAGCTAGACTTGAAATCTGTATGCTTCCACACCAGGAAGTGAAAAACAGTAATCTCCCCACCCTGCCATGACACACACAGTTTGGTCTTGTAGAGATGCACACAATTGTTTGGAAGTGGGAGGGGGGTGAGGAGGTGAGAAAATAACAGTATATGTATCAGCTTATTCACAAGGAGCCCAGCCATTTGATGGCATCATCCTCAGCCATGTGGAGAGACAGTAGCTGGTCATTGAAATAAGTCAGTGGGCACTCATCAAGGATATGCAACAGTCTGAAGGTGACTGCAGCTGCATCCTGGCTCATTAGAAAATTCCTTTTTAAAGAGATTGGCTGCACAGGTGACCTGTCCTGTTTGAAACAAGATGACTGGGAAGAATATTAATTTGTGTCAGAACAGCACCTTGGTACATATATTCAATGAAAAGCTATATACATGTACAATAAAAACAACTGGATAAATTGATAAAACTGTAACCATATATTGTACATTAAAATCAATTTAGTGCAACTTTTCTAATTAGTCTAAACTGGCACAAATACCTAATAAAGATTCAATTAAACTTGTTTAAGCTTTGCTTAACTTGACAATTTACAGATGCAAATTAAGCCAATTTAAACAAGGGTTAAACAGGTAAGGCATTTACACCAATTTAACTAGTTCAGTTTCAAATCAGTTTAGTGAAATCAGTGAAGTTTCCCTAACATCGAAAATCTGATTGAGAAAAAAGCAGAGATCCAATAGCTGAAACATATACTGCAGTGGATTCCTCTCTGGTCCTTAACAGTAATACTGTCTCAGTAACACACTCCACAGCAGTGTTGCAATTACTAATTCTTTGGCCTTTTGTCCCCAAGTCAATAATTTCTCACTGTATTAGTATGGAAGATTAGCCCCTCTCCCTTTCTCGCTCAGATTTCCTTGAAAGTGTCACAGTGTATTATCCCTTTAAGGCCAGCCCTGAGCCAACACATCCATGCTCTAAGTTCTGTCCCATTATGGACTATCATGCTGGGGACTATAGATGTTAGAGGATTATGTGGGCCAAGGCTGTAGCAAAACATTTTGAGAAGCAATTACTAGGGGCACATGTAGCCATGACAGGAAAGAGATTGATCCTGGCATAGGATTCTCCACTAAAACTTGGAAAACACTGAGCCCTAAAGGATTGTGAAGAGGCACGATATAAGAAGGTCTTATTAGGTTGTTTCACCCCAATCTGTCTTTTCTTGATGAAATGACAAATTTGGTTGATAAAGGTAATAATGCTGACATAATAGACTTCTGTAAGACATTGGACTTGGTAAGGCACAACATTTTGATTAAAAAACTTGAATGATAAAAAGTTAACATGTCACACATTTAAATGGATTAAAACTTGGCTAACACATAGGTCTCAAAATGAATTTGTAAATGGGGAGTAGTCAAGCAAGTGTGTTTCAGTGTGGTCCTGCAGGGATCGGTTCTTGGCCCTACACTATGTAATATTTTAATTAGTGGAAGAAAAAAAAATCACTGATTAAGTTTGCAAAAATTGGAGGGAGCATTAAATAATTAAGATAATAGGTGACTGATTCTGAAAAATCTTTATCGCTTGGTAAACTGGGTGCAAACAAACAGTACATTTTAATATGGCTAAATGTAAATGTATTCACAAAGGAACAAACAATGTGGGGCTGACAATAATTGAGTGGGATGGTGGATAATGAGCTGAATGTGAAATTCCAATATGATGCTGTGGCCAAAAGAATGAATGTTACCCTGGGATTCATAAATAGGAGAATCTCAAGTATAGAGAGAATATTTTACCTCTGCATTTGGCACCGATGCAGCTACTGCTGGATTACTTTGTCAGGTTGGTATCCACAATTCAAGAAGGATGTTAATCAATTGGAGAGGGTTCAGAGAAGAGCCATGTGAATGATTAAAGGATTAGAAAACATGTGTCACAGTGATTGAGCTCCTTAAGTCAATCTATTTAGTTTAAGAAAGAGAAGGTTAAAGGGACTTGATTACAGTCTAAGTATCAACATGGGAAGTAAATATTTTAAAATGGACTTTTCAATCTATCAGAAAAAGGTAGAACATGATCCAATGGCTGGAAGTTGAAGTTAGACAGAGTCAGACTTGAAATAAGGTGAATATTTTTGATGAGGATAATTAATCAATGAAACAATTTACCAAGGGTGATGGTGGATTCTCCATCATTGACAAATTTTAAATCAAGATTGGATGTTTTTCTAAAAGATCTACTCTAGAGAGTTATATTGCTTGCCTTACATGAGAGGTCAAAATAGAAGATGGCCTTGGAATCTAATTGAAGGAAGAGACCTGGGGTATGGGCTTAAGATTTGATTTTGATGCCTATCCTTGCTTTATGGATTTAGGCTGGGGATTCCAGAGAGGATGGGAGGACACTCTTGTTCACTCCCTTGTATGAAATGGGAAAAGCAAGGCAGATCCTGAGAGAAGGACACATGTACCCAAAGAGGGCTGCTGATCTCTTGCTTGGACTCCTATCTTTGTGCTTGAAAGGGAAGACTTCTGATTTGGCTGAAGGGTCAGATTATGGTATGGTACCAATAGAGTCTGTCCATCTTTCACAGCTGATGATCCACTCTAAAATTGTTGTGTTCCCAAGAAAGAGGAATTAAGAAGAGGGCTGATAAATTTTCTGTCAAAACTGTTTTATCTCCTTTGGACAGAACATACATTTTGCTCAAAAACAAATACTTTAGGTTTTTAAAGACGACTAAGCCAAACTTTCAATTTGTCCAACAGACTATTTCCATAGAAAATTTCAATAAGTTTCTTCAGTTTGCCAGATGGGTAGAACACTTTCACCAGCTTGACTTAAGAGTGTCTTAATGTCTTTTGCATTTTCATGATTGATTCCTTTAATGGAATTTACAGATTATCTATAAGTGATGTATTTCAAAAAGTAAAAATACTCACTTTATCCCAAATTGCTACTACCATTCCTCCCATAACTATTTATTTTTATCTTACTCATAGCGAAGGTTTAAATATTTTTGTCACTCTTGCCACACTGGATATGACTGGCTTCATTTATCATTAGAATGAAGATCATTCTGAGAAAGAGGGCGTGATAAACTGACACCCTAGAATGGTTAAATAAATCCTTCACTTTCCAATAGAAGGTACTATAGTTAAGTCAAGATAGCTCAAGACACTTCAAATAAATGTAAAGATTATACCTAAACACTGTGGCTATAAAAAGCAGCAAGAGATTACAATGATACCAGCAAAAGCTTCATTTTAGACAAAGTGGGAGAAGAAAAAAATCCTGGATAAGAAAACACTACTCTTCTTCACTCCCAATTATTTTAAAAATAGCACATCTATATTGCATTATTTCCAAGTGACAAGAAGAACAGAATCTTTCAATATACCACATAGATATTTATGAAGCACTTTTTAAAAAAACAAACCTATCAGAATTCCAGCTAAGTTTCTGTGACGTTTTAAGTACTTCAGGGGCTGATGATGATTCTATACACAAATATACAGCTTTTTAAAAACACTTCTACACTTACTATAGTTATTCTTTATTTTGCAGTGCAGTCAGCTATACTTATATTACATATCCTACTACTCTTGTGGACTTTTCCTTCCCAGCATTTAAGCACCTTATGTTAAGCAACTGAACCTTTTCCTTTAATGCACCTTTCAGTGCATAATTCTCTGTTCCACTTCACTCTAGTTCCATAGCTACCTGCTTTCCATTAAAAAGAATGTCTCTTCATTTTCACTAGTGGATATTATTTCCATCAAAGAATAAATCCTGGAGGTTACAAGAAGTTATTTGTACTAGTAGAACAAGTCCCATAGCTTTGTTAGATTCCTGTACCAATAATCTGAATCCCTCTTTTGGGTCGGTCTCACACAGCTTTCCTCATTTGGGCATTGGCAGGCTGAGAGGTATCTTCTGGAGCAGTGATACTCAGACTGAGGCTCTTTAATGCATATCTCCTCTGGCTCTTTGCAGTGTGTGACATTAGAACACTGTGTGATTTAATTAACAACCAATCAGGATGCTTTTACTATGTTATTAACCAACTGTAGCTGATGATAATACTTGGTCACTCATTTTGCTATAAGAATCATATGTTTAAAAACAAATATTTCCCATCATACTGTTTAAATATAAATACATAGTACTATAGTAAATGAAACAATGGATTCACATGACTGTGGCTCTTTTGGGTAAAATTGAGGGCTAATTTGGCTCCTGAACCACTGAAGTCTGAGTGTCACTGTTATGCAGCATTTCTGGAAACTGTATGTGTGTCAGGTTGCAATGAAAGCCTGCTGGAAGAGGAAAGTTGGAGTTTAAAAACTAGCTATATGAAGCAGACTTTATTATCCTATTGTACAGCTAGCCCAAAACATACACCCTCTGAATGTTTTAGTGGTATCCTTCTCAATGGATTGTGAATATTTTCTGTTTTAACAGTCCTTTCTGCAAGTTTTGTGCACACTGGTCCTATATTATCTATCTATAAAGTACAGCTTCCAATCATGAATTATAAACTGCCATTAACTTCTCGGTGAAACCTTAATTGCACTGAACATTAAATAAATATATGCTAGATTGAAAGGGAGAAAATTATAAATATTAAGGGCCTGGTAACTCAACTTTCTTCAGTGGAGTCACTCCTTTGAGAAGAAAATCAAGTCCCACCTGATTTTTGCAATATTGCATTTTTAATAGGACCAGATGCTCATCTCCATTAAGTCTGCTTTCTGAAGACAGATAAATCTGGAGGATTCTCTCAAGGATAGTAAAATATTAGGAGACCTAGGCCTGACAGAGCAGTATCTATACCAATTTTATTCCTGACTCTTAGTGTCTGGTGCACAGTTTGGAGAGAAAACAGCTGTAGAGGCTCATTCCCTGGCTGTCAGAATGGCTATTTAAGGGCCCATTGGTCACCAGTATGGCATAGAGCAGAACAGAGGTTGCTTTAGCCTATGCCGCATACCAGGTTGGGAAAGAATAAACTACAAGATGAAGGATGTAAACATCTCCTTCTCCCCACCCGCCCGCAGCTGCATCCCGCACATACTGGACATAGCTGGGAATCTAACTCCATTATATATTTCCAGATGTTTACACTAAGCAATACTGAAGCCAGTGGGAGTTTTTTTCCATCTTAAAGAAAAAAACTATTAATCTAAAAAAAAATTATTGTACACTTGAATTACAAATATTTGCTAGAAATTTTGCAAACTCAGCATGCAGCGGGAATGAGAGGACTCTTAAGCTGCTGTAAAAGCACAACACCCTCAACCCCCCTGAAAAATAGTGACTCCTGGGAGTTGAATATCCGCCACCATCCCACTACCCTCCACGTCCGGGCCTCTGCCCTTGGTGCGGCCCCCCCCCCCACAGCACTGTTTCATGCAGGGCAAATCCCATCGTACAGACTGAAAGATCTCTCGAAAGATTGCAGTTCCACAGAACTTTATTTCTCCCCTCCTCCATCTCTTTCAGGAGAGGCTGATGTGACTTCCGGTTGTTTTTTCACTGTGTTGTAGGACTATGCCATAACAAGATCAAAGTACACCACATTAATCAAATCTTCCTTTTCTACACACAAACTGAGGAAATGAGAAAAACAACAAAAGCTTCATCTCTGTCCTGATTACCTTGACATTGACTTTGGTGCACTATGTCACTATAGCGTGTAGAGCTGTGTTTTCTCTCTGCCTTTTGCAAAATACTCACTGACAAGGCAAATTCTCTCTTCTGTTTCCTTGCAAGATTGCAGCTTAAGTAATATTCATGGTTATAATTAAATATAATGGATGTGATGGTTTTTATCTCAGTCTGATGAATAAAATATATGAATACCACTTGTATCACAGAACAGAGATGCTAATGAATACAGAGGCAATAATGCAATCCCCTTTCTGAAGCAGTCTCTCCAGATCATAATTGCACCTTTAACTGCAGTTGGTTCTACAACAGATCACATTATGAGGCTGAACAGGAGCACTCAGAAGGTCAAAAGCAATGTCTTATTTCAGTTTCTCTAAGGCTCATTAAAACTGAGCATCCCCAAGCTCCTTGGAGATGATATTTTCATCCTGGGGATGCCAAATTATTCAAGGAATACACAGTATTTTATTAATCTAGATGACAGAACTGAACATGCTTTCAGTTTCCCCGAAAATCTATGTTCTTATGAAAGTACCTGAGCCTGCTTTCCATTAAGTATTTCGTACTTTTACTATACAAAATCTCCTAAAAAAATTGAGTTTTCCTAGAAATCCCAGAATATTGACCATAAAAAAGTATATTCTACAGTACTATATTTTGCCTGTCAGGCTGTCTGGAGTGGGTCTACAGCATAGTATAATCATATGGATTGAAAGGAAACTTCCATGTTCTATTTTAAATTAAATCAATCCTCTTTAATCCTTATGACTAACCATCCCAACTGCATGGATGATGAGACTATCTTTGCAGTAACTTCAGTCGGGGCAAATCCACTTTGCATTGTTCTCATAATAAAATTTCCTAGGGCTTATCTAAATGGTGAGTTAATACACAACAAGCAAGAGTGGGAATCTACAATGAACCATCTTGCCATGAACTAACTGTTGACACAGCTACAGCAACACTTACTGCACTCTAGTAGTGTCCATTTGTACAGTCGATTCAGACCCTGGCTTGCCACACACAGACTAGCCATGTAGGAAAATCCTTTTGTACATTAGCTTGCATTGTCCCTTTCTGCAGCTTAAACACATTTTACGAGCAGCCATTATTGATCCCAGTGCACCTTAAAGTATCCCTTTACATATCTGGATACTGTCCATCCTCATTCTTTTCTATTCACTGAATGTCCATCTCTCTCAGCCTTACCACCTTCCTCTTATTTTCTAAGCCTTTTATTACGTTTGCTCTCCACTTGACCCTCTTCAGGCCTCTGTGCCTCTTAAGTGTTGCCCTAAATTAAATGTAATATTCTAAATGAGGCATAACCAATAATAAGTGCACAATAATTACAAGGCATTGGTTAATCTCAAAAGGTTCAAGGTGTTTCTCCTAAAAGGTTTTGCTTTTATAAAGGCTAGGGGACAGGAGCATCTGTCTCCATTTGTGCACAACTACCACAGGGCTCAGTCAGCCTCCTTCCAAAGCATAATCCTTCCAAGCCTCAGTTCAGCTACCCTTCCTCTCCACAACATGAGCTCTTAAAGCTCCCTTTCCCCAAACTAGCCCTCACCTGAAAAATTGCCCTCTACACCACTTTTGTATCTGAATTCCTTCCCTTAGCATTCATCCCCCTATGGTGAAGGGAAGCAACCTGGGAATTAGCTACAAAGAGCTGCCAGACACCCCCCATTTCTGGCAGGGACCTCACAATAGAAGGAAGGTGTATGGAACAGGGTGCTGGCTAAGAGAACCAAGCCAGACCCCTGTTAGCCCGGCTCCAGGGAGAAGAGGTACAAGTTGGGGCTGGCTGTGAGGCTACACCCTAATTACCTGAGGGGATGCACCTGCAGACGTGAGTAGCCAACCTGCTATAAAAGCTGGCAGGAAGGAAGCAGACTAGAGAGACAGGGACGGGAACAGGGAAGAGGAAGAGTGTGGGGCTCTAGATCCCTGATGGTAAAGAAGCTAGTGGTCTCTCTGACTGTTGGTCTGTATACATATGTAAATAGTAGGTGGTGGGGACGGACACAAACAATAAAGGACATGGGTGCTGCACTTTAGGTGGTCTCCGGGAGTTTTTGTGGAGAGGGCCAGCAAGGGCCCAGTTACAGTGCAGAACAGCAGCCAGAAGATTGTGGGGAAGGATTACAACTCTATCTCCCTGTATTGGACTGCTGGGACGGACTGAATTAGGGACAGAACTGGGCAGAGAATAAACATTTCATTTTATGCAGGATTGAGAGAGTTTGAAATTTGCTTTCATTCCAACTCAGCATAAAACTCAAACATTTTTGAAGTTGTGTGAAAGAAAATGTTTGGAGTTTGATTTGTGTTGTAGAATATCAAATAAAACTATTTTAAAAGTCATTGAGAGAAATAGAAACATTTCAACATGAAAACAGAACATTTCAACATGTTAGGGATTGGGAAAAAATGGAAACAAACTCTCACAGATATTCATGAACTCATGTCACTTCATCAAAATGGAAGTGTTTAGTTTTTGGCTCAACTGCATTTTCAGATGGAACCACTTCCTGTCTGAAAGGTTTTTTTTCACCCCAATTAATTCTAGTTATGGGCTTTTGATCTCCTGATGTAACATGAAAGCCCCTGTACTCTGGCAGCCCTAGTAAAGCAATCCCCCTTAGAGGGGAGTGCTTTTATGGGAACCCACCAGGGACTAGAGTCTTAGTGCTTGGATCACCTGCAGCATTTGCTTGAGAGCATGTGGAACACAGGTCAGGCTAACAAACATCTAGGAGAGACTGGTGTAACAGTTACACCCTGCAGTCAGATAGGTTATGATTGCTTGGGCTCCTTAAATATCAAGATTTAGAACATAAATTAAGCCAGCAAGTACAATATATAGTTTTGTCACTCTTAGTTGTTGTCAGCAGCTCTTCCTCCTCCAAGCAGCAGCCTTTCAGCTAGTCTAGTCTATAAACATCTTGGTAAATTTAGTTGCAATTAACCCTGTCAAGTTTATGTTGCACCACTTTACTGGGGGAAAGGGACCAAGGCAGAGAGGGTCCCAAGCAGCATAGCTCCAAAGGAATCCCAGTCTATGACAGCCCCTGGAACTCCCAGGACAGGAAATCTAACACATTTCAGGATGGCTTGTGCAGCTTTCATTGAGCCCATGCCCAGTCTGCTCATGTGAAGCAGGTAGAGGAGCAGGTAAGTCTCTCAGGCATAAAAAAATTGTCTGGTGAGACTCCTTTCTTTGAACCCTTCTGTTGTTTGAGAAGCTTCATTTCCAGCAGGGCTGTCATCCTGCAGCTTTCATCGGAACGACATTACTCACTTCAGGAAAAGACAACTTTACATCAGTATAACAAATAAATCATGGTGTGAATGACTTAATGTATATATATTTCATTATCAATTTGAACTCTGCCAGACTTCTAATTTCAAGAGAATAGTGAGAGTGACAAACTAATGAGGACTGACACAACTCACCATAATTATAGACATTTTTCAAACTGCTGCACAAAGAAATAGCAGCTATAATATCATTCATAATTTATTAAAACCTAAAACATTCAAGTGAATATGAAATTGCTGTATGAGCAACTTTTCCTGATATGCTTTATGCGAAGAGAGCTATGAATAATGTGTTCTACTTTTATGATAATTTCTCTTTTATTCAAGTGACCTAATTTTGTCTCTTATATGATATAATTACTTTCATAGCACATATTACAAAGCTGTGATAAATCTGAATAAAAAATGATTATGACTTGACATTCCAATTCAATGTTTCCACAAGATAATAAAATGAAGGTAACAGTGGTTTAGTACATTATATAGGCATTAAAGTTCCAAATAGCTGAAAATAAAAGCAGATTTCTTTTCCTTAAGTTTACATTACAGATGTAACAATATGGCATTACTGTTACAAAACATACAATTAAAATTGTATAAATCTGAATATATTCTTAAAAACAACTAAATTAGCAACAGTCCAAACATTGTCTACTTTATCAAATATTTTTAATTAACTTAAGTTAACAAGGGAAACAGACTATTCAAAGGTTTTTATTATTATTATTATTTGAAACAGGGGTGTAATATTAAGTTTCTAGCAGTCTCTCCTCTGTGGTACAATAGACTATCATATTGGCTAAATCAGATTGAGTCTGATATATGAGTGCGCTCAACAAAATTGCACCAAAACTGTTTTGGCTCCCAAGAAAGGGGATAGGAGGTAAAGTAAAAAGATATACTGTATCCCTAAATGGAAGTGTCTATGGCCTGGTCCTACAAATACTATGCATGTACATAAAGTTAAGCATGAATGTAATCCCACTGACATCTGCTAACATAAGTAAAGTTAAGTATGTTTCATAATCAGAGCCTATGGGCACAAACAACTCATGGTCCTGTATTTGGGTCATTACACTCCAAGAAGCTAATATTTTGCTTATTTTTAAGAACTGGATACAAACAAAAGAAAGAAACTGAAGCCAGTTTTTAGATTATTGGCAGTGATCCCATTCCATGACTGAGAACTTTTAGTACTGTGCACAGTGCATAGTGCCATGAGTAGCACAGTTTAAGGTACCTAACAGTTTTATACGAAAAATTTAAGAATTTAAGCAAATTAAACAAAACAACACACTTTATGGAAAATGATAAAAAAAAATATTATAAAAGAAAATCTCAGTAATCACCTATAGATTGAAGGGTGATCCTACCACCTCTTATTGCTGATTAAAATGCTTAGTAGTGAGAGTAGCCCCAAAGATGGTGGGCCTCAAAATTTAGGGACTGATTTTATAAACTTTTAGGCCCCAATCCTGCAATTTGCTCTATGCTGGTTCAGGGATTTCCCAGCACTGAGCAGTTTATAGAATCCAGGCTTTATGCGCTCAGAGAATCAAGGGAGAATATACAAGGAAGTTCAGCTCTGACTCACACAGCATAGCTGAATGATGGACTGACCATGAGAACAAACAAATGTAACTTGTTGAAAAGAAATATGAAGTGCCAGTGATAGCGCATTTTAAAAGAGCATAGTATTTTAAACAGGAAACATTTTGATGTGGACATGTGATTCGGTTATGGAGACAGAGAAAAAGAGACAATGAATGAAAAGTGGTAGGGTTTGGTCACACCCAAGAGTTCAAATGAAAAATGAAGTCAAAAGCATCCAAGATTATGTCCTTTTGAGATAAAGTTTAAATGGAGTTGTGTACATAAGCATCAGCCAGCTAGCCTTACCCTCCTACCTAGTAGAAAGGAAGAGAGAAGGAAGGGCCAGCCCCCTTATTGTGAGACATACATTCTTTCATTCCACCCCTTCCCCACCCCCCAACGGATCAGCATCAGTTGATTGGTCAGGAGTAGGAATGCCTCATTGAAAAGGGATCCTGGGAGCTGCGGGACTGGGCCATTAAGCTGGGTCGGTGGCACAGGTAGGCTCCCCACCTTGCCCCACATAACTCCCAGGAAGCTGCTGGCATCTCCTTCTGGGTGCTAGGTGGAGGGATGGCCACGGGGGATCTGTGCACTGCTCCCACCCCCAACGTCAGTTCAGCAGCTTCCATTGGCTAGGAACTGTGGCCAATGGGACCTGAGGGGGTAGCGCCTGCAGGCATGCAGCATATGGAACCACATTGTCATGCCTCCTCCCTGGTGCTGGAGGAAGATGTCATTGCTTCCTGGAAGGCATCAGAGATAAGCGCTGCTCGGAGTTCACATCCCAGCCCTAGCCTGGAGCCCTCTCTTGCACCACTAACCCTTTATCTCCAGTCCCATCCCAGAGCCTGCACTCCGCGCTGGAACCCTCACCCCCTCCTGCACCACAACCTCTAGCCCGGAACTCCCTCCTGCACCCCAAACCCCTCATCTCCAGCCCCACCCCAGAGCCCACAGCTCTAATCTCCTCTCACTCCCCAATCCCAGTCCCAGGCTGGTGAAAATGAGTGAGCAAGGCTGGGGGAAGATTGAGTGACAGAAGGAGGAGGGATGGGGTGAGCAGAGGATGTGGCCTCGGAGAAGGGACAGGGCAAGAGTGTTTGGTTTTCTGCAAATAGAAAATTGGCAATCCTAGTCGTGAGCAGCATTGGAGAGATAAAAGATATGCAGGTGAACAGCAGGCAATAGGTCTATCACCCTTGAAATTTAATTTCTTCCTTTATAAGTGACTTGGAGGAGCAAGATTGAATGTTAATAAATGAAACTAATACTGTAATGGAAATACAAAATCAGAGATGAGTCTGATCAAGAAAAAATGCAGATTCCCGTGGAACTACTGTTTACTATTTCACTTGGAACCAGTACCTGAACCATAAACTGCAAACAACTCTGTGCATGCCATAATACATTGCAGGACTGGAACCTACAGCAGTTTACTAAAAAAAACCCACAACAAAACAAAAAGCTAATCCACATGCTTGAAAGCTGTCTAAAAACCCTGTACAAAACAAACGATCATCATGTTTGAAAAATGATACTTTAAGCTACTATTATATTTTCAAAAGTGTAACCAGAAAATATAGATTATCTTTACAAGGAATCCAGTGTGTGAACAATTATTGCCTCTTCCTCTAGTTGTGGGAGAGATTAGATACACTGTACAATAGAAATGTCTAAGGAGAGAAGGGGTAACAGTATATTACTGTATTTCACTGCTCTTTAAGAGAAAATAGCCAAATTCTGCACTCTTTGATGCAAGTACTACCTCAGTGAAGTCAGTAGTGTTTCATAGGTATCATAACAGCCTAAGAAACAGCCTTATCATTTAGCCAATTGTTCCACCACCAAAGGCAAAAGGAGCAGAGAAGCAGATCTTTTGGGATCTCATTCTAATTTCTAGAATCTAACAGCTATATCACAGATGTATTTAATTAATGGATCTTCTGACTTTGACATCTTGGCTTATTCACTCCTATATTAAGATTTCTCTCCGTCAAAGACAGCTGCCAGAGGTAGCGCCACATTTATCAATTAGAAAACCATGTTGAATGTCACCCTGCTATTGTCAAACTACATTTTGATAAATGCCAACTGATTTAAATTTATTAGGAGGTATTTTTTAAAAAAATCTGGTAGATACCAATGAACATTTGGCAGAACTGTTTAGTCACAAATAAGCAACACTGATCTATAATTCTTTGTGTCTAGTCCATCTTTATCTGGTTGTCTGGTCAATATAACATTGATGTATAGGAAGCACTGGAATCCTCAGTGAAAAAAAAATCAGTACCTGTGAAATCACTAATATAATCAATATGCAAGATCAAGAAGGAAAACCATGCTCTCTATTCCTCTTTCCACTGATCATCCATATCCTGAGGGTCTTCTGATTATATCATAAAGTTGGATACATTTGGTTATGCTGTAAATAAAGATTGTCCTGATACATTATCAAGACGCTCTCTTCTAAAGGATATGTCACTACCTAGTTGACAACTTTGCCGTTAGCAGATTTTGTGACTCTGTCACCAACTCCAAAACATCCAGAAATCATAAGTAAGCCCTCCTCCCCCGCTAAAAAAAATCACTAGATAAATTTACAAATACATTGTATGTTTTTTACTTGGCTTTCTGACTTTAAAGGACACTTGAGTCACATTTTCAATCTCTTACCCATACCCATGAGAGAGAGAGAGATTATTTTTAAAAAGAAAGCTAAGATTCTCACATAATCACTTCTCTCCAAGAGCTGGAGCTTTAAATAAACTTGAAATATCACAAATTATGCAGTAGTCTCTCTGCACAAAGAGAGTTTGTAACACTTGTGATTTCTTCTGGCAGAGTTACAGCGATGAAACAGTTGTCTATTCTGGGCTTTCCATGCTACACTTAAACAACCGCTATCTCGTCAGCTAGCTGTAAACTAACCCTGCAAAGTATTATTGTGAAAAAATACACATATACTTACGTGTGATGCATGAAAATCTACTCACCCATCCATTACCATGAAGGTACTTTAATTGCCAGTGAATAAATTACTCTCCCTTTGCATGTAGTTCTATAGAATCTTATAGAATTGTTGTTAATCAATTGTGCAGACCTAAAGCAAATAGAAAGAGAACTTCCTGAACAGGATTTACTAAATATAATTAATAACGGTGGTGGAAAATTCTCACTTGAGTTAAAGGAAATGAAAATGTTCATGGAAAATATCTGACTTTTTAGCAGAAAACTGAAGAGTGATTTTTGGCCAGAATTATGTAGGCTCCTTGCTTCCGAATGCAAAAAATGTAACTCTGGAAAGGAAAGGAGCCAGAATGAGTTTTCCAACCTGCCCTACAGATCCTGATTCTACAAACACTAAATCACATGCTTAATTTGAAGCATAGAAGTAGTTGAAATAGGCAGAATAGAGTAAGTTTTGAGAACTGTTGATTTCTGGTATATCTGTTTGGGGGAATCTGACACCTCATCTGGCCTGATTTTCATAAGATGATGAATACCCTCAACTCTTAATAATGTCTATGGGAGCTCAGCACCTCTGAATATCAGAGGTGTTTTGAGTGTGAAACTATAAAATGGTTACACCTGACATCAGTAGCTAATTTTAAAAATTTTGGCCTTAACTTCTGTGGCTTACCTTCCTGATCTATATAATGAAGTTCTTATTATTGAACTCAGGAGCACTACTTTGGGGCTACAATTGTTAATGTACATAAAGCACTTTAAGAGCCTGTTTACATGGAAGGCGATACAGAGTACAAAGTACATATCATAATGTATGCACATTTGGTGGTGGAGAGGCATATGCTATTGATAATCAGACTGAATGAAATTCCAACCTAATTCAGCTGCCCTTCTCTGTTTGATAACTTTTGAAGCAGGAAATCCTCCTATGCATCCTGTCTCTCAATTAAACATGAAAGACATTTGAATATGAGAACTGGGCAGTGGGCGGGCGGGATAGCTCTCATGTAACCTTGTTTGTGGTGTTTTGGTTAGCACAGAGAAGCAAGTTACATTGAACAGCATAGTGCAAGAATACCACAAAGCACTGAAAATATTACTGCCTCTTTCCTTCCATGCACTGTACAATGTATTTGACAGGTGGCTGCTTGAACTCCTTTATGCTACAAAAGGGTATAACTCATGCTAATAGAGTTTTCACTCACCAGGTGTGCATCTGAACTTTCAGCACACATGATTATGTTCTGACAAAAGGAATACCTATTTATTCTGTGAGCGGAACTACATTTCAGCCATTTTCACTTCTGAGTTACCTGTATCCAATATCAGTAAGTTTGAAAATGTACTCTGGTCCCCATCCTCAATTACAAAAATAAATGTCTGAACAGCAAGGATGTTGGCTAGATTTCATCTTTTTTCTAGCCCTTGCCTGATGCACCAGATTTCCTCTCACTATAACCATTGCATATTGCTTTTAATTAGCCCATTTGCTTCCTCTAAAAATACGTGATAACCTAGATTGACTTAGTATTCTAAGGCTCTTAAAACGTATAAATATGGAGTCCATGTCACAGCTGGAATTATCCCTCACTTAATCCTCTGTGCAAGCAGTCATGCGTGAAAAAAAGATGGCTGTTTGCCACAAAGAACTGGATGGTCACTGTAATAACTCTACCCCCAGTTTCCCCTAGCTAAAAATCATAAGAGAGAGAAAGCTAAAACACAAAAATGCTACCCATGTTCATATGATAACTACACATCTAATATAATTTTCTTCAATCTTGGCTTGTTTGTAGCTCTAATTGAGAATTAAAATTCAAGCAAAAGCTGAAGTTTTTATATGCTGTACTATAATTCACCATTTATGGGGCTGCATAAGAAATTTCAGTTTATATTATTGTCATAAGTGTGAAGTAGCCTAGAATTAGTGTTTACCTGTAAGGGGTTAAGCTAAAGGTAACCTGAGAGGTGGACAACTGACCAATGAGAAATTCCTCAGGAGACAAAGGATTTTAAGTTTCAGTTTCTCTCTGGGTCTCTCTCTGTTCACCTTTTGTTGATTATGGTAATCCTGTTCTATTGATGGTTATAAGGGATTTATTCCTTTCTTTTTTTTCTTTTATTAAAATCTTTCTTTTAAGAAGCTAACTGCTTGTTTTTCATTGTGTAAAATCCTGGTTTTAAATCGGGCACGTCTCGCAGGATCAGGCAAGGTTTAGTTTTTCTATTCTCTCAAGCTTTCCAGGAAAAAAAAAAAAGTTTGGGGGGTTAGTGAAAAGGGAAAGAAGGGTCCCAAACTACCCTAAATTAAGTTTGGTGGTGGCAGCAGTTAGTTCCAAACACAAAAAAAGTTGTGTTCTGGGAAAAAACATTTTAACCCAAGCTGGTAAAATAAGCTGGAGGGGGGGTTATTTCTTTTTTCATGCGGGTCCCCACATCTGTACCCTAAAGTTCAGAGTGGGGAAGCAATCCTAACAATTATATTGTTTGCAAGCAAAAGAAACAATGTTACTGCGTGAGGGTGAAATCCATAATGGTGGATGTCATTTTAAACAAGTTATTCTTCATATCTGAATGTTTGATAAGTGCTTTTAATTATCCTTACTTACTAAGTTTATAGTAAAAACAGAATTTGGCATAGGGGAGCAGTGTGAAGCCCCAGGAAAAATCTAGTTACGGTTCAGAGACCTCTGGAAGCATTGTAGATCCGAAAATAACAGCTTTCCCTGCATTTCACAATATAAAGTTTTACAACAGCTTTCATCCAAAGATTATTTACAAGGAAATTGAGGCATAGGGAGGATGAAGCTTCAGTTCAGCAAATTACTGCATGTAAGCATGTTTCTAATTTTAAGCACACACCAAAGTGAATTAAGGCCTTAATAATTTGACACTACTATATATCAACTTGATGGCAGACCCAGGAATAGAAACCCAGATCAGGACTGAGGGGTCAATAGATAAATTATGGAGGCTTGAATAATTTTGTGCTTGTTTTGTACTATAGCATCCATGAAAATATATCTCTACATTGTATTTTATTTTTAACCTTAAGATCCTGTTTAAAATAGAGGCAATCTACATTTACCTGGGTTCCATAGATCATAATTTGACTACTTTAACACTGAGGACTGAGTTTCTTCACAGAAGAGTAAAACATCTCTAGTCTTCTAAAACTATGTTTGCCAAACTACCATGTCTAATAGATCCTTTTAAAAAAATATGTAGTGTAGTAAGAGTCAGCTCAGCACAAGAGTATCTTCTCATGGCTGGGATCTTTCCTCACTAGCACCACCTGTTGTGTCAGTCCTGTGATGGTCTCTTTTCTTGCAACTTAGCTCTCCAGACACATAATATTTTACTTCCACCAATTCCAGGGTAACAAAGTCCAACAAACAATTCCAAGATCTTGCCTCTGATCTCCAATTCCCTGGCTTTGAGCCCATTAGTCCTTCTGCCCTTCTCTCAGGGTTTTAAATTGTTCTTATCCCCTTTTGTTAGGGAGCTACAACACACCTTCAGGTGAGTGGCAGCTGCAGGAATCTGTTCTACATCTGTGTATTCCAAATATATTCCTCTCCATTCCCATCCCCTGGGCCAATTCTTCCCCTTGCAGGAACCTTCTTGTTTTACTCAGGTCTCACCACTCTCTTCCACCCCAAGAATGACTGGAGAGCTCTCTTTCTCTCTCTCTCTCTCTCCAGCCCTTCGAAAGTCAGTCCGAACACACCTTATGATTTATTACTTCCTGCTTCCTCCTTATTAACATATGTCAAAGACTGGGCCCCAGCCTTGAGGAGCCTTCCACATGGAATTAAACTACCCCATTGCTTGAAAGAAAGGAAGAAATTTTTATATCCTGAATTAAGCCAAGTGGGTCAGGGCTTAGGCCCAGATCCACAAACGTATTTCATTAAACACAACGGAGTTAGGAGCCTAAATACCTTTGTGATGATTCCAAGGCTCCTCCAGTACAGATTCTTCAATTAGGCATCACACAGCAACTGCCTGTATATTTATCAAATTGGGATTTCCTTTACCATTCTTGGACAGTTTTAGGCCACTAAGTACAAACATTTTCCAGCACAGAAAAATGCATCTCTTGTTGCAAAATCCCAGAAGAAAGGGCTTACATATTTTGCACTATGCTGGAGAAATTTCCAATGCAATAAATTAATTCTGCCTCAAAACCTTGCAGAAAAAGCAGAAATGCGTGAATTTCTGAGTAATCTAAATAATTTGATTAGTTCCATTGAACTCAATGGATAAGATCAGTTTTTTTCTCCATGGCTTGCCCCTTTGAGATCATGGGACACTTTCTCTATGTATATATAGATAGATAGTTATAGAGTGTGTGCATGTATAACCGTATGTGATGTGTTAATAAATAAAATAATCAGAATGATGTAAGGAGTAGTGACATCTACTGGAATTTTTTAAATTAAATAATCAAATTGGTTTCTTCCTCAATAAACTCTTATGAAATTTAAAGTAAATGTTTGTTTGTGGTATTCAGTTTAAAATCAACAAATGGAACCTCTTTAGGTGCAAATGTTGTAGCTTAACATTGCAAAAGGCACAAAAGTAGTTGGGCTTTTGCTTATCGTTTTCTGAAAAAAAGAAATCCATTAAACAGTCAGCATTTTGTTACACAAATAAGTGCAATTTATCTACATCTTGGAATTTGAATGATAAATATTTTTAAGTGTCCAGGAATACAAATGGTCATGATGGCCCTGATATTATTGAAATGACTGTGCAGCATCACCCAATGAGCACTAAGCTATTCTGTTACTTGTTGCTCATTTTCTTTTGTTAGTTTCTTGGCATTTGTGAGCTTGTTTTCTCTTCATCCATAAAAAGGAACATTTTAATCAATAAAGTGATAAAAATAATTGAGGTTGACCAACAATAACAACAAAAGAGCTTGTACCTTTATTTTAAAGCTGCTTTTGAGGTATTGATAGGTTAAAGTAATTTACCTTTTCTGGGGATTTTTTATTGATCTTTAACTAGTTTGACATATGCGAAGCTGTTGTACACAGACATTCAGTGGCCAAGAACAAAACTAAAATTCCTTAAAATTCCTGCTTCTCATTTTGGAATTTGGAAGTGTTTAGAGGAGTCAGTTCTGCACCTATTTTAGATAATGGCAAAGCTCCCATTTATATTAATATGTCTGGTCCTATGGTATAAAAAAAACAGTACATTGTATCAATGTTGAATGGTAACACTAAAATAGGAACAAGTAGGGGAGGAGAACTGCTACAAGTAAAGATTAAGGAGCCTTGATTCTGCCCTCTTTTCTTGCTCCTATGCATTATTGGAACAGCATAAAGGAGCCACAATGAGTCAAAGAGCCAGAAAAGACATGCAGCAGAGAATCTTTCCCTGGGAGTGGGAGAGATTTCATTTTTTCCCCACGCACAAAGGCCCAGATGCACAAAGATATTTAAGCTCCTAACTTCTGCAAAAGTTAGGCACCTAAATACCTTTGTGGACCTGGACCTAAGCATTTACCAAGTATATTTCTCATAGCAGTAAACTCATTTTTGTTCCTTTATCATAGCTGGCTCCTGGAGCCCTCAATACCAATCCTAACAAGGGAACTTTAGATCTAAACTTAATTTGTCATCACCAATTAACTCCTCTTTCTATTCATAAAGTGTTCAGGGCTGAGATCTTGTCTCTCTGATTTCTGTCTAGTAAGTAGATATATTAGTTGAGTGTTAAGGTGGTCATGCTTGACATGATAGTATAAGTTGCAACACAAGAGATGTAAGGACCTGATCCATCAGCATTGATATCAGTCGAGTTTCTTCACTGACTTCAATGGTCTTCTGATCAAATCCTAAGAAAAGAGGGCATTAAAAACACCACAGGAGGTGACTGAAGGAAAATGCTTACAGAAACAAATCCCTTCAAAATAAACATTTCTTAAACAAATAACTCCTAGGTTGTATTTAACCCTAAATACATGAAATGCCTTACAGATAGCCACACAGTCTGTTGACGTCACACAAGAGACAATTCTAGAAGCTGGTACTTGTTGACCCACTATTCTGTCAGTGAGTTAAATGCACTTATAGCACAGAATGCCAAATTAAACTGCATTAGATCTTTTCCAATGGTTTCCTCCTCTCTCAGGTTCTCCATTGCCCTCCAATCACTCTACCATTCTATTCATTCTTCCTGCATTCACTATGATCCATATGCTTTTTCTCATAAACCTTTCAGTCCTTCCATTTGTTCTCTCACCACCCTTTCCCATAGCCAGCTCTTTAACTGATCGTAGGGCCTAACCATGTTTTTTCCCCTGAGGGTTTGATTCTCTCTCCATAGGGCAGTGGTAGTAAAATTTTCTAAAATATACAAGTACTTTTAGTTTGATATCTAGATTCATGTCTTTTCCTATTTTTTTTTTTGGAGGGGGGTATTGAAATTACAGAACCTTTAAATACATTCTTATATGACCATAAGAAGATAATATAGAGATCCCAGATTAGTTGGATGACAATGAATTATGGGTAAATTTTTCTTTATGTACATAAAACTTAACAAATTGGTTACTGCAAGTATAAAATAGGGAGAGCTGGAGAAATGAAATCCACACCCCAGAATATTAGTTCAGACTTTGAGACTGCAATATGATCCTCCAGGCAGCATCTACTCTAGCATCTATCCTTTTTCTTCCATCTATGCTTCTCCTGCAACTGAGTTGAACCATTTTACTCAACTTTCCCAGACAGACATGAGAAACACTACTGGTATTAGGAGTGAGTCTGGGCCTATGCCCCAACCCACTGGGCTAAATTCAGTGAAGTCACATGGCTGTACAGGATATAAATATTTCTTCCTCTTTCTTTCAAGCAATGGGGTAGTTTAATCCTATTTTAAACACAGTTTAATCCTGTGTTGAAAGCTGTGTTTAAACCTGTGTTGAAAGGTTTGGGTCCAGTCTTTAACATATGTTAGTGAAGAGACATATAATGAGTGATAATGTCAGTTGCATGTGTTAACTGAAACACAAGGCTGTTTTAAGGTGCATCAAGTGAGAGAGACTTAATGAAAACTGAAACTCACAGTTTCAGTAGCTTTATTGTAGTTCTACAAAGACCAAACACAAACACAAGAACTGAGAGCTCAGAAACAAATTGCCCACCTCTCTCAAATTGCAAAGTACATGAAAATTCAAAAGATAATGTTGTGACGAGCACCACAGAATGCCTATGGTGACTGGGATGCATAAATCCTATACTGGTTAATCATGGGTTAACAGGGGCCTGAGCCTAATTAGACCACTTGGCAATACTTGGTCAAATACTTGATCAAATCCAGATGAGGTGGGGGTGGTCTGTGTCTTTATAAAGGAAGGAGGAGAGGGTAATAGGAAAAGGCCAAAGAGGAGATCCAGGTGGTAGTTGAAGTTTGCTCTTTTGAGTTAAAGCCAGTGAAAAGCCTGGGGCCGGAAGTAGGTTGCCAGGAGGAAGCTGAAGATAATAAAGAAGTAGGATCATATATGTTTCATATAAGTATTCTGGAATGGTTGAATAGCACATAATTTAGCAACCACACCAAATTAAATAACAAACATGTTGTACTTTGTACAATACATGTTTAAGAAAAAAATATTTTGAACTCTTGCCTTTATACATTTCATCACAGTGAGAAGGAAAAATCTCAGAAGACTGACAAGCGTGGAATGTATGAAATGCTATCTAATTGATATAGACATGATATGATAGAGGTTATACATCTGACAAGAATAGGCAGCAGCTTATAGCAAAAAAGATCTCTTCTCAAAATATTTTTTGACCACATGTGTTGGCAAAGTGTCTGTTCAGAGAAGGTACTCAATAATAAGTGACATCTGGACTTAGGAAATAAACAGAATGTCAACAGATATGGTAAAGGTTATGAAACTGGTACAAATCTGGATGACAACAGCTGCGACTTGCATAAACAATTGTGGGGAACATCAGTTATTCAGGAAAATATGTAAGATGAAACAAATGCTAGGCTTATTCTCAAAGAATGAAGAAATTGTTACTTTGGTTTGTTCCCCACAAAGGGGTAACTGTACAAAATACTTACCTAATGTTTCTTTTCCCATCTACTGCAGGGTGATGCTTTAGTCACTGTTGATATATTACAGGATACTGCAGAAGCCAAATATTTTGGGTCATATTACACTTAATACAAACACAAGCAAAAGGAAAGTCTACTTCCACAGGCGGTGGAAATGTGTAGGTCTTGCACCATGTTTTTATTTGCCCTTGGATGAAGCCACTGGAGCTCTAGCAGGACTCTGGATGTATTTGAGTAGGACTGAAAGTATGAAAGGCAAAATCCCAAATTGTAATCACACACTCCATGGCATGCTCCCCTCCAGCAAAGGTAAATAATTATGAGTAAATTAATGTTGCTAGAGTTAATAATTTAGATTCTGTTCCAGTACCCTTCTCAGAGACAGTGGATTGCATAGTAATGAAGACATTGCAAGGGGATGACAGGATTAGATACTGGCTATCTAATTCTTTACAGAACTAACTTTTTTGTCATCTTATGAAAGTACTAAAACATGCATATGCTTCAGGAGCAAAAAAGTCATATGTTAATACATAAACAAGACTTTTTAAACATTTTTATATATAAAAAGAAATGTGGGTTACTCTACTGCCTTTGTTTTACTATTAACCAGTAGTCTTTGGGCCTTTGAAAAGCTAAAAGATGTGCTGATAGGATACTGAGACAACGATTTCTATTAAGAGGAGATGGGCAGAAGACCTTTGGTCAATTCCTATGAAATTGCCTATTCCCACATCTTCCATTCTTAATCTGGAAAAGGATTTTTCCTACTTCATATTTTTTATTCTTTGTTATAGAAGATCTTTTCTCAACAATGTATTTGCATCCATAATTTATGGCTTCATCCACCTCAGTCCTTATGGCTTTTGAGATACGGTTAATTGTTAGGGACGTGTTTGTACACAGTCACCACATTTTCCACACTTTTTGTCATTGGGCAAGCAGATCATTTCTTTCGTCTTTACAAAAACAAATTCCCTTCAGGAAATGAAAGAAAATGCTGCAAACCTCCCTTACTTTTTTCAGTTTCAGCAAGTTAAAAGATCTAAAGGATCTAGGATTATTTGCCTGCACTGACAAGGTCTCCTGTCTTGGAGTTTTTCACCAATCACATGATCCACATCCCCTTCTGCTACTTATTGGAGGATTTTCAACAGATTTCATTAGAAACACCCATGACCATTGAAAGTTCAGCCAAGAAACTACGAGAAGTTCCTAGCTCCAGCCCAAAGTGCCAGGTTATCTTCCTTTTAATTGATAATAATGAAAGAGGCAACAGCTAGGGTGAGCAAGCTCATTAGTACCATAGCCAGGTAGAACCAGGGATAGTGTTTTCCCAAGCTGTCATCTTTCACAGCAAAAATGGAGAGGCTATCATTGATATCTCATTTGTTTATGTTACTTATTTTGAAAATTATTATGGTCCTGTAGATATGGGCTTAGTGCTCCCTATGGTGTCACTACTTGGACTGGAACAACCCTTGTCACTTACAAATCAATGAGATATTGGCACCTTTTCCAGCTGTACAGCAGTGTTGCCAAGTGGCTCGGTGTTTTGCCACAATTATGTTTCCCTCATCTTCACCGTAACCCTTCAGTAAACATCCTACTACGAAGCACCAATATATGGAGTCACTCCTTCTCTCCAAGATAGAGGTCTCTGTTTTGATGCTGAAGGTCCTGTGCTCCAACCCTGATGATGATCACAGGATGTGTTTGAGGGAGTTTATACTGAATTTTTACTTCTGCCTTTTATGGAAGAGTGTTGGATAGCCAACCACAAAGTTTGTGTCAGTTTCTCATGAAATATTCACAAAATTCATGGGTGTCTGAGCCTGGTTCCATATTATGTGTACTTCAATTTCTACTCTATCCTGGATCAGGCACATGCATTGGTGGCCCAATGTCTTAAATTTCACTCCCCACACTGTAGTGAAGGCAGAAGGAGAAATAGTAATAAAATATGGTAGATTTCTCTCTCTCTTAAAACAAGACCCGTTCCACTGATCCATTTGGCATTGAACACCTTCCCATGCTCATGCCTGCATATTTTCAGGCCCATAATTCATGACAATATGGACATCTTACTTTGAGTTTCATCCTTTGCCAGAGGACGTTGTGAAGACCAGTACTATACGAGGGTTAAAAAAGAGAACTAGATAAATTTATGGTGGATAGATACACCAATAGCTATTAGCCAGGATGGGCAGGGATGATGGCCTGGGCCTCTGCCTGGCAGAAGCTGAGAATAGGTGAGAGGGGATGGATCACTTGACGATTACCTATTCTCTTGATTCTCTCTGGGGCACCTCATTGGCCACTGTCAAAAAAGAGGATACTGGGTTAGATGGACTTTTGGTCTGACCTAGTATTACTGTTCTTATGTTCTTATGAAGTAAAAGCTACTATCATAACTAAGGAATGGAGAAGGATATTTTAAAGAAAATTTTGTAAAGATGATGTCTATTTTTAATACCACTCATAATTCCTCTTTATTATTAAGATTATCCTATGCCCTTAGATAAAGAGGTCTTGTTAATACATTTCATTTCCCAGCCACTTAGCTAAGGTAATAACCAGTCATTCAGCCCCCATTTACTCCTGCCCACTTAGAGCCAAGTGCAGGGGTATGCGCAGGAGTTCTCATCTGCTTTGGTTTATACTCCAAATTACAATCTAGCCTCCTAATTGTAAAATTATTATTGATGATGTAGCTTTAAAAAAAAGACTAGAGGATGAAGTAAGTTTGCATAGTCACACTGTCATAAGTATAAAGTAGCCTAGAATTACTGTTTACCTGTAAGAGGTTAAGCTAAAGGTAACCTGAGAGGTGGACAACTGACCAATGAGAAATTCCTCAGGAGACAAAGGATTTTGAGTTTCAGTTTCTCTCTGGGTCTCTTTTCTGTTCAACTCGGCTATGGGATGAACCACACCTATTTCTTTCACTGTAACTATAGCTTTCTATCAAGTAAGGTAGTCAGTAAGTTTATCTTCTTTTTATCACTTGGAGGATTCTCAGGGGTAAGTGCTGGCTGGGTGCTTCTTGATATTGTAAGATTCAGCAGAGATATCAACAGTGGGAGAAAGTTGCCTCGGGGGAGATGTTTGGGTTCTTGATTCTTTTGTTGATTATGGTAGATGCTGTTCTATTGATGGTTATAAGGGATTTATTCTTTTCTTTTTTTTCATGTCAGGATTGCCTCCCCACTCTGAACTCTAGGGTACAGATGTGGGGACCCGCATGAAAAAAGAAATAACCCCCCCGCCAAGCTTATTTTACCAGCTTGGGTTAGAATGTTTTTCCTTAGAGTACAACTTCTTCTGTGTCTGAACTGGTTATGCCACCACCATCAAATGAGAATGTCTCAAAAACTATTGGACATGTGCCACTTTAAGCCCCTCTTTCTCTTTCCACAGAACCCCCAAACTTATTCCCTCTCTGGGAACCTTGAGAGAAAAGCCTCGCCTGATCCTGCGAGATGTGCCCAATCCAAAACCAGGATCTTACACAATGGAAAACAAGCAGTCAGATTCTTAAAAGAAAGATTTTAATAAAAGAAATGAATAAATCCCTTATAACCATCAATAGAACAGCATCTACCATAATTAACAAAAGAATCAAGAACCCAAACATCTCCCCCGAGGCAACTTTCTCCCACTGTTGATATCTCTTCTGAATCTTACAATATCAAGAAGCACCCAGCCAACACTTACCCCTGAGAATCCTCCAAGTGATAAAAAGAAGGTAAACTTACTGACTACAGTACTTGATAGAAAGCTATAGTTACAGTGAAAGAAATAGGTGTGGTTCATCTCATAGCCGAGTTGAACAGAAAAGAGACCCAGAGAGAAACTGAAACTCAAAATCCTTTGTCTCCTGAGGAATTTCTCATCAGTCAGTTGTCCACCTCTCAAGTTACCTTTAGTTTAACCCCTTACAGGCAAACAGTAATTCTAGGCTACTTTATACTTATGAGACACACACAGTACAAAATGTCAATTAATAACACCAAGTATTTTGACATGTGCTTTTCTGTATTTCATTTTTTATTGCTGATTACTGCTATATTTGTGTTTTCCCTTTCTAAAGGAACAAGTTTGTTCTTGTTCTTTCACTTTTTTTTTAAGATGATAGCAAAGTCCTGTGCTTGTGATTACGTAAGTGTTGTTTTCATGGTGATCAACTGTGTTGTCACAAATCAGTGTTTGTGATATCACTGAATCAGGCAAGTTGTGCACATGGGTTAGACAGGATGCATTCTGTTTACCAAGCAATGCTGATAACTGACAATTTGGGAATGAAACTACAAGCACAGAAATCAAATTCTAGTAAGGTTTTAATAAAATATTTTAAACCTTGCCAGACTGTGGCAGTATTTTAATAAAGATAAAGTGTCTTCCTTAATTTAGAACATTGGTGGATTGATCTTATCTTCAATATTACTTACATATTTTATATTAGGTACTGAGTCAGGTTACATATTATTATTTAAATATAGAAAAAAAGAGTAGAAGGATTTTTTGTTTGTTTTTGGTTTTACTCCAGTTGCGCCCCATTGAGTGGCATCAGCAAGAGCTCACAATGGACTAAATGGAAACTGTCTACACTCAGATTTGATCTAAATGTATTTTGAACCCTGGTGCTCTAAAAGTAGAGGTCTGACTAATTAGCACATTTTAAAATATCACCCTTGGAGTTTTCAGATCCCTTAATTTATCCTTTCCCTTCAATCCCCTAATTAATCCAAGCATCCTCTAGAAACAATGCTTAGCCATTGTTTGTTTTCCTACCATTACAGTACAAATAAGGAACGGTCTGATTCTCTTCCTCACCCCACCCTCATTGCAGTCTGACCCGACAGCTAGCATAACGGAAACCATGCTCTCCCGGCAATGATGATGACTGTAGTCCCTGATGGGGACTTGCCTTGGTGGCATGGAGGGCCAACTCTGTGGAAGAATATATTAGTATGCTCCATTTTCATGGTCTTTAACATCAGAGATATTTTAAATAATTTTAATAAAAAATATTTCAAGGAGTTTGCATATCTCCTGCGTACCAGTGTACAAAATATAACATAAGGAATTAGAAAACAGGCCAATTAGCTACTGATACTCTATTACTTCAGGGGTTTGTTGCTATCTTATACTCTACTTTATGTAATAATAGAAGGACAGTTTTTCACATGGTTATCATTTAGATTAAACTTTAAAATGTGGTCCCTTCTGTGTACTTCTTCCTTTCAAAAAGAATGCAGAACTCAGATCTCTCAGTCTCCAATTCCTCTCAGTAAAGGCATGAGAGAAAGGAATTATACAAGACCAAATTCTATTTCATTCTGTAATATTACATTGAAAATTGTGCAAGTTTTCCTGGCCCCAGTCCAGCAAAGCACATACTTAAGTTTAAGCAGAGAGTCAAACTGAATCAAACTCCTGCACTTAATCATGTAATTTAATGTTTTGCTGTAAACAACAGTGCTAAATATCAGTCTGAGTCAATCTTTTCAGAGTAATTTATTCAATGACAAAATGGAGCCTGACTGACTGATATTAACTGAACTCGTAACATACCAGAGTATAATCTTTTTAATTTGCAGTGTAATACTTTCAAATTCTAGAATTTTTAACTAAAACAAATGATGCTATTAAAGATCCTCCCTCCTGCTCCTCCAATAAGAATGTCTTTGTTCATTTCACTTGTAACATCTATTATCAGAGGTAAATTGTAAGTGAATTCAATCACTTGTGCCATGTAATATCCCAAAGGAGTCCAATAAAGGAAATTGAAAAACAGATCAAGATGGAAAAAAATAATCTCAATGGTTAATTACTATAGCAGAACCACTGTAGCTGCACAATGAAATCTATAGTATCACCTCAAAGTTTGCTATATAATATCATAAGGTAGTATGCTGCCTTAGTTATTCAAATTGTCAGAGAAACAACTTTCAAATATCCTAATTTTGACCTGTTTTGACCTGTTGTGTATGGAACGGAGAGGATAGATCAGAAATGGATGTATTACTTCTTGCAAAAATAATGAACTGTTGCTCTAGTTCTGCCTTTTCTCTCTGCTGGACCTTCTCTCTGTGGCAAGAAAAGGCAGCTGGACACTAAAATGCTAAATATAGCAATACAGTCATAGGAGACACTGCTTAGGCATGTAGAGAGCCATGTAAATAAAATCTCTCTCTCTCTCCCCTGGGGGTTCAGGTGTGTTTAAAATACCAATCTATAGCACTATTTGTACCCTTGTTAGCTGAGCATACAGTATGCATGTAACCCTTCTGCCAGGTGGTGTCAGCAGCAACAAGGGCAGGGCTCAATATCTATGGGCTGCTCAGAACAATACAAAAGAGAACCAGCTTGAGGACCTACCCAGAATGTGGAAAACGTAACCATCACCTTGGGAGACCGAATAGGCAATATGACCCTACTCACAAACATTGAGTCTGTATAACAAAAGAAAAAACATCTGCTAAAAGGGAACCCAAAATTAATTTGGGAAACCACTGCAACTATGATTCAAAAGTATGTAACCATAAGCAAACAGCCACCTCGCACTGTGTTGAGTGATATCTTTTGCCTCAGTTTCCCGCCTTGTGGTGTGAAAATCCAAACGAATGAATATCCCTTTATCACACCGCTTCCCTTTCTCTCTGCTTCACCTCACACACAGCTAGTTGTCTTTGGTTAGGGAGGACCCAGAATTCAGGGGCTCACTTCCCAACCATGAAAAGCAGATGTGAGGGGGTTCAAGAAATGCTTCTGCCACCCCTTCTGCAACCGGCTCACTGCTGCCACTTGGCACTTGCTGCCATCGTTTCTGTTGCTGCTTGCTGTTCACTACCCTCTTCTGAGCTTCCACCACTTAATACACCTCTTAGTGATTTCATTGGGTAGTAGGTAATCTCACTGCTAGTGCAAGGTCTGCATGTTTTTTCACTGCAACACCTTTCCCATTCCACCTCTAAGGCTTAGGCCTTAGACCTGCTCATCTGTGATTTTAGCTCTAGTAACCAGTACTCTCAATTGAGTCCAATCAGCATTATCTTTAAACAACTGAGAGGGGGAGAGAGAGGCAGATCAAATGGTTTCTGGGACTTTTGAAGTAGAGTCCACACTACCCATACAGGAACACCTGTCCCAACCTCACTCACTCTCTTTCACCTGGATTGTCATGCCTCCCCCCAATTTAGCAAGCAAACTTTAGTTTAGAAGGCCCCTCTCCATCAGGCCAAGGTACATACAGTTCTGCTGCCCTTTACTCATACAATAAATATTGTTTACATTTCATTACCGATGCATTCAAAATAAAATAAATTGTAACTCAAAACCAAACAAACTGATCACTCTGGCAAAGCAGATCTGTTGGTTCATCACTTAGGCAGACTAGGTGTGTCTATGAAATATGTTCTACTCCTGAAAGCTTTCCCCCCGGGTTTGTAGTTCTCAGTGGACACCTCATTCAGACCATGCTTACATGTGTACTGTAAGTGTAGACATACCATTAGGTATTTGTATCACCAGCAGCACCATAGTATCTGAGCTCCTCACTATCTTTATCCATATGATAGGGAAATAATTTTATCTAACTTTTACAGAAGATGTAGAGAGGGACACACACACAGGAGTTCTGCGTCAGAGCCAGGCATTGGAACCTCAGTCCCACAAGTCCCAGGCTAGTGCTCTGTACTATATTTACTAACAGTACTGGCTAAATCCACAAATTCTGTATTTTGCAATGGGTCTCCCAGTCTTTCCCACAATGTAGAGAGGTTTTCTGTATTTTTAACAATACAAAAACATAATAAAGGGAAATATTGCAGGTGAGATGGGACTTCCTGATCTGATCAGGGAATCAGAAAAATCTTATCTTGGAAGTTTGCCATAATGGAATTGGCTGATTCTGTTATCTTTTCATCAGGCAACCTTTACCTGCTTGGAAGAGCATTAGTCACTATAAAAAGTCTCCCTAAAACTTACCCCAAAACCACACAGTGTTCAATAGTAAATAAAAGGTTTGAACTGATTGCTGGGAAGAGGGAGGGAGGGAGGGAACTGCTCTATTGATTTTCCTAGTGCAATTTAGAACTATAGAGATATAAAATTCAAGCTTCTTTAACAGCTCCAAGACCACAAATGTCACTGGCGATGCAATTAGAGATAGAACATCATAGTGGATGATATTTACTATGCCCTTAAGGATTCTTTGAATGGGCAAAGTACACCTAGTTTCTGTAAAGGATGGTTGGTTAACCACATAGTCCTAAGATTCTACTCACTGATAAAACTGAACAGGAACTATACTTATTCCACTTCATCACCCAGCAACTAAACATCAATTTCTATTTCCTTTAGCTTTTCTTATTTCACATGATTTATTTATTTAGGGATTTTCTTTGAGGGCTCAGCTGATTGCTAATTCATCATTTAGCAGTAATACATTCCCTGGGAAATATACCATCTTCTGGATTTCACCACCTTAACCAAGCTTCAATCATCACGGCTCTTACCAGTATTAAATTGTTTAAAACTTATGCTGTGTGTGTGTATGTATAGACAGTATTTTGTCTGGTGAAAAAATCCCTCCCCCTTTAAATTAATTCTTACATGGAAACTAGATTTGCTAACCATTGTTTTGCTTAAAGACACATTTTTCAGGAACATAACTACAAGGTTAAGAGAGGAGTTACTATAATGTCAATTGAGCTCAGTCAAATATTGTCTATTATTCCAGCAAGAATATATTAAGCAATGTATTCAGCAGCCTACTTTTTTCGTTGCATCACTGTCCAGAAGTTAACTCAGAAGGGAGCGGGGGGAGGAATGATTCAGCTATTTAACTTCCTCCCCCAACACAAAGAGAAAAGATACACAGCCATTAAGCCTCTCCCTTAACAAACAAAGGTATCATGGCTATTAACCCACCAACCCAAAACAAGGCCAACAAACAAACAAACAAACCCCCACTCAGATGCCCATGTATCCTTCCTTTTCCCCCCTCAATAAAAACCCTCTCCTACTCCCCCCATTTCTCCACAGCCAAACCTTTCCTGATAACATGAAAAGTTCTATGCTAAGAAGGGGATGTCACACCTCTGTAGATGCCCCTCACTTCCTGCTCTGTTCTTCATCCTGATGAATCCATTACGTTTGTTGGAAGTAGTAAAGGCCACTTTCTCTCTCCTGCCCCATGTAATCTTTGAATATATGAGAGTCCAGGAAGGGAGGGAGTAGTATGCTTGAAAACATTTTGATTGGCTGGAATCTACCAGTTTACTGAAATACAAGAGATACTGCATAATCCAGATAACATTCCAGAAGTAGCAAGACATTGAGAACATAATGAAGTTATGCAGAGCTGGGGAAAAGCAAAAGCAATTGTTCAGGGTACTTTTTTTTTTTTTTTTTTTAAATACACTAGATGTGAACATGGGAAAATAAACGTGTAAAAGCTAATGCAGGGTTTCTCAAACTGGGGGTCGGGACCCCTCAGGGGTCATGAAGTTATTATGTGGGGGGTCGCGACCTATCAGCCTCCATCCCCAAACCCTGCTTTGCCTTCAGCATTTATAATGGTGTTAAATATATAAAAAATAAGTGTTTTTAATTTTTTTAAGGGGGGGGTCACACTCAGAGGCTTGCTAATGAAAGGGGTCACCATTACAAAAGTTTGAGAATCACTGAGCTAATGTAATTTCTGTTCATCTGAGTATGGGGCATACATAGATAGAATAGGGAGACTTTTCTTTAGTTTGTGATGTTCAAAGAGATTAATGCAGTCAAACAGCAAAAAGAGGCAAATCTTCCATGGATTCTCCTTAATCTTCAGCAGCAGCATTACAAGGCGTGGAGGTCTTTTTACATAGATAAGTGATATGAGTGGCAATAAAACTGAAACTAATTCCATTTGTTCATCTTTTTATCAGAATTTTGCCATGGAGGTAGCAAATTATAAAGTAAGAAGTAGCCCAGTAATTCATAAAACAACATGGAGTGCAGTCCCTGTAGTTCAATCAAAACAGCTAGCTCCAATATGGTGAAAAAGGTTGCGTCCTCCTTGCTTTCTAGCTACAGTGGCAGAAATTCCTTTAACACTTCTCTGTACTACTGCATATACAGAATAAAATTCTTTGATGTGAGGAATAATCCATTCAAAAACCAGTAATGGACAGACGATCTCCAGTGCTGGGAACCTGTTGACTGAGTGCTGCAAATTAATATTAGAGAAGAAAATGGCAGATGAAGAAATCATAGAATATCAGTGTTGGAAGGGACCTCAGAAGATTATCTAGTCCATCCCCCTGCTCCAAGCAGGACTGATATGACCCAATAAGCATGAGTTGCAGAAGAAGATACTGATGAATTTGAGTATAATGACAAAAATGTAGATGAAACCACTGAAGCTAAAAAAGAAGCTAATGAAAAGCAAGATGCTTGAAGAGTTAGCCTGATGCCTAGAGAGGTTAAGTGCATTTAAATCATTGACTTTTTCCCCTTTTACAACTTGTGTGTTTGCTTAATTTAATTTTTCTTTTGCAATCATTCAGTATAATAATACTCACATTAAAATGCTAAACTAACATTGCTAAAAGAGGTCATATTCTTTCATTTTTTCAGAACTTAAATAAATGATGTTTCAATTTTTTCTGAGTTAAAATAACAGTTAAATTAAGGCTTTTGTTTGTTTTTTGTAAACAGGCATAAGTATCTAAGGCTAAGCGTACAGGAAACTGTTAATTCTTATTCTTTTGTTACTATTCAACAAATTAGTGCTTTAAAATATTTGGCCATTTTTGACAATATTTGGCTAATCAATTGACCAGTTTATTTTGGACCAGTGAAATGCCCAACTCTGTGATAAAGATTTTGTACTTTTATTCGTCATCAAAGTAACAGAAACTTCAGAATGTTCAGTAACGTGGAGCTATGCCAGCAATAAACATGACATTCTTCTGTCAGTGTAATTTTAAATGAAGAAAAAAGGCAATTTACCCAAACTCCAGATTTTACTTTTAAATTATTTTTTACCTTAAGAGTATACTACAGCATGATGCCATATATTGCATTAAGTTGCTTAATCCAGGTACTAGGCTGCATTTGCTGCAGGAGACATCTCTGAAATTTGTATCCAATGCATTGGCACTGTAGTGCAAATGAATTTGTTAAAGGAACCCTCAAGATGGTTTCTAGCTACAGGTTTGAATTAAACAATTTTTTTATTAGCTACACAGACTAAGAAACCTCATATGTGAATTGCAGCAGAATTACTTAAAAATTTGAGAAGCATCTGTCACAGGCAAAAAGCTATTTATGAAGTAATAAGAAATTAGGACACTGGAAACGACTAGCAAGAGAACCCAAGGTCCTCTGTAGTATTTACAATAAACCAGGATTCTTCATAAGTACGAATCCATATCCAGTCATCATTATTTACAAAAGAATTACAATTGACTTTAATGGGAACTCCACATGCATAGTAGCAGAATTTGTTCCTAATTGCAAATAAATGTCAGAGGTGATGTAAATATTAATACAGTGAATTCTAAAAATGATGTGAATATAATGAGAGCTTAGCAAAAGATGGGAAAAATTACCAGTCATTCAATTTATAAAGCAATTTGACAGTATTTATGATCTTTCCCAGTTAGCTATTGGTGAATGTTAAATCTCTATCTTTATATTTAATGTTAAAGTGTAATTTTTTTAATATTCACTAAAAGCACATTTGTAAATTGTATAATTATCATCAACTGAAAAATTTCCAAGGTGTGCTCAGTTTGTTTATATTCAGAAACAAAGCCACTTAACATTTGTAACTAAGACAATGCAAATGGAAATATATGCAATGAACTGATCCATGGGTGGACATGAAGAAATCTACAAATAATTTGAGAGCAGTTTGCAGATAATACCTAAACAGAAGATTGTGTGTGTCAAATAATTTATTAGTGGTGAATTACTGAGATCTAATCTTAAATAATTTTATTATGCTAGAGAAAAATGCCGAAATTATATTTTTAGCCCATTACTAACTAGTGCAGACAGAGCTAATATTACTGTGAAATTCAGCTGTAAATAAACTGGGCAACTGACTATTTGATTACCAAATGATCACTAACAATTTTAGTTAATGAGGCAGGTATCAATTCACATATGCCACAGACCGGCCTAGCAATGCCATACTTCTGTCTATATGCAGGGTTGTTTTATCAACTACTTCAGCATTTATACCAGGCTCATTACATGGTGTCTGAACACCTACTTTATTAAGCTCATCTTAAAACAGTTTATTTTTACACAGGTGCACAAAATGATCACAGCACTCATTTTAAAAATGACAGTTATTACATTTTTCGCTTATATTAGCAAAAGAGCAAAGCAATAAGAGGCTTAATCCAAAACCCACTGTCATCAGTGAGAGTCTTTGTGTTCACTTCAATGACCTTTGGATCAAGCCCTTTAGTCATACAACAGTGGCACGACTGTGGATTAGTGAACTGCCAGGATAAAACAGCCAGCTACATTCAACCTAGGGACAGTGGATTTTGTTTGAGGCTACTGAATAAGAACTGAGATTGACCTATAAAGTGGTCAGAGCAAATACCATTAAAGTAACAGAGGGTTAAACTCACTGTTTAGCAGTTGTGTCATTCCATTTCTGGAAAGATATTTAGGACCTAGTGTTGTAGATGGGGGTCAACTGGGAGTTACAAGAGAGCCTACAGGCTGCTTAGGTTTTTTTAATTTTGTTTTTGTTTTATTTTTAATACCACGAGGCATCTATCTGCGTCTTTAGGTCCCCCAATACCTTTGAAAATCTAGACTATAGACCTTGGTGTAAGAGAGCTAAGGCTGTTTTGTGAATGACTGAAGACTATTGATTAAAAATGTACAGAATAGCATTTCAGCAAGGCAAAAGAAGTACTAACACAAGATTCCATTAATGGAATCTACAAGATTCTCCTTAAAAAAAAAAAGGAAAAACACAACAGTATTTCAGTCATATTCTTAAATATCTTCCTTTTTCAAAATGGGTCAATGAATAAATATTGAGCAAAGTCAGTGCATCTGTGCATAGGAGAGATTTATAAACAACCCATTAAAAAAAAATCAGTGAAGACCCACTAGCACACGGGCTAATTTAGCTACAACTATTCAGGAAAGAGATCTTGGAGTCATTGTGGATAGTTCTCTGAAGATGTCCATGCAGTGTGCAGCGGCAGTCAAAAAAGCAAATAGGATGTTAGGAATCATTAACAAAGGGATAGATAATAAGACGGAGAATATCTTATTGCCCCTATACAAATCCATGGTGCGCCTACATCTTGAATACTGTGTACAAATGTGGTCTCCTCTTCTAAAAAAGAATATACTGGTATTAGAAAAGGTTCAGAGAAGGGCAACTAAAATGATTAGGGTATTGGAACGGGTCCCATGTGAGGAGAGATTAAAGAGGCTAGGACTTTTTAGCTTGGACAAGAGGAGACTAAGGGGGGATATGATAGAACTTTATAAAATTATGAGTGGCATGGAGAAAGTGAATAAGGAAAAGTTATTTACTTGTTCCCATAATAGCAGAACTAGGGGCCACTCAATGAAATTAGTGGGCAGTAGGTTTAAAACAAATAAAAGGAAGTTCTTCTTCACACAGCGCACAGTCAACCTGTGGAACTCTTTGCCTGAGGAGGCTGTGAAGGCTAGGACTATAACAGGGTTTAAAAGAGAACTGGATAAATTCATGGAGGCTAAGTCCATTAATGGTTATTAGCCAGGCTGGGTAAGGAATGGTGTCCCTAGCCTCTGTTTGTCAGAGTGGGGTGATGGATGGCAGGAGAGAGATCACTTGATCTTTACCTGTTAGGTTCACTCACTCCGGGGCACCTGGCATTGGCCACTGTTGGTAGACAGGATACTGGGCTAGATGGACCTTTGGTCTGACTCAGTACGGCCCTTCTTATGTTCTTATGGTAGAAGTTACTGGGCATTTAAATGACAAGATCCTTGTGATGTTCAAATGTGGATAGGGAAGACAGCGCCACCTGGACAGAGATACTGAAGGACAGTGAATACCAGCATTCATGTATGGTATTGTTAAGTCAATGTGTGTGCATATTTTAAATTTTATATATATGAGGGAGGGAGAGAGACACACACAAACACACAAATTTTACACAAAAATATATCCAAGTAACTTGTAATTAGCTGTTTTTTTGTTAATATATTTAAGCTTTCACTTGGTTAATGATAGGCACAGTGTGTTACAATAAACTCTTATGTAGGAGTGAATGAGCACAGTGGATCCAGTGACTGAGTTATTACACATTCTTTTTGTATCCTCTTCTTTGAGCTGCATAGTTTTAAGTTACCAGTTATGTGGTATTTTATCCCTTTTTATGGCACTTCCTTTTGTTTAATGAAAGAAAAGGCCACTGGACCTGTAAACTTCCTAAATGAATTCTGTGAAGCATTAAAGACAATTCACCCTGAAATAAGTGTACTTTAGCATTCACTGAAGACAAGAGATGTACTCAATTCAGTACTGTGGGCATACATCCTGTTGAAACACACTTAAGAGAAAGCTATGCAAGATTACCACACCCTATAGTTTGAAAAATATTTTCCCATTTTTCCCAGCAGTTCTGAGAGGCGTACTGGAGGCCAAATTCTCTTCTCAGAGTTCCAGGAAAACCTCAGGTCTAATATTTGTCCCTTTTTACATGTGGTGGCATGATGAACCACTATTGATATCAGATCTGTACATGGAGACCAAAGATCCATCATTTGCACCTCAGAAGAGAATGGCGTCCTTAGCTGTCTAAACACCATGTTTTTAAGGACATCAATCAGTGCATAATGTTCATAGCCTGATGGGCCCAATTAAATTTCAGGAAATTGTTGTTTGAGGCACTGTCATTTGAAACTGGGATATCTGGTAGGTCAGAAGTTCCCAAACTATGGCCTCTTGTCCTATCTGCCATTAGCTGGAATTAATGATGATCAGACTTGTCACATGGTGCTCTCCCTCATTTCCAGCTTTTAAATATACCACATATTTGCCTAATATTGCTTTCCTTTGCAAGCAATTGCTATGGTTACCACAGGGATGTTGTGTAAAATGCAAATAGGAGAGAAAGTGATTTGAACATCACAAATGGGAGGGGAAGATGGTCTACAAGACAATCTCTCTGCTAAGATATGGTCTACCCAATAACAACAACAACAAAAAAAATTGAGACAGACTATTTTTTACCTCAGATGTAGAGGTTATATTAATTGGATTATACGAGAGACACGGATCAGTATTCAAGGCACACTCTCCATCAGTATTTGGCCAAGGGGATGACCCAATTATCAGACCAAATTCAGTGATGAAACCTGGCCATGTACTACCTGAGGCATGTTTCACAAATGATAAGAAAATGGGATTATATGACAGGTGATAATACAAGATTGGACTAGGTAACCCAGGAGGTCCCTTCACGGTCTATGTTTCTAAAATCAAATCCCCACCCCCCCACCCCCAAAACCCAAACCACAGCCCGCATGTACTATCGGCCTGATTCAGTCACCCATGGTAATACTTTGTGAGAGTGAGGAGGGCAGACTCTACCCTTGGATTAAGGAACAATATTAATCTGCTGTTCAATAAGAGTGAAGGATTAGTACAACTCCATTCACTGTTGATTTCAACCATTCACGGGATCTAGGTTGTGCTTGCCTTAGTTAAAAAGAGGCTCATTTGATTCTTTCATTAGCAATCAAATCTCACTGTAGAAGGCAATGTGGCACACTGGCTGTTACTCAGGAAACTTGTCTATTCCTTTATGCTACATGAAAAATAGTCTGTGATGATGAAAGTGTATAAACACAGGTTGTGTAACAGCCAAGTAGAAACACAATCCCTGCACTGAACAGAGCACTGGGACTGCTTGCAGGCCAAAAACCTAATGGGAAGAAGTTGTCTCAAATAAAATCGTACCCCGTTTTGCCTTGAACTCCATTTTCCTAGTTTTGAATTAGTAAGACGAAATTGTCCTGGGTTTATTTTTTGCTGATTGTGTTAACATTTGTTCTTAGAGGGATAGACGTTTTATGGCTGTAATTGCCTTATTTAATGTTTGGTGTGAGTGAAAAATGTATGGTAATTAACTGAGAAAGGGCATCTGGACGGGATGGTTTGAAGAAGGGAGTGGAGGAGTCAAGAAGCACCAACTTTATTATAAATCACCCAACTGGCAGATTGACAACCTGAACGGAAAGGCATACACCCCAAGGATGAAGTAAGGAGTTGAGCCCAAGAGACAGATAAACAGTTTCAGATCCTCCACATAACAACTCAAGAAAAAAAGCTAATTAAGAGCAACCTCAAATACCTTGTGATTGACAGCTCTGGTATGACACAGCAAAGTCCATACGCTTTTATGGGAATTTATCACTATAAAAAAGGGTGAATTGCCTTGTGATTTTGGGTTTGTTCTGCATCAACATCAGCACTTCGAACGCATTCAGTAGCCAGCCAACTCCACTCCCTCCTATTCAGTTTCAGCTGGTCACGGGAACTGACTGAGCAACACTGAGGACTGGTAACTAAAATCTAGCTACAGAACCTTTGTGGGTATGTGTGTGAGAGAGAGAGAGCACAAAAATGGAAGCATGTGCTGATTTAAATTCTTAAATTGTACGCTGAATAAACACAGCATATTGCCTTATCCCTTTTTAAAAGACTGTGTGCTTTTTATAAGCATAGCATGCTCTCTCTCTACTGTGCTGGGGAAGGACAATGCCCCGAAGCAGTAGAGGGAAAACAGGCTCAACCCTACCCATCCATTCACATAGGAGGCATCTTACTACATCCTCCCATTAAAGGGTGACAGCTGCACTGCATCCGCATGCCAAGAGCTTCAGGAGACTGCTTCCTAGTGTTCCACTGAAGGTAGATGATCCTGCATCACCCCTTAGTATAGACTGTGCCAAGTGGGCATAATCTAATACCAAGCTCTTTCAAACACTCATCACTGTAAGGTTATGTACACAGGTAAAGTTTAAGGGCAAGATCAGGGGAAGTGTGCAGCATCTCCATCAGTTTCATTTGCAGCTAAGAACATTTGGAACTTCTCTAGTAAAGCCTATGTATTATAAAAGATGGTTGTCCTCCAGTTAGTAGGAATGAAGCACCATATTTTCTTCATATACTGATGGATCAGTCCAGCCTGTCTCCTCTTTTATGTGCTGCTTATGCTCAGCAACCACATTGACTATTATAGAAGGCCTTCACTGAATCTGTATATGTAAGCTTTATTCCCTATTTACACTAACCCTTATGGAGTCATCATCCCAAAGAAGTTCTAAAATTTTGAAACAAACATTAAATCTTCACTTGATTTTGCCTACTAGGCCATCTGCGTTTACCCTGCTGGCTACAAACCTGCCAGCATACACAATACTCAGCAGATTTCAGAATGGAGATGACCTTTATTTGCCAGCACTGACACAAGCCTTGAACCTTATTTTCATTGTTCTATTAAATAGTTGATGATTTATTGCAGAACTAAGTACATTGTGCCATTTTGCTTTTTAATTTGACTGGTTTGATTAGTTTTGTATTTTCTACTCCCGATTGTAGCCATCACTACCAGCAACTCAGTATCTTTTACAGACACTAGCAAAAATCAGTGTACAATTAAATATTGATATTTGACACCTTGTAAGTCAATAATGAGTGATGTAAGAATAAATTACAAATGAATAGATTGCATTTAAAAAAGGTTGTGTGTATGCCAATAATCTTCCATGAAATCCTATACAGGCTCTCTTAAGGACTTGAACATTATTGCAGAAAATGTGCATGATTTTCGTAATGTGTAATTTTAATTGCATATTAAAATGTGCTATAAACGCCTTACATATTAAGAGCCCAATTTACAATTCGTTCTATAACAAGTAAACAGAACAGACTTTTATGAGTCTGTGTTAAGTTAAATAACTGCCAGTAGGTTAACTATTTCACTAATCTTTATATGTTGGTGGCAACAACCTATGAAGTTCTACGTGCAGGAAATAAGGCAGATGATGGTATGATCTGTATGCCCTGATAAGTCACACGCTAAAACCAAGGTATTTTGACTGCAATATGCCACAGATATTATAAACAGCTACAACAGCATATAATACATCTTCTGTATCAAGAACTCTAGCAGTAGTTTTTTTCATACAGCAGGCTGGCTGACCAGCCATTGGCTCAGAGCAGAGGTTCAGCAGAAGTGTGCCATCAATCTGATATCCAACTAGTGGTCATGGTTGTTTGAGTGCATAGATATTTACCTTCTGCTTCCTGCACCAAGCCTCTGAAGGTGCCAAGTGGAAATATGCCCCACTTCATTGCACATACAGTGGACTATGTGAATGATATACATCTTCCTGAATATTGCTCACTGAAAAAGTCAGTTATAGCATCCCCAGGCAGCTTTAGTTTTCTTTGAACTGGATGTCATATGTATACAGGATCATATTACAACCTGTAGGGCTTCACTAAGACTCCTCATGACAATTTCTGATATAACTATTAAATAGGAAAGATGACAGGAGAAACTCTACACAACCTCGAATGAGAGAACCCTCAGAACAAATGAGGTATTGCCTGACATTTCTTTTGCTGAGAGATACCAGAAAGTAAAGAAAGAAGCCATTCAAATTCAGCACCATATTCCTTGTTATGTGTGGGTGCAACAAGCCCTTGCTTGGGTCCTCCTTAAGGACTGAACCTGGGCATTTGGATCTAAAAAATGTTAGCTTCTGCTATACGAGTTAAAATGTCTAGATATGTGAGATTAAAGGCAAATTCATAAACCTCTATATGACGTTCAGCTACTGGAAAGAGACCCAAACTCACACTGATATTAAAATTACACACATTTCAATACACTTTACCATACTACAGCTGTTATTATTAGATAGATTCTTTATTATATATGTAACCTATTTTGTAACAATGACCATTACAATATTATTTATACCATTAATCCTTGTTTTGTTAGAGGCCATTGACAGACTATATTCATAATAGCAAGGTTCTCTAGAGTAAAAGTTACTATTTTTTAAATCTTTTTAATATTCTGTGCTTTGGTTCTCACTATTCCCATTCCTTCAAGTGACAGTCACAGTAACCGGAGGTGTAAAAGGTGGAATTGAACAACCAAATTCCTGCACATCTAAATGCTTGAAGTGGTGAGTCACAGCAAGAATAGAACCATAAAAAAGTTGGATGAAAGGCGTTTCAAGCGATCTAGTCCAGTTGCCTACACTGACGCAGGACTAAGGATTACTTAGAACAGGTTAGGAAGGTTGTAGAATCTGTCTAGGTAATTTGTAAGAGTGCTCACTTGTTCTTATGGTTAGAATGTGTTTTCCTAATGTCAAACCTAAATCTCCCTTGCTGCAATTGATGCTCATTACTTTCTGTTCTATCCTCAGTGGCCAAGGAGAACAATTTATCACCCTCCTCTTTATAACCACCTTTTACATAATTTTCAAGTATGTCTCCCCACTCAGTCTTCTCTCATCCAGATTAAACAAAGTTGTTCACCCCACCCCCATTATTTCCTTGTAGGTCTTGTTTTCAGCACAATGCCAGTTTTGTTGCTGTCTGGAATTTGTCCACTTCTTTCCTGAAATCTGATACCCTGAACTGGACACAGTACTCCAGATGAGCAGAATGGAAGAATTACTTCTCATGTCTTGCTTACAACGCTCCTACTAATATATCCCAGAAAGATGATCATTTCTTGAAACAGTATTAGATTGTTGAGTCATATTTAGGTTGTGATCCATTCTAACCCCAGATCCTTTTCCGTAATGCCCCTTCCTAGGCAGTCATTTCCCATTGTGTATTTGTGCAACTAACTGTAGTACTTTGCAGTTGTCTTTATTGAATAATATCTTGTTTATTTCAAACCACTCCTTCAGTGTGTCAAGATAATTTTGACCCCCAAAGCGCTTGCAACCCCTCCGACTCTGGGATGGCCCACAAACTCTACAAGTGTACTCTCCATGCCATTAACCAAATAAATTTATGAAGATATTGAATGGAACTGGACCCAAGGCAGATCTCTGCAGGACTCCACTCAATATGCCCTTCCAGGTTAACGGTGAACCATTGACATCACTGAGTACAGTTTTCCATTCAGTTATAGTAGATTCACCTAGGTTATATTTCGCTTGTTTATGAGAAGGTCATGTGAGTAGGAGAGAAGTCCTGGAGGCCAAATTTAGTTTGCTAGATAAGAGATTAAAGTCCAGGACCTCCATTCTAGCATTCTCTGAAATACTTCCAGTTCCATAAGCAGGGCAAATTAAACAGGCAGAACTTCAGTGTCTCAGTGTGTGGATGAGTTGGTGGAAGAGGAATTTAGATGTATTAGGAATCAAGGAACTTTGGGGGAAAGGAGAAGCCTATACAAGTATAGGCTCTCCCTAAACTAAAATGGAACCAGATTTTTGGCTTGTAAAGTTAAAAAAGGTTGTAGAGGAGTTTTTAAACTAATGGCTAGGGGAAAGCAGACCAATGCAGAGAAGCATATGATTCAGACAGACAATCCTTGGGGGAGGATTTTTTTTTAAGGGGATACTCTATATCCTAGTAAATAGGAGAGGACAGAAGTAGATAAAGTACAGTTAGGAACTGGAGAGGAAAAAGTCCACTCAATTACATCACAGGAAGGCAGACATTTTGTAAGTGCTTGCACACAAATGCTAGAAGTCCAAATACTAAGATGGGTGAACTTGAGCATCTGGTATTAAATGAAGATATTGATATAATAGGCATCACAGAAACTTGGTGGAACAATGATAAACAATGGGACACAGTAATACTAGGGTACAAAATATACAGGAACAGTGTAGGTCATGCAGGTGGAGGAACGGCACTATATATATGAAAGAAAGCAAACAGTCAAAAACATCATAAAAATCTTAAATGAATGAAACAGTACCATAGAGTCTCTATGAATAGAAATTCCATGAGTGAATAATAGTATAGCAGTAGGAATATACTATAGACCACTTAACTCAGCTGGTGACAGTGATTGTGAAATGGTTGGGGAGATTAGAGAGGCTATAAACAAAACAAAATCCAGAAATAATGACTATGTCACCTCAGGATGGGGTGAAGACAATTTCACTACTTCCTGGAACACACAAGAGTATAGGCAATTATTGATTTAATCCTTAATGGTGCATAGTATCTGGTCCAAGGAATGACTGTAGCTGAACTGCTTGGTAATAGTGACCATAATTAAATTAAATTTAAACAGCTGGGAGGGCGGAAGGGGAGAATTCCTAAGAAGCCCACTATAGTAGCATTTAACTTCAAATAGGCGACCTACACAAAAAAATGAAACTAGTTAAATGGAAATTAAAAGGAACCATCAGAGGCGTGAAATACCTGCAAAACTTTTTTTAAAAACCACCATAAACAGAGGTTCACACTATATGTATACCCCCAAACAATCACCACCCCAACAATTAAAAAGAACAGAGCTAGTTAGAGGAAGAAAAAAAATGCAACTATGCCTAAACACAGTTCAAGAGATGGTTCATTTTCTGCTATATTCTTAGTCCACTCTCTCACAGTCTTTGTAGGATTTGGCATAGAAATTTGTGTCCCCTACAAACCTAGCCAATATGTCTAAGCCCCTTAAAAGTTTTAATACTGATTCAAGTAAAACTTTTCAAAATTACTGCTTACCATTGTTGTCTTCACTGATTAGAGAAGCATTAACATGGATGAATTATCCAGGAATCTAATTTTATCACCAGTCTGTACTGACTTCAATCTTTTGTGGGGTGTATGTACACTGCACACACAGGCACAGCCAATCATGAGTTAAATTTATTAAGAATAATCAGGAAGCACAGTGCACAAGCCGATTGTAACCTACTATATGTATGAGCCTCATTAGAGCCAGATCTTCATTTTGTTTCCTTTTAGATCGTTCAAATTCATGAACTAATCACCTCCATCCCTCGCCAAAGAGAGAGTTAGAATACTAAGACATGAATATAAACATTCAAGAGATTTGGAATGCAGATGGTAGACTGAGAAAATAACTTCACAGTATCTTGTCTGCCATCACTGTTTCAGTACTATGTGTGTGTGCAACAGGGGCACTCACCTCTTGAGTGACTCCTGTCAGCCAGGTGTGGTGCTGAAATCTTTTTTCTGCTCTGACATCCCTTTAGTTTGCCAACCTTGCTAGATAGGTCTTTAGTGGCACAGCCCTCTGGTCAAGTCACACTGTCAAATTGATGAAACTTCTGTGGTAGCAAAAGTTCGAACAACTATATGCCCTCTCCAGGGTCTTCATCCCCATCTCTGGGCCCTTTAAATCCTGCCCTTCATTCAGGCTTCTAAGTGAGCCTGTTCCCTTCTCAGTGCTTAGACCACTTTCCCAACGGCTGGTGGGGGAACCTGGGCCTGTCTGCCCATTGCTCCAGGTTCCAATCTAGGGACACTAAACAGCAGCCACATACTACTGCCACCAGCTCCTAGGCCCAGGGAAAAGCATGTTTCTCCCCATAGCCCCTCCCCTTTAATCCATTACCTCTCATTCTCAGAGCCAGTAAATCAGCCCATTAAGCTCTGCTTACCAGAGGGGGACACCCTTCCTTATTCCTCTGGATCCAGCCAAAAACTGACCTGCTCAGACCCGCATTTGTTTTTATCAGCGCCTGCTAGGCTCTGATTGACACCTTCTGTGCAGGCTTCCTAGGCAGGCCTGGAAGACCCCCACCTTCTCTGCTCCTTCCTGGGGCAGGGTGTAGTAGGAGTTTAGGGTCTGCAGCGGAGGGTCGTGGAAGTCCCAGTACACCCTGTCACAGTGATTAAGAACAGCTTTAAACATTGCATTCTATTTGCACTATTTGTCAATAACACAAAATACATGCAATATATTGTTAATAGTTATGCACATAAGGTACCATTCTCATACCACGGCACTCAATGAAATATTTGCCCTACTCTTCATTGGGTGCAGAAACATGTTTTCACCAAAAATGATTTGGAAATAGTTCATTACTGTTGCAGAAATCATTTCATTGGAGGATCAGTAATACCTTTTTTGCTGCACCTCTACAAATTCTCAGTCCTTCTAAAGTTTGGCTCACTACCTTCTGCATTCTTCTTTTGGGTGCATTAAAGGGAAACATGACATTTGACAAGTGAAAGTTATGTGGCATGCAGCCTGCAAAGTGTAAATGGTGCACTCTGGGTTGCCCTAAAAAGATTATCTACAACAGTCCCATAAAAAAACCCCAAACAATTCCATTCCTTTTTTATTGTTAAATAGTTTGAGCTTTTTTCCCCGTGTTCAAATTGATTGATATGTATAGTAAGCCTTGCCTTTTAGCTGCCCAACTCCTATGAAAACGAAATTATATATGGAAAGAGAAGTAAGGTTATAGCAAAAAAGAGTAGACTCTTGCAGATAACACTTTATCCTTGCATTGAAATATTAAGGAGGAAGTCTTCATAAAAATATATTCATGTGCTACTTTTGCACTGTTACTGTCAGGATTGCCTCCCCACTCTGAACTCTAGGGTACAGATGTGGGGACCCGCATGAAAAAAGAAATAACCCCCCCCCCCCAAGCTTATTTTACCAGCTTGGGTTAAAATGTTTTCCCCCAGAACACAACTTCTTCTGTATCTGGACCTGGTACGCTGCCACCACCAAACTAGGTCTAGGGTAGTTTGGGACCCTTCTTTCCCTTTCCACTAACCCCCCAAACTTCTTCCTTCCCTGGGAAGCTTGAGAGAAAAAAAAACAAACCTCGCCTGCTCCTGCGAGACGTGCCCGATCCAAAACCAGGATCTTACACAATGAAAAACAAGCAGTCAGCTTCTTAAAAGAGAGATTTTAATAAAAGAAAAAAAGAAAGGAATAAATCTCTTATAACCATCAATAGAACAGCATCTATCATAATCAACAAAAGGATTCAGAAACCAAACCTCTCCCCTGAGGCAACTTTCTCCCACTGTTGAAATCTCTGCTGAATCTTACAATCTCAAGAAGCACCCAGCCAACACTCACCACTGAGAACCCTCCAAGTGATAAAAAGAAGGTAAACTTACTGACTACAGTACTTGATAGATTCTATAGTTACAGTGAAAGACATAGCTGTGTTCATCCCATAGCCGAGGTGAACAGAGAGAGCCCCAGAGGGAAACTGAAACTTAATTCCTTTGTCTCCTGAGGAATTTCTCTCTGGTCAGTTGTCCGCCTCTTAGGTTACCTTTAGCTTAACCCCTTACAGGTAAACACTAATCCTAGGCTACTTCACACTTATGACAGTTACGAACTTCAACAACTCTTTCTCTCTCTCATATATAATGTGCGTGGGCATATATGTATCTATAGTATTATAAACCATTACTATCTTGAATTTATCCTACATTTCATCTAAGGATCTGAAAGCACTCAAAAATTTAAGAATTATCCCCATTTTACCGATGGAGAAAGAGTCTGAGGAGAGCTTATGTGATATCTGATTTAGTATGTACATGGCAATACTGAGATGGGATTAAATACTACATCTCTTGATTCTCGGTCTTATGCTAGAACCATCAGAGCAATCTGGTTGCCTGTATTACAAAAAATTGGTAACACTATCTATAGTTGGCCTAATACCTCTGACTTTAAGATCCTGATATCAGTTCCTTGTAATTTTGCTCAAAATTTCCATGCCAGGTGTCTGCCAAAGGCTGAATTTTTTGGAATGTTTCAGAAAACAAATAAAAATCCATATCCCCGAGTGGCATGTTAAGGTGACCTAAATCTCCACCTACACAGCACATCATCAGTGGAAGAATTCTTTCATTGAGATGACAGATTGCCTTCGCTGATGGGAGACTCCCTTTTGTCAGCATAGGTAGTGCTATAGCAGTGCAGTTGGATCACCGTAGCATTTTGGTATAGAGATGCTTAGTCCCCGATATAGAAAAATAGGGATAATATCACCACACTTCATGGGGGCATTGTGAATATAATTCAGGCTTGTGAAGCACTCAGATACTAGAACAATGAGCAACACAGGAGAGTCCAAGGAAGAATTCAATTCTGTATTCAGTGCAGGAGTTGGATGATGTGCAATAAATAAGTAATTGGCTCATAATTGGAAGGATAAGGATTCATTGTGTGCTGTCTATCCTATGTACAGATGAGGTAATGGGTCCTGTGAAAAAAATAACATGTTCATGTAACTGAAATGATGTGTGAGGGACTGAATGAAGATTGTACAGCCTACCCTAATTTATGGTATTTCTTAATGTGACTGACTTTGCAATTTCAGTGTTCTTTGAACAAATGTTCAGTTAAAACTTAATATACCATGCACATTTTGTTAAAATACATACATAATCTGGTTGTCTAATAGCACAAACAATTCAAATTTTCCTGGCTGTCCCACAGAGCATTCTAAGCAGAAATATGTAAAAGAGATAATTAGCCTGTAGATGAAATAGTTGATGTATTAAGATTTTGGAGATAAAGGAAAGGCCACAAAATAGTTTTCCTTAGGCATCAGTGGGTTGTGCTACAGATTTGTTAAAAAGGAAAAAGCATTAAAAACAAAAGGATTCATTGCAATGCAATTAAAATTGGTGTTAAACCGATTTAAGTCTTGAAAAAGCAATCCCATATACAAATGAATCTTCAGCCCTCATAGCTATGATGCATGAATATTGTATGTATGCTTACAGAAGAATATGCATTCTACGGCAGTTTCAGTAGAATGTATAGGATACAAACAGTAGTAAGTAGGCAAGGACATCTCTATTGAATATGGTTAAGTTGCATAATGCCAATGATACTCTCTCAGTAATGTCAGAAGTGTGCAGACAAGCAAATCCACATTTAGCTAATTTTTATAGTTTAAAATTGCATGGAAATCAGATTTGTGAACTGGATTAACATGTCCTCACATAGCCATGAACAAAATTATACCACTGGGGCGGGGGGGTGGGGGGGGGAATAAAATCAAACAGCTTCCACATGGTCTATATATATGAAATCCAATGGGGGAATTTAGAGTAATATATTTAACAAATTGGAAATGTTTTCTTTCTGTATTGGATTTTCAGTTTACTTCTGCTCCCATTGAAATTAATGGTTGACTTCAGTGGGACCAGAGTTAAGCCAACACTCCTCTTTTTGTTTTGTTGGAGATGGGCACAAAACCCAGGAGCCAAATATCCCTGAGCTTCAGATCCAAATCTGACAGATAAAGCTCATCTTTAATAGGCATCCTTTAGACTGATCTTTATGTGACAAAGGCTTCAAGCCACAATGTTAATGGCATCAAAACCTGTCTGTCAAAAACCAACTACTTTGTTTAGGACTAAATTGTGTCACATGCACAGCCCATCAGAATGGGTTGGAACAAAGCTGCAATGTTCAAGAAAGAGCACAAGGAAACATTTCTACCCAGGTTTTTGGCTGCTTTCAGAGCACTCACGTAGTATGCAGTATATCTCCATTATGCATCTAGCTCATTTTGGGATTTAGCAGTCTCTGTGCTTAGGAGATCAGGGTCTGCAATTGTGAAATGGGAAATGGGATGCAGAACTCTTGGTGACTCATCTTCCCTATTCCATGATTGGCCAATGCCTGGGTACAATCTGAGTCATTGTTCTTTACGTACAGTGACCATACTGTGCCAGAACCTTGGGTTATGTTAATAATCAATATAGCTTCACTGAAATGAGTGGGAGCTTTGAAAATTTTCACCAGAAAAAGATCTGTCTCTTTGGCTTTAGACTAATTTTACATTTAGTGGTTTGCAGTGGAGTGCCTGGATTAGAAGGAAAGTGTTTCTGGAATAAAGAAATTTTAAGAGCAAAACAAACTCAACCATAAGAATGTCGGATTGCTACTAAAATGAATAGGAATCATATGTGAAGGGCTTGTAGAATTGAGCCCATTGCCTATTAAACAATACAAGTACTATTGTACATGTGTATGAGGAAAAACAGCAGGTCAAACGGTTTTTGATAGAACATTTTGAAAATAAACAATTACATATCAGCCTGGCACTGGAAAATAGCTCTTAGAAGGGCTACTGGGCATTTCCCCTTCTAGAAGAGCAAATAGAAGATAGGGTTGTAGCTGACCATTTTATGTGGCTAATGGTAGGGAAGTTACTTATCTGACTATGGTAACAGAATAAACAGATCACTGAGTAAAGACATCGTACAGTATAGGAGTGGGAAGGTCAGGTAACGAAGTGCATTACTTAGCTGTACTGCTCCATACTGTTGGCAGATGCACTGAAGGCCATTCCTGAGCAGAGTTCCTTTTCTGCTGTCTCAGTGACAAAGGTCAGCAGTAGTGCCATTGATGCTCTGAATCCATCATTAACATATTGATGTATATCTGCTGAAGCACAGTGGAATAATTCTCTGACACTAATTGTCTGCATTTTGTAATGTCAGGTCACTCAAAAGGTCTTCTGTTAAGTATTCTTTTTTGAAGATGGCAAAGTTCATGGACGACAGGTCCATCAATATCTATTAGCCAGGAAGGTCAGGGGTGCAATACCATGCTCTGAGTGTCCCTAGCCTGTGTTTGACAGAAGCTGGGAGTGGACAACCGGGGTGGACTTAAACAGCAAGATCAACTGTCCTCATTTACTACTTGTCTTAGGAATATGTCTTGTGACAAGACTGGTCACGCCCTTTGATCCAAAGGGCTCCACAGAGCAAAGCTTTTATTTTTCCGGTGTTCCATTCTCCGCTGCCCCCTTATTGTCCTCATGAGAGAGCAGGCAGGCTGACCACAGGGTACACATTCCACTACTCTGTCGGCCATCCCCACCTTGTCTCCATTTTGCTTCTTTCCTTCCTTGCTCCTTTTCTTTTGTTTCAAAGAGAACTGACTCTGGCTTACACTGAACTAGGAACGCTTTGCTAGGAGGATAACCTTCAAGTTGGACGATAGACTATTTGCACAACAAACTCCACCCACAAGATGATTTATGCCAAATAGGGGACAGAGGTGGAGGCCTGTGTGTGTGGAGAATGCTAGCCCTGATAGAAGTCAATCTGAGAGTTTTGTGGAAGAGAAGAGTGACAGCTATGAATCCATCCTCATTAGACTGCTCAAAGCCTTTTGGGGATGGTGGAATATTTTACATATCTATGTCCAATATATTGATTTTTGTCTTAATTATACTGTATTCACTCACTTGCATTCTATAACTACAGTAAAATCCACGTGTAGTAAGAACTATATGTTGTAAATCATAATCTAGACACTGGCCTATTTGCCATCCCTCCAGTCATCACGTATGGTATTATGACAGACACAAACTCAGTGAGTAACTGGATTTGTATTGCTTGTTTTATTATTCACTATTCTTTTAACCTAAAAATAACAGTGGCTGCTAAACATTTTTGCTTCAAGGACTGGGCCTGTATCTTGTGTACTTATAAACATGTATAAAGTGAGTGGAGTACAACGCTGTAATTCTGAGTTGGTGTTTTGCACTCACTTTCCAGACAGGTAAATGACTACGTTAAGTGCAGAGGGGAATGGTGAATTAGGATGAATGATGTTCTAAGCAGCTACATTATCAGTCACCCATCAATTGTAAAATGTGAAATCTAACAAGAAAGAATGGAATAATGTGAGCGTCATTTAAAAAGTTAGTGTGCTAATGGTGGTTAAATGGTAAGTGAAGCACACACACATTTTCTTTTCAAAGCACAAGGGAAACAATTTGGACATCTGTTATCATTGTTTAATAACTCTTGGCAAATCTTGACTCAAAGAAAAAAAAGAAGAAGAAGAAGAAGGTGTACTTTGCAGTTCTCACTATCCACATCCTTGGAAGCGCATCTTTAGACTCCTCTCACTTTAGCACATGAGAAAACAAGATGGCATGACTTGACCTAAATATGGTCAGCCAGCAGCCCTTTCCCCAAATATGGCCAGCTCATTAGAGCTGCAATCATACTTCATAGAGGCTAGTCAATTGGAAGAGCTATTCCTCTGCAGTCTGGAATCAAGAAGCCTTGGGGGTAAATCAGGCCAGCTAATTAGCCAAACTTCCAGTATATAAACCCCCAAGGGAATGGGATGATTCTTTTTTATAACTGATGTTTGCATGAGAGATAGACTTACATATATTGTACAAACATTTTAATCAGAATGGTCTGAGCTGCAAAATTTAGACACAGATGCATCTTAAAATGTCCTAACCCACTGCAAAGTTCGAAGGCATTCAGATCTGAGGTCTTTGATCAGCTTCATCTTTATTTCTTAATAGTTTAAAGGCTGACCTATAAAAAACAGTTCCTGTGACATATTTAGGACAGCAGTATACTACTTCTAAGACTTTTTTTTAGCTGTAGTTTTACAGTTGTGATGTGGCCTCATGTCTGATTAAGGGCAGCACTTGTCGTGGTTGCACATAATACTGTAGAGCCTTAGGCTGAGCAGGATGGGGAAAGGAATTATTGTGAATGCAAAGGAAGAGCCATGTTACTCCTCCTTCCTATAACCTTAGGTATAAATTCTTCTGACAGTGCCCAAAAAAATGAGATTGCACTATAAGTTGGAAAAGTTAAACATTGTAATTATAAACGTGCCAGGATCTGGACATGTGCCCAGTAAAAACAGCACACAAATATCCTGAGAGTCTATGGTGCTAAAAAATGGAGTGTGAGACAAAATAATTTCCATCATCTGGAAGTGCTGGTGGGGGAAGAATGCCTCTGCCATAAGCATGGTAAGGAAACAATATGAAGTCGAGTCTGAACTAAATAGAATGTCTTCTTCCCGCAGGACACAGAAGATTCTGGAGAGCCTAATGAAAATTAAAAAAAAAAAAAAAACGGCCAAATGCTTCTGCAATAACATTAACACGCTGGTTTGCAGTCACATCAATGCAGCGAATTGCATCCACGCTGTTGAAGGAAATGAAGTAATGCTTCCAATTAAAATTCATGTTTCACATGAGTAATAGACCTTCAGCTCTGAAAACGTGGATTCCTGCCACTTGAGCAAAAGGACAGTCACTGTCAAGATTAAGGTTATAGGCTCTTTGTGGGGCATCCAATAGCAGAGGAGGTGATCACATACACTTGAATAGGTGTCAGATTTTGTCTGGCAAAGGCAATGGATGAATACAAGCTACTCAGTGTGTTACTATTGGAGGAAGATTGCACAGTTTGATAAAGGCAGGCATGGCTAAAGGTCAACATTTTACATAACCCTCCAATATGCTATTTTCTAACTAGATGATGATAGTGTCCTTCATCCACTGTAAATGGCAGATCCCAAGGCCTCAATCAGGAAAGGGTCCCTATTGTGCTATCATGCATTTATATAAGAGACTAAGGCGACCAGATAGCAAATGTGAAAAATCAGGACCAGGAGTAGGGGGTAATAGAAGCCTACATAAGAAAAAGACCCAAAAGTCAAGACATCTGATCACCCTACAAGTGACCAACATCTGAGTACTTTTGTGCACAACTGAAGTACATGTACTCCATCCTGGAGGACTTACAGGTGTTTAGACTATATTATATTCCACAGTATTCTGCCTCTTATTTAATCAGTCATGTAGTTTGTAATCAGTAAAATGGGTAAACTAAGAACCTGTATTAATCTGTGTAAATATCTGCAGTTTTAACACTTTTTTCAAGTCTCAGAAAACTTTTAAAGTTTAATTAAGGCTTGGGGCATCCTCTGAGGTAGAAACAATAAACAGTTGGAGTTTTAAAACTAACACTAGGTATGATATACAGTATTTTTGATGTATGATATACAGTATTTTTGATGTGCCTTAATATCTTCACTCAGATATACAATGACAATTTGAAGACCCTATAAATAATCAAGATCCATTTCCTTCTACAGTCTGGAAAGAAAATAAAATAGAAACTATTACTTTTAAGATACTTTAGAGCTGCTGAAACACACCAAATTTATTGGGGTGGGGGCAGGAAGGAGGGGAGCATAGAGTTTAGATGTTTTTTTTAAAAAAATGAATCAGACTCTCAGAGTAGAAGTGTAAATATATTTTATATTTATAGCAGAATTTAATGTGTACATTCACAACCAGAAAAAAGCCTGAATTGCAGTTGGTTTGATTAATTTTTTATCTTGACATGAACACTCAACTGCCTCTGAATAAGTATTTCTAGTTATGGCAGTACAGCAATTTTTTTGTTTTTAGAAGCAAAAATTGCAGCATAATCTGGATTTAGATAGATAAGGGAAACAAAAATATTATTGAACCATCAGCAGTGTATTCTTTAAACGTGTATGTTTAATTGGTTTTATTATTCAAATTTTGGGGTGGAAATTATATATATTTTGAATATTACTGAAGGAAAATAATTGCAGTTTTATTAAGCTGTGTTTGATTTGCATTTTTTATTCTCCCTTCTCTCCAAAAAAAGTAATTTTAGGCAAGTATTCATTGGCATGCAATAATGGATTTTATTTTTTCCTTCATATCTTTCAATTTATTTTTAATACATGAATAGCTCATCAGGTGGCAGAAAGATAAGTTTGATGTCAGCGATTAATTTCTTACATATTCAAAAAAATATAGAAGGAGTTAACATATTTGAGATTGAAAATAAAAAAGCTGCTGGGTTTTCAATTACTAGATATTTTATTGAAAGATTTTCATCTATTGTATTTACTGCAAGAGCTTTCTTTCCACTTATTCTTATATCCGCAAATTGTTAATTTAGTTGGATCTAGAGACATCAGCTGAGACTGGCATCTCATTGCATTACACACTATACATACATGTAGTAAGAAAACAGTCTGTGCTCTGAAAAGCTCAGTGTAAACAGAGGATATCAAACCATTTGAATCAAGTATTCCATACTCAGACATAAAATGCACAAAAAATAAATAGGAGAAAGATATAATTCCATTATTACATTGCATTGCTTGTGATATTTAATCATGTCTAGTAATGGGGAATTCTCCTTATGCTATCTCAGATCATTGTTTAAACATTTACACATAAGTATATTAATAAGTAGTACCCAAATTCATGATGTATGGGTGAAATCTTGGACCTGCTGAATGGCAAAACTCTTTTGGGGCCAGAATTTCACCCCCTACATAAGAGTATGTGATGATCTGGTAAATTGTCCACCACATTTTCCTTTAAATTAATACGGTGCATGTCCTCGTGTGCATGATTGATTGTTAACCTGCTATGGAGTTACCAGAAAGAAATCAAAAGAAACAAAGTAAAACAATTACACAAAAGCGGCCTCAAACAAACAACGGGGAAGCTGTCTATTGGTGAACACCCTTTACATGCCTCCAGTCAGCTAAGCATGAATTATTCTTCCAAAGGCTAAGACGGGATTCAGAGGAGGATAAAAAAATATGACTGGCTCCAGGCCCAGAAAAGGTTTAAGAAATGGGCATAGGATACCAGCAAGAACTGACAGGATGGCAAGGAGAGAGGGGCAAAAAACTGCACCAGTGCCAGCCTGCTTCTCCCAGCAGAGATGGCGATTAGCTGGACTGAGGAAAATTTACACATGCTTGCAAGGAAAGCCTGAAGTATGAGGTAAAGAGAAATGTGCATTTATTTTAGACCCTTATTCTTTTATCCTTTGCTCTTTGTAGTATGTACCTTTGAGTGAAGAATAAATAATGCTAGGTTTTGAATAAGCCATTTTTTAGTTACTTTCATTTCTCACAGTTCTCCAGAGTGAACGTGCCAAACCAATCTGAACTGGTCATTTGATTAAATTAGGAAGAATGGTGTGGGGGGGAATGCCCAGTCATTCAAGAATGTTTCCATCCAGATTAAAGGGGAGGAAGCCACACCTCTGTAAGAAGTGTGTTTTGAGAGGGATTGAACTTGAAACTGCAATGGTTTCCCATTATCTTTTTCCACCCCAAAGTTGCCTTTTCATGTTGAATGATGTGTCTGTTTTTTCCAATGAGCTCTTTCTATACTGTTAAAGTGACTTCTATATTAAAAGACAAAGCCATGTCTATCCAAAAAAGAAAGAAAGAAAGACCTGTCTACACACAGCTAAATTGAATGTCACCGTAGTAGCTGAATGCTGCTTTCTTGAGTAGATTGGTTTTCAATTTTTTCTCCCTGAATGGAAAAATCTCTCTTTGTCACAGGCTGCAGAGCTGTGGAACTCCTTAACAACTGGGTTCAGGCAAATCTAAGGTTTTGCTGTACTGGAAGGCCCATCTTGATGTGCAAGCTTCCTCCAGTAATGAGCTAAGAATGGCAAAGAGTAAATTCCTTCCCACTGCTTATCTGACCAGTGTCCAGCCCTAAATCTCAGTGTGCTCTCTGTCAGGAGGATTTGGGCCTTGTGGGCTGAACTTAAGCCATCTAAAGTTTAGTGGAATATTTCTATTGATTTCTGTGTACTGTGGAGCAGGCCCTTAGTCTGTACTATAACCTGATTTTTTCTGCCTAAGCGGTGAATCATTTACACTATTGGCAAAAAACACTAATCTAAAAAAAAAAATGTAGTCCATTTGCAAATTTGATTTTATTGGTACCTGCAACTTTGGGGATGTACATGAAGAATATCTTATGTGCAGATTTTTAAAAGCAACACAACGTTATGAATGTGACAATTTGCAAAGTTAAATAGGCACATGAAGCTGACCCTTTAAACCAAATGTGTACAACAGTTTAAAACAAAAAAGCCACACACACTGTTTTTTAAGTGTTTATGACTCCAAAGATTTGTAATGCTTTACTCTTTTCCAAAAATATGATGGGCTGGTATAAAGTGGCATCATTCCACTGGCATAAATGGCACTATGCCAGTTTGCATGAGCAGAGGATCCAGCCTTGTGTCGGATCCTATTCTAAAAAATACATATTTTTAGAAAAACTCAACTCACTTTAGCTTTTGATTCTGTAAAGTTGATATAGATCATCAGTTCAATTATAGCAATTTGCTTGTATATTGGGCAGCCTTTGTTTTATAAAAAATGGAAATCAGGAATTTTATTCTCATTCCAGTGGACAGACCTTTCACTTTATGATGTGGAAGATTGACCTATATGCCCTAAGCAGCTGTCAGTTCAAGATCCCAGAGATAGTATCTATTCAACTTGAGCTGTCAGCTAGAAAGGGCAAATGCACAAGCAGGTAAGTGAATTAACACTATTCCAGCAGTTAGTAACCTAATTATTTATGACCCTTCATCTATGCTGGAAGACCATTAAAACATTACATTCAAGATGTCTGAAGAACCTAGTCAAAAGTAAACTTCCCAAGGGGAAAAAATGCTGAGCATAGTGAGTTCCTTCCCATCCTTTTCAGCTAGTGATTATAATTTTGATTTTTCTCTTAAAAAAGAAAATATGAAACTGTATTTATCTCCTAGTGGAATTCAGCTTCCTTCATTAAAATCAAAACAGCTAAGCCCTATGCTTTATGGAAAAGCAAAATAATCCATATACTGATATATCCAGGGTTGCTTCAAGGACTGTTATACTCTAATGGCTGCTATTATAAACTTATTTATAATCCATGCAGCATTTTAGATCACTGCCCTATATCCTTCAGTTCAACACATATGAGATACAAATGAAAATGCCTGTACTGTATTATCATTGCCTATTAGTCAGCATTTTCTTTTGTCTGGGGCCTTTCAGTACTTTCCTATGGCAGCAACAAATGCATCTGACCTTCCATATTTAAGAGGTACATTTGATTCATACCCACAAACTCTGCTAGAATGCATTGATGAGGGAAAGGAGAGGGAAAGGATGGGAATCACGCAGCCCAACTCTGAAATACTCAGTTTCGCTCAGTGTAAACTCAGAGGGTTTAGAAGAGTTGGAAAGAGAATCTACAGACTGAGGATTCAAAAATGATAGTTTTAAATAGCTCATGTAGCTTCCTACCACTTCAATATGAAAAATTGGATTGAATGGAAGGATGTCCTGCTTTGCAGTAAGTAATATGTAAATAATTCTACTGAGGCTGACTCTGACCTCCACAGTAAAGGAAAAAACCTTTTGATGGTAGCAGACCTGGTGCCGGACTCAGAATGGCTAATTCAGCACAAAGTCACAGATGTTGCTTGGAGTCAATGTTTTTTAAGTCAAAGGCAACCATTTTAATGGCTCCGTCTCACATTATTTTGAATGCACTTCTAAATGTCTTCTTCACAAGGGAAATTTAGATATTTCAGAACGGACTTGTCTTGTCAGGTACAATACATCCTATTTGTCCTTACCAGAGGAAAATAATCAGGCATTTTATTCCTGGTAGCATGAGCATAAGCAGCAGGTTGACATCCCCCTTCAGGGAAGCTAGCCACTGCAGCCCCCGCTTCTGCACAAGACCCCCAGCCAGAGCCCTGAGCCCTGGTCCCAGAGAAATCCTAAGCCAGCTGCAGGGATGACAGGTGGACCTCTTCTTCTACATGAGGTCCTGTCCTGTCCTCCCTCCCCCAGCTGGAACCCTGAGCCCCTCCCACACCTGGAGAAGCCCCAGGCTGACTGAAACCCTAAGACATCCCCATCCCTCAGCCAGAGGAGGCTAGAGCCAGCCCCAGCAGCTGCCACTGGCCTATTATACCTGATGCCCATGAACACCATAGCCAGTCAATTTAGGCTTTAAACTTAGCTGAATCAACAGTAGCTCCTGTTGAGTCAGAAGTCTTAGCTAATGGGACAGATCCTGAATTGGTTAAGTAGGTGCCAGCTTCTTTAGTTTTCATGAACACTCTCTGAGGAACCACTGCAAGTTCCAGACTACTCAGATAGTACTTGGCTCCTCACAAGTTCTGAAGGCTATCAACTGTAACTGAGTTCAGTAAGAGTATTATTCAGCAACTCACAGGAAGGAACTGGCTGGCACCTTGCAGGATTGAATCCCAGAGGAAAAAGATTTAAAGGGGCCATACTCTCTAAACCACAAGGGGGTTACATATTGGTATGGCATTGCATTTAATTTTACTCTTTGGTATTGTCTATGGTATGAGATCTACTAAGCTGTTAGGATATGCATTTTTCACCTCATGGGCTGATATTTGTCCTGCATCATCTTCTTAATGTCTTCTCTCTGTTTCATGTGGGCTAACTGGCTCTAAAATAAATCCAGAGTCTCCCAGTTCATATTGTAGGGCATTCTGTATCTTCCACCAATGCATTGTAAATCTGAATGTAGTTAAAGAAAATTAAGTTCAGTAAGAAAAAAATAGTTGAGCTAAACCAACCTTTTCAAGCTAGACAGAGGAACTGTTATAATACAGTTCACTGATGTCCAGAAAGTTAAGTTGTCCTTCAGTATAAGGAACCTCACAGAGATAAAGTGAAGCACTAGGCACACAGCGAAGTGCTAGGCACACAGCGGAATAAATGGTTTATTTTCACATTTTTTAAAGAGATATACAGTTTTCAAACCTCCAAGTAATAATTTTTCCTGTCTTACACAGACTTGTTTTCTGGTCATCTACTATGCAGACAGTCTAAGGATAAAATTTTCAAAAGCACTTAAGTATCTTTTTTTTGAAAATGGGACTTAGGAGCCTAACCTTTATTTAAAAAGCAGGGAGATTTGGGCTCTTAGATATGAAGTCACTTTTAAAAACAGAATTTAGGCATATAAATACTTTGGGTTTAGTGTTTAATTCCTAGTATTTCAATAGAAGTTGTGTACCTACATGTCTTGGAGCTTTAATTACCTTTGAAAATCTGAATTTAAGAGACTGGAGAAGCCACGTAGGATTTTCAATAGCACCTCATTAGCTTTAGGCATCTAACTAGCTTTTCAAAGCTGGTCTTCATTGCTTAAGGGCAGGATTTTTAAAGGCATCTGAGTTGGGTACTCAAGTCCCATTGAGAATTACTTGATAATTCCTTAAGGTGAAATTTTCCAAAGGAGGCTAAAGTATGAGAAGTCTGAACCTGAAGATATAACAGTAGTGCCATCTAGGTAAGAGTCACAAACCTTAGTTCAATATGAAGAAGGGAATGCTTTCTAGACCAAAGTGTCAGTATTCATGGGTTCTATTCCCAACTGTGTTAGGATTTCTTATTCATTTTACTCAAAAATGATTTATCCTGAAGTAAGAATTTTCTAAAAAGAAGTTATGTGTATTAAATAACAAGGTGAAGTGGAAAGTGGGTGTTATTCATTTTCTCCCTCCACTTATCCTTCTTGTCAAAAGGATCCAAGTGGGATTAAGGGAAAAAAAATGTGGCAGGAAAAAAGTGTGGGGCTGAAAAAAAGTCAAAACATTGAGTTCTACCTTTCTGATATCCTTGCCAATCAGCATTTTTCCCAGTAAAGTTTTTGGTCCATCGACATGTTTTGGTAAGCTTTGTTGCATTAACTTTTAAATGAACAATGACCCAAAGGTCTAGGGCCTCTTCCATTATTCATGAAGTTTACACTAAGCATTCAAAAAACATCCCTTACTCCTGTTTGTGAAATTAGCAGAAAATTCGTTCCAGTTGCTGGTCTCAGTATAAGGATACCAAAGCTTCAGTCATCCTATAGATATCTGCATATTAGGGCAGATGCCAATGGCAAAGACAGACTGGTTATGTGAAATCAAGAACCAGGGGAGAAGTAAAAAAAGGACTCTGCATTCAGAGGATAGAAGAGCCAGTTGGAACAGCATTCATGACTTGGCCAGCTCCCACTAGAGGAAGTACTGAAGAAAAAGCCAGAATTTACACTGAGAGTGAGTTTCCAGCTTTTTGTAGACAGGCTCATTATATATTAGTTATGGAGTGTTGAAGTGTGCCTAGTTGGGCTGTGCACAGAGGTACTCCAAGAGGAGTGGAATCCTGCCCAAGGCTGCTCTGGCCCTGCTTCAGTCTGAGCGATGCACTAGCCCCTGTGCAGTTGTTCCCCACCCTATTTCCATTGAGATGTTTGCCCAGAGGAGCTGTACATAGACTGTCCCACATCCAACCCCAATCCTGCCCTCTTCTGTGCTACAGCCAGAATCCCATGGTGCATGCTCCCTGATATGAGAGAAGTGTAGCCTCCTTATGCAGTGTCCCTGCATCCTTATCTTTCCCAAACAATAGTTATGTAGACTTTTGAATTTTAATGTGATCAGAGATCACAATCTTAATGCTTAAGATACAGACCCATAACCCAATAGCTAGTTGCTAGGAGTTTGGTGCTCTATCAAGTGGACTATATAAATTATAATACACCGTGTACACAAGTGAAATGAGTTAAGCAAATAATGTGTACAATTACATCAGCATGGCAAAGAATCTCAGTACACAGTCTTTTTCATTGCTTCCTGAATCCCTTTATAACAACTTCTATGAGGCACTTGCCCACTTTGTTTATAAACTACCAATTAATTCTTTATTGAGTGTGAAACCAACTTAAACACTACCCACCCTCAACATGGATGAATGGTTTCCTTGCTTTAGCAGGATCAGTGTGGGCACTTGATCTCGGCATGTACAGCAGTATTTGCTTTTGCTCTGCTTAACAATTCAACAATTCTATGAATATAGAGTAGGTCTTTAACACATACACTTACCAGGTTGCAAGTGTATAAATATCTGCTTGCTTTTCAAATTTCACTCACAAGACCATCTCTGCCCCTACTGTAATGAAAATGCCTTTATCTAGCTTTATAATTTATTTCTCTTCCACAATGGTACAATTCAGTTTGGTTGTACATGATTCAATGAAATCCTGATACGAAAAAAGGTGCCAACATGCCTCAAACTCTTTCTTGAAGAGTCGCTACAAGATTTGCCTGGCTGATTATTATGGTCAGTGTGTTTATTCTATAAGTGGGACTGCATTTATTTGTCTTGCCATCCTGCTGTGGGAAGCTGGAGTTCACCATTTACATTAATAGGAAATCCATGGGACAGCTGCAGGACTGTTCCATGAATAGCATGGCTGATGGCAAAACAAGGTCAGTATACAGTAAGTCTAAGAGCTGGATAAGTTTTAAATGACATAATATTTAAGAACATTGAAAGAGTGTGCTGTAAATTTGCTGGCAGGCCAGTATCTTGGAGTCAATGCATTTGTACTACTATGTGAGTTTGTGAATTATTGTTTATAACTATTATGAAAAACCTTAATTTGTGCAGAACCTTGTACTAAGGCTCTTAGAGTACCTTACAGTGATTTAATTAACACTGAGATAGGTAAAGGTTGCCATTTCATCAGTCACTGAAACAAAATGCCTCTAAGGCAGAATAGAACAGGTTAACTGTTTAGGATAGGAAGTGAACAATGCCATATACTAGAAACTATTCCGCTGCAACTCATTGTTCGGCAGACTTTCTACTACTGGGCACTAGCACAGACGTGGATCAAATTCATTCCCTCAAGTCTTTTTTTGTACCACAGCATCAAAGTAGAATTCAATTTCTCCCAGGCAACCTCAGTTATCCTATTATCTCCATACTGAACAGCTCATTTTACCAGAGAAAGTGGAGTTTTTTATGGATGAACTATTTGCCACTAGTGTATCTGCCAGAACTATTTCATCTCATTATCCATTCAATTGGCCAACATGCAGACAGGAAAGGTTCTATGTTGGCTTGAAAAAAAGTGGAGACTTGTATCTATTAATCCAGTCATTTCTTGATTGAGCTAGGGGAAGGGAATACGAGACAGGCTAGACTGCCGCTGCCACCACCATCTTCAGCATTCAAGAGGATTCATGAGGTAATCTTGAAAGCGGTATTCTGGAGCCCAATAAAAGTTTTTCAGATTTCTTGCTTTTAGAGAACCAGAGATGGCTGTTTACTTTCTACCACAGCATTTCCTACTTCCTTTTTGTGACCTAAATCTTCCCAACACTACTAATATAACTCATTGCCAGGGTGCACTCATACCCTGTAGGCCATGATCTATTCCAGGTAGTATGCAGCCACTCACAAAGCACCACTCTGTACACACACCTTCTTATGGTCACGTTCATTTAATTTTCAAGGCTACTTGTAGAGATTCCAATCCCTGAAGTCAATAAGGAAAAGACTGAAAATGTTTAGAATATTTATCTCACTGTAAACTCACTGGAACTTATTTAAAGAAATATATCGGGGGGAAAACCTTTACTACAGGAGAAGTTCTAGATACACTGAAGTCAAAGACAAGACTCGCATACAAGATGCGGTGATATTATACATTGTTTCTATGGTACTTATGACCCCACTATCATAGCATCTGAGTGTCTCATTTTTTAGTGTATTTGGCCTCACAACCCTCCTATGATGTAGGGAAGTGCTTTTATCCCCATTTTACAGATGGGAATGGACATGCAAAGCCTATGCAACTTGCCCAAGGTCACACAGGAAGCCTATGGCAGAACAGAGACATGAACCACCTAGACTAGTGCACTAGCCATTAGGCCTTTCTTCCTCTTCAAAATCTGAGATTTTGCCTAATGGATTTATATTAACTTTTGGCTATACCTTTCAACAACATTTTGCTATCCCTTCTTATTTTTCTTATGTAACAACTACTGACTTTAGTGCTATTGGAATTATTATCTTCTTACAAGTGGGCCACATGATTCATTGACTGAGGTGATGTTTTCCCAGTATACTCTCTCCTACAACATACACGAGTTGAATGGTTCTCATGGGCCACAGAAGAGTATTAGAATTCAGTTAGGATAAAATTAGTTCATTGTTTTTAATTTAGCACAATTAACAAAAAATAGGACTTGAAGCTGCTGAGCATGTTCCAAAACAATTCATCTCTACAGCTGTAAAAGTTGCAGCTTTTATCAGGCTCAGGTTTCAAGACCCTGCATTCTTACAGTAAATAAGTCTTAGAGTGTCTAACTTGAAGCAGCTGAACATGACATTTTTCAAACTGATGAAAATAAAATAGGTCAGTCAGTGCTGGAAGCCAACATGTTTTTTTCTTGATTTAGCCTAACAAATGCATTTTGGCTATAAATATGAGGCTTATTGAATGGGTATTACAGGGCATGCACCTGTTCCCATTGTTAAAATTCATACGGTGGAGGGAGGTAGCACAGGAGTCAACATGCTACACTATGACTAGAACATTTCTTTTTACAGAAGGGATCCTCAGATAGGTAAAATGGCAGTGGGCAGCTGGAGGTGGCAGAACCTAAAGCTACAAGCAGAAGGTTTATTTTTTTAAAAAAGAAAAACACAAACTATTCACCTATAATATGGAAATAAATTTTCAAACCCATATTTAGAAATCATATGATCAAGTAAAAAAAAATCTACTCCCATTTAAGTCAATAGCAAAGATCCCAGTGACTTGAAAAGTAGCAGAAATAGGTGCTAGGAGACATTGAGGCCCACATTGTCAACAGTGGCCTCAGTTTTCAGGTGCCCAAGTTTAGAGGCTAATTTTCAGAGGTAGCTTTGAAGATCAGGTCATTTGTTGATGTGCCTGACTAAAGGCAACCATGTTTGCAGATTTTTAGCACCAGTAAATGCTGTGTTTAGGTGCTCAAAAGTCTTTTTGAAAGCTGAAGATCGGATTGAAACCTGAAGATCAGAGCTCAACATTACTGGGCAGATTCTGCCACCTTTAACTCATTTTAAGCAGCATAAATGGTCTGTATGAAGTCCCAATGATTTCAAGTGGTCTACTTGTACAGTAAAATTCTGTTCAAATGACTGAATGTAGGAGATTGAGTTCTATATTCTAGTAAGATATACCAGACTGGATAAAAAAAAAAGAGTTTAAAATTTAAGTTTGCCCTATTATAAAACCTCATCTGAATAATGCTATACTACAGTAACTTTACGTACTTATGTTGTCAGCCAACCATTGTCACTCCTACAAATCAGTGAAGTGTTCTTTTAACAACATCACATTTTTAATTCCTTCAAGTTGTGATGCTTGGAAAGAAGATTCATGTCAGAAGGGGACCCTCTGCAACACCTGAAGTCAAAAATGGAAGTCAGATGCAAAGACAGATGTGACCTTAAGAACCATAATTGTGTCTGCTTCCTTTGATCTTCTGGCAAAGCTACAAGCCAAAGCTCAGAAAAAGAAATAATTTCAATTTGGTCCTTCCCTTCTAGTGGGAAACAGTCTTAATCCTATCTAATTATGGGATGCTTAATTTCAATGAATGGTATTAAATTGAATTAAAATAGAATCATACAAGTATGCCAGTGGAATAGAAGTTTTCCCTACCGCTATATACCCATTTAATTCAAAAGACTTTAACTGAAATTAGGACAAAATGTATTTTAGTTGTAATCAAAGTATGCTTTTCCCCACACACCAGGGAAATAATTAACAACCAACAATACTAAAATGGGGACAAGTGCATTTCTATAAAGCCCAGTTAAGTCCAGTGGGGGAGATCTTTTGTGATGCTTGGGCTTTATGTTACAACATTGTAAGAGAACATTTTACTAACCATGAGATTTTAGAAGTTCAGAAGTATTAATATTACTAAAAGACAAGAATAGCAGCATAGGAAGCCAAATGTTAGCGTGGCAGTTCTGCCACAGACTCACGGTGGCATATTTTGTCAAGAAGTTACTGATCCTTCAGTGTTTTATTTTGTCCACATATAAAACAGAGATGATCTCTCTTTGTGAAATGCTTTCAGAACCCCACATGAAAGGTATTCTAGAGAGGTCAGATATTGTTCTAAGGTGAAGAACAGACATATTGGGCCAGACCAAGGGTCCATCCAGCCCAGCATTCTGTCCCCTGACAGTAGCCAACACCAGATGTCCCAGAGGGAATGACCAGAACTGGCAATCAAGTGCTCCAACCCCTGTCGCCCATTCCCAGCTTCTGTCAAACAGAGGTTAAGGGCTTGGCTAGACTTGCAGGTTATAGCACAATAAAGCCACCAAGAACGCTCTATCTTACTACCCGTCCACACTGGTAAGGCATGTAGAGCACTCTGACTCCACAGCTGGAGCGCTCCTGGTACTCCACCTCCTGAGAGGAATAACATTTGTTGCACTCTAGCTGGAGCACCAATGTGGACACCTAATGTGCTCCGATTGGCCTCCAGAAGTGTCCCACAATGCTTGTTCTAGCCACTCTGGTCATCACTTTTGAACTCTGCTGCCCTGTCCTCAGGTGACCAACCATCAGACTAGCTCTTTAAATTCCCTGGGAATTTTGATAATCCCCTTCCTGTTTGCTCAGCTAGGCATGGTGTGCTCTCAGTGCATCTTTCCAGGTGACCATGCCTCCACGCGCCAGGAGATCCCCAGCATGGGGATCTTGACCTTAGAACAATATCTGACCTCTCTAGAATACCTTTCATCTGGGGTTCTGAAAGCATTTCACAAAGAGAGATCATCTCTGTTTTATATGTGGACAAAATAAAACACTGAAGGATCAGTAACTTCTTGCTGGACCTCATCACTATTTGAGGGAGGAAGCTGTGCAGTCCCAGCTGCACTCCATCTATAGGAATTACAATACCTTCGGACACGTATCAAGGGCCATGACGGAAAGGGGCCACAACCAGGATGTGGTGCAGTGTCAGGTTAAAGTAAAGGAGCTGCAGAATGCTACTGCAAAGCCCTCAAGGCAAACAGCTGCTCCAGTGCTGCCCCCACAAGCTGCAGATTCTACAAAGAGTTGGATGCGATACTTTGAGACGATCCCACCTCCACTCCAATGACCACTATGGGCACTTCCAAGCCCAGCACAGCAAGTGGGGAGGAGAAGAAAGAAAGGGTGCTGAGGTGCAGGGAGACACCCCGGAATCCCTTGAGGCATGCAGCTTCTTGAGCCAGGAGGAAGGCAGCCAGTCATGGCGTCCGGTGCTTGGGGAAGGACAAACAGGGGAGGTTCCTAGTCAGCAGCTTTTTTTTCCAGTAACTTTTTCGGTGCAGGCTCTATGGGCGAGGACGGTAATGGCTGCATGAATGCCTAGATGAGGCATAGTGCATTGATGTGGTCTATCACATTGTGGTAATCAGCATCGGTGAGCTCTTCAAAAGTCTCAGTCAGAACGTGGGCACTGCACCTGCTCAGGTTTTGTTGGGATAGTCAGCGTGGTTCCTGTCCCGGTCAGGCTAACGGGTCTGTGCCACGAGGGGTGGGGTGGGACCATTGCTGCACAGAGGCAAGCTGCATATGGGCCAGGGCAGAAGCTGCATTGTAGTAGAAGACCCTCCCTTGCTTTCCCTGTCACCCTCAGCAGCGAGATATCTTCCAGGATGAACTCCAGTGGAGAATGCTGGGACAGTGTCCAGTGTAGGTGTTCCCTGTAGCTGTGGGCTCTCCCAAAGGCCCAGAAACCCACAGGATAGTACAGCCATGAAACAGTCCCCTGGACCCTGTGCTTACTCACCATTTCTGAGGCTCCTCTGCATTAGGTGCAGTCACTTTGGGACAGGCAAAGTATGGTTTTGTATGGACTGTGATTGCCCTCCTTAAATGGGGGGGAATTATTGCTCTGTCTGGTGTATACAACAGAGCTTCTGTTAAGTGTTGCATTTTGCCTGTATAGGTGCAACCTTGGGATCTCAGGCGTCAGTCTTATCACTGGCTGACTGACTGAGAAGACTCAGGAAGAGGCAGCGTAAAAGCAAAGACAACATGCTGCACTAAGTGAGGCCTGTGGAAGACAATTAAAAGGCACAGAAGTGGAGGGAGAGCCGAAGGAGGATCCTCCAGGAAAATACAATGCACTGATGGCAAACCACGGAACGTCTGATTAGCATAATAGAGCACCAAGTGGACTCTATCCAGGCGCTCATCGCCATGCAGGCAGAGCACTACAGCGCTCACTCCCCTGAAGCCCTTGTCCCAAAACTCTTTCCCTTGTGCCCCCCTCCAACCCACTTTCCCCAACATCTGGGTTCTCTCAACTCCCAGCTGCCTCCTACACCCATAGCTTCACCACCTACCCATGCAAACTGTGATCCTTATCCACTGCACTCATCTCCCCTCCACATGCCTTATAGCCATCCTGAAGCACAGCATTCAGTGCACAGCACTCCAGACAGGATACCAGAGTATGAAATCAGGACATACTCAAGTCTGTGAGTGAATCTGTTCCACCCCGCCCCCTTGTTCTTTTGGTATTTCTGTGTTCATTTATAAAAAAAAGAATTTTTTTTTACTTTAAAAAATACTTTATTAGTGCACAAAGCAAAATATACCATAGCCCAGGAAAGCAACAAGCACTGCAAGTCAGTGTACCAAACAGCCACTGCACTTAACTTCGGTGCAGAGCACCAGACATTACTGGTGGCTTTCAACCTCAGATTGCTCCCTCAAGGCATCCCTACCCCATACAGCCCCACGCTGGGATCCTCTAATAGGGATCCTCCTCTCTGGCTGTGCAAATTCAGCCTCCAGGTGTTGAACTTCTGAGGCCCATGCCTGAGTGAAGCTTTCACCCTTCCCTTCACAAATATTATGGAGGGTACAGCATGCGACTATAACCGCAGGGATGCGGTCTTTGGCCAAGTCCAGTTTCCCATAAAGAGCGCGCCAGCGGCCCTTCAAATGGCTTAAAGCACACTCCACAGTCATTTGGCACTGGCTCAGCCTGTAGTTGAACTATTCCTGGCTGCTATCCAGGTTCTCTGTGTAAGGTTTCATGAGCCACTGCATTAAAGGGTAAGCGCGGTATCCAAGGATCACAATGGGCATTTTGACTTCCCCTATGGTGATCCTCTGGTCTGGGAAAAAAGTCCCAGCTTGCAGCTTCTTGAAGAGGCCAGTGCTCCAAAACATGCATGCAGCACGCACCCTTCCAGGCCAGCATGCATTAATGTTAATCTATCACCCCTCTGCATTTAGGGAAACCTATTTCCCTAAGTCAGGCAGGGACAAAGCCAGCCACAATATCATGCATATTACCAGGAGTCACAGTTCTTCTGAGCAGGATGTGATTAATGGCCCCGCAAACTTGCATCAACAAAATTCCAACAGTCGACTTTCCCACTCCAAACTGGTTAACGACTGATCGGTAGCAGTAGCCATCTGCTTCTCCACCAGCGGAGCAACTCTCAATCTCGTGTCCTTGTGCTGCAGGGTGGGGGCAAGTTCAGCACACAGTCCATGAAAGTGGCGTTTCTCATCCAAAAGTTCTGCAGTCACTGCTCCTCATCCCAGACTTGCATGAGAATGTGATCCCATCACTCAGTGTTTCCCGAGCCCTAAAGCGGCGTTCCATGGTGGTTTGCATGTCCGTGAATGAGACAAGTAATTTCATGACATATGCGTTACATGACTCGATATCATCGTCGAACTCCTCAGTGTCACTTTGGATCTTAAGGAGTAACTCGACTGCCAAACGAGACGTGCTGGTGAGACTCAGAATGCTCCTCAGTAGTTCAGGCTCCATTCCTGCAGACCAAAAAAGAAGACAGACCGTGCCATACAGAAACCATTGAAAAATGGCACCAAATGTAGACAGAAACACAGGGATTGCTGGGATGCGAAGCAATGCATTACAGGGCATTGGGACAGGATCCAGAATGCCCTGCACCCCATGCCCTCTTCCCACAGGCCACAGCACCAAAATGGGAAGAGGTGCTCTGTGGGATAGCTTCTCTAACCCAAGAACTACTTAGCATTTTCATTGTGCTTCCTAACTATAAACACACGAGTTCCCTGACAGGTGTCATTGAAGGAAATATGAAAAGTCATTCAATTTTTAAACAGAACAGTCTTCATTAGCTCTGCACAATTGGAAAAATCTTGCTTGTATGATTCAGTTGTTTAAACAGAGGGTGTATGGACTATACACAACATGACATTCCTCCAGGGTAATGGAGAAATGCTCTACCACGAAGAAGAGTCATGTATTCCCATTTTTAAATACATCGCATAATAGTAGAAAATATATTAAATATATGGAAAAGTACTATGTGGTAGAGGACTACTTTTAATACCATACATTATAATGTGGATTAATAGAATGTATTGTACGAAACTAGTGCAATATGGACTGTCCTATTGAAAAGTCTTTCCAATTTCAAAAGTATTTCATAAGCGTCCCCCCCCACATTTTATGTTAACAGTTAGCATGTTCTCTGATGACAACTATGCCTATTAAAGATGATTCGGCTCATTTATTATTCCTTATCAAGTCCTACTTAATATATTTTCACTTATGGCTTGATAAAATCAGGCTCAAGCTTCAAAGGGTGACAAAGCACAAATCAGTTAGGATGATTTATATATTTCAGGGTAGAATTCTACACCCAGCCAAATGTGAAGTTGACTCCTAACAATGAAAGGGAATACAAGTGCCAACAGCTTTTCAAGCCAGGGCGGCTGACACTTAAGAGTTAAAAAGAACAGCAAGACATGAGTAAAAGAGGGTTTAGTCTCATTTGCATTCAATAGACTAAAAAGAGAAAGGAAAACAGGGAAGAGTTTAGAGCCCTTGTTCTCAAATTTCTGGGAACATCCATCAGGATTAATGCTTTTAATGTTTATACTATGGGAGCACAGAAGTCATATATAAATGAACAAACATTTGTTACGCTGTAGTACTTTTGAATGGTCTTAGACTGAAATAGGTCTCTATAAAAAGAGAATGCCTTCAGGGAATCTTCCTCTGAAAATAAAGTTGCAGTCAATACCTAAGACACTGAGCAAAATGACTGTCAACTTCAGTTTCAAGGAAACTGAACCTGTATTCCCTTTCTATGGTCTACCCAGGGCTCCAACTTTAGGCTTCTGACTCCCAGATGGCACATCTCTTGGACAGAGACCTGCATCTCACTTCCTCCTTCCTGACCAAGGATTTTAAGACTGCTCAGCTCTGTGCCTTATACTGCAATATCCCCATGAAACAAGATTTCCTAAAAGGACAGCACCTGTGCTTTGCTAGCGCTCCAAGGTCTGTGACCAATGTATTGCCTCCAGTTAGAAGTTGCAACACAGCTCCTTCCCAGGAAGTACATCTATTCTAAAAGGTAAAAAGCATTATGGGGAAGAAGAGCGGGATCCACTAAATAGTAACCAACCTGCATGCATAAAAGTGTACCAGAGGTCAACCCCCAACTCCAACATAGGGCTCTGATAGGTTTCAGTCATTCAAAATCGACAACTGAGTTTACCCCATAGTCACAAGTTCATCAGTCTTAGATACAGAACCACAAAAAATGCTGGGCAGGTCAGACATTTCTTTATATAGCTCAGACTTTCTACCTTCACCTCCTGAAACAGATAGTCAGCAAACAAAGACCCTCTCCTCAGGGGATATCTTCACATGGCTTTTTTTTTTTTTTTAAGGCCTAAATGGAGCTGAGGGATTTGCATTAACCTTCCTCTCTAGGGTTCCCCAGAAACTCCACTTAACATCCCAAGAGTCCACACTTGTCTCACAATTCCCAAGTCTTACATTTTGCATACATTTCCTCCCACCCACCCCACCCCATCCAATTCCAACCCACATTAAAAACTTACTGCAATAAGGTTTTTCAAGGATATTGCAGGAAATTGCCATAACTGACAAGACACAATGACCATCTGTAGATGCATAACAACACAATATTAAATACTCATTAAGGAATCCTATTCAGCAGAAGAGGTTCTCATAGCCTTCAGTGGTTTGCAAGCTCCAGAAGGCAATATATGGTAGGCTTGCGGAAGGACACCTGGTCTGGAAGAAGAGACTTTCAGCACCAGGGGAAAAAGAAAATTACAGTTGTGCATCCATGAGATTTGTGTAGCTGCTTGGGTACATAACTAACATATCTGTTCCTCCTACCCCCTCACTCCAACGACTATGAAAGCTCAGCTTGTCCTTCCCCCACACCTTCAGAGAAAGAAATGGTCCAAAACAACGCAGCTTACAGTACTGTTATTGCACTGATTGGAGATATTGCTGCAGAAGACTAGAGAACTTTCATAATGGTCCAAGCTCTCTATTTCTACTCCGCTAGGGTTATACAGTCACTGGGAGTTGCTATAGCTGAACAAGAGTGGTAACCCCTCATATGGACGCCAAGGAGTTTTTACGGGAATCATTAACTTGTCAATGTTATTGTTGCCCCTTTGCTAGGGGTTGCATATTTTGGGGCTAAACAGGTCACTTTCCTATTTGGACCAAAGATTTAGTGTCATTTGTTTACAAGTATACATAAGTCTTGTTCCATTACACACAGAGGTGGTAAACTGCATAAAGATAACTGTCTTTTTGCAAAAACCTTAGGTAAGACATCATTGCCCTTTCCTAATAAACAACCGTTTAAGATCTCTGTCTCCCTAGGGTCTCCCACCAATTTATGGCTCTTAATAGTTCTCTCCCTGTCCCAGTGCCTGAGCTTTATACCTAGGAAGGTCCTCTCACTCAGAGCTTCTCCTCTGGGAGAATGAGGTCTTCCAAGGCAAGCCTGGTCATCAGTCCTCTGAGTGCAGCTGCTTTTCCATTCAAAGGAACCTCAGCGCTCCAGAGAAACCCACAATGTTTTCTTAATAGACAATCTGAGCAAGTTACATCAGACCCCTTGCACCATATAGTTATAAATAGATTCATAATGTTTTAGCAGATCTAATTCACTTGAACAATAATGGGACACATTTGGATATTACACTGGTGGGGGCTAAGTACATAGGACATCACTGAACAACTCCAAAGTAAATAGCTCTACTTACCGTGGTAGTACCCCTGCCCTATAAGTATAGCGTCACAGTAATCTTGATCTGGGACACACCCTGTTGACCTTTTCTCTGATCCTGAGATGGCCTGCCTCTAGCTATGCCTTCCACAGCGCAGCCTTCTGGCCAGGTCACCTCTCTCCATTCCTGAGAAAACAAAGAGTCATCTAAAGAATCCATACCATCTGCCAAACAAGACAGATTTCTGCCTATTCTCTGCTCCAAACAGACTCTCAGGCACTGCAGAGTCCCATCCTTGCTCCTTTGGCTAAGCACTGCTTTTCAGGCTTTGTTTCTGGAAAAGTGTCTTCTTAACAGGTTTCTCCACTAGTTTACCTCACCATGAACTTTAACAGCTTTCCCTAGAAAAGCGCCTTAGGTATGAAGACCCTAGTTCAGTATCTACCACAGGATCCTGACTTGCTCCTTATGACACTGTCCTACCTACCTTCACCAGACTTTTCCTACATAAACAAAATGCTTCTTACTCCTTGCTCTAGGTCTTGCCCTTAAGTAAATTCTCTGTTCCCTCTATGTAAGCCATTCTGACCTTTTCACAGGTGGGATCACTAACTGTAATTGAGACACCAGATCAGGATCAGCAGGGGAATAACTGCTAACTCATAGACAAGGCTGAGGTCAGTTCTCCTTAAATGGTCAGCTGGCCTGTGACAATATAGTGCCCTGAAATTTACATAAATTGAATTAAATCCATAATCCTAATTTAATGTTCTGAGACATTAAACAATGTACATAAACAACCCATGTAGTTTCATGCTTTTTTTTGATGTCACTAGGAAATGTCAGTGCACTTGCTGCTTTATTACATACAGCTGGCTTTGGCGCCTTACTTCACCAGTGTTTTTAATTTTCATCCCTCAAATATATATATTACCTTTGAAGAAGTTTCTGATGCTGAAAGAAAAAGGTATTTTTGAGAAAGTTGATTTACATGTAGCTTCTTCTAGTGCTATACTGTGAAGTGGGATGCAAGATTGATTTTGATATTTGAAAATTAGATTTAGCTTGATTTATATTTTTCTCCAAAGATCCTATTGTTGGGTAGTCATATAAGGATTTACTAATTTAGGAGCCTAATCCAAAGACTATTGCAATCAATGGCAAGACTCCATTTGAGTTCAGCAGGCTTTGGTTTACACCCTGGGGGCAAACGTTCCTAATACTGTAGTTTGAGAAAAGAGCGTCAAATTGAATAATAAGTCAGAATAATCATGTTAGCACAGACAAAAGAGTTTGTGTCAATGCTTTACTCAACAGGGAGGAAATAACTTTTATAATATCCCTTTGCAGCATGTCATTAAAAATATACTCAAGACTCCGTGTGAACCAGTGGAAAAAAAAATATGCACTGCACAATGTCAAGAATCATAGTAATAATGTTGAAAAATGATTTGCAAATGCTTGTAGTGTGGGTGCCTAATTTGGTGGATTGATGGGTCTAAGTTTGTAAACAATTTTTAAGACTATTCTGAGGAACCTACTTACAGAAGCTAATTTTGTGGGTCCTGATTTATTTCACCATATGCTTTGTGTTCTGAAATGTGTTTCCATGCTTCATTTTTTTGAGAATATAGATTGTTTTTTATGCAAATGTGTATGTGTTCAAAGATATTCAAATAACTGCTTTAGCAATTATTGCACCAGATTCGAGCTAACAGACATTACTCATTTTGTAAGCAATTGTAGAGTTTTCGGTTTGCCTTGCCTTGAAGCTTAGCTGCTTACTGGATCAAGAAATAATTCTGGAAGGATTTGAGAGCAGTTATTTCTGCCTATGTTATGAAAGCTGCCCTTCCAAGTTTAATTTTTTAAAAAATCTCATTTTGTACAATAAACTTTAAAGATTCATCTTTATGGGCTGTCTTCAATCAGCTAAGCAGGCAGCATGGTGGCCAGGACACCTTCAGAACACTTGTCCTTAATGATAACTAAGTATATTTTGAAAATAAATAAAAATTTATACAGCAAATTTCATATCTATACTGATTACTGTAATTTGGGACTAGGTAAACAATGGAAAAAACTGAGGCTGACATTTACAAAATAACTAATGATTTTGGGAGCCCAACATTAGACATTTTAAAAGGGCCTGATAATCAGAAAGTGGTCAGCATCCACTCTCTGAAAGTCAGGGTCCTTTAAGGTGTACCCTGTCCAGCATCCCAAAAGTGAGCCACTTTTGAAAATCTAGACCTCATATTTGTGAGCCTGTAAACTACTTTCCAAAAGCTGAGAGAGTTTGGCAAAGCAAGCTTGCTTTGCAGAATTGCCAACTCTGTTTTCTCTAGCTTGTGATTATGTAAAAATTTTAGTTTTAATTAAAAAATAGTAGGTTTGTATTTCTCATGGGAGTAGAGGAAAGCTTGAAAACACAACTAGAGTGTACTTTAAAGGTTCAAAACACTAAAAACATGAAAGAAGCAGCCCAAATGTTATATATAAAAATGAATAAATAAAAACTAACAACAAACAAAAAAACCCATGATTTTTAGGAGGTCCCAACTCATGATTTTTAAATACTGGTGGCTGGCAAGAAAGAAGGGAGGGCTGCTGCTAAATGTAAGTGTTGCCACACAAGAACCCCCAAAACAAACCAGTCAGCCCAGAATGTTGTGTTTTTTTTCCCCAGCGCTAAACCAGAGTTAAGCAGTTCACAGCATTTTGGCAAATTGGTATTTTTCTGGAGACTGCCATCTTTCACTTTTTAAAAGTGAAGTGTCTAGTACCTAAGATTAAAAAGGTAATTTTAAAAATGCAACTTAAGATCTAAATCCACAAAGGTACTTAGGCACCTAAGTCCTGTTTTTAGGCACTACTGTGATCATGAAACTCATGAATTAAATGGATGGAAACTCCTATAGGTGCCACCTAACCCTATAGGATCCTAAACTCATTTGAAACCTATGTTTCTGCAAGAGTTCCTCAGCCGCCTATGTTTCTGCATCTGGGCATCCATACCACTGCTTCACTATAAGTGTTCAGAAGCCTATTTCCCACCTAAGCCCAAAAGCGATCCACAAATGAAGAGGCCTAACGCACAAGTTGGGCCCAGTCCAGTAGGCATGCTTAGAGGATGCATAACTCCACACACAACAGCCTGGGAAAGGGACTCCTGATAAGCTTTAGTCCACTGTTTAGAGCACTTGGCTAGCATACAGGAGGCAACCACTTCAAGTTCCTGCTGTCTCAGGAGAAGGGATTTGAAGAGGGGTCTCGCAGATAAGTGCCTTAGTACCTGGACTATAAAGTCATTGTCAGGCTTTTTGGCCTACTTAATAGTTAATTAAAGTAGAATCATCTCAATAGGAGAGATTGAGGGAGCTGCACACCTGAATTTTCCATAGTCTACTGGTTAGTGTACTCATCTGAGTCATAGCAGATCCCTTCTCAAATCTAAAGTTCAGTGAAGCCCAAATGAGTCTTTCTACTGACTTCAATTGGCTCTGGAGCAGGATTATTGTGCACGCACATGGAGCTCAACTAGTTGCAAAGTAAAAATTCTAGTAACATATAGAGCTCCAAATCAGCAGGAACATTTGGCCTGGAAGGAAGGGATCCTGATCAAACTGTAAGGTAGAGCAAACTGTAAGGCATGGTCTCTACTGGAAGAGGTGGAGCCAGCTGGTCAGCAATTTAAAGGGCCCCGGGCTCCAGCCGCCGCTACCACTCTGGGCTCTTTAAATAGTTGCCGGAGCTCCACCATTGCTACCCTAGGGTTCCGACAGGCTCCGGGGCTATTTAAAGGGCCCAGGGCTCCCCTGTCTCTACTGTCCTGAGCTCTTTAAATAGCCACTGAAGTCTGCTGGAGCCCTGGAATAGCAACGGCAAGGCTCCGGTGGGTATTTAAAGGACCTGGAGCCGTAGAGGTAGCCGGGAGCTCCAGACCCTTTAAATAGCCACTGGAACCCCACAGCTGCTACCCCAGGGCTCCAGTAGCAGGGCTCTGGAAACAATTTAAAGGACCTGGGGCACCAGCCGCTGCTGGGAGCTCCAGGCCCTTTAAATTGCTGTCTGGGGAAGCTGGGCTTCCTGGTACGGACTTACCAGCTTACTGTACCTCTGCCAGTGACCTTTCCATGGAAAGTGAAGGAAATCCTTTGTGGAAAATTATGAACTAGCCTCTTATTAGGGGAAGTTACTTCCTACCTTTATCAGTTAGTAAATCTGACTGGATCCATAGTTTGTCTCATTATCCATAAATGTCTAATCAGGGTTTGTTTGTTTTTAATTCTGCTAAGCTCTGGACCTCAATGATATCTCATAGTAATGAGTTTTTAAGGTTAAATATGCATAATTTTAAAATGTTTCCAAAATCCTTTTGTTCTCCTATTGAGAGCAAGAATAAATAGGAAAACCCAGTTTACAATCTCTACATCATTATTTTTATGCCCTTGCCAGATCCCTTCTTGTTTGTCTCCTAACAGAAGTAAGGTATCCCAGTCTTTTCAGTCTCTCTTCATATGGAAACCTTTCTATGCTTCTAACCATTTTCATCATCTGTCTCTGAACGGCTTCTATTCTGCTTGGAAATGGTTCCAGATTTTCCTGTAAATCTTTGGTCTCTATAATGCCCTACACTTTGTCTGCCCTGCCAACAATCCATAAATCCATACTCCTGACGATATAGTGAAAAAGGGATTATATAAGGTAGAAACTCATAGAGCTTCCTGACTGAATTTCCTAACATTCCTCTTAGTGCTTTATCTATGGGAGAGGAGTAGTAGGAAAAGATTCTATTGCCCTGAGACAGAGCAACAAGTCCACAGAAGGTCAAATAGATAAAGCCTTACATGTTTTTTCTTAAACCAAATGATTTCTTAATGTTCTGTGCTGTGTACATGAAATATCCATAATCCAAAGGAAAACCATTTTTTTTTAATTTTTAAAGATCTTTGAGAAAGGAAAAAAGCTGCTTGGATGGATTAGTGAAACATGATTATTTTTTAATCAGATCACAAGTATTTTAACAAATGACCATAATAAAAGCTCTTCACAGTGAGAAACCTAGTTGAACTAGGATCCAAAGGTTATAATGACTAAAGCTGGCTTTATGGAGTACAAGCTACAGCATTTTGTTCCTTCTGTTTAAGAACTAGCTACACCATCTGGACGCTGGATAGAGTTCGTGTACATTTCAGGCAACTACATTTCATGACTACTGTGAGCTCAGAAAGGCAAGTGCTGCTACCTACCCTGCCACACATTAGCACAGCAACTTGCAAGACTGAAGATTAGTGCACTTGTTCTTCCTTGATTTATTTTACATAATAAATCCCTTCCAGCAACAGAAAATAAATTAGTACAACCAATTTGTTGACAGGTAAGGATTCTTTCTGCATTGTAATAAAGGTTTAAAGAAGTAGTCCTTGTTTTCCTTCTGAGACATTCTACCTTCCCTTTTTGTAACTGGAAGATTTTTGTTTCATTACCATTCCAGTTTATGATAGATTTACTATTTACTCAATTCTAGCATGCCTGACTATACTAATCTTTCAAATTTCAACACAGTGCTATAAAGCAGAAAAAGAAAACTTCCTGAAAGCAATTGGTTGACAATAAACACTTAGAAGCCAATGTATTGGTACACTAGACTAGAAAATTACTGTCAACTTGCTGTACCCATAGTGTCTGTTTCTGTAGATTTTAAACCCAGCTACCAGTTAAGTTTGAAAATTAATTTCACACATTTGAATCACTACATCATGAGTAAGGTGATCAGAATTTTTGTAATAAAATCTCAGAAGCAGGAAAGGTCTAGTTTTACAAATGCAAGATATAAGACAACAGGGGATCATTGTATTATTATGAGTTCTTTGTACTTGTGCAGTGCCTTTTCTAGATGGATCACTAAGCACTTTATAAATAAGTGATCTTTCTAACACCTCTATAAAAGTACCAAGTATTATGTGTATCTAATTTACAGACAGTGAAATGGAGGTACAGCGATATCAATGGAATGTCAGGACATACTGTGCAAATCAGTGGTAGAAACTGGCCATTGGAGCATGTTACTCTGAATGTTGCTTGGTCTTTTATTAAATATTTGGCACAATATTGAAACACAATGGCAAAATGTAATGAAGAGAGAGATTATTTTTGCTTTTATCAGCTTGTGCAGTAAACACAGGGGTAGATATTATCTTTACCTCATTGAGGTTGTACAGGATGTAAGTTAGTGAAGAATCTGGCTGTTTGACATTAACATTATTTCAAATAATTATTTGCACACTACTGAGATCTTATTGAATACATAGAGCTATGTTAGTTCCAAAACAAAGTTCAGCTTTAGACAGAACAAAAGTAAGTTCTGGTTTCTGTGGCCATTGTAATTTAGCCCTTTTGCATATATCAGTGCAGTAATACACAATTATATGTTTTAATTCATGATGCTGCAGAAAAGAGAATCAAGTCTTCTAAAATGGCATCTAAAATTACAAAGGGTAATTTTGCTCCTACATGTTTTCATGCCCACATTTTTGCAAAATCTCAAATTCACACCCACAGGTTGAATACAATCTGCCTGACCATCTAATCAGCTCAGACTATCATACATGTGAAAGAATCATAGAATCATAGAAAATTAGGGTTGGAAAAACCCTCAGCCAGACATCTAGTCTGCCCTCCTCCCCCTCAAAGCAGGACCAATTAAATCATCCCAGCCGGGGCTTTGTCAAGCCAGGCCTTAAATACTCTAAGGCTGGAGATTCCATCATCTCCCTAGGTAACACATTCCAATGCTTCACCACGCTCCTAGTAAAATAGCTTTTCCTAATATCCAACCTAAACCTTCCCCACTGCTACCTGTGACCATTGCTTCTTGTTCTGTCATCTGCCACCACTGAGATCAGCCTCACTCCATCTTCTTTAGAACCCTCCCTTCAAGTAGTTGAGGCCTATCAATCCACCCTCACTCTTCTCTCCTGCAGACTAAATAACCTCAGTTCTCTCAGTCTCTCCTTGTAAGTCATGTGTTCCAGCCCCCTAATCATTTTTGTTGCCCTCCATGGGACTCTAATTTGTCCAAGTGGAGAGGCCCAAAACTGGATGCAATACTCCAGATATGGCCTCACCAGTGATGAATACAGGGGATTAATCATGTCCCTTGATCTGCTGGCAACGCTCCTACTAATGCAGCCCAATATGTTATTAGCCTTCTTGGCAACAAGGGTACACTGTTGACTCATATCGAGCTTCTGATCCACTGTAATCCCCAGGTCCTTTTCTGCAGAATTGCTGCTTAGCCAGTCAGTCAGTCTCCAGCTCATAGCAGTGCATGGGATTCTTCTGTCCTAAGTGCAGGACTCTGCACTTGTCTTTGTTGAACCTCATCAGATTTCTTTTGGCTCAATTCTCCAATTTCTCTAAGTCACTCTGAAACCTATCCCTATGCTCCAGAATATCTACCATCTTAGTGTCATCTGTGAACTTGTTGAGGGTGCAATCCATTCCATCATCCAGATCATTTATGAAGATGTAGAACAAAACTGGCACTGAGATCAATGGCTGGGGCACTCTGCTTGATACCGGTTGCCAACTAGACATTGAGCTGTTGATCATGACCCATTGAGCCCAACAATCCAGACAGCTTTCTATCCACCTTATAGTCCATTCATCCAATCCATACTTCTTTAACTCGCTAGCAAGAATACTGTGGGAGACTGTATGAAAAGCTTTGCTAAAGTCAAGATATATCATGTCCATCACTTTCTCCATATCTGCAGAACCAGTTATCTCATGATAGAAGGCAATCAGGTTGATCAGGCATGGCTTGTCCTTGATGAATCAGCAGCTGTTGACTGTTCCTGATCACCACCTTCTTCTCCAAGTGCTTCAAAATGGATTTCTTGAGGACCTGCTTCATGATTTTTCCAGGGACTGAGATGAGGGTGGCCAGTCTGTAATTCCCCGGATTCTCCTTCTTCCCTTTTTTAAAGATGGGCACAATATTTGCCATTTTCCAACCGTCCTGGACTTCCTCTGATTGCCACGAATTTTCAAAGATAATGTCCAATGTCTCTGCAATCACATCAGCCAACTCCCTCAGCCCCCTTGGATGCATTGCATGCAGCCCCATGGACTTGTACATGTCCAGATTTTCTAAATAGTCCTAACCTGTTCTTTCACCACTGAGGGCTGCTCACCTCCTCCATCACAGAGTGCACAGGCTGTAAGTGCAAACATTTGAACATGTAAAATTGTGCCTCCTGTTTTAGAGGTGTTATAACCCCCTCTGGGGGAAAAAACTGCCTATCAAGTTTGTCTCTGCAGATAAAGTAAAACCGCATAAGCCCGAAGCCTGTAGTCAAATGAGATTTTGCTTGAGTATGGACACTAGAATCAAGTCCAATATTTGGAAATGTTTTTGCAAGTTATTTCTGCAAGTGGGACAGTCACATCTGGGTACTGGAAATCACTGTTTGCAAAGGGAGATTCTTATGCCACCACTAATATGCTGTTTTTTCTTGTTTGATCTGTTTGGCAACTATGATTGTTGTCTAAGAGCTCAGCTTACTTTCATCTAAACAAAACAAAGATCAAATCTAACTTTGATGGTAGTCAACCTATAACATATGTGGGCAGTACTATTAGTGCATCCTTGCAGCTAGACATTTATTATAAGGCATAGTTTACAGGCTTGAAATGGAATTTTACTCCATCCTTAATTATAGATCATAATTTTAGTGACTGAGTTATTGGAGCAGATAGTGTTTAATTCACTGCATTAAAAACCTATTATAGCCCTGCATCATAAAGGATTAATAATTGCATTGTTATTAAAATATGCCTTCCATTCTGATAATGCTTAATTCTTTTTCTTCAGTCACTGTAATGGAATAATATTGACAGGAAAACTAAAGGTTATATGCACAGCAAAATGTCATGTGTTAGTATTATACAACACAGAAAAGGTTTCCACTTACAGATTTCATTATCAACTGAATTTATGTTCAAAATGTCTAATCTGTCCTTTTATGTGGGAATCCTGTGTTGACCTTCATTATCTCTAGGCAGATTTAAACTGTGTACGATGTTGCTGTTAATCAGCTTTATTTTAGCTTTACTAAAAGCTGTCCAGAGGGTTACTGAGCTCCATTCCAACCAAATTCAAAATGATTTTTTTCCCTTTTCCTTTCCAGAAATGCTTTTCATAGATTTAGCAGCTGGCTAACAATACATCCAATTCTTAGGCTACCTTTGAACGTAGACAAAACTGTCAAACTGTGATCATCTAAAAAGCAGAGAGTTAAAGTGCATTTCCACATGCTTCAAACACTTTCATCAGAAATCTCCTACTGTACTTCTAGGAGTGAAGCAGTACAAAAGTGTGATCAAAGTGATTGATTCTCCTACCAAAATGAGACTCAAATAAAAAGGCATTTTATGGAGGTCATTTTTTCAATGTAATCACAGCATATTATTACAAATAGCAATATACTAAGGAGAGGGTTCTCTCCAAGTAGGTGTCTGCAGGAGTTCCTCTATTACCTCATTATCTGGTGAGTAGTCCAAAACAAGTGATTCACCAAGATTTTTATTTATATCATTCCCTAGATATGCCTCTAGAAGACAGTTCTCCAGGGGTTGGAACTAAATACTAACTTGAATTGACAGTGCTGTAAAAAGAGAAAATAGACTATTTGAAGCAGAAGGTTTTCTTAAAAGAATGATATGATACATACAGGTCAGACATTTACAGATGTGAGGGACAACAGGATAGGGGCAGGAGAATCAGTAAATGTAATCCAGTGACTTGCTCCAGATCCTCAGCCAGTATAGCACCAGTGGCTTCCATGGAGCTATGCTGATTTACACCAGATGAAAACCTAGCCCATTATGTTTATATTTTAATTTTATTTTATTATAACTATATAATACATACACACACAAAACTCTGAAGAGTTGCTAAGTAACACACACACTTAAGATACAGGCAACCAATCCTATGATCACATCCAAAAGTATTTTTAGGAGTGTTTCAGTTAATTAGGAGCCCAAATTCCATTGACTTCCACTCAGGTTAAAGAATCAGAGAGGTAGCCGTGTTAGTCTGGATCTGCAGAAGCGACAAAGAGTCCTGTAGCACCTTAAAGACTAACAAAAGTATTGAAGCATAGCTTTTGTGGGCTAATACCCACTTCACTGGATGCATGCAGTGGAAGTTTGCAGAGGCAACTGAGGTTAAAGTCACTTTTGAAAATGGGGCTTAGGCACTTTTGAAAATTCTCTGTGTGTCTATAGAAGGTGAGATACCAAGATGCGGAGTTTGAAGTTTATGGAATTAACCAATTTGCACCAAGTGAGAATCTGACCCACTGTTCAGCACTTCTTCATAGCAGAAAGCAGCACATAGATTTTTCTAACCCGTGACAAACACCTGCCACAAAGGTCCTTTTAATCAAATATAACCAACAGAATACTTTTTACAATGTAGCATCTTCCGATCAGAAAACTATCCCATTACATGGATAGTATTTTATTATTTTCAGAATGATGGATGCTATGTAACAATGATGGATGCTCCCTAACAAATAGCATCCCTTTGTATGTTGAAAGGAGAAAATCATTCTCTGAGAACTTTTTTCCTAGCTGAGGGTTCAAAGAACAGGTGAAAATGTATGAATTCTGGGACAGCCAGAGAGGTATGAAAGTTGAGCCTTTAATGAGAAAATATTTTATCAACCAGTCAAATCAAAGGGAAGTAATCACATCAGGAAAACCTTACTCATTACTTTATTTCTGGACTACCACATTTTGGGAGACATGTTCCTGACAGATCTCTCTCTTTCTCAGAAATACTGGCATGCATCCGACGAAGTGGGTATTAGCCCACGAAAGCTTATGCTCTAAAACTTTAGTTAGTCTTTAAGGTGCCACAGGACTCTTTGTCACTTCAGAAATACTTGTGGCTCTCTCACTTTCTTATTACTATTGTATTGACTTTACAAATTATAATTATAAATAATGGAAAACATTAACTTACACTAGTCTTTCCTTCTGTTATTTCTTTTATATCCCTAATTATAGGCTAAATACTGGCCTGCTGTAAGCTGAAAACCCCATTGAAATCAGTTGCATTAAACCAAGTATGAATTTAACTGTAGGATTTTTTCCCCAAACCTTTTTGTTTTAACACTTGCCTCAGAGCAAACAGAGAATCTGTCACAAAGGTATTAACTAATGTACTTAATTGTTTTGAAAGACAAACATTTTGCTCAGCTTTGTGTCTGATTCAGTGATGTAGACAAACTTGTTTTGTATTGTGCAATGAACCTGAATGAATCTCTGTATTTTTATAGAAATAAAAATACAACACATATGAATAACAGGTTTGGTAGAAAGTCCCTTCCATTAGCAAAATACCATATAGTTTCCTGGAAGTGAACCAATCACATTCTCCTCTTTTAACTCCCATTGAACTTAATAGGATGGCAACCATCACTTTGAAAATGCTCCCTTTCACGTCATTGGTAATCCTTAAAAAGCAGGCATCATTGCTTCCAGAAGGAATTGAGGACTTTGGCTCATTTCAGATAATCTGTCATACATTTAGCTCAACAAGAAGTCGATTTAGAACTGATACCAGAATGCCCTCAGTCAGGCTTATAAGGGCTACATGTATATGGAAATACATTAGTAGAACGTTAAAGTATAAATTCCCTAATAAATCATACCTAATGTTTTCTGAGACAGGCTCAATAGCCAAGAAGAAACTTATCTGATAGGTGTAGAAAGTAAACTTTAAATAAGTTGGAAAGGTCAATTATTTTACAGTTTTTGACCATCAGAAGTCACCCTAAGTTGGACCCTCTGACTTGGAGGGGAACACTTTATGCACCATATTTTTCCCCCCTAAAATGACAACCTCAGATCTAGGTAACTAGACTTTTATCTGATGGAGAAATATAATAGTATGAAAATTCTGTAGGGTGTGGCACCTAAATTTTAATGACAGAGTTTAAAGTCCCCAGGAGCTAGGAGGTTTTTGATAATTTAAAAACGTAAGCAGGGATATTTCTTTCCTTTTAAACTAATCTCATGCTGCTTCTTGAGACTTCTTAGACCTCAAGGACATTTGAAAGTCCTGAGACATCTTAACCACACCACTTCTGTCTATTATTTCCATAGACATCAATGCTATTTAAAAGTTTGTTTTATGAATATAATTCAGACATTCCAGTGCAATGTGACATTCTGATACTGTTCCCTGCTTTTTCCTCTTGACTGTTCCAGTTGCCATATTTCCTTCCATATAGTACCTCACCCTATTCCTACTCACTCTTTTCTGTCTGTTAACCAAGTTTACTACTTGCTCTGTGCTGGGCCTAGAGTTAGTTGCCTATGTATTCCTCATTACCACACTGAAGTGCAATGCACTCTTTAACTTAGAAGAGTCATCTGTGGTTTAATTGACACACTATAAAAGGTTCAAGTCAAATGTGTGCTTTCTGGAGCATTGTAGAAGACAGGGCTTTTGACTGGCCACATCTTTATTTATTTGATTGTATCACTCTGCTATGCATTCAGTCAGCATTTTATATGCTAACAGTCATGCATCCCTTATTTATAGCATAATGGGGGGCTGGTGAATATTATACTTCTCCATTTACTAAGATTTTTCCCTCTGTCTTCTCTTTTCAACTGTGCATTGAGTAATGCATAGGATGACAATTCATTCTTCACTCCATGTTATCCACTTTGGATTAGTGTGCAGGTGAAAAATACACTCCTGTAATTTTTTTGTGTGCAAATAACTAAATTACACAGAATTTCCCCCATCAAATGAATGCAGATTTTCACAAAAAATTACAAATGGTGGGTAAAGAGCCAGTGAAGGAAAGTATCCCACATAAGACAGACAATCTTCATGCAAATGTCTTCAGTATGCCTCTGGGTCTAGATTCTGTAAAACACAGCACAATAACTGCAATAAGAGCAATCAGCTCAGTAAGGTTAGACTGCAGACTAACAGCAAGACAATGTATACAGACAGCATGAGTCGTGCAAGCTCTGTCCTGAAAGTGCAACTTACAAATGTAGTTATTTTTGTTACATAATTGTATTCAAAAACAAAACAATGTAAAACTCAGTCCTACTACTTGTTCAGCCAATCACTAAGACCAGCAAGTTTGTTTACAGTTACTGGAGATAATGCTACTCTCTTCTCATTTACACTGTTACCATAAAGTGAGATCCAGCATTTACATGGCATTTTTGTAGCTGGCATTTCAAGGTATTCACATGCCAGATATGCTAAAAGTTCATATGCCCCATGACACTTAGGCTGCCATTCCAAAGGAGATGTTCCATGCTGATGACACTCATTAAAAAGTGTGCTAATTAAATTTGTGACTGAACTCCTTGAGGGAAAACTGCATGTACCCAGCTCTGTTTTACCCACATTCTGCCATATATTTCATGCAGTCTCAGCTGATGACCCAGCAAATGTTGCTCATTTTAGGAACACTTTCACTGGAGATTTCATAAAAGGCAATGAGAGATTTCTAAAGATAGCTACAGCACTTGACTTAAGAATCTGAAGTGCTTTACAAAATCTGAGAGGGATGAGGTGTGGCACATCCTTTCAGAAGTCTTAAAAGAGCAGTACTCTGAGGCAGAAACTATAGAACCCGAACCACCAAAAGAGAAAAATTGACCTTCTACTGGTGGCATCTGACTCAGATAATGAAAATAAGCATGCATCAGTCCACACTGCTTTGGATCATGACTGAATAGATCCCATCATCAGCATGGACACATGTCTCCTAGAATGGTAGTGGAAGCATGAAGGGACATGTGAATCTTTAGTGCATCTTGCATGGAGCTCAGTATCAGAAGGGTAGCCATGTTAGTCTGGATCTGCAAAGGCGACAAAGGGTCTTGTGGCATCTTATAGACTAACAGAAGTATTAGAGCATAAGCTTTAATGGGTGACTACCCACTTCGTCGGATGCATCTGACAAAGTGGGTATTCACCCACAAAAGCTTATGCTCCAATACTTCTTTTAGTCTATAAGGTGCCACAGGACCCTTTGTTGCTTTAGTGCATCTGGTACTTAAATATCTTGTGACACCAGCTACAACAGTGCCATGTGAATGGCCTGTTTTCACTTTCAGGTGACATTGGGAACAAAAAGCAGGCAGCATTGTCTCCTGCAAATGTACACAAACTTGTTTGACTGAGCATTTGGCTGAATAAGAAATAGGACAGAGTGAACCTACAGGCTCTAAAATTTTAACATTTGTTTTATTTTTGAATGTAGCCTTTATTGTACATAATTCTACATTTATAAGTTCATCTTTCAGGATAAAGAAATTGCATTACAGTACTTTTATTAGGTGAATTGAAAAATACTATTTCTTTTGTTGTTTTTTTTACAGTGCAAATTCTTCTAATAAAAAATAAATATAAAGTGAGCACTGTACAGTTTGTATTGTGTTGTAATTTAAATATATTTAAAAATGTAGAAAACCAAAAATATTTAAATAAATGGTAGTCTATTATTGTCTACCAGTGAGATTGTGATTTTTTTTAATTGCTTGACAGCCCTAACAATATATATTCCTGTGCTTCATTAATTAATTCAGGTTCCATTCACAGTTTTTGAAAACATTAGTCAGATGTTTGTTACATAACTCTGTAGACCCACACAAACTTGTTTTCCTCCAAGACACCACTTCATCTGTGGCTGAATTAAGGGATAGAAATTGTTATGTCCAAATGAGGGTGCCTTTACCAGCTTCTCTCTCAATAGCCCTTTTCTTCTAAATTGGCTTTCAGGGTGCTCAACAGACCAGCTTTTCCCTGATGATGTCTCCCCTACTACAAGAGGGGAGGTGGTCTTTATGCTGGTTCTTGTCTTCCAGCTCATTTCTAATTAGTTAAGAGGATACGGAGCCTTGGCCCACCCTTTCTTCAAGGCTCCTGGTCCTCGGTCCTTAAAGAAAAGTAATGATATTTCCCCCTGAAGATTTCTTACTCCCAGGATTGCTTCCTCTCTCCCAGGTCTTGTATATATAATGACATGATTCAAACTCCTAAAGGCCATGCCCCATGGTGTAGTGAGTTGACTACTAAGCACTGTTGCCCTTAGGTGGTAAACTGTCTTGTCACAGACCTCAAGATTAATCTTGGCTAGCAGCTGTCTCAAGAAATGAGCATTCCAAACAACAACAACTTTGTTCTCATGGAGTATCTGTCGCTTATATGGAAATAATATCAATGTCTGGGCTGTGAGTTCTGCAGTCTTCTTCTGCTCAGTCTGTGGACTGCAGGAAGTAAAAATCAGTCATCTTCATCCCTCTTTGAAAAGGAATCTAGCAATGCCTTACTGTTTATCCCTGCAATAGCAGAGATGGATCCTTATGCAAAGTCCCCAGAAAACATTCCTCAGAAAGAAGCAGAAGAGCTAGTTGTAGGTAGATTCTAGGGAGGTAGGAAATAGATTTCTTTTTTTTTGAAAAGCTATAAATAAATCCCAACCAGGCAAGTGTCAAAGGTGCTACATTAAAATGTATGTTGAGTCTAAAGGCACATGTTAAATTTCCAGTGAACTCATTGGAAAGACTACCATTGATTTTATTGAAATTGGATGTGGCTTACAATTCCCTAGGCCAAGCAGCAGAGAAGCAGGAGTTTGATGCATCCTAATTAGTCAACACTCAATGCTGAAGCAAATGATAATCCTAGAGATTAGTATGCCATTGAGTGACTACAACAACAAAGCAAATTATAAGGGCTCAGACAAAACTCCAAGTCCATGTGTCCAGTCATGTGTTGTGTTCAGAGCAAGACCTGTGGAAGTGAAGAGGACTATACACTACTTTCCTGATCATGCTAGGTTGACCTGTTTACCTGTGATACTGTCTTAATTTTATCTTGATATGTGATAGGGTATTAAGCTGTTACCATAAATCAGCCAGAAATGTACCACTTAGCAGTACTGTAATATAAATTGTGTTTATTAAATTGATACAGGCTGAGGGCAAGTAGTAGAACATAAATAATAGGGGTGTTAGGCAACATGTATTTTGTTTCTTGAATATGAGGCCTACTATTGAAGACTTTATATTTAGTTAGCTCAAGTAGGCCCAAGTATTTTAACCCCGGGTCTCAAGTTATACATAATGCTGTGAGACAAACAAGTTACTGCATAAGAACATATACACTAAAGAACTACAAACAAATTCTTGACATAGGGGGACTTTTGCAATATAGAAACTATAGAGATAATGTATTAACACATACAATTTATTATAAAATTAATTGATACAAATGGCTTATATTGGTGGCCAAAAACATAAGTATGGTCACCCTAAATACCATGCATGGATAAAGATCAGGCTTAAGTTTATATGGCTAATTAAATATGTCCATGGATCTATATTGAAGGTTATGTACTTTAGTACCCTTAAAGATTTGCCTTAGAATTCAGGTGCATCAGTTTCTCCAAATTCAACTGAATCAGAACGTGTTTTTTATATACCCCACTAACTGATTTCTTCTATCTTGGTTTTCCATGATTCTAAGGCTTTTAGAGCTGTTACCACACACACGCGCGCACACACATACACCCTTCTCTCTCTGTATATCTCTTTATGAAGTTTGGTTATATTAATGAATGAACTTATTTGGATGTGAAGTAAAGCACTTTATTTATTTATTGGGTGAATAATCAATCTGTAAGCAACATGATCATGCATGTAGCCACCTGAAGGAAAGCTCTGTGGTGATAAGGCCTGGCTTGACAAAGCCCTGGCTGGGATGATTTAGTTGGGCTTGGACCTGCTTTGAGCAGGGGGTTGGACTATATGACCTCCTGAGGTCTCTTTCAACCCGAATCTTCTATGAATAAATAAATATGAATAGTGTAAAGCTGATCAGGCCACGGGGGAAAGTTACAGCATCGCCAGGGAAATAAAGGCTCTTCTTTTTGATCCTATTTGATCCTACCTTTGAGTTTTAGTAGGTAAAGGTGAGAGCCATGCGACATGGCTTACAAGGCTTTTGGCAAAGCCTAATTTATATCAAATGGGAGGTGGGAAGTTGGATAGGAGGAAAGATTGGCCTCAGCCCTAAATTAAAGTGTTTGTTTTCTTCTGCTTCTATCAACAAGAGATGCAATTATAACCAAAATGTTTGAAATGGCTATATGGGTAGAGGTCTATGGGATAAAGAGAAATAATTCTGAGAGAAGATGTTTTCTGGATTATAGTAAAGCAACGTGCTTCACTATGTGTGCAGAGCAGGTACCTAACTGATTCTGCTGTTGCCAAAAAACAACCACCAGCTTTACACCACTGTATTGCTAAGAATGCTAAGTCCTGCACCAGACATACTTCAGCTTTGCCCCAAAGAATAGAGTTCAGTTCATACTGTACTTAACTATAAATTGGCACCAACTGTGAAGCTGGCTGTTCCCGGGGGGAAAGAACTGGAAAGAATTAATACTCTTTCTTCTGTCTCAACCATTATCACATTATTTTCATTTTTCTGGTGGTAGTTTAAGAAATGATACTTCATAGGGCATCTCACATTAGAGGCTCAGCAATTTCCCCTTTTCTTTCCTATTAGTCCTTAAAGAAAAGAAGCTAGTATGAGATATCTTCAGCTGTAGGAACTGGATTAGACTGAATTAAAGAAATCAGGCTAATGAGAGCTAATTTTTCACTCAAAGATATTGAGGGAAAATGCAGACAAAGTGAATAATTTAAGAGTACAGAACTCTTCAATAGAATTCCAGAAACCAAATAGCAAATGGCGGGTGGGTGGAATAAGCTCTGACAGGATAATTACAAAGGCTTCATGGAGAGACTTTATTCATCCCTAGAGGATTCAGGCCATGCCCATCCTACAACATCTGTTTGATGTAAGTAATGTCAAATACCCTCCCATAGAGAGGACCAAAATGTAGCACACAGGACTGTCAGAGAGAAAATTCGCATTAGTGTTGCTAATACACTATTTGCAGAACTTGAATGAGTACTACTACAACTGGATGTGCAAAGAAGATGCAATAATGTACAAGCACAGTAATTGCATGCTGACGGATACAGCAACAAATTGCCAGATTGCTGCTAGAATTCACTGAGCATCTCCACAGGCTAGATTGAAGTGACAAAGAGTCCTCTTTGTCACTTCTGCAATTCCAGACTAACATGGCTACCTCTCTGATTCTTGAGAAGATAGCTTGTCTCTTCAGGATCCAAGAAATGAGAACTGAGTATTGGGCTGCAGGTTTGGGATGACAAACAGTGGCTACAGTACATTCAGATGCAAAAGGCCACATTCCTGGATCTGTTTGCCAAATTTGTCTGAGCCCTCTCTGACATAAGGATACCAAAATGAGTGCTTCATTGACAGTGAAGAAAACTGCTCCAGTAGCTTCCAAACACTGAATTGCTACTGGTTAGTGACCAATTTGGAGTTGGAAAATCCACAATGCGGGCCATTGTCATCCCAGTGTGTAAGGATATTAATTATCTCCTGATATATAGATGAATTGGCAGTCATGTGTTGCCTGAATTATGTTGGGGTTATTGACGCCAGAATAGGGAAGATATGTACCATAAATCCACCATGCAGCAATGGACGGGGATACTTTTCTATGTTTTTTCCAAGCAGTGGTGAGTTACCAGGGACCATTCACTGATATCAATGTGTACTGGTTAGAGAAAGCCTATGACACTTGCATCTTAAAGAACACAGAACTTTTTGAAAAGCTGCAAGCAGGAGCATTTTTCTTCAACCAGTCCATTAACATTAGTAATGCTGAAATTCCAATAGTGATGCTGGGAGACCCAGACTACCCCTTGTTCATGAAACTGTATACTGACCACCTTGACATCTCCAAGCCAAGATTCAACTACAGATTTGTAGTGGGGGGGAGGGGAAGACTTTAAATGTCCTTTTGATCAATTGAAGAGGTACTAGCTTGGAGTTCAGTGAGGCAAACATCCCCCTGAGTATTGTGTGTGTAGTGTACTACACACTAACTGTGAGGCAAAGGAAGAAGTCCTGGGGGGATGGAGGAATGAGGTGGACTGGCTTGCTGCTGAATATGAACAGCCAGACAAGGGTTATTAGAATAACCCATAATGAAGCTGTACAGCTGAAGGAGGCATTAAGAGATCATGTTAACCATCAGGTATATTATTGGTGTCTGATGAACACTTTATGAAAGTGTTCGAGTTCAGTTTTGAAATCTGTGATGCTTGATGCAAGCTATTTAATGAGCAGGTTATTATCTGTCCCTGTGAAATATGCAATGATTAATTTAAATGTTTCAATATGGTGTTATTATCTATAGCTATGAATTCTGTAATGTAATAAAGATACTCAACCTTTCCAAAAATACAAGTGTGTCTATAGATAATAGGGTTAAAAAAACATCTAGCAACATAGTAACTGTATGAATCATACTTTACTGCATCATCCAAGATAGAATGAATCACAACTATTTGGGGATGTAGGTGAAAAGAAGGGACAAAATCCAAGGGAAGAGATAGCAGTGATACAGAGAAGTTCCCACTTTACCTATGGTAATTAGGTGGTTCCAATGCCATAGTAACTGAGCACCGCACAAGGTCTAACCTATTTCTCCTCCCAGCCCCTTGTTGAGGTAGAGCAGGGTTGTTATCCCCATTGTAGAGAGGAGGACACTGAGGCAGAATAAAGGCCAGATTTTCTAAGGTATTTAGACACCTAGTGGAAATTTCAAAAGTGCTAGAAAGTTAGGTGCTTTTTAAGCTCCACTAGATACCTAGATGCATCTTTGGATGCCTAAAGACCTTTGTACTCTGTCCCTAAGGCACTGGCCTGAGGTCATACACAAAGTACACAAGGGGAATAAAACCCAGATGTTTCCAGGTTAGCTCCCTATCCAGCATACCAGCTCTCCTTCTGCTGCATCCTGAAAAAAGGAGATGAATCTGGTAGATGAGAGCAAAACAAAGATGGCCACTTCTCTGAGACTCCAGCAAATGGTCCCAGGAGAGTAGGATGGAGGTCATGGCTGACAGCATGAAAAGTAGCTCAGAAGTCAGGAAGGATGGAGAATGAAAGGTAGATGAGAGGATATCACTTAACTCCAAAGAGGAGTCAGGTTCTGCTGGCTTGCAGAGCAATGGCTGCTGTGCAATTTTACACTTTAACTGAGAATCATTTTGTCATTTTTTTGTTCTGAGTTTGAGAAAAGGAAGGAATCAAAGTGTCATAAGTATGGGATATGTTTGTGCCTCAAATTCCTAGGGTTTCTGTTGTATCCAGGCCAATTCCAGAACAAAGAACAGAAATTGCATCCAGCATATCCATAAAGTCAACAATTATTGTCATGATTTGTATTATTCATTGGGCAACATCTGTGTGCTCAGTGGTGTTCAGAATATGCCAGACAATGTAGTTCCTGAGAACCAATGTGTATAAATTGTGTAGCCCTGGAAAAGATGGCTCAGATATTTAAGTATGAAGTGAATAGTTATTAAATGCATGACAATATCTATGAGTGGAGGCTCTGATGGCAATAGAAGTTTTACAGGATTAAGGACTAGAAGATTTGACTCTCCAACTTTCTTTAGAGAAAGAGCTGCCCAGAGCTCCTATACTTGTTTATTTTCCTTTCCTGCCTGCAGTGGCCCTGATATACCTCAAATGTCTCAGTTTTTCTCTCAAGTTTAAAATATAGAATTATCTTGGTGTTTGGTTTTAAAATATTCTCCTGTGAGAACTATCTGAATCAGTGTAGTGTTGGGTTTAAGAGCCTTCTGAAAAATAAGTAGCCTTTAAATAGAAGTAAAAGCAATGTTACCAGTGCTAATGATTTTGTCATGAATCTAATGATAATTATTTTCCTTAAAGTCCCAGCTCTTGATGTCAAGTGATTGTGATGATTTTAGCCTTCATTCTTAAAGAAAAATGAAGTTTCTAGCCCTTGTGGCTGTGGAAAAAGCTTCAAAATGGGACCCTGAGTGCATCCTAAAGGCTCAAAAATCAGAAGGCAAATACCACCATCAAATCTATTATTTTTACATAGTCTCATGATTTTTGATGAGATGGATTCATGATTTTTGAACATTTGGGATTGGCAATACTGTGAAAGTAACTTGAAAGTGTCAGTGTCACTCCTGTTTAAGGGCAGTTTCTAGTCTATTACTTGTAGTGAGGTAACACCCCCTAGAGCAGCGATGTCCAATATGTTCGCCACTAGCCACATGTGGTGAATAGGCTACTGAATTGTGGCTAATGCATGAGCAATGCATGGGTCTGTGAATCAACTTTTTCTGCAGTAAATTTCATAAAATCTAAGTAAAATCTGGAGGCTGAGTTAAGATGAGCGGTCAGTATGAATTATATACCAGATTTTAGGATTATGGCAGTAGGATTTTTGTAGTATGTCTTTTAGTCTTTTTATAGTGCAGCAAATAAGAAAAATTCAAAACCTCAAGTGTGGCTAGCATCTAATTTCTATTGGACACTGCTGTCCTAGAGTCTCAGGCAGGTACATTATAAACTAAGGTAAGAGAGGCAGGGAGGGGAGTTGCCTTAGTAGGATGTTTCCAAAATTAATGATCTATTCCAAGCTTGATGAACTGCAAAAAGGGACAAAGTTATCTTGATTTTTCTTCAATTGTTGTATTTAAGAGTTAGTAACAAAGAATATACATTACAATTTTAAACCTAACAGTGTCCGTTAAGTGACTTGGCAAGAGATCTGAGAATATGTTACTATTAGAGCTGAGTGGGTCTAATATTTGTTTAATCCTCCTTTCATCTATAGAATTAGATACAATGCTTCTATCAGCTAATCTCTAACCACAACCACCACCAAAATGTAGTTTTCAGGTGCCTACGTAGCCCCTAGAACCACAGTTAAAGTTGTCCCTACCCTCCTACCAAAATCTGAAATGGGACCCCTGATGTATAGGGAAACTGCAGTGAATATTGGCAAAATTTTCCACAGACAGTGGTGATCTTGCTGATCTCACTCCTGTGGGTGACAAAGGCACAGAGAACCCAGATGCTAGTGGTGTCCTAAAGCCACTCAGGCCCATATGCTCTAGTCCGGCAGTTCTCAAACCAGGGGTTGCGCCGGCTGCCCCTGGAGCGGGTTGCGAGCTCCTTGTGCTGCTGAAAAGCTGCTCTATTTCGGGAGCGCTCGGCACGTCCACCAAAAATAGCCGCCGAATGCAGAAGTAATTTATTCGGTGGCATTTCGGCGGACATATAAGGGTTCGTGGAGCCTTGAAAGAAGGTAAAAATGGGTCGTGGCAGCGGGAAGTTTGAGAACTGCCCCTCTAGCCAATTTACTTCAATGGTCACAGCCAAACTCAAATTCATCACAAATTGGCCTAGAAAAGTGATTGCAGGGGTAGAAGCAACACTTCCCTCTTTAGAAATGTTCAGGAGAGCATTGCAAAGTATCTTCATGAAAGTTTCATCAAGATTTCAAAAGGACAAAAGAGACATCCTTATTCATATAAAGTTCGCTGCATGGCTCTCACTGCCTATCACAACAAACTCAAAACATTGAAAAAGAGACCAACTCTACCTGTTTCTTCTACCTCTCTCCAAGCACAGGACACAGATGTGGTTGTGTAAGAGAACTGCCATGTTCTGTTTCAGAATTCTCTAATTACTTTGCTGGTATAATCTGATGTCAGTGCCTTTGTTGTCTAAAATTGTGGATGGGCTGAGCATCATTTTTAAAGTGGCAAAGAAAGGCAGCAGGCGTTGGGGAAGAGGAGGGAAATGACATTTTGGGGAACTACAAGGGGGAAAATTACCTAAGGAATCATTCCTGTGCCAATTTACCCAAGCGGCTTTCATCAGCAGGCTCATCTGCATTCACCATACCTGACTCACAGCAGGACTTGAGTCCCCCATCAAGCTCTTCATCACTGTTCATGGCAGTAGTCTCCTTCTCAGGCTTCCACAAAACATCTGTGATAAATGAAAAGTGAGGAGGGTAGCCTCATTTTATGGACACACAGCCAGCCACTTGGCTATGGAATCGCACTTGGTGGTGGTTCTCTACTTGCTATACATACATGTAAAGGGTTAATAAGCCCACAAGTAAAAGGAAGGGAGTTGGCACCTGACCAAAAGAGCCAATGGGAGGGCTAGACCATTTTAAACTTGGGGGACGAAAAGCTTTCCCTTTGTATGTTTGTTTGCTCGCTCTCTGGAGAGAGGGAACAAAGTCAGGGCTACGACTATGCTGTAAAAAGCTTTATGCCAGGTATGGAAATCATCAGATTATACCTAGAACTACCCAAATATGTAAGTAGATTAGGAACTGTCTAAAAAGACATGAGTTTCTTTCCTTATTTTATTTTCTGTAATGTTTGTGGACTCCTCTGTTAACCCCAAATGCTTTTTGTTTTGCTTGTAACCTTTAAGTTGGGCCTCAGGAAGGTTATTGATGTTTACATTTTGTAAGTGAGTTTTTTAAATCTAGAAAAGCTTAAGTTCCATATATATATTATATATTTGTATTTTCTTTATCTTTAAGAACGGGATTGGATTTTTGGTGTCCTAAGAGGTTTGTGCATATGTTGTTTAAGTAGCTGGTGGCAACAGCTAATTTTCCTTTGTTTTTACTTTCTCAGCTCTTCTGAGGAGGCGGCGAAAGGGGGAGAAAGGGAATGAAAGGGCTTGAAGGTACCCCACAGGAAGGAATTCCTAAATTTCAAAGGGTTTTTTTGCATTTGCATCATGGCAGCGTCCACCCATCCAAGGTCAGAGAGAAACCATAACCTTGGATGGTTAGGAGTTTCGTATCAGCCTGGAGTAGCCAGGATTAATGTTTAGAACGCTTCCCTTCCCTTCTCCCTCCCCCGCCCCCCCGGCACTTGAAGTGCCAGAGTGTGGCATTAGCCTTGACAGTGTCCAGAGTCATATATGGGGTCCCTGCCAAGCATAGCAGTCCGTTCATCAGTAGATCTGTGAGGCAGCGGGTTTCTTGTTGCCCTCTCTCTCCTTTAGTATGCCTCATGTTGATGTTTCTATGGCAGGTCTATAGCTGAGCTTGTTCAGGTTCTTTTCCGCACAGGCTGAGGAAATCCAATACTATGTGCCTGCTCTGGGCAGAAGTGCATCTAGTAGCTCTCTGTTTTAGAGCCAGCATGATCAGACAGTTGAATGCAAACAAAGATGAGCTGGTAGGAGGGTTCCCCCAGGCAGGCAATCAGGAAAAGGCATTTCAAAAATATACAGGAAACTTTAAGGGAGGGTAGGCTTCCATACCTGTAAGCCCTAAGCTGTGGAGTTCAAATTGTGACCACAGCAACCACGGTCATGGGGACAAGGGAACTGTGGGACAGCCTTTGGAGGACTGTTAGGATCACAAGAGGTAATGCAAGTAGACCGTGACTCTGCAACATATGGGGTTATGGTACTATTGCATTGCTGTAACAGGGTGCTTGTGGTGCTGGGAGTCAAATTTTGGTGTAGACACAACTTAGAATTGCCAACTTTCTGACTGCAGAAAACCAAATACCCTTGCTCCACTGCCTGTTCTGCCCCTTTTCCATGACTCCTCCCGTCTCCCTCCAGTGCTCTTTCCCCCACCCTCACTCACTCTCTCATTGGGCTGGGGCAAGCAGTTGGCATCTAGAAGGCCGTGAGCGCTCTGTTTGGAAATGGTAGTGCCTGGAATGAGGGATATGAGTGCAGGAGGGGGTTCCAGGCTGGGGGGGTGGGCAAGGGGTTCAGAGTGTGGGAGGCAGCTCTGGGCTGAGACACCAACTGGACATTTAATGGCCTGGTTGCCACCAGCTGCTGACCGGAGCAACCAGTGTCCCTTTTTGACTGGGCATTCTGGTCAAAAACTGGATGCCTGACAACCTTAGCACATCTAGACTGATGCAAGTCAACTTAGGTCAACCTAAGTTTGTAGTGTAGACCAGGCCTAAAGGATCACATCAGTACAGAATGTTGAAGCAATTTATAAATTCATTGGCATGAATAGCCAGGTTTTATTCTAAGAAGGGAGAGACTGATTCATTTGTGAGGTCAAGTGATAATACATACAATATATATCTGTCAGTAGAACAACATTTCTAGCTTAACTAAAAAATTCAGTGGCTCTGAGAGAGAAAATGTCACTGATTATTCAGCTCCATTCAAGATCAACCTTAGTTGCTTCAGAACTGATTCACTTTCCTTTCTATGTATTGCATAATTTTAAAGACTGGACAAAATGAAAGCATGTGTGTCAAAGGCCCAATACAAAAGTTGATTGTGATAATTCTCCCTTTAGAGAAAGGAACATGAATGAGGGATTTAAAAAGCCAGCAGCGCTACATAGCAATCACTTGACAACCACCTATTGATCAGGAGTGCAGGACCATTTGTTTCAGACTTTGACCTACTGCCAGCAGCAATCTAGGAACAACTTCCAAATAGTCTTGGAACTATTCACTGCTCTGAAGGCAAGTGCTTTTTTTTTTTTTTTTAAAAGCAACACATTAAAGTGATGAGTTCCCTGACAACGTTCTGCTTTTACAGTTTCAAGTACAACTCCATTCTGTTGGATACTTTATTTGCCAAACTTGTTCCAGAAATCATTTAAACTAAATCATAATCATTTTCTTCAAGAGAATCTCTATGGGGTCTTTTCTTCCTTTTCCCTCTGCATTTGTTGTCCTTACCACGCTCAGACAAAGGAAAGCAGGAAAAAATACTGCTTACAAGACAATTGAATTTTCTTTCCCCTATGATAGTGTCTGGGGGGTGCAGGGGGCATATAGTCAAAGGTATTTAGGCACCCAAAGATGCCTGCTGGGATTTTTCAAAAGTGCTTACATGGTTTAGTTGCCTGCCTCCCTTTGGCATCTAACCTGTTTAAGCAGTTTTGAGGTGCAAGGACTTGAATGCATGCTGGACACCTTTCAGAAGAGTTCCTTGAACATTGGCTACGGCATATTCTGGGGTAGGTGGCCCAGTCTCTTTTATAGAGATCAGTGTACCGTATGCGCTTTCCCAATTCCACATCTTCTCTAAGAGAATAGATCTGTAAGGCTATCAGCCCCTTAGGAATTAGGTCATAGGACATACTGACCATGCACAGACCCTTCCAGACAGTGATGTTCCATCTATATATGCAAGGAATGCCCAGCATGATGAAGCATGTAGTTCAACTGGTGGCACATATGGCAGATATGGTCTGTGGGATGAGTCAATCTGCCCCCATAGAGGATGCCATTTTGTGTGTACCATGACCTTTCACATATTATACATGCAAGGTCGCACGGAATGGAAGACACCATTTTGGACCATCTAAGGCAACAAGTAAATTTTTGTATGCCTTATTACAAAGGTCATAACCCACCACTGCTTCTAGATGCTTCAGTGAGGGATAGAGAGGGCTAGGTCCCTCCCAGATGAGGGGCAATGATCAGAGGGAAGTGTGTCTGCCACTGTGCTTGAAAAGGGATATTCCTAGAGAATAATCCTAACTTTAACGTAGGGCGAGAAAATGAGGCAATCCCTTTCTGGAAACTAGGAAGTGGGGAAAGTAGCAAAGAATTATTAAGTGCATACTTCAGGTTAATGTGATAGTGTGTCCTCATAGAAAAGAGTTGAGTATGAATCATCATTACCATTTAATTCTAAGGTTATAAACTTACTTTTGGTTAAACTGTCATTGTAATAAAGCCAGACTGTCAAATAAATAAACTTGTAATAAGGATTCATAATTTCTTAGTCAGACTGGTATAAAATTATAATGGAATTTATCACTGACATTTATTGTTTATAAGTCAATTTATTGGGATTTGATCTATTACCTCCAGATAAATGTTAATATCCTGTGAATAATTAATTCCCTTTAACTTTGAAAATACTCTTAGAAAATAAAGGTGGTTAAATTGTGTGTAACTTACATTTATCTTGAAGGTCTATTTTGATTGATTAGCTAAGCAAACCCAAATTCAGGGAATTCAGGGAACTACACACTATTAGTAATTGACTAATTAAAATTAATCTGTGTAGTGTTTGTACTATTGTGATTACATTTCCCATGCCATACATACTCTTGTAATAATATTTGAAAAAAATATGCCTTGTAGGGCATCATTTGAACACTAAACTCTGTGGTCAATAATATGACGACATGTGTGTAACTTTAAATATAAAGTTATAAACAAACTGAAATTGGTAATCACATTTCAGACCTAAACAAGTCTGGTAAACCAGTCAAAGACAAAGGGCAAGCTGCTGCCTCTAGTCAGGCATCATGAAAGTTGATGGGCCGTCACCTATTGAGTGGCCATTCTTTGGGAAGGAAGAGGGGCAATAACAAACAGGCTTACATCTTAAGAAACAGCATGATTCTCCTCTCCATCCTCACAGTGGGAATGAACTTTATCTAAGATATCTCAGGAAAATGCGTTTCAAAGGGGGTCTGGACTATAATGTGAGTGGCAAAAATCACCCTGTCAACCCTGTTCCTGGGAACATGTGGTAAGAATTTTACCTTGAGCCAATCTAGTTTAAGTTTTAGCACTAGAAACCTTGCTATCTTTCTTTCTTGTGTAACCATTTCTGACTTTAGTGCCTGGTACTTGTACTCACTTAAAGTCTCTCTTTCTAGGTAAACTTGTTTTATTATTTAATCAAACTAATCCAGTGTTACATTCAAACTGAGTTATTTGGGTAATTCTATTTCAAGTAGCAAACAGTTGAATATTGTTCCCTTACAGGGGTAACAGACCTAATACCTGAACTGTTCAGTGTAAAAGGCTGAAAAATGTAGAACACTCAGGGCGTAACCTACATGTTTGACTATTTGCGAGTGACCCAAGTTGGAAGCTATAAGAGCAAAGCATTATGAGGCACCCCAGGTTTCAGAGAGGGGCAAAGGGGTGTGCTCAAATGACAAGTACAGTTCATGTCCCTATGTTATACTGGCTTTCAACTACTGGATGGAGTCCATGGTGAGTCTGGGATAGGGAAAGAGTTGCATTGCAGGCACACAAGGCACTCATAATACCCTCATTCCCTGAGATGAATTACGGCATCTTGGATCTATAGATATTAGTTAACCATGAAATTAGGATGAGTTTAATGACAGTATAACCTGAGCTACATAACATGAAGGTGATTCTTCAGAAATGGAGTGTGTTCAGCTAGACTATAGTTTGAAATCTTGACCTCACTGAAGTCAATGAGAGTTTTGCCACTGGCCAGGATTTCAACCCTTTCATTAGAGTGGGACACAACCATTATAAGCTACATAATCACAGACGTGCGGACAGGGTGTGCCGGGTGCGCCCAGGTACACCCTAATGCAGAGGTGAGCAAGCTCCTCCTGCCCAGCATGCCTGCACTGCTGGCCAGGGAGGCTCCCCGCGGCCACGCCTCCACCTTCCCCATCACCCAGAGTCTCAGTGCCCTGGACTGCGTTGCAGTGGGGTTGGATAGTGCACGGGAGTCACGGGGGTCTGTCAGAAGGTGGTGGGGTGGATAGGAGTTGGGACAGGGAGCAGGGTGGGTTGGATAGAGGGTGGGGTTCTGGGGTGGTGGTTAGGTCGGGAGGGGGTGTCTCTGGAGGGGGTGGTCAAGGAGCAGGGGGTTTGAACAGGGTGGTGGGGATGGATAGGGATCAGGGCAGTCAGGGGACAAGAAGCAGAGGAGTTGGGTAGGGGGGATGGTTAGGAGTGAGGGGATCTCTGGAAGCACCAATCAGGGGACAAGGTCAGGGGTTGGATGGGTTGGGAGTCTAGGGGGGCCTATCAGGTAGCAGGGGTGTGGTCAGAGTAGGCAGGGAGCAGGGTCAGTTGGGAGTCTTAGGGGCTTGTCTTGGGGTGAGGGTGTGGATTAGGGTTTGGGCAGTCAGAGACAGGTAGGGAGTAGGGTCCTGGAGGGCAGTTAGGGTGGGGGGAGTTAGGGGACAAGGAGCAGGAGGGGTTTGGGGGTTTTAACAGGGGTGGGAAGTTCGGGGGAGTGGATTGGGGGGCTAGGGCAGGGCTCCCTGCATGCACACTCTAATGAAATGTACATAGGTGTGCGAAGCACATAATCCAGTGCCTCCTACATGTCTCTAAACAGCTGATCTATGGTGGGCAAGAGGCACGGGGGGGGGGGGTGGGAGGAGCTGATCAGCAGTGCTGCCCATGGGTGCTGAGCACCCACTATTTTTTTCAGTGGGTGCTCCAGCCGTGGAGCACACAGAGTTGGAGCCTATGTACTGAGGTGATAAACAGTTTCCTCCTTCCAAGTGGCCTGTGACTGGCTTCATTAATCAGGGTACCAGAGGATAAACCAGGTCTCCCAGGATAATTGGAGTAGCCTCCACACTGTTCATGATCATAGTGATCCTGGAGGCAAACAGTCCTTTATTCATGAAGGTAAATAGAGCTCAATGCCCTTATTGCTTTTCAAAGTTTACCACCCTGCAGAGGATTTTTCTCTTTTTTGAAATGTATTTTCATCTGAGAAAAATCAGATTGTGCTTAACACTCTGAGAAAAGGTGGCTAGAATTTTATTGGTTGAGTATTTTTGAAGCCGTTGTCTACACAAGTCACATTCTTTATGTTGAAAAGAATGTGCTATGAGTCTGAGGCAAAGCCCACAGACAACAAAAGCCTTTCCAGTGATTTCAGGAGGCTTTGCTGCCTGATTCACTGAACACTTCCTCCTCCTTCCATACTAACAAGGTCACTTCTCTTTATTATCTTTGCCTACGACTGCTTGACTTTTGCTTTTCCCTGGTGGAGCATAGGTTATGTAGTTTATAATGGTTGCATCCTACTCTAATGAAAGGGTTGAAGTCCTGGCTGGGGGTAAAACTCTTAACTTCAAGGAGGTCAAGATTTCACTGTGTTGTTCTTTGTATTAAAGCAATAAGAGCTTTTTATTTTAAAAATACATTTTATTTAAACGTAACACAGTAGCAGCCAGAGATTGGTATAGGCTGCAGTCCATAAACGTTCAGACCAAAGATGGAAGATGCCCTTTTGTCTCTGCACTTATAACCAACAACTTTACACAAAGGCAGCTTCTCCATACATCCTCAGATTACAATAGCAAAAAAAGTTCTCCATACATTCAAAACCAATGTGCTGTTCCAAGCCATATTTTCCCTTAGTTGTATAAATGTTTCCATTACATTTGATCCCAGGCAAGCAAGAGCTGGAGGGATTACTAATCAGTTACTCATATGTATTAAGTCTTTTAGAACTAGATTCTAAAGACCTAATCTATTGTCTTGAAAAGTCAATGGAAATTTTCCATTAACTTCTATGGACATGGAAGCAAACAATAAGACTGATCAGTCATATTTAATGATCACAAATCATAGCTGTTATGGGATTGTAGTTCTGTTACAACACCTTTAAAAAGGTCTCCTGTCCCAAAATTGTTGGACACTTTAAAAACAAACTAAACAATGCATCTTACAAACTTTGAAAATTTCAAACACAAGTTTGGTATTATACTGTGTATTGTGGCAAAGCGCCTTCTCTAACTCACCAGGGCCTAGTCCTTTAAGCTCTGGCACAGCAAGGGCTGCCCAGGCAAACCACCTAGAAAGCCCAAGGGCAGGCTTTTCCCTTCCTCTAGTCACTCCTTTTTGGTTGGGTCTTTTACCCTTGGTCCAGGGAGAGCAGTCTCCCGGCTTGGGGAACCTCCCTGTCCTGCTACCCCCAACCTGCTGGCAGCCTCACTCCCTCTATCTATCCCTCCCCTTCCTAGCCAGGGAGGAGGGTTTAAAAAGGTCTGTCAGGGCTTAATTGGTATCAGCTGATCTGTTTCCTGCAGCTGTCTGATTTTTACCCAGACTATTACATCTGCATGGATTTGAAAACAAAAACAAAATTAATGACTTTTTTGCATAAAGGTCTTAGATTGGTTATTGGTATTAGAGACATGTATGCGAGTTAGAACTAACTGACACTGGCTGCATTTGGTGAAGCAGACATTGAGAGAAGGATCTCTCTTCCAATCAGGTGTTCTCCAGTATCCCAAGCACTGGGCATCTCTTTGTGGAGAAGCACAGGGCCCATTACCTTCACTGAGCTAGATCCACAAAGTGGCTTTAGACTCAGCAGTACAATGCCTACATTCATGCACCCAGCTGCCTCATGGAATCCAGAACCCTCATATTAGGCACCCAGACTCACTGTAGACTGCTGGCTAGAGTTAGGGACCTAAGAATAGGGAGCAGGGAGAGGCATAATTACTTTCTACTTGGGATTCACAGCTGTAAGCCAGCTTCAGAAGTTAGAAAGCTAAGACTACAGATGAGGTGTCCCCCTTAGAACTTTTAATCTAGTTGTTACAGCATTTACCCAGGATGTGGAAGACCCGGGTTAAAAGTCTCCCAATCTATAAATAACCCACATTTCCTACTTCTCAGAAGAGTCTCCTAACTGCTAGACAATGGGATATTTTGGGGTGGGTCTTTCCTGTTGAAACAATTCAACTGTGTATAAATAGTCATTCACTGATCCAGAGAGAGAGAATAACCCCTCAGATATAGTCACTCTCTCACTCTCTGCCCCAATGATTAGTTATTTATACACAGCTGAACAGCTTCAAAAGGGGAGATTGAGACACATTCCTCTCTCCCAACTCAGGTGAGTGCTCTTCCCACTGGGGAGGTGAAAATCAAATCCCCACTCCAAATCTGCCAGATGGGGGCAGATTTGAACCTGGGTAAGTGCTTTAACTACTGAACTCAGTGTTATAAGGGGAGGCAGTGGCATCACCACAATTTTGTGCTGGGCCTGATCTGGAAGGCAGTCTCTGATAATGCCCATAAGATTGGAGCTTATAGGCAAGATGAGCAGGGGAATGCCTAATTAGAGGATCCCCAGGGACTTAGGCATGAGCTAAGTGCCTGGATGTTGGGAGTGAGATAGTTATATGTAGCCCAGAGGCAGATTTTTAGGCAGCTAGAGATCTTTATTGGTGGAAGTATTAAGTATAATTTAAGCAAGACTTTAGGAACAATTTCTAAAAGTAAGGTTGGCTAGATCCAGGGGTGGTGGGGACTTGCCAAGGGAAGTTGTTGAGGCTCCATCCCTAGAAGTGCAAATGGGTAATTCTAGAGAAAAACACATCTAGAAGACTAGTGTAGCAGAAAATCCAGTACAGTTGCAAAAAAAAAAAAAAAGACTAGATGATCTAGGATAATTTTGGAAAGGCTATCTCTGAACAAACGATTTAGAATTTATGAAAAGCAAAGCTTTGTGTAATAAAGCAGGAACTAAAAACATGCAGATTTAGTCAGTTGATGAATTTGCTGAACTTTGAAGGTCAAAAAGTGAGAGTGAATTAGGATTCAGTTCCACAATATTCTATGGGGAAAGATATTAAATTTTATCAACATGCCTCTAGAGAGAAGTCCAAAAATAACTCTTCAGTATTATTCATGGGGAGTATTGTAAACCAGCATAACTTGTTAATGATGAATATGGGGATAGAAATGGGACATCGTTGTTCTGTAGTCACAACCTAGATTTAGTGAATATAGGCACAGACTAAGATAATATTGAGAAAACATAGGTGCTTATTAAGATACCATGCAGGCTACTGCTGCTTGTACATGATGAGTTTCTCATAGAAGTTGCAATACAAATGTGAGGTTGTTTTTCATTTATACACATCAGTGCAAAAAGACTCAGAAAACTGGGAATGAAGGCCAGAGTCCTGTGGACACCATATGCATGCCTGTAGTCCTACTGAACCCAGCTGGACTATTCAGCAATAAGTACATGCATGTTTGCAGGACTGGTGTATAATCTACTCCTTAGGCACCAATTCAGAAGTCCTCCATATTTAACTTAAATTTATGGTTAAGCATTCTACAGTGCTGTCCTAAATACAGGAGGATTGAAGTATATGTTTAAGTGCTTTCTTGGATTAGGGCCTATTTATCATTATTATTCATATTTAGATTACAGCTGCAGCCAGAGCATAATGTGGGAATGCTCAGAGTCTCTCCTAGCTTTGACACTTCTAGGGTCTTTTAATGGTCCATATAAACAGTGGTTCTAGATAGCCACAACAAATGTTTTACAGGTACCTCTAAAAATAGAACAGGGCTGGTGGGGGTGGGAACAGAAACATGGCCCAGTCCCTTTTCCCCCTGATTCCCTACTAACCTGGCCAGGCCAGCATCGGGCCAGGCCATAAAGTTGTGGCTCCCACAAGCAGTTGTGGGAGCCGTGCATGCGGACCCTTCAACTACCAACGGTGCAGAAGAACTGAGAACAGCCCCCAGCCTGTGTCCGCACCTGGCCTAGGGCATGCGGAAGTAGAGGGTCTGTGACTTACTTCATGCTGGTTCCCCACAGTTGCCTGTACATTCTCCCCAACGTGGCTCTGGTTGAGGAGGGGGAAGACTTTGGAGTTGCAGGCTGGCCATGGTAAGGGGTGTGCCGCTGGGAGTGTGGGTCCCTCTACCTGCCCTGGGTGGAGAACTTAAGTGGTAGTGGTGACACAGGTGGCCCCTCCCATCTCTGGGGGGGGCCCTAACCTCCCCACTTTTGGGAAGGCTCCAGCGCACCCCTGGTCTGAGGAATGACCTCAGTGTGGTTGCTCACATCGCCTCTGAAACAAGTTTAAATTCAGATGTAAAAGGTGCATTTGAGTATATAGCAACTTAAGGCTATATACTATAGAGTATACAGTCTTATGTTCTTAACTACTCCATTTGCATGTATGTTTACAAGCAGTTTAGAACTTCTTGTTTTAAAATCCTTTGTGGCACTGCAAGTATGAAAGGTTCCCTTGTAAAGAAACACATTCAGTGTTAACACTTGTTAGGTCTTTCAGGAGACCCAAAACAGTGACTAGTTGTGCTGTAATTTCCCATAGCACTGAGCACATGTGAAACATCTCAGAATTACTTAACAGAATAGTGTGTGCTTCCAAGTCTCGGAATTTTATCAGTAGTCTGGTGATATTTGATGTTTCACTTCAAGGCTCAGCTGCTAGAATAGATTACATGAAAATCTCAGTTTTCACTTAAAAAAAGCATAGCCTACCTGATTGCAGAGGAGAAAAAAAGACCCAAGTATAACTGACAGGACTGTCTGCCCCATAAGGGCATTACTGCATACTGGTCAGTCCATCCCCCGTACCTGGTATGGCTCTTTATCAAAAAGGTCCAATTACAGATAGATTTGGAGGAACCCCTGCTACTGTTTTTAAAAGGTCACAGGGCCTTGGAGTGAGAGCAGGACAAGGCTCCTCTCTCCCCTAGAGAATTGGGGATGATATGGGAGAAAGTGACCAGCATAAATGCTGGTTCCTCCCTCAGAGCTGGGCAGCTGTCTGCAGACATTAAAGGGAATACGAAGGCTCTTACAGTGCCAAGTTAGCAGGCAGCAGAAACATGAGGGAGAATGCCAGATCATCTGAGGACTAAGTGGGGCCAGCTGACTAATAATTGGTTGAATTACCCAGCTTCAAAAGGAGCACTGGAGACTCCATGTGAGGAAAGACAAGGATTACTTGGACTATCCAAGCTACAGGAAGAACACGGGTTCCCGCTATCAAATGAGACTGTCTGAGAAATAAATTTGAGGAGACTGGGAACAGAGCTTAGAAGACAAGTTTCAGTGGAACCCCAAAAGTGAGAAGCTCCTTTTCTCTATCTGGGACTTTGTTATGAGCCCTTTTTTGGCAGGTGTGCTAAGATCTAATGAGGGTATAACTGAATTAAGACTATCTGAACTGAAGTTATTGGCATCCTGAGAAAGTAAACTGAGGCAAGTAATAAATGCAACACCACACTAATTCAGCAGTGAATGCTGCAGGGCAAGGATATCCTACAACAGTGAAATCAAGACAAATTAAATTGGAGGGAGCTTGATTTTTAGCCAACTTCATTGTTTGTGGGGGTGGGAAAAGAGGGGAAGAGGCACACCTTATGTTTGAACATCTGGGGTTAGAATTAATGCAATATAGTAGGTGTATCAGTATTTTAGGAGTCTTGGTAGGTTAGGATTGGCCCAATGAACTCTGTTAAACTAGCTGCATCTCTATTAGCTGCATATGAGCAGAGTTTGGTTAGAAACATGAATATCTAAAAAAAGTTTGGTAAAATCTGCTGTATAAATGTGAACATTGAGATAAAATAGAAAAAAGTAACTGACCGTTGTGGTTGGGTAGCCTCACCAGTGCAGCACCTCCTGCTGTTTGTCTGGGAATGGCTCTTTTTCCAGCATATGGAGTACCCTCTGCAGTCCAGTGTCTCTCCTGGGGCCCTTTGCCTCAAGGTTCAGCCCACAGCAGTACCCTCTCATCCCAACTGTTTCTCCCAACCTTGCCTCAGTAGCTACTGCCAGTCCTCACCTAGCCTCCCGCTCTCTGGGGAAGACTGCAGTCTGTAATGGCCACTCATCATTGGCAAGGGGTTAGGACCAGCTGTCTCTGCCTATTCCCAGGCTACACTTCTGTAGCCCCTGTACCTTTTTGGGCCTTTAACAAGACCTGCAGCCCGAGGGGCATTACCAGACTGGAGCTCCTCTGCTCTGCTCACAAACAACTAGCCCTTTTCCCTCCAAGGCTGGAGAGAGACTTCTCATCCTGGCCCCCAACCTTCTTATAAGGGCCAGCTGCCCCCACCCCTCTCATTGAGCTGCCACAGCTGTGGCTGCTTCCCCAACCAGCCTAGCCTTTCACAGCCGCAGCCCTCTCCAGGAAAACCCTTGTTTTCCAGGAGTTGCCTGGAACTACAGGTTGGTACATAAAATGTTTTGTTTCCTCGCATGCCTAAGAAATATGACAAAAGCAAAATATCAAATTTATGTTGAAATCTTCAAGTAAGGACATACACCCATGCACTACCAGTAATGCAGTGGAACTAAAGACAGTCTCAGAAATGTTGACATGAAATACCTTAATGAGTGTGATGAATGCCACTAATTAAAATGTTATATTAAGCCACTATTCAACATGCACTGTTTACTTAAGTTGGAGAAACTAAATTGCTCTATACCACCAGCTGGTTCCATTATGTTTAATTGTTTTCATTGCAAATAATAAATTTTCAAAAGATTTGTAACAGAAGTGGGGTCCATCCAGGCCTGGAACAAAAGGAAAGGGGAGAGCTGCAGGAGCTGGATGGACTAGCATAGAGAAGCCAGCACAGGAAGAGTTGCTCACAAAACAATGGGGGTCTAAATTAACTGTTACTACTCAAAGATCTTGGCATCATTGTGGACAGATCTCTGCAGACATTTGCTCAATGTGCAACAGAAGTCAAAAAAGCTAATAGAATGTTAGGCACCATTAGGTGAAGGGTAGATAAGACAGTAAATATAGTGCCATCCCCACATCTTTAATAGTGTGCAGAGTTCTGGGTACCCCATCTCAAAAGAGGTATTAGAATTTGAATAAGTACAGGGAAGGTCAACAAGTGATTAGGGACATGGAACTGCTTCCTTTTGGGGAGAGATAAAGATGACTAAGGGGAGATTGATAGGAGGTTTCTAAAATTATGAATGATATGGAGAAATGTGAAGGGGTAAATAATGCTAACACAAGAATCGGAGGTCACCTAATGAAACTAGCTGGGAGCACGTTTAAACACAAATATAAGGAAGTACTTCTACAATGCATAACCTACTCGCAAAACTCATCACCAGCGTGATGCTGTGAAAGCAAAAGATATAACTGGGTTCCAAAAAAGAATTAGATACATTCATCAATGGCTATTATCCATGATGGTCATGGATGCAGCCCTCTGCTCTGGATGTCCCTAAATCTGACTGGACAACAGGGGATAGATCACTTGATAACTGCCCTGTTCTGTTCATTCCTTCTGACGCATCTGGCATTGGCCAATGCTGGAAGACAGGACACTGGGCTAGATCGACCGTTGATCTGACCCAGTATGGCCATTCCCATGTTTTTAGCCGGTGGAAGGAAACTGTCAGCAGCTGTTGGGCCTGAGAAGACAAAAGGTATTCAGGAGGCCAGAGGGCTTGCTGGGGCTGTGTTATACCTGTAGGGGCAGATAGAACACATAAGAAGTGTTGCCCCTATGTAAAAATAGGACATAAAGGGTTATTCCATGGAACAGAATGCAGGGAAAACTGCTGTAACTGAGTTCAGAATCTGGTCCTATATGTTAAAATTTAAGATTAGAATACTTAAGTTTTAGGACAAACTGAAATAGGCATCTACAAGACTTAAGTTTTACTGTTTCTTTTCCCAGGACATCAGAAGAGTTTTGGAATAGAAAAATGCTAGTATTTAAAATGGGAAGCTGAGGAAATATTGTTTTCTAAGCGGTTCAGACTTCACTCCATAGATCAGATCTTTGCAGGTGCAAATACCTTCAATTCCCAAAGAAGTCCTAATGAAGCCAATGGGAACTCAGAGCTCTCTCTCCTTAGCAAAAATCACAGCAACTTGCAACACTGGGAGTGCAACAAAAGGGAGTGCAATATCTGTTCACAATCAGTTATTCTGGTACTTGTACTTTGTTACCTGAATCCTCACGTATAGCACAGTGGAGAAAGGGTGTCCAATAATGCAATGTATTATGTCCATCACAAAACCTACATCCTCCCATCCAAGAGGCACACACAAGGTGGAGAAGGCAATGACTGAACTTCTGTTGACCCCTAGCTCTTCACAACTCAAAGGTTATGGAACCCTGGTTTCCTGAAAGATTTACTTGCTACTGTCCAGATCTCTAGAAAGTACTGTACTTGATGTCTTTGCAGCTCTAATGAAAACTTACCACCTAAATATTGATGCTAGAGGGTAACATGTTCATTGTCATTTAGAAGAGAAGACAACTGGAGTGGAAACAAAACAACCCTTGTAAAGTTTCTGGATGCATATTTCATGGTATCTCCTGAGATTTTCGCTTTAGATAAAAAAAAAATCATTAATTTGCTCAATGGAGCATTTTAAGTTAATTTTGCAGTTATCAGCAACATTTCTAAAAAACTGTATCTTAGTTAAAGCTGAACAAAAAGTAGAATAGCCATCCCACAGGAAATTCCCTGATTTTAAAGTTTGGAATCTGACAAGAGTTGAAATCTGAAACTCAGTAAATTAAATGTTCTATTTCAGTAATTTCCAGCTGACAATTTAATGAAAGCAAACAATTTACAGGACTATATAGATTTCATTGAAATCAGCATTTCCCAAGAGAAGACTGCTCTGTTGGAAAATTTTCCACTACGTCTACTAATAGCCTTCATTCCATTTTAGCTCTGCAACACACAATCACACCATTAACTTGCTATACAAGAGCTGAATTGCTGACTATTACCTGAGGTGCTATATTATTATGTAATATAGATAAATGGCTGGCCAGACTGCATCCTTTTAATGGAATTCATGTGAAGGGGAGGAAAACATTTATTACCAGCCATAGTACTCTTGCATTCCAGCTAGTTGGCCTCTTATGGCTCCATGCCATATTTAATCAATAGACAAATTGGCCTGAATCATTCTATCTTTTCTATCATACAAAATGAAAATTGCTGATTTCTAACATCGCACATGCTTACTGAATCTTGGAACATCATATTATATTAATATCATTGAAAGTTAGGGCCAGAGCCTTGGTTGATTCATAGTTCTGCTGAAGTTAGTATTTGAAATGCACTGATTGCACGTAACAAGAATCTAGGCCTGAATAATTTCATTGTACAAAATATAAAGAAATCGAAGAGGCATTATTTTAAACTCTCACAAGAGAACCTCCTTGATCAAAAAGAAGCGAACACTCTTTAGTCAACTTTAAGAGAAGGAAAGAAAATGCACTGCAGAAACAGAATCAATATATGGCACTCTGCCACTGAATCAAAATTAGGCAGTTGCACAAAGTAGACACTATATAAAACACCATTACCGGTGTAAAACTAGTCCTAGATATAGATGTCTGATGTACTGACTTTGGCAACACTTGTATAGCTTGTAATTCCAATAAAGTTATTGAAGAAAATATGGTTCTCTGTGAATGATACATGCACAATAACCTGCAGTTTGAAATCTGCTGTATTCATTTCAGTGTGCCAACATAAGGGTATATAATAATTTGGCTGGAAATTTCATCAAGCCTGAGAATTTTTTTTTAAAAGGCATGGACAGCAGCAATCAGCTCACTCACTGCAAAATGTTTTAGATTTTTGCCAATAGCCTGATTACTAAGAATGGGGTGCGGGGAATGCCTAGAAACAGTGACCCCTATTCTAGATCCTCTGTGGAGTCCAGGCACACTGTTTTTTCCAATGGAAGATAGGGTGCCTGAAATTCTTTTCATTTGCCCTAGACCCCAGAGAGGTTGCAGAGCTGTTAATTATCAGTTAAATAGTTTAGCAATGGCAAAACCAGGGGAGGCTGATCTCATGATCAAGTTATATTCTACCAATAAAACCAAGTGGAACTTTAGCACTATACGACCAATCCATCTCCCACTGAAGTCAAATTGAGTCATTCTGCTGACTCAAATGGAAGTGGGATTAAGCAGTAGGTCTTCCGTATTTGCAAGTGTGTCACATTTCACCCTTTGTCTAGTAATTTAAAAAGCAAATCAGATCAGGACCTGGTCCTATTATGGTCAGATAATAGTATTAAAATCACTTCAGTGAATTAGTCATTTTTTATAGTACTAGAATATAAATCAGAATCATTGTGGCTTTGTTTTGTGTTCAGTATGCCCTTTTCCTGGTTTGCATTACAGCTTTGTAGTATTTATAGAAACGACAATAAGTATACTGGAATAAAAGTCAGATCATTCCACTACTCATTCTTGCTTAAAATAATGCTTAGCTTGAAAAGGATTTCTCTTTCACTTGCCATATTTACCCTCCTGCACAGGGATATGCCTGAATCATAGAATATCAGGGTGGAAGGGACCTCAAGAGGACATCTAGTGCAGCCCCCTGCTCAAAGCAAGACCAATCCCCAACTAAATGGAATGGCAATCACTGCACTTCCATCCTTCTCTCTTCTAAACCCTGTAAAGCACTCCATATAAAAACACTTCCAGTTAGCTATAGTAATTGTCCAAGACTCTGTAGTAGCACTATTGTAAGTTGTTATGCCTGGGGCAATTATACAATTCTCTAATTTACTATAAGTCATGAACTTTAAATGTCACTCAATCAGTGTTGCTGCTGAGGATAAGTGTTACTATAATGCCTGTTTCCCCATCTAAGGTATGTCTTGAGTTGTGTCTCCTATTCTTAGTTGCCCACATGCAGCCTGTTCTTGTTGTGTCAATGTACAGGCATTTTGTTTTTGTCACACTGAGTACCAGTCTTTATTCCTCACTAACTGTTTATGCAGACTCCAGAAGTTGTTGCAAACCATAGGCAGTAATAGCAAAAAGCAGGAAATTAAATTCATTTGGCATCATATATATCCCATCAAGGAGGCTGTTCCAAAGAATCCAAAAGACAACTAGGGAGGACTTGCTCAGCTATGACCTTCCTTAAAGTATAGAAAAACCAAGGCATATTGAAATATACAAAGTGTAACTGGTGAAAAGCTTATTTCCATAGTGATTTATGGATGTGAATCATGGGAAATAAATGTTGTCCACAAGAAGAAAAGCTCCAAATGTCAAAAGTTTAAATTGTGAAAACTTCTTATATGTCCCCGAGTGGGGAAAAATGCTTACCTTAGAAATAGTATTAGAGGGAAGCAGACCCTGGATGTCAGGGATCAAGATTCAAATGCATGTACTTTAGTCAGAGAGAGAAAAACCTTGAGAAAGTTATTATGGAAGGAATGGTGGAGGGTTGTCATAGTAGTGGTCAACCAGAAAGTATATAGATAGATCATGTGTGACAGACCACTCAAAGGTCATCAGCTGAGCTCAAATTTAGCAGTGGTTTCTGAAGGTTTTAGAAAATTCTGCCGTGAATAAATAACTTTTACTTAACCTTTTTGTAGCCTCTAGGGCAACATTTCACAAAGAACCACCTAAGTCATGTCCCTCATAAATAAAGGTTCTATGGTAATTGCACAAATTACTGTAGTACTATTGTAAGTTTTCAGTGTTTTGGACCATTACTACAGAATAATTCATTTAAAAAAAATGCATGTTTTACATAATTATTTGCAAGCTCTGTGAAATGGCAACCTTAATACCTGCCAGATAGTGCATGTAGGTTTTCTGAAATCCTGGGAGGCCAATTAAAAGACACACAGAGGAAAACCACTTCTAAATAGTGATGTTTTTAATGATAGAACCTCAAACGTATCTCAAAGTCAATAGCTTTGGAATTGTCAGTCCTTCATGTTCCAAACAATGTCTGTGTATTGTGACAGAGTCAGACCAGAAGGGTGTAGGAGAGTGCTGGAAGGCAGGTATATCAGCCTCAGGATGTGCAGGTCCCTGTTCCCTGGATAGTCAAACAAAGGCTACTCCAGGCCAATGAGGAAGCTTCTAGAAAGGAGTAGAAACAGCTAGCCTGATTGGGACAGCTGAAGCCAATCAGGCACTGGCTGAAACCAGTTAAAAACCTCCCCGTTAGTCAGGTGGGTGTGGGTGTCAGGAGCTGTGGGAGGAAGTTATGCTGTTGGTGAGACTGAGTGGTGGACAACATATTGTACGCAAGGAAGGAGGCCCTGAGGTAAGGGTGAAGTGGAGTTTGAAGAAGCGGGGACTGCTGTGGGTAAGTAGCCCAGGGAATTGTATTGTGTTTTGTGGCTAAAAGGTCAGCCATCTTAGCTGATACTATTAGGGTCCCTGGGCTGGAGTCTGGAGTAGAGAGAGGGTCTGGGCTCCCCCCCCCGTTTCTGCCTCCCTTAATTAGTCACTGAGAAAGGGAGGTCACTCTGTGCCCAGATGAGTTTCTGAGGCCCCTAAATCTGCCAGGAAGCGCAGGACCCACAAATACAGACTCTGAACTTTGTCACAACTGGTGTCAGGAGTGGGAGTTTCTGACTTACTGTTCACTGTGCGGCAGATGAAAGGGAGAGGTTTTTTAAAAAAAAAAGTGCACCAGGTTTGGGGTGTTCTCACCACAATGGAGGACGTAATAAAAGCACTGTTGCAAGCCACTGCAGCCCAGCAGGAGGCCACCCGAGCCCAGGTTATGGCACAACAGGAGTCCCTGCGGGTACAACAAAAGACTAACCAATTATTGATGGAGCAGGCCTCTCAGGATCGAGCCCTCTTGCAGGATGTGGTAGAACAACTGAAAGTCCTCACCACCAAAAACCAAGGATCTGAGGGGTCGCGAGTATGCAGGGCTGCTGTTTGTCTGCCAAAGATGCCTCTATGTCATCATTGGCTGTCATATCTCCTTTCCTTTGAGAGGGCTGCCTTGCGAGAGGCTTGGCCCCAGGATCAGTGGGCTAGCATCCTCACTCCCTTCTTATGTGGAGAAGCACAAAAAGCTTATCATGACATGCCCGCTGAAGCTGCCATGGATTACCCTCAGCTGAAAGCTGAGATCCTGGCACGATCAGGGGTAACAACTGCAGTACAGGCCCAGAGATACCATGAGTGGAGGTATAAGGAAGGTAAGCCTCCGAGGTCCCAATTATTCGACCTTATCCACCTCGCACGGAAGTGGTTACGACCCGAGGTTTGCAACTCAGAGGAAATGTTGGAAACTTTGGTCATAGACCACTATATGAGGGGATTGCCTCCAGATCTTCGTGCATGGGTGAGCCAGAATGACCCTGCCACCTACAACGGGATGATCACATTGGTAGAAAGATGGATTGCAGCCCAAGAGCTTTCCCAACTACCCAGAGAAGCCTTCTCCCAAAAGAAGTATCTGGGTCCAACCCCGGAAGGCCAGATAACCAAGCATCTGGGAAGCCCCAGGTGGAAGAAGATAGTAGGCACAGAACAGCCAGGAACCCAGAAGGGAGGAAGCCATGGGGTAAAGACCCCTAACCCAAGAGACAAAGGAGCATCTAGAGACCCATATGGATGTTATGCATGTGGAGAATGGGGACACCTAGCAGGGCAATGTCCCAACATTGAGGAGCCCATGCAGTGTAACCTGGGGAATTGGGCAGACCCATGCACCCTAATCAATCTAGTCGGGGTTGCAGTCACCCCACACCAATATACAAAACCAGTGAAACTGAATGGGGTAGAGACTATGGCACTCATTGACTAAGGCAGTGCTGTCACTCTGATTTCAGGGAAACTAGTGAAACGCAGCCAGTTGATACAGGCTAAGCGTACGGGAGTAACCTGTGTACATGGGACCGTTAGCTGTTATCCTGTCATCCCAGTAAGGATTGAAATCCAGGGAACCATCACTGGAGTAAAAGCAGGGGTGGTCCCAAAACTCCCATACCCAGTGCTCATTGGAAGGGATTTCCCAGGATTTGGAAATTTGCTCCCACCAGAGGGACAAGACAGAGGAGAAGACTCCGAAGTTAAGGAGTCATCCCTAACAGAAAGTCACCCCCCCTTCTTTGGTAAAATATCTCCCGAATTGTTCCCCACCCCTGGGAAGGGCAGAAAAACCAAGAAAGAAAGAAGGGCAGCAAAGGCTTTGGGCACTTGGATTCTGCTTCAGGGCCAGAACATGGCCTTGGTAGGCCAAAGGGCACAGGGAACTGAGGAAGAGACCCCCAGAGAGGAGGAGGAGGAAGCAGAATCCAGTACCAATCCCAATGTCACCGAATTGACTGAGGAGTCAGACCAGTTCCTCAGAGTTTGGGTCGATAGGTCCTGGAAGAGAGACTTTCGGGCGAGACCAGGCAGAAGATCCCAGATATGATAATGTCAGAAGAGAGGTGGCTGAGATAGATGGGGAGCCTGTGGAGGGAAAGGCCCGAGGGCCAGCGCCCTATTTCATGATCAAGAAGAACCTCCTGTACAGGGTGGTTCAAATACAGGAAGAGGTGGTAATTCAGCTCCTGGTACCCCAAAAACATCACAGGGCAATACTAAGTCTCGCCTATAGTCACCTCTTTGGGGGACACTTGGGGGTAGAAAAGACCTATGTGCGAATCTTGCGCAGATTCTTCTGGCCAGGAGTACATGAAGATGTCCGGTGGTACTGCGCCTCCTGCCCTGAGTGTCAGTTGCACAGCCCTTGCCCACATCTAAGGGCCCAGTTGATACCTCTACCAATCATTGAGATCCCTTTTGAGTGGGTGGCCATGGACGTGGTGGGGCCTCTAGAGAAGACAGCTCGATGTCACCAATATGTGCTTGTCATCTTGGACTATGCAACCAGGTATCCAGAGGCCATTCCCCTATGAAATACGGCCTCCAAGTCTATAGCGAAGGCATTGGTGGAAATTTTTGCCTGAGTCAGGCTACCAAAAGAGATTCTAATGGACCAAGGAATGCCTTTCATGTCTAAGCTGATGAAGGACCTCTGCTCTCTGCTCCACATCCAAACTCTGTGAACCTCAGTTTACCACCCGCAGACCGATGGCCTGGTAGAGAAATTCAACTGGACCTTCAAGGCCATGATCAAAAAGGTGGTAAGTAGGGATGGAAAAGACTGAGAAACCCTGTTGCCCTACCTTATGTTTGCCATCCAGGAAATTCCTCAAGCCTCCACTGGATTCTCTCTCTTCGACCTGTTATATGGCCGCCACCCCCGGCGCATACTAGATATAGGTAGGGAAATTTGGGAAGAGGAGCCTAATACAGGGAAAAATATAGTTGAGCATGTATTACAAATGAGAGACCTTATAACCCGAGTCACCCCTATAGTGCGGGAGCACCTGGAGAAGGCCCAGAAAGCCCAACAAACTCACTACAACTGCCAAGCAAAGGTTCGGCAGTTCCAACCCAGAGACCGAGTAATGGTGTTAGTACCCACAGCGGAGAGTAAACTCTTGGCCCAGTGGCAGGGGCCCTATGAAATAGTAGAATCTATAGGAGAGGTAAATTATAAGGTGAGACAACTGGGACGTCGAAAACTAGAGCAGATATATCACATCAACCTTCTAAAACCCTGGCATACCCAAGAAGCATGTGTAGTTGCTCAAAAGGACCCATTGCAGGAGAACAAGAACCCCGAGCAGGTGAAGGTGTCTCCTGATTTAACACCAGCCCAAAGAGGAGGTGGTCGAGATGATCAACAGGAACCAAGATGTATTCTCATCTCGACCAGGATGAACAACTGAGACATATCACCACATAATTACAAACCCCGAGGGCCAAGGTGACGATGAGGCCTTACCGGGTGCCAGCGGCCAAAAGAGAAGAAATCAAAGCAGAAGTAAAGAAAATGTTGGACTTGTGAGACTCTTCAATTACCCCCAGTCAGTGGTCTAGCCAGATCGCGCTAGTACCCAAACCAGATGGCTCCACAAGGTTTTGCAATGACTTCGTCGGCTGAATGAGGTGTCTCAGTTCGATGCGTATCCTATACCCCGGATAGACGAGTTAGTGGACCGACTGGGAAATGCCCACTTCCTGACCACCCTAGACTTAACTAAAGGGTGCTGGCAGATCCCCCTTGCTGAAGATGCAAAAGAGAAGACTGCTTTCTCCACTCCAAAGGGACTGTTTCAATATACAGTCCTTCCATTCGGTCTACATGGGGCCCCAGCTACCTTTCCGTGCCTTATGGATAAGCTATTGCACCCCCATGCCAGTTATGCAGCTGCCTACCTGAATGATGTGGTTATTCATATCTCAGACTGGGAAACCCACCTGGAAAAGGTAGAAGCTGTCCTAGATATCCTAAGGCGTGCTGGCCTTACCGCAAACCCCGCAAAGTGTGCCATAGGATTAACGGAGGCGAAGTATCTGGGCTACATTGTGGGAAGAGGTGTAGTGAAACCCCTCCTCAATAAACTAGAGGCCATCCAAAACTGGCCCCAACCGATTCGCAAGAAATAAGTCTGGGCATTTTTGGGGGTAGTGGGGTACTATCGACACTTTATTCCCCATTTTGCCACCAGGGCAAGTGCCCTGACTGATCTCGTAAAAGCTCAGGGACCTGAGATGGTACGATGGACAGACACAGCAGAGAGGGCATTTACAGATCTACGGACAGCCCTTTGCATTGACCTTGTACTTATAGCCCCAGACTTCACTAAGGAGTTCATCTTGCAGACAGACACATCTGAAGTTGGACTAGGGGCTGTCCTGTCCCAGATGGTGTGGGAAGAAGAACATCCAATCCTCTAGCTTAGTAGAAAACTTCTCCCAAAGGAACAGAAGTATGCTGTGGTCGAGAGGGAATTCTTTGCCGTTAAATGGGCCATGGAAACATTGCGATACTACCTGCTAGATAGGCAGTTTACTCTCGTGACTGACCATGCCCCTCTTCAGTGGATGCAGCTGAACAAGGAGAAAAATGCAAGATAGATGGTTCTTATCCCTTCAACCCTTTCAGTTCCGCATACAGCACAGAGCCAGAAGTCACCACGGCAACGCAGATGGCTTATCAAGAGTGCACTGTATGTTGACCCAAGTTGCCCAACCCCTTGGTGTTGAGCTGGGGGGAGGGATATGTGACGGAGTCAGACCAGAAGGGTATAGGAGAGTGCTGGAAGGCAGGTATATCAGCCTCAGGATGTGCAGGTCCCTGTTCCCTGGATAGTCAAACAAAGGCTACTCCAGGCCAACCAGGAAGCTCCTAGAAAGGAATAGAACCAGCTAGCCTGATTGGGACACCTGAAGCCAATCAAGCACTGGCTGAAACTAGTTAAAAACCTCCCCGTTAGTCAGGTGGGTGTAGGTGTCAGGAGCTGTGGAAGAAAGTTATGCTGTTGATGAGACTGAGTGGTGGACAACATATCGTATACAAAGAAGGAGGCCCTGAGGTAAGGGTGAAGTGGAGTTTGAAGAAGTGGGGGCTGCTGTGGGTAAGTAGCCCAGGGAATTGTATTGTGTTTTGTGGCTAAAAGGTCAGCCATCTTAGCTGATACTATTAGGGTCCCTGGGCTGGAGTCCGGAGTAGAGGGAGGGCCTGGGCTCCCCCCTTTTTTGCCTCCCTTAATTAGTTACTGAGAAAGGGAGGTCACTCTGTGCCTAGATGAGTTTTTGAGACCCTCTAATAATGGTGTTAGTACCCACAGCAGAGAGTAAACTCTTGGCCCAGTGGCAGGGGCCCTATGAAATAGTAGAATCTATAGGAGAGGTAAATTATAAGGTGAGACAACGGGGACGTCAAAAACTAGAGCAGATATATCACATCAACCTTCTAAAACCCTGGCATACCCAAGAAGCATGTGTAGTTGCTCAAAAGGACCCATTGCAGGAGAACAAGAACCCCGAGCAGGTGAAGGTGTTTCCCGATTTAACTCCAGCCCAAAAAGAAGAGGTGGTCGACATGATCAACAGGAACCAAGACGTATTCTCCTTCCAGGAAGTGCAGGACCCACAAATACAGACTCGGAACTTTGTCACAATATATAAATATCTCAACCTGCTGAAAGTGATAGCGATATAAAGTACTGCCCTCTACATTTTTTTTTTTAAAACTGTCTGATTGTGTGAGTGTATTGTGGCTCTGAACCAAAGCCTAATGAACTTGTTAGCTGGAAAAAAAATAAATGGTGCGTAGTAGTTTATATGCCTATATTATATTAAATTGAAGATGGTAGGATTATCCCCTCATCGTGTCACTACGGGTTAAGGTTTCTTGGGTACCTTTTTGTTTAACTTTAATTCAAAATTTCTTAGGTTTATATCCGTTGATCTGAGGATAATTTCAACATACCTGAAACTTGTTTTTTAAAAAAGGGAAACTGAGGCCCAGTGATAGGTGCCTAATAGGATTTTCAAATGTGCCTAAACAAGGTTAGACACCTTACTTCCATTAATTTCCATGGGAGTTAGATAGCTAAGTATCTTTGAGGATTGGGAGTGAGGTGACTAACATTGTTTAGGCATTTTTGAAGTTCTCTAGACACCTATCTGGAGCGTGTATGCCTAAATACCTTTAAAAATCTAGGTCTATACAGTTTGGCTAAAGTCTCCCTGGAAATCTATGGCAGATCTGGGAATTGAACTTCTAAGGTTGTGAGGCGCCTTACACCTTGTGTTAGATACAATGCCGATCCTAATTGCCAGGTCCAAAATTTCTATCAGTTGTAAGAAAACAAGTGAGGCTTCCTTCCTAAAGCTATGCTTCCACTGTGTCTGTAAACATAAGTTTTCCTATAGATCATGCAAAGGAGTAAGAGACTTTCCTAAAGTCATCTGGTAGGTGAGTTATTTTAAGATAAGTGTTATATAAGGTTGACCTGGATGACAATGGAATACTACCCCTGCGCCTCTAAATCTAACAATGGCCCTTTGAAAAAGCTACCTCTTGCATATTAGAGGAGAAAAGATGGATTCTATTGTACTATTTAAGTACACGCCCAACCACCCTGTGGGTTCTGCTTTGCCTCTTCCAAGACTCTCTGCTCTCTCCCCTGAGTGCCTTTTGTATTCCTTTGGGTTGCTCCCTGTTTTTCCTGAGCAAACACTCTCAAGCTTCTGCGTAGAATCTTCCACAGGCCTCTGCCTGCCTTGTGGTCTCTGGCTCCTAGCAGCTTTCTGCTCCCTTCTCCAGACAGCTCCCCACGGCTGTACTTCCAACTGATGCTGTGTGCTCAGTTAATGCACTCAATTTTGTCTTCCAATAATTTCTCCAAGATTGTAGTTGCCTGAAGTTTCCCTGAGCTTTGCCTGCCATTCCTTTGCATCTGTGTGATTTTTCAGAAATTAGAATTTCATAAATTAAGCACTTAGTAACATATAAACAGATACAATCCATGTTTCACTTGCTTCAAATATTTATCCCTACCAATTGCCTCTCCTGTGACAAAAGTGCTTGAAGCAAGAGTTGTCTTCAAGAGCAGAATTTATCTTTAACCTCGGTAAGTTTTTCTTTCACATGGCAGATTTTTGGGTTATCTTAGCTGTGCCTTGATTCCTCCTGAGATAGTACTCCTCCCTTCTTATCTTACAGAGTGAAATATAAATTGATTTTAATTTAATCCTATAATCAATATATAATATTTCAAATATAGGAGAAATTCTTCTGAAACATAATCATTAAAGTACAATACCCTGGGCATCTAGGTGTAGATAAGTTCTAATCTCTTTTTGTCAGCTGTCTTTCAAAGAAAACGTTATGAGCAGAGTTTTGCAAGTTGCAAGTGACTGTGAGGACAACTACAGAGTAAAATTGGGGATGCAGGTAAAATAAGCTTTTTATAGATGTTTCAAAGTCTGAATGTTGGTCTCCAAGAAGCTTGTTTAATAAAATATCATTACAAGAAGGTAATGGAAAAAACTTGATGCCACTAAAACAGTTCCCTGAGAACTGGGTAGACTATAAGACCAGTTTTATTGACATTAGGAAAACTTCCTATTTTTTTAATTAGACTACTATCCTCATTAGAAAAAGAAAAGTATCCTCCAAAGCATAAGGTATAACAGAAAAAGACAAACACAGAAGCAGTAAAGTAACAGTACAGAATTATTCAGTAAAATTTTATCATGCTGAACCCTTAAATGTGTGAAAAAGTAGGATAACAAATTATGTGAGAGCTGTATGATTGGAAGGAACAGAAAACATGACATTGAAAAATTATGTCGCAAGAGGAAACAATGCTACTTTATAAAACATGATTGCATTTCCCAGGTGTTTTTTATAAGATAAATCTGCCTCTAGTTGTACATGTACTGTATTTTGCAGTGACTCTGATGTTAGGATGATGAGATTAATTTCCTCATCTACTTGGGTGTAGGGGGGAAGGAGAAAAAATCCTTCAGGAGGATTATTAGGTTCCCCCTCCCTGGGGAAAAAAAAAAGTGTGAGGTTGTTCTGAGAGGGCATATTTAAACTAGAAAACATTAAAAGCTTGATTCTGACTTTAATTACATGTCCACACAGGAGGAAGGTCAGAGAGTAACCCCCCACTTCCCCGGGGATAGATGGAAGGTGACTGGGCAGAGCATCTCTCTACCCTCACCATACTGACTAGCATAGAGAAGCCAGCACAGAAAGTGCTGTAAGTACCAGCAGCAAGGTGAGAGCTGGGAAGGAATTATCTCAGAGGGATGCCACTGAGAACCATCCCCTTCTTCAGTCTGTGCTATTTGGTTTAAAATATATATGTATGATGATGTTTCTCCTGGAGTTCTACTGCCAACAATGAGGCTAGGTGGAAAAGGCTGAATTTGTGAGACTGAAATGTTCTAAAACTTTGAGAGCTCTGTGAGTCTCCATGAATGTAATAAGGTGTCTGTAGCATTTTCAAGAATTCTGACAATGAGAGAGCATCTGTGGAACGTGTACATCTGAAATTCATAACAGCAGAAGCCCAGCTGTGTGCAAATGTGGTCCAATGATCAAGGAGATTTGTTGTTTGTGTACTCAGCTATATTAATTATGCACAGAAATTAGGCTTTCAGTTGCATCTGCAGCTTTGTACATGGCCTTAGGCAGCTGAAGATTTGAAAAGCTGGCCTGTTGTGTTAGTTTATGAGAGAGATAACTAGGCTTTGAGTGTGTTATATTATTGCAAGTCTCATGGTAGTATGTTTTTTCTTACAGCCCCATCCTCTGGCATCAGGTGAGTTCATGAGAATATCTGCATTCATTTTAACTGAAGATAGACTACATCTAGACTGGGATTCCCTGCAAGTGTAGACCTACTCATTCTACCTTTCATTGAGCTAGCATGATAAAAATAGCAGGATAGCCATGGTAGGAGGGACAGCAGCAAGCAGCAGCACAGGTTAGGTGCTCTGAGCACACAACCACAGAGTCCAGATATGTATGTACTCAGGGAAGCTAGCCTGTGCTACTGTAGCTACACTATTTTCTAGTACACTGGCTTGATGAGAGGCAGTGTAAGTACGTCTACTTGATCTGGGAGTCATATCCCCACGTCCAACTGTAGACATAGCCTAAGTGTCTAGACAGTCTGGCTGCAGAGAAAAGCTTGAAAACATGACTGCTAAAACCAGAAAACAGAAGGCAAATGACCCAAAATTTGCTGCTTTTTAAAATCTTATTTTAAAGCCACTCGTGATTTTTGAATGCTTGGGGTTGGCAATAACAAGACAATGTGAGCACTTCCAGCTTTATCCATCTCAAGGTCTAAAAATAAAGAAACCCAAAACAGCTTCTCCCCCATCACACACCTCACCATGAAACATAGCATGTCTGATTTCTCAGCAGAGAGGCAAATTTTAGAAAATTATGGTATTAATGAGGTGATCAGTATGAGGGTTTGAAAAATGACGTTTCACATTTTAAAATACTTAATGTACTTCAAATATCACATCTTTAAAATAACTGATTATAGAACTCTTCATTAAGGAAAAAAGCAAAACACAAGTGTAGGCATAGGCCTATTAGAAGGTTGGCTTGTTAATTCTGAAGGTTCAGCTTTTCCTTGAAAGTATCTATCAACCCTCTCTGTGGAGTTTACAACCTTCCTGATAGTTCTAGGAAGTTTATAATTGAGATAATAGTCTATGGAACTTGTAAACTCTGCAAACCAAAAAGCAGTGGTTCAGCAGTTATAAACTCTGATGGTATAGCTGCTTAAAACAACTAAAACTTACAAAAAGATTATGATTATATTGTCCCCGGTGACAATTTCAATTGAAATTAGATGGGAGTTGTACTATAAATTTCACACAATCTGTTTTCTTTGCCAAAATGTGTCTTTATCAGCATATTTAAATCAAAAATTGCTTTGTCTTTGGAAATAGAATTTGGCACATGATTGATCACAGATAAGACAAAGTAATCATCTCTTTCAGGGAATGGGGAAGTTTATAGAAGTGTATTAAACACTGAAAAGCTGTTCAAAAGCTTCCTAAGAAAACTGCCCTTAATTTCTGAGGAAACCAAGGGGGAAAAGATTGTGTTTTACGGATTGTTGGGATTTCTAGTAACCTGATCCAAAAGTCAATGGAAGTCAATGGAAAGAGTCCTGTTGACATCCCTTAAGGTCAAACCTAAAACCCATGAAAGATGGTGGATCTCCACAAAGGGTATAGGAGAATCCTGTGGAAGTTTCTAATGGAGCACAACAACATGTGTTAAGGTTAAAAGACAGGGAAGGCCGTGGAGATGGTATCTAGAGGTAGGAATTTGAAAGCACATGTGCAGTGTGAGCTTAATACATAAACTCATTCTTTGCAGTGGCAAATAACACAATAATCTTTATGGGAGAAAAGTGGTACTGCATGGGGAGATTTTTATGGAGAGAAAAGTGGTAGCACAGGGGGATGTTTTTAGGAAGAATGAAGTATTCTGAAGAGAAACAGCAGAGAAGCAAAAATAATGGTCTCTACAAGCAGTGGGAATTGGGGAAACCTTTTGAGGTCTTGAGATGGCATTAGAATATCTCAGGTCGAGAGTCTGAAGGGAAAGTAATTTCAGAGGCTGACTAAATCAAGAACCTCATGTATCAGCAGGCTTATCAATTGTCAAAGACAGAGCATTAGCCTTAATGCTAATTTACCTGGCTTTTACTGGACTGTGTTACACCATTCAGGTAACTTAAAATGTGATCTTTGTGTTGTTTATTTCAAATATCTTAGCTCTTGCTTTAGAGTCTAAGTTTGTAAAGATAGAGCCTGACAGTTTCCGTTTTGTTCTGCTCTATCAGAGAAATATATTATTTATTGTGCAATGAGATCAAAGCTAAGTATACAGAAGGCTAAATATCTGTTACCCAAAATAGACTGTATTTTAGATGGATCACATTTCAAGGTAAATAGGAGGCCCATTTAGTAAATCTAGCATTTGGTGAGTTTACAATTCACTTCTCTGCAGGTTACAGATCTTACATTGAACAAAGGAAAAACTGCTTCATCCTCACAATGACTAGCTACAGTAAAGGATATCATTAGTTCATGGCACAGTACTGATTGCAGGACAGAATGGTCAACAGTGACTTTTTGTATAGCCTTGCTCCTGAAGAGACTAATCAGAAGAATGTGTGTGCCAGAAAAAGAAATCTTTCTGCATTAACTTTAAACTGCAGTAGACAACAGTAAGATATTGCACAGAAGGGCAGGAAGTGTTGCCTACTGACTAGAGCAGAGTATTAAGAGGAGAAGCTCCTGAATTCTTTGGTTCTGTTGTTGATTTGATTTGCAAGATTAGATAAGTCATATAAAGACCGGCTCTGAGTCTACCTCTGTGTTTGTACAGCACCTAGAATGGTGACCCATCTTGACGAGTCCACTGAGAACTACTATACTATAATATTAAATAATACACTTTTCTGTACTCTGGGGTTTACCATTTGGTACTTGATACAAAATATTTTCAGAGATGCAACTAACCTAAAATGCCCAGATGCCTTTTTCAGCCACTGCATATTGGTACAGGCATTGGCTTGAAGAAAAGTTGTCTGCATGCAGTAACTGCAAAATTAGACCTCCAGAGCTGCACAGTAGGGGCCAGAAGGGAGTCACTGCCAGATCTGCTGAGCCTCCTAAAAGTCAGTAGAGGGAATAGGAGTCTGAGGGTTAATAACTGGAGCAAGAATACATCTCACAAGCTGAGCCTATATTGAACCACCTTGTTCCAGGGGAACAAGCTGATTCTCAGTTAGCTCAAATCAGATCAGCACCTCTGGCATCAATGAAATTCTTGTCAAATAACATGGGTAAATTAATGCATTAACATATTCTCAGTCTGCATTGTGTTAAATTCTGCCAGATTTAGCTCCTGTACAATCCCACATGTTCACATGAAGGTGGAATCTGAGCCTATGTGTCCTCTTCACATTTGAGGTTTTTCTGATACTAGGAAATTAGCCTATTTATTTATTTTGTAGATAGGGAAGAGATTGTGGGTACTTGTTCAAAAGAGTGGCACAATGTTTTCACTGCTTGACCCTCTCAGAGCCCAAAGGAATGCCAACCCCATGCAATGCCTTGAAAGGAGAGGTTTAATTACTAGGAAAGTAAGGAGGAGAGTTTTTTACTTGTTTTGTTTTTAAACAAAGCTATTCAAAATAGACACACTTAAGATCCTTATTTGAATGAATCCATGGAAGGCATAGTTTGTTCTATAATTCAAGCTTTCACAATCTTGTCTTGCGGGGGTGTTCTAATTCATTGCCCTTTTCTTCCTTTTTTTCTCTCCTTTGACATATTGGACCTAATTCAACTCCCCCTTTCACCAATTTTACACTATTGTATCTCCGCCTGTGTTGAAATTTTGCATGCTTTACATTGTAATAACAGGGCAGGATCTGGCACATTATCTTCTACTATTCAACTACTGAAAATTATCTTCCACTTTGTGTTTATGTTTCTTCGTAGCTTGGCCATTTAGCCTCTTGGGATTCAAGTTAGGTGGACATCCTTGAACATGCTGATGAAGTGTCTGTATGAGGATGGAAGGGAAGTTAGGTCAAGCTACTCCCTTAAAAGACTGACAATCTAAAAGAGTAGTACAGGGGAGATAGGGAGCCTGCACTATTTTACATAAGCACCACATTTTCAGATAGGTGCTTTCCCTTTTTCAGGGGGCTTTCACTGCAATCAGCCGATTTCTTGGGTGGTTCACTGATTGCCCAGAGGCTGAAATTTGTTTGCGTAACTATTTTCCACCATTCCAAATAGAAAGAAGCCACTCCTAAGCAGCAGTCTGTTCATGGACAATTCACTGTCAAGATGAAGCACTTCATTTGCAGGATAAACTAGTCATCATTACCTGACTCAGTTCTACCACAATGGCACAAGGCAACAGATATAGATGACATTTACATTCCTTATATGATACTCTGCATCAGTATTAAAGATGTGTACATAAGCATCCTGATTCTTTACTTTTGAGTCTGACCTGAGAACATAGAGAAGAGAATAATATAATAAGTAGAATCAGTTCTTACAGGCACAAAATGGCATAGATCACCCTGAAAATGTTGATTATTTTTTCCCATCTGGGCCAAGTTCTCAAATTTACCCCATTTGGACATAATTTTACATTTTGCAGTTTCTTCTTGCACTTACTGAAGCAAATGTGAGCGGTACAAATTTGAGTAGGTCTAAAATCATACCTTCAGAGCCAATAGTTGTTTACTGGAATAAATTTCAAATTTGCTCAGGATCAGATTTTCAGAAATAGTTTTAATAGATAAATATTCAGTGGGAAAATGTACATAGGAACTGCTTTGGCCTCCATTCTATATGTTGTTAATCAATCATAACAAACCATATTTATGGAGTGATAGTTGTTGCAACCTCTCATTTTCCCTATAAGCTGTCTGGAGACCTGACTCTCCATTATGCTGTGTCTGAAGAGCCTTTACAGCAGTGCAAACTGAGTGAGCAGGAGACAGAACTTCTTTGTCGACCAGTCCAGGACTGGAATGAATTTTCACTTGATAGAAGATCCGCCACATACTTCATTGACACTTATGGCAAGAGCAAGGTGCACTTCTTCAGCCTTGTTTTTGCTAATTTAAACATAGCTCGCTGTACATCAAATTATAAACAAAACAATACTAACAAGCCCACACAATTTTTCTTTCGAGAGCGGATGAGAAAAAGAACCACACTTGACAGATGCTAGTCACATTGCTCACTGCACTTTTTGGAAATGCTCCGATACTACAAGGAGGATTACACACGAACCTAAAAAACAGAATGTGTACTGCACCTACTTTGTTCTTCACTTTTTGCAGTCATTTATATCAATGCAAATTGTGTGCAATGGAGAATCAGATCAAAATCTCCTTTAGGAAGGCAGCATATGAATACGAAAAGGCTGTTTCATCAACTTTCTGAAAAGACCAGCTCTCCTTGATTCCCAAGTACATGCATCAACTCAAATTTATAAGAGTAAAATTGCTAGTAATTCCCATTGTTGATGTATTATCATTAAGGAGATGCTAAGCTGAACATTCATTAATGCGAAAGTAGTTACAATGGAAAATTATATCAACATAAATATCAGAGTTAATCATGAATAAGCATAATTTAACACTTATGATAAATATTTCTGCCTCCACATAAGCCATGTAGTACATTCTTTTTATGTTAAGTTAATTGATGCCAAATAACAATGAAATTCCCCTGGAAGTGAATATAATGTTCAAATCACTTCCAAGAAAAAGATGTGTTGTATTCTGTTAGCATGAGACCAAGCCTCTTCTTGTATTGCATCATACACAATATTTTTCCATTCATGCCAATTTTTCTAACAGCATAAGACTAATTGAAAGCATCACAATAAAACTTCTCCAGTGTTCATATTTATAGCTATAGGCAGGCTGGTTTTATGCCATAGTAAGGTGGAAGAGAGCGTTGGCCCATTTGAATTGTTTCATGAAAACAAGTGTATTTTTACATTGTGACAAAGTTCCTCCTTTGCCTTGGTGGTCCTGAACTTTTTGGCAGATCTGCTCACCTCAGAGGTTCACAGCAGCCCTCAGTTTAATCACTTCTGCTAGAGACTCAAACCTGCCATTCACTCCGCTAGCATCACTGCTGGCCAGCATGGGGGAAATGGAGAGCAATCTCCACAGTACCTGTTGTCCCACCAAGTGGGTTGGGGACAGGTCAGATCCCTTTCCAAATTAGACCTTCCCTCTGGTGTTGCTCACAGACCAAGTCAACTCCTCCTGTGTCTGATCAGGAATTGGGGGGTTAGGAGGAACCCGGGCCCACCCTTTACACCGGGTTCCAGCCCAGGGCCCTTTGGATAGCAGCTATCTACAATGTCTCCTGTATCAGCTGCATGCATGACAGCTACAACTCTCTGGGCTACTTCCCCATGGCCTCCCCCCAGCACCTTCTTTATCCTCACCTCATCCTCCTGAAGCCTCCTCACGCTTGTGCTCCTCAATCCTCCAGCAGTACACCTTCTCACTCCCTGCTCCTTGCATGCCCTCCATAACTGATGGGATGTCCTTTTTAAACCAGGTGTCCTGATTAGTCTGCCTGCTATAACCGACTCTAGTATGTTCTTAAGTGGCTACAGATGTCTTAATTAGTGTGCCTGTCTTAATTGGTTCTAGCAGGTTCCTGATTGCTCTAGTGTAGCCCCTTCTCTGATAACTCAGGGTACAGAAAATTATTCATCCAGTGGCCAGTATATTTGCCTTTTACCAGATTCATGTACCCTACTGGTCTCGGTCTGTCACAATACTGAGACAATCTTCTGGACCAGGCACGGGATGGTTACTCAGGACATATGATCTCTATTCATAGTTCTGTCACTATGACCCTGGGCAAAATATGATTTAACCTCTGTAACTCAGTTCCTCTTGTATAAAAAGGGACTGTACTTCGAAGTCTGTTTTATCTAGTCTGTAATCTCCTTGGAACAAAAACTCTGTTTATTTTTATAATACTCATCGCAATGGGATTACAGTCTTGTTTGGGACCACAGGTTATTATCATACACCGATACTGAATAGCCATTGTGATACAGCATGGCCAGAGGGCAGCAGGAGAGTGTTAGAGGGAAGCCTTATACCCTGTAGAAGGAAGCAAGTTTATTAAAGTTGGTTGGAGCACCTGGAGCCAATTAAGGCACCTGAAGCCAATTAGAGTAACTGAAGCCAGGCACATGATAAAAACCCCTGCTTCAATCAGTCAGATGAAGGGAGTGGAGAGCAGTTTGGAGGAGTTGGAGAGGAGAGCAGTTTGGAGGAGTTGGAGCGGAGAGCAGTTTGGAGGAAAGCAGAGGAGAGTTTGAAGAAGTGCTGTGGTGAGCTAAGAAGACCCAGACCATAGGTAAAGGGACACCTGGCTTGTGCAGAGAGAGGGCAGGAGGCCCCACAAGCTGAAGAGTAGGAGAGGGAAGTAGCCCAGGGGAAGGAATAGCTAGTTCAAGTAGTTTACTGCTATCCTCAGGGCCCCTGGGCTGGGACCTGGAGTAGAGGCCGGGCCTGGGTCCCTCCCTCTCCACTCCCCTACTCTAGGATACTAGTGCGGCAGTTAATACCCTGTTCAGGGGCAAGATATGGTGCCCTGAACCCCCCACAAGAAGAGAAAGCATGGGACCCATCATAATAGTGCAGGCAAATTTGCCACACCATGTAAAATTGCACATGTACAAGATCCAAAATCGTGAAAAATTTATCTCATATCAGTGAAGAATGGCTATGCCATAAAACATTTGAAAGTGTCTGATGCATAGATGTTAATAAGGACTTGGGGGTTTTCTTGTTCTTGTTGTTTTTTAAAACAAGTGTGACTGACAAGCCATCTTGTTCTAGACTACTTCGAGTAGCGTTCGGCAAATGGAGTTTCCTCTTGATTCCCTCACTATTCTGTTTCTTTCTTGCAGTAGAAACAGATGGAATTTGATTTTCTGAAATTTGCTATGAGCTCAAGGTTTGTTTGTTTTAAAGGCATCAAGGAGCTCCAAAAGTCCAACAACAACAAAAACCATGCAAGCATCCTGCAACAGTCTGGATACTGAAATATAGAAATAATTTGCTATGTAGAAGCTTCCACTTCTGTATATGAATTACTGCTGTTCAACAATGGATTCTGAACTGCTTTAGGTGTTAAAGGTGTGTCAGCCTTTGCAGGAAATATAGACTCTTGAATACAAATCTTAGTTCTACAGCAGAATCTATCATTCCACCATTAAATTATATATGATTTTTATTTTATTTTAATTTTATTTTATTTAGATATGACTGAAACAGTTCTTTGAATGATGAACAAGCATTTTCTATTCATCTCTAAGAGGAAGAAAAGATGTAAAGTGCTAGAATATACTTACTAAGGTTGGGATTTTTTAGAAACCCTGAGAGAGTTAGGCATCCAAATCCTAGCTCCTTAAGCAACTTTGAAAATTCCATTTTAAAGACCTAAATCAATGTCCATTTACTTCAGTGGTCACTGGACCAGGCCTGAATAATGCCATTCCATCTCAGTTCAAAAGCAGTGCGACCCATTTTCAACAGAAGTCCAATTAACAGGACTTATCTAGATTTTTGGAGAGACTTAAGATTGTTTGAGAGAAATTTCATGTAGCAAAAATCCCATGCTGAGTGTTAATGGAAAGTGTTGCACAGACTGTATTGTACACACATGCACTCTTCCTTCCAAGTCAAGATGTCATCTTTATTTTGACACTATACCTGCAATGATGTAGATCCAAGCTCCCTGCGATTTTCAAGAGTAAGCTGTTGTTTAATGATTAAGTTCCTTGCTGTTTTGCTTGAGAGGAAGAATATAGGATGCTCAACGTGTGCCATAAAAAGCAGTAGGAGCTTAAACCTTGTTCATCACAAATATGTAAAGTAAGACTGTGTCACTACTCAATTATTTCAACTATTTGTTTTTATTCATCTTACTGATCTGTTCCTACCCTCTATCTTATCTCACTTGGAAATAGGAAAAATCAGGCCTAAAAATAGCCTCATTAAAATAGGTCTCTCAAAAATTGCATTGTATTGAGAATTCTCTCATTAGGAAGAGCAACATTTTTTTTCCAGTCCATAATGAGAGGCTGTTTATCACACTGTGTGACTGCAGTAAATTAACACATTATCATTTTTAAAATGAACCTCATTGGAGGCTGCATGCATCAGTGTATCGATGCTCTTAGTTTTGTACTGCTTTATATAATCACTCATTTAAAAATAATATTGTAATTATGACGATTATCACTTTTCCTTCGTCAACAAAATTCCTTCCTCTCTATGATATTTTTGTTTGATTGCTTAGGCCATGGGCGATTATAAGAAATAGTATGGGCTACATTTTCAAAGGATTTGTGCCATTAAATTGGGCATGTGTGTCTGCATTAAGAGGCAGAAGTGGAACATGCACCTGCTGAACATTTTGAAAGGAAAGCGCAACTGGGACAGAAGCAGAGCCTGGTGTTTAATGTGATTATACACACAAGTAAATTGCTGCATAACTTCAGATTATTTTGAAATTGCTGCATAATTGTGTCCCTGCATCTAAGCTTTTGTTTAAAAATACCCCATTCCCTCCCAAATAAACAAACACCCAACCACTTAAGGGCATATTTAGATTTACCAGTCTGTTCCTGCTACTTTGCATCAGTCCAGAGATGCAAAACAGCCAGAACCTGGGTTTAAATGATGTCTTAAAACAGGTTTATGATTGATTTGTGTCACTGAACTGGCATATGCCAGGAACAGTGTAGCTGCACTTTTAGTGTTAAATCTTATTATGGTTTATTAAGGCTACATAGATAACCTAAATGTGAAGGGAATGTGTTTTCTAGCTGAGGCCCAGGACAGCTTGGAACAGAAGTACTGCAAGGTGTAAACTGCCTCTTTCCTCTCAAGTGAGTGTTGACTCTGCAGGCTAATGATAGCATGAATGTCTGCATTGCTAACTCTTACACTGATGATCATTTTACCAGAAACAGCAAGTGAATGCTCTATTTGCTCATTATTGGATGACAGATGAGTGAGTTGTTTGAGTCCAGCCCCTTTCAGGATAGTAAGGGGGATCACATCCCAACGCCCTAATGAGCCTGTGATTAGTCTCCAATCACTAGTCCCTGAGTGGGCCCAGTATTTCCATCTCCCTTCTTCATCAGAGGAGGAACAAAGGATGTTAAAAATGGGACAAAAATAAAGTCCAGTAGTGTTAAAGTCCAGTTGTCAGCAGCCTCTGCCCCCCTTCCCTTTGGCAGGGAAAGGTGATGGGGTCCCAGGCTCACCCTTGTCTCTGCTTCCCAGCCCAGAGACCTTGTGTGGGGAAGTTCAAGACAGTTTAGGTCTCCTGCTGCCTCCCCGGCCTTCTCAGGCATCTTCTGTATGATAAGCTCCTTTGGATCCTTCTGCCAGGAAATTGATTTCTTTAGGTAGCTCCTCCCTGCCAGAGATTGTGGAGCTCCTCTACTGTGGCTCTCGGTCGCTCCCAGCATCCATTCTGCTCTATCTGTTGCAATTTTTCATCCCAGGCTGTTGCTAACCAGCCATTTAGTAATTACTTTCTTCATTAACTCTTTAGTGTCTGCTGCCAGTTGGGGTCTATACACCCCATCAGACCCCCCGCTTCTCAGGAGAAAAAGTCGCAATGTCCACCTGGATAATAAACCAACTGTCCCCTGCTGCACACTCCCCACACACACATTGGTGGATACAAAAATCCTTAACTGTTCCTTGCCCACTTGCAACACCTAGCTGCCACTGACACCTTCTACAAGGCACTTCCTCCTAGGTAATACAAGTATCTGCAGAACACAAACCTTTTAAAATTCAATTGCAGCATGGAATACATTGGATTTACTATCAAATAAATCATGCAAGAAATTCTGTATTGATTGGACTAGGCTGGGGCAGCCAAACATATGGTGGCTGGCAGTGATTCATAAATCCAGGCTCCAGAGCTCAAAATTGAAGTCTAATATGAGGAATGGGACATGGGTCATCAAGGTGCACAATATAAGTTCTGTGAATCTTGTTCACTCCTGGGATTCAAAATATGGCGAACTTAAGACAGTAACCAATGCCCATCATGGTGCATATATTATAGAAGGGACCAGTGTGGTCATCTAGTCTGACTTTGTGCAAAGCACAATGAAGGAAAGTGCCTTGCCTGAGGTAACAGAGCAGGTCACTGCCAGAATTAGGGATAGAACTGAGGTTTCCTGACTTTGCTCTGGTGCTCAGCCCATTGGACCATATTGCCTCCCTACTGCTTGCAGTAGGTGATCACTTAGATTTCCTTTCTTCTCTTCACAGGAGCGCAATCAACAGAACTGATAAACACACATTCCAAAAGGAACTGCATAAGCGATCAGAACATGTCAGCTGCACAGGCATTAAACAGGTTCTGTTAGTACTAGAAGATTCAGCAGGCTATCTATGTCATAGACCTCTGGCCAGGTAGTTCACAAGAAGTCAAATACAGGCAACAGAAGCTGCAATGATGGCAAATGCAGCATCTGTGCTTCCACTGAAAATATGCCAATAGTCATGGCTTTGTGTTCCTGACGAGGTCCATGAGGGAGGCCAGAAATCCACACACACAAATATATTTGTGTGTGTCATACCTAGGATAAATAGCTGGTTGTGTTCCAAATTCCAGACACATTTTTTTCAGGCACTGCTTAACGCCAATGAGAAAGGGAAAGCAGATGGCCATTGCTCAGTTAAAATAATTTTTTCTTAACATCTCTGATTGGCTATACCAGCCCCAGAAGTTGGCCTGATTCTGTTCTAAGAATACTAAATTCTTGTTTTCTCTTTGTTAATTTGAGGAAACTGTTCAGGCCAACATGAGAAAAGTTCCCGCTGTTTTGTCTCTGTCTTGTTTCTTTCCCAGGAAAGGGGTATTGGATGCAGGAGCACTTGGTGTTTGGAAGGGGGCCTGACTTTGTTCTGAACAAAGAGGTCCAACTACTCCTAATTTATATCCATTGTCCCACCAACACAATGGGCTTAAAATTCAGATAGCTCAATACTGGATGGAGATCCTTAGGGTTGTTGAGTCTGCTGTTGCATTATAATATAGAATAAACCCTTTACATTTTCCCAAGGCAGCTGGCCTTCAGCCATGCTGTTTTGCTTGCAGCCCTACACTTGAGGGTGTCCACATTGGGTTAGATGTAGCTGGCATTCATCATTCATTACACAGAAGACTACACACTCCTGTAATTCTCCGTGTCCCTTAGACAACTCACATCATTCTCAGTGACATCCCAAAATGATGAATGCACACAACATAAATTAAACAAATTTAAAAAACAAACCCAAAAGAACATGTGCGCCAATTGAATACATGTGTATTCAACCCACCAACACAATCCACTCATGGGGTTATGACAGGTTTAATGTTTGCTACTCTCCAATGACAGGTCTTTAGCATTCAGCAGAGATCAGTTTAGTTTGGGGTTTCATCTTCCTCTTCTCAGTGACAGAAAAGCTCTCCAAGTGTAGGTCACCAGCTGCTAACTACATTCCTTAGTAAAACCAGTCTTCAGCCTATTCCATAGTAAAATGCTCACCATAAGCGTAGGAAGTGGCTGCCACTTTCTTAAACTGTTTCACAGCAAACAACTTTGAGAACAGTTCCAAATACTGACATCAGAACATTGTTCCTAGTAAATGCTATAAGAACAATAACTACACCTTGTAGGTGCCTTGCTCCTGGATATTATTATGTCTAGAAAGTACACACAGGACCTGATTATCTTCCCACTACTACCAGATTTACACTATTGTAACTCCACTGACTTTGTTGGAGTTACTCCTGCTGTACACTGGGCAGCCACACTGCTTACCTGACTTATTGTGTCCTCGCTGGTGCTGTACTCACACATGTATATTGCTGGAACTTCTGGGGGCACATCCCACAATTCCTTCTGCTGCACTAAGATAATAATAAAAACCACAGTAATTAGGACACAGAACTTCCCTCTGATCTGGGAATCAGTGTATAAATAGTGCTTTGGGGCAAGCAGAAATACTATTTCCCAAAGAATTTCAAGATTTCAAAAATTTGTTCATTGTGAATTGAAACAAAACCTGAACATTTCAAAATTCTCAGACAGAAAATTCTCGGGGGAAAAATCATTTCAGATTGATCAAAACATTGCTTCAGTTTTGACTTTGTTATAGTATAATATAATACAAAACAAAATTAGACACTTTAAAACCAAAACTCATTTCAAAATAAAAATATCAATGTTTAATTTTGAAACTGTTAATGGGACATGAACATTGTTGGACTCCCCGCCTTGCTATCATTCTGACCGTCTTTTCCTCTGAAACACAATCTTGACAAAAATCAAGATGGATTTTGAAGATCACTTCAATTTTGACAGACTAATGCAGGGGTGGGCAAACTACGGCCCACGGGCCACATATGGCCCACCGTCTGTTTTCATCTGGCCCGCAAGCTTGGGCCAGGGGCACAGGGCCAGAGGCCCCACGCTTCCGGTCCAAGGGCCTGGCTGGCCTGCCGTAGGTCCCCGAGTTCGAAGCCGGGCCTGCCCCGCTCTCCCAGACTGGGGGGCCGGGTCGCGCGCCGGGAGCCACGGGATCCCGCGCTCCCTGCCGGGGGGCTGGATAGAGCACAGGGAGCCGCTCAGCCCTGCGGTCCCGAGCCAGGCCCGCCCTGTGCTCCCCAGCCGGGGGCTGGGTGGAGCGTGGGGAGCCGCTCAGCCCTGCGGTCCTGGGCCAGGCCCACCCTGCGCTCTCTGGCCGGGGGGCGGGTGGAGCGCCAGGAACCACAGGGCCCTGTGCTCCCTGGCTGGGCCCACGTGGAGGAGCACCCGGCTGATTAAGGTAATGCGAGGAGGGGGTAGGTATTAGGTTCCCGGGGTGTGTGTGATTAGGGTGGGGGATATCGGGAGGGGGCAGTCAGGGAACAAAGCAAGAGGGTTAGATGGGGTGGAGTCCCAGGGGATGGTGGTTAGGGTGGGGGGATCTCGGAAGGGGTAGTCAGGGAACAAAGTTGGGGGGATTAGATAGGGGATGGGGTTCCAGGGCGACAGTTAGAGTTGGGGAGTGTCTGGAGGAGGTGATCAGGGGACAAGGAGTGGGGGATGTGTGGATAGGTCATGGGTTCTGAGGGGGGGCGGGAAGTGGGTGGGGGTTGGATAAGGGGCGGGGTCAGGCTTCCCTACCCCACCCTCTGCACAATTTTTAACCCCAATGTGGCCCTCGGACCAAAAAGTTTGCCCACCCCTGGACTAATGTTTCTGATGGAAAATGAGTCTACCACAGTTGTCCTGACCAGCTCCAATAAATAACCAATTTTTGCTATGGAAATGGACAAAACAGGCATACAGTACATTTGTCTGGTGTAGATTTGAAAATAATTTTCTGCCTCAGGTGAAAAAAAGTCTCTATTTTCAACTTTGTAACTGACTAGTCTGATGATTTAAAGAAAAAGAAATTGACTTAGTTTACCAGTAGGATTACTCCATGTTGTTCCTGCTTTCACACACAGTTGCTGAAGCTTGAAATAGACACTATAGCAATAGATGTAAAAAAAGATTACTTCTATGCAATGTAAGTGCTAATGCTTTGGAAGTATGAATTTGGACTGCAGAAATCATGGATTCCAAACCTTCATGAAGTAGGTCTAAGCCCATAGATATGCCAGATACAGAACCACTCATTAAATTTCATAGCATGAAATGTCCTTGGAACATTGGAGATGTTATACCATAATTACACCACTTGGACCCACTTAAAAGAGAAGTGTAAATTAACATCCGCTTTGTACAGACAATGAAAAAGACGCTGGCTGATATAAATGGGTTTTGCATTAGTCCACATTGGCAGCAGGCAATGGATGCTTCAGACTGAAAGGTCTTCAACATTTAGGTTGAATAGAGTTCTAATAGGTCTTCCTACCAGAACAGCAGCCACGCTCTGTAAATCTTACAGACAGCATTAATTATCAGGTTGTGTAGAACAGACTGATTTTAATTTATCTCAGAGTATTTGCTCTGGGTATCCATAATCCAGAACAGATGGCGGGGGACAACAAAAGGCAGCATGGTGTGCATTAACATATATGTTGCACAGATGACCCACTATTTGACTTCCAAAAGACCTTCTGTAATGTGGGATCATTTATCCAGGGACATAACAGATCATGTAGAGGTGATGCTGCTTATTCTACCACTGGAAATCCAACTCTGTTAATCGGTGATGGTAACAATAATGTCTGGAAGGTGCAGTTGTTTGCAAGAAGGGTCTAATCTCTGAGGGAAGATTCAAAGGGCTAGAGGCAGACAGTTGGGCAAGCAGCTTCTCTTCCCAGGCTTGGGCAAGCAGCACTCACCCACAGCTCCTGCTCCTACTTATCTGCCTTTTTACTCTTAAGAATTTAAATGCCATTGCAACACAAAGGCTACTAAGTGCCAAATAGTCTGTTTTTCTGTGAAATTTCTTTTACCTTGCTCAGTATTAATGATTCAGGGTCATGCTAACCAGAGTTAGTGTGACTACATTCAAATAAAAATGTATGGTGCCTTCCAGTGAAATAATTGGAGATATACATATCAACCAGTCACATAAGGGCCTGATCCCAAGCCATTTAAGTCAATCAAATGGCTCCTCTTTATGACACAGAGAAGTGTGTCACAATTTGTGCTCCCCCATTCTGGGGACACATTCAAGCAGTTCAACTGTCCCAGGCACTTCCTCAGTGGCAATCGGTTATGTGGGTGGGGGGGAGTTGTGGGTGTGTATGAGAGAAGAGGGGGCCCGCCCACTACTCCAGGTTCCAGATCAGGGATTCTGTAGCTGGCAGCCAGGTGTTGAAATCCTCTCACATTTCTCAGTCCCTTTCCCCACAGTCCAAGTACCTTCTTCAACCTTGCCTCTGGGCCTCAGCCTACAAATCCCAGCAGCCAGGCAGGAGGTCAGACTAGCTCTCCAGCCCTGCTAACAGCACTGCTCTGTCCAGAGGGCTAGCGCACTTCTGCCCACCAGGGAATAATTGACCCTTTGTGCCTTGCACCTCTTCTTATAGGGGCCTGCCACACCTGGCTGCTGCTCTCAACCCTTCTCTAATTGGTTCCCTCCTGCACAACATTCCTAGGGCTCTATTAATCCCTTAGAGGCCAATGTGGGGCCAATGTCCCAACACAAAATAAAACAAGCAAAGTTGCAAAAAAATCAAAATGTTTCATTTCAACATTGATTCAAGACAAATGTTTATTTTGAGTTTTACTTCAATTTTATTTTTTCAATTAAAAAGACTTTTCAAAACCCTCAAAAATGAAATGAAATATTTCATTTTGAAATAAACAAAAATATTAAAAAAAACTCATTTCATGTCTGAAAAGATGTTTTGGTTGGCCATTTCTAAAAAATCCTTAATAATTCAAACTATGTGTACAATAGATCCCTTTAATGTCTGTCAGTGAATGGTACATATTAAGTGAATATAGTATTGAGCTGAGTTACCTCTTCTAATTTAACCTTTGAACATTGTACTGTAGAATCTTAACATCTAGCAACAGCCATGTTAATTCTATACCAAGCAGTTTCAGAGCCACTGCTGTGATGGAAGTAAAACTGCACAATACATGACTGACGATACTGTATTTTCTTAGAAGGTGGGATTTTGCTAAATGCAGTTGCATTATTTGCAGCAGACTATTACATTTAATCTTGAAAGTGAAAATGGTTATTTAAAATGGAAGTTGATGAGCAAGATGTCTAAAATAAAGCTCACAAAAATATATTACTACAATATTTTATAATGTTCCTGTCATTGGTTACTGAAGAAAATATTTTATTTTCTCTGCCTTTGGAAAAAATGGAGAAAATTATTTGCAGTTAGAAGACTGAGAAAAAAAGAGGTGTGAATAACCTCATTTTGCTCTAAGTGCTGCTCCCAAAGCAGAAAATTAATAACCTTCTTTGAATACATCCTGTGGACTATTTTATATACACAAGAACATCTTGCAGATGCACATCTCCAAGCAAAGAGAGCGCTGAAGGACAGATCAAGTCAGTTTTAAAACCTGGCATGTATTATAAGAAGACATCCTTAATTCAGTCTATTCCACTTCTGTCGCTCAAGCTGGAACACTGCAGAACACATGAGTCATGCATATACCCTGGGAAATTAACAGCTACACTCCTGTTTTTATGCTCGGCAACAGTCACACTACTCTATATTCATGGAATGATGTTTTAGTATCAAACAGTTCATTTTAGCAGGTGGCCTAAAAATGTGGATGCTACCAATTGCTCCTATTGTTCAAGACAGAAACCTCTGATCTGGGAAATACATCATTGACTGGTGGCCATGGGTATCATAAAGGAAACAGCTGTATTATTTTATTTTTCTTCTATGTCATAAAATTTCTGAAAGAGCATCACCTGGCCATGAAAACTGATCCTAAAGCCATGATATTAATTAATATTTATTATTAATATTAATTAAGTCATTAATATTTAAATTAATATAAAGTCCCTTGGCTACCTGTCTTGCTCTAGCACAAACATGAAGCTTCTTCAGCCATTAATCCCAGAACAGATTTTCCAGATAGGTGAAGATGAATCAATTCAATTCCTCCTCTCATTTAAGGAAAACTTTTTAATTCAGTTCCCTTCCCAACTAATTTACAACTGGGAATTGAATGTGGTGCTTTATAGTTGTTTTGGGAGGTCTGTCTATGCCTCCCTCCTTACAACTCTACCTAGTTTAAGTCTGAGCAAGGTTTGGGTGAAATTCAGTCCTTTTTTAGGAAGCACCCTTTGATCTTTTCTACTCTGTGATGCACAAGTACAAGTACCATTGTTAATAATTGCCAAAGCAGTTTCAAAGATTAAAGGACTTTTTCTCCTATAAAAGGTAAAACCTGCTAGCCCAGGCAAAGTAAAAGTGAACAAAGGTGTTAAGATACCATGGCAAGGATAGTGGAGGCAATAGCTAATAGCACAACTCATGGCAAAACTTGATGGTTGGGTTTTAGTATGATACACTTCTAGTTCTTAAAAGGTTTAACACAGCAGTGATAGTGGAGATGGATCCAACACATGAAGGTAAGATCTTATCCAGATTCCAGCTTCACCAAAGTTTGAGGGAGCTCAGATCCACTGTTCTGATTTGAACTCTTGATATACAGCACTGATAAGTATTCAGTAGCCAACTCTCATCTGAGTCAAAAAAAAAGGCAAGGAAGCTCATTACTTCTTCAGTGTTAATCTACATTTTATGGTATTTGATATGGTGTTTGTGCCCTACTGAGAGGAGAGTTAGACCATAGAAGAAGTCAGCAATAATTAAATTTAATAGAAAAAAAGAGAGCTCTGGGTTAGGCATCACTGATTAAATTTAAATTAAACTTTTTGCACATTTACATGATGCAATGTTTTTGGTGTGATTCCAAAATAAAAATTGCTACAACTTTTACAGCAGTAGAACTCAATTAATAAATTGGAGCTCTGTGAATCTTTGCCAAATTTCCCAAATATAGTATACAAGTAGAACTTAGTTTAATAAGTAAAGGTTGAACAGTAAAAACGGATATGTGGAAACAGAGAAAAATGTTAGTCTTGTGATGAAAATGCTGATTATGTTTCCAACTCAGCAAAGCAGTTAAACACTTGCATAAATTTAAGCATAGACTTCAGTTTAGTTCTCTTCAGCAAACACTTAAGCATGTATTTAACTTCAAGCATGACTTTAACTTCAATAGGATTCAAACATGTGGTTAAATTCTTCCCTGAATTGGGTTCTATAGCTGAAGATTGGTGGCAGATCCATCAGACTCGCTGTGGTAAACTGCCCAGGACAAATTATTCAGTGCTGTTTCTTTTATAAACTTCTCTCCTGATGTCACTGTTTGATAAGCAAGGGTTGGGTTTTTTTTAAATTAATTTGATTTTCCATGTCGTTTGCTGTAACCATATCTCATGTTGACCTTCTTACACCCTTTAAAAGTAAAACTCGGCAGAAATCAATGAAAGAGCTACAGTTAAAAGCACTTTCTGTAATAGCCAAAGCATCTACTGAGCATATACGCTCTTCGTTGATCAAACTATATTCAGAGGTTAATAGTTTATAACCCACAATTACACACAAAAAAGCAAGAACACACACAAACACTTTTTGAAATACTAGTCAAACAATCTTGTACTATTGGCATATGTATATTGAATCCTATCACTAACATTTGCCAGTATCAGAGAATGGAGAGGAAGGATAGTAAGGCATATAATTTAATAAGATTTAAAGAATTAAATTATATATATATATATATAAAATAATAATAATAAAAAACAGGCACCTCTCTGTGACTAGACCATAACCCATTGCCTTATGGGCCAGATTTTCAAAACAGGTTAGCACCCATTGTGCCCTGAGCAAGGCACACTCTTTTGATATCCTGTTCATAAGTGTCACAACTGGAGCTGCTCAGTGCTTCTGAAAGTTGTCCCTTCTTGTGGATGCTGAACATTTGAAAATCTTGCCCCAGTGCCTGAACTGTAGGATGCTATCTGACTGTGCAACCATGCCTTATATTTTTGCACAGTGCTGAACTCACAAACAGTGCTCATGATATAGTTATATTAGCAATCATAAGAATAAAAGTAGCACCTGACATTACATTCACTAGTATACAAATCATACCGGCACTCCATCTTTATGAATAAAGTGATCACCAGCTGGGATCGCAGAAGACATTTCTCCACAGTTTGGTGCATTGTTGGTGATTGGTCATGATAGGAGGTCAGAGTAGAATAACTTTTGATCTGTCCTCGTGCTGTGTGGTTCCTATGGGTTGGAGACAGTCCTCCAGAGATGAAGTGGGAGTCACCCAGTAGTATGTAGATACCACACAATCTATAATACAATTTAGTAACTATAATTTGTAGTACAGTTTACATGATGTAAACAAAACTAAATTAAAATACAATATAACAAGCAGAGAAAGCTCATTTGGTAAACAAGATCCTTCAAAAGACTGCATTTGCAGTGCTTAAAAAGAGCATACCAATTTGAAGCAGATAAGTAAGGACTATTATCAAAGGGATAATAACCATCTCATATTTATGCATGCAGCATAATGAATGGAAAAGCACAATAAGGCAGATATGTTAGATTAGCATAATTTTATTCCACTATTCAAATGCGTGAGTTGGAAATGGATTTTGTTTCAATTACTGCCTTTCTCCATGGGTTTTAAACATTTTATTCAAAATCCAAGCTCTGTTTTATTTTGGTTTTAGTCATTATCTGCCATTACTATTTACCCTGTCTGCCTTTAACCAATGGATGAAGTTTTTTAATCTGCTCCAATATTCTTATAGACACCACTGACATCCCCTACAATTTCTCTTTCTTGTATTTCTAGATGGATTTTCGCACCAAACATGTACCAAACACATAGTTCTCAGTTAAATATTCAGATAGGCCTATCAGAAATACACTATCAACACTATCTAAAGCCCTTTTCAGGATATTTTATTCTTGATGATATTCAGTATCCTTGAATAATTTGACTGAAGTGGGAAAGAATTAAAGTGAGTTTATAACATTCAGAGATTCATAGCGTTTAAGGCCATTTAGTCAGGAGATCATCTAGTCTGACCACTTGTATATCACAGGTCATAAAATTTAAGTTACTCCTGTTTTCAACCGAATAACCTGTTTGTCTAAAGCATAACTTTCAGAAAGACATGCAGTCTTGATCTGAAGACATCAAGAAATGGAGAATGGGTTAATTACCTTCATTATTTAAAAACTGTGCCTAATTTCTAATTTGAATTTGTTCAGCTTCAGATTAATGAGCCCTTTGGTACCCAGTATTTGCTCGCTGTGAAGATTTTCTAGGTTGTAATCACTCACCTCTCATTTTTCTATTTTGATTTAGTTATATAAGTCTTTCATTGTAAGGCATTTTCTCCAGCCCTGAAATTATTTTTGTGGCCCTTCTCTATTCTCTCTCTAATGTTTCCAATATCTTTTTTGAAATGTAAACACCTGAGCTGGACATAGTTTTCCATTACTGGTCTCACTGAAGCCCTATTCAGAGGTAAAGCACCTCCTTACTCATTACTCCTTTGTTTATACATTCAGGGATGGCATTAACCCATTTTTGCCATAGCATTGCCCTGGGAACTCATGTTCAGCATACCACATTCTCCATACTGAGTTAGGGTTATATGTGCAATGCTACTTATGTTGGAAAACACAAAAGAGTTGCAGTACTTTCTTACACTATGTTGGTGCTTCCGCATCTAAGTTTAGCTGACAAAACTGGATTACAGAGACGTGTATAAATTTTAAGCTAAAAAAACACATTTAAGAAAAGAAAAAAAAATGGTTGAAGATTTGTGTGTGTTTGTGTTTGATCAGATTGGATTTGCCTATCACTAGTTAAGTGATGGCACTTAACCTAATGCAAGTCAAAATGAAAATCACATGTTATCAAAGACTTGAGCATCAATGAAAAGGCAACTAAATTCCTGAGTTATATCATCAATTGCTAATTGCCTGAATTATTTTTCGATGGTAATTTCTAAAGATGAGCCAACACCACAGCAAATGGATCCAAATTTGTCTGAAGTGAGGGGATGTTAGGATCTGGGAGTATTACTTTAAATCATTTACTCAATATTTCTACATTACACATTGAATTTTGAATCTAAATTTGCATTTTTGGGTGTCTTATTGGTGGAATTTTCAAGGGACTTGATTTTCTTTAAATTGCTGAGCCCCTTTAAAGGTGTCTCAAATTGAAGATTCAAAATTGGAGCACTCAGAATTGGTCATTCTGAAAATATTGGCCCTTTCTACTGACCAAGTCTAAGAGTTGGCATTTATGCCACAAGATATACCACATAGATTTAGACAGTATGGGTGTCAGGAGAATGGGATATTGTGAAGCTGAAGAGGGTCAGAGGATCATTATTATGCATGGGCGACTTGGATGCAGCTCAGTATGCTGTCTTGTATATGAAGCTTGATTACTTTAAAAGGGAATCCTCTTATTCTAGGATGATATGGAAAAAAATGTACCATAGGAACAGAGCAGCTACTGTTATGTGTCATCCAATGAGTAAAATTATGCTCTTGGTTACACTGGAGTGACTTCACTAAAATTGATGGAGTTCCTCCAGATTTGCAGTAGTTTAACCAAAAACAGAACCTGGCCTCCATATCTTCATGTTTGGCAGTAGCTACCTGTCTTCTGAGTATGTCTGTGTATCTCTGTCAAGAGAGTCAGGCATTCTGCCATGATTCTGGAAAGCAGAAAAACATTTTTATTGTAGTGTATTAAAGCCATTCAACTAACTGTTAAATTTAGTCTATTTGTGCTTCCATCTTCAAGATTCCATTCATTCTCTTTCAATTTTTTTTAGCCTGTAAAAGATTAACAAACAGCCAGTATGGCAAAGGATTGTCCACTGACTCTTTCAAAGAATTATACACCTTTCCTTTACTCCTAGATTTTAAAAGTGTACTGGGATTTTTGGAAAAGGTCTGAAGTTTGGCACCCAATCCCACTTTGGGTACTTTCCAAGTGGTAACAGATGGCTGCTGTTCTCTGTTTCTCTCATCCACTGATTTTCACAGGCTAGCTGTTTTCACAAGCATTTGACATGAAGTGGTATAGTCTGACTTACTCCCAGTTCAGCAGATCACAAATATTTTGATTCATTGCATTTACATGTATTATAAATCGTCACAGAGTATGAATACTGATACAAAATGGAGACGTGGTTATTCTTGGTCACAGTGATTGGCTTTTACCATGTTAGTAGGAATCCTCACTTCTCACTATCTATATAAGTCCACATATAACCTTCAATATATCATAGAATATCAGGGTTGAAGGGACCTCAGGAGATCATCAAGTCCAAACCTTTGCTCAAAGCAGGGCCAATCCCCAACTAAATCATATAGTATCTCACTGCCTCTCAACCATCTTTCTCTTTTTTCCATTAATTTGTTTATAGGTGTTTGCCCAGTTATGAATCAGAGGGGTAGCCATGTTAGTCTGGAATAGCAGAAGTGACAGAGAGTCCTGTGGCACCTTAAAGACTCACTAAAGTTTTAGAGCATAAGCTTTCGTGGGCTAATACCCACTTCATCGGATGCATGCAGTGGAAGTATCCAGGGGCAGGTATAAATAGGTAGGCAAGAACCAGGTGGGAGATAACAGGGTTAGTCCAATGAGGCTGAACAAGCTTGTTATCTCTAATCAGGGAGGGTGAGGTATTCCTCTAGCAGCTGAACTGGAGGTGTGAATAGCGAGAGAAGAGAAGCTGCTTTTGTAGTTAGCTAGCCACTCGTAATCTTTGTTCAATCCTTGATTGATTGTATCAAATTTGCAAATGAATTGCAGCTCTGCAGTCTCTCTTTGCAGTCTGGACTTGAAGTTTTTTTGCTGCAAAATACTGACCTTTAAATTTTTTATGGTGTGTCCAGCGAGGTTGAAGTGCTCTCCTACAGGTTTTTGTATATTGCCATTCCTGATGTCTGATTTGTGTCCATTATCCTTTTTCGTAGGGACTGTCCAGTTTGGCCGATGTACATAGCAGAGGGACATTGCTGGCACATAATGGCGTATATTACATTGGTAGATGTGCAGGTGAATGAAACAGTGATGGTGTGGCTGGTCTGGTTTGGTCCTGTGATGGTGTTGCTGGTGTAGATGTGTGGGCAGAGTTGGCATTGAGGATTGTTGCATGGATTGGTTCCTGAGTTAGAGTTATTATGGCGCGGTGTTCTGTTGCTGGTGAGAATATGCTTGAGGTTGGCAGGTTGTCTGTAGGCCAGGACTGGCCTGCCTCCCAAGGCCTGTGAAAGTGAGGGATTGTTGTCCAGGATGGGTTGTAGATCACTGATGATGCGTTGGAGAGGCTTTAACTGAGGACTGTAGGTGATGGCCAGTGGTGTTCTGTTGTTTTTTTTCTTGGGCTTGTCTTGTAGCAGCAGGCTTCTGGGTACACATCTGGCTCTGCTGGTCTGTGTCCTTATTTCCTTTTGTGGGTATTGTAGTTTTGAGAAAGCTTGGTGGAGATCTTGTAGGTGTTGGTCTCTGTCTGAGGGGTTGGAGCAAATACGATTGTACCTCAGTGCTTGGCTGTAGACAATGGATCGTGTGGTGTGCCCGGGATGGAAGCTAGTGGCATGAAGGTAGGCATAGCTGTCGGTAGGTTTTCGGTATAGGGTGGTGTTGATGTGACTGTCATTAATTTGCCCCGTGGTGTCCAGGAAGTGGACCTCCCGTGTAGACTGTTCCAGGCTGAGGTGGATGGTGGGGTGGAAGCTGTTGAAATCATGGTGGAAGCTGTTGAAATCATGCCCAGTTATGTTTGCCAGTTTTTTAAAAAAATAGAGGGAAATCTAAATGGAAGACGTGAGTTCTGCAAAGTGTTCTGAAAGGTGGGAGATCTATGGCTGTTGGATAGAATTTCTTAACCTAAATCCAGCTCCTGGAAAATATTTGTTTGCTGCATGCAGAAGCCTTTCTCTCTCTCTCAATACATTGTTGATAGAATGTACCTATTTATGGAGGTGATATCTGAAGAGGGGAAAGTGGTGTCTTACGGCAGCTAGTCCCAATTCCATAGCATGGCATAAGCTCAGACCAGGGACCTTGCAGCTGAGTCTGTATTCATTAGGGAACTAGCACAGAGGGAGGTAATATTTTCACTATGGGTGTGTTTACACAGTGAGCTGGGGATGTGATTTCCAGCTTGAGGAGATATACTTGTGCTAACTCTCATCAAGCTAGTACACTAAAAATAGAATGTAACTGGGCACAAGCATCGGGGGAGCTAACTGCCTGGATTGCAGGCATATGGTTTCCAATGGGTAAGTACTCAGGGCAGCTAACCTGCATCCTGTAGCATATATCATAGTGTATGTGTAATAAAGAAAGGTAGTTCAAGAGAATAATTAATGTAAAATATTAAATGAGTCCCTGTTACCTTATAGCCAGAATACTGTCCAAAAGTAAGATGTTCAATCCATGTAGCAGGGAGACTACTCACCCCTGCAGCGCTCCTGCTGGCCATCTGGGAATTAGCTCACTAGCCCTCGGAGTGCCCTCTGCAGGACTGTGTCTCACTGTCCACTGGCCCCCGTGTCCCTCCTGAACCCCAGTGCCCTTTTACCTGGAGTGTTGTGCCCTGGCAATATCCCCACACTCTGCCTTTGGGTCTCCCCTTCCTGGGAACCCCCAAACCTCTAATCCCCACCTTGCCTCAGTCTAGGCCACTGTCAGTCATCATCAAGCCACCGCAGCCTGAGGCAGACTGCAGTGTAACGGCCAGTCATCATAGACAAGGGAGTTTTGGCCTGTTGCCTTTCCTTGCAACCCAGTACCTCAGTGGACCTTGGACAAGGCCCTGCAGCCTGGGGAGTTTCTGGCCTGGAGCTCCCCAGCTTCTCTGGCTTTACCTCAGCCCCGCTTCACTCCCAGTACCCTTTCTGCAGGCAGCCAGGCCCTGCTCCCTCCAAGACTGGAGAGAGGGACTCCCTGAGTCCTAGCTCACAGCCTTTTTAATGTAGGCCAGGTGTGGCCCAGCTGCGGCTGCTTCCCAATCAGCCCGGCTTAACAGCTCTCAGCCCCAGCCTTCTCCCAAGGCTGGCCTAGCCCCTTTCCTGCTGGAGTGTGGCAGCCACCCCACTACAATCCAGCTAAACTAATTATTTATTGAAATAACTTACAATAATATAAAATAAGTAGGGAGCAAGGGAGTAATAAAACTATTAAAGCAATAAACCTAAAAGCTGATAAAACTATCATTCTGATCATATTCTTGCATATTTCCCTAGATTATCACATTACACTTCAGTCTAAATTAATGCCTTTGAAACAACCTCCTCGTAGGGTAGGAAGGGATAATCTCATCTGCACTATTTCCCAAGGCAGTCAATATGATAAGGTAATAAGAACAGAAATAGTAATATATTTACATGCTAAATAAGATTTCCTGAGCCCAAGTTTTCCATTTCACAAGCTGTCACACAGCTTCTCTCATCAGGTTACTACTGGTGACGGGAAAGGCTTGATTTGGCACAGCTTGTACTCATGGCAACTTCTTCTTATGAAAAAGTCATTCTTCATTGTATATGTATGTTTTTGCTCCATTTCATGACTTGATGTGCTGTCAGATGGCATTTGCTCTGTATTGCAAGTCAAGTTATTTTGTGTAACACTTAGATTTTTTTTCCCCTAAAAGAAAATCGGGTCCAAATATATTAGCAAATTGAAATGAAGAGAATGTATATTATTGTACAATATAGTTTCAGCTAGGCTCTCTCTCTCTGGTATCATTTGCTACAGATTTTCACTTGTCTAAAGATGCTCCACTTTCATTGGTTAGCTTAAAGGTCTGTCCAAAACTAAAATAATGTCTGAAAAATAAAAAGCCATGATGACACAAATAATTCAATACAGAAAATATTAAAAGTTCAACGTGACAAAATCATCCACTAAAAACATAGCACATGCTCATCTCACATTTAATCAAAAAACAAGTCTCAGGGTTACCTAGATAATAATATTAAAAGTGTCTGAGATGTTAGCCAGGAAAAGGGACCCAGCAAACTCACTCTGTCTTTCTGTGGTGTCTGCCACTAGAGTATCTCAGGGATTGATCATGAAATGTGCGGCACTCTGATCAGATTCCATGAGAATCAAGGATGCACAGCATTTCATAAAAAATGAGTCCTGAAAGTGTGAGGGAAAGGTTATTTCCTCCTCAGAGTGAATGGGCTGGATGTGGAATGGGTGGAGCCTTTGTTCTACCTCATCTACTCAAAGGCTGAGGGACTTATATAGGCCCATAGCATTTGTAATTACTTTACATAATGTTGAATATTCCTGTATGAGTTTAGTTTATGGTTTCATTCTGATATTTCAACCCTTTGGCATTAAAATCTCACCCTTAATGTCACATTGGACAATTTCCTGAATTTAAAAAAGAAATATGCTAATATTGTACTGCGGAATGAAAGTCTTTTCCTTTTAGTAATACCGATATTCATTTTAAATCTATTACTCATCAAAAATTGCAAAATAATAACGGTCTTAAAATTTAGCCTTTGATGTTTTTGTGTGTTCTTTTGTAAAACCCATTCGTATTTTTTTATTTAGTTTTTAAGGTCTCTTATACAGCATGTATTCACAACATAATTATATGTTTACTTGCAGTATATTATTAAGTCACTAGATGTGCCTATGTACTTCATCAGAATTCCAGAATTTCTGGTAAAAGCAAATCTGACAAAATTTTTCATTCAGGTCCCAACTCAGCAAGGCATTTAAACACTTGCTTCAGTTTATGCCCATGGTAATATAACCAACTGAATCCAGGCCTCAGCTGATATCTTAAGGGTCTGTTTTTTTCAGAAGTTCTGAGTGCACACAACTCTGGTTGAAATTAATAGGAATTGTAGGTGCTCAAAACCTATGAAAACCAATCCCTTAATGCACAAGCCAAGGCTGATGTGTGTGTTTGGAAAAATACAATTTGTGGGTTTGACTATGGTTTACATAGGAAAGAGACATGATTAGGGACCTGATACAAATCCCACAGAAGTCAGTGGGAGTCAGTCTTTCCAGAGAGTGAAGAAAACACTGAGAGCCCATTTCTGCCACTCATACTGAGTAGTATATTATTCTGCAAACAGTTCACTGGAAACCAATAGGACTGGTCCTGTTGTAATACATTACTGCATGTGAGAGTCAGGTCCTGAGAATACATATTCACAATGCGTCACAAAATCAAAAATAAGATTCAACCAATATTTGAACAGTTCCAGAGGTTATCATAGCAAAGTACAAAAATATATGTTGTCATAGAAGTGGTTATTAGGGACTTTAAGGAATTGAAGCTAGTACAAATGCCTTAAAGTCAGCAAACAAAAACATCATTTTTTTTTAGTTATAGATACGTATTAAGAATTTATAAATGTTTCATAAATAATAAGAACTCAGTTTCTCCAAAACTGTGCATCCTTTCTGAAATACAAGGTTTTTTCAGCTTTTTAAAATTTGCTCTTCTTTATCTAATTTTGATTTTTTTTTTTTTTAACATTTAGAGCTTTAACTCTGTAGTATATTTACCCTGTGTTGTTAAATCGGTCAAGTAATAAAATATGGCAGTATGAATCAGATGGTTGAGAATGAAATATAGCCAAGATTCCTTCATGCTGATGAATATAATTACTTAACAGTGACTCTTCTGTTTGGAGTTTTACACCACTGTAATAAAGACCTAGTTGCATGAAAAAATATATTGATATGTGTACTATCTGTAAAAATGTAGGCCTATGCATAATGTGTGTGTGTTACAGCAGATCACCTAGAAAAAGTCTACCAGTATTTCATTATAAATCCATATGTTCAAGGGTTTGTGATCAGCTGTTTAAAGATATTCCTGCAGGAACTTAAACACAGAGCCAGATCCTCAGCTGGTGTAAATCAACATACTTGATGTGGAGAAGCTGAGGAGCTGGGTGACAAGTTCTTAGGCCAGACGTACTACATTTATTTCTTGTTGGTGATTATTTAAGATGTTTATTTCTCCCTCTATAACTCAAGCAGAGGCTTGATTAAAATAATGAAATTATCTAAATAGCAATATATTGATAACAATAAATACATGTCACCTACATAGTTCCTTTCATCTGAGGGTTCCAAGTTGTTTTACCAACATAGACCTTGATCCTGCAAAGACTAATGCATTTGTGTAACTTTACAACTTGTTAATAGCCCCATTGACTCTAAATAGACTGCTCACTGGACAAAGCAAGCATGTGCCTAACAGTTTGTTTACACAGGGAAATTGACTGGAATGGTTAATGTGGAATTCAGTATTGCTCAATAGCTCCATGTGTAGATATTTTTATTCCAGAATAAGAGTAGCTCTTCCTGGTTTTCTTAATCTGCTTTACAGATTCATAGGTATGTATTTATTTTGCCAAACAGATTAAGATAAATTAGGAAAAGGCACTTTTATTCCAAAATGAGAATTTCCAGATGGGGTGCTATTCCAGTCAATTTCCTCATATAGGCAAGTCTTAAGTCTTTTTGGGATCAGGGCCTTAGGATCAGATGTTGCAATCAGATCCTTACAGCCAGATCCTTGTGTACATATAAAGTGCCAGCAAGTTCAGTAGGATTCCACCTGGGTGCAAGGCACTTCATGTGAGGTTCAAATACAGAAAGGGAGCTAATGGGTCTCTCAACACCTCTGCAAGGTAGTAATATAGAACAGTGACTTTCTGTGTGCACAGAATGCGTTGTGTATAATTAATACAAATGGCAGAGATACTGAGGTATTAAGTTCAAAAGCAGCTTCTTTATGGGAGCAGTAATTACTTTTTCATATGGAAGAGCTGGAAAAAAAAGCACTTCAAAAAGATGAATCCTAAATATTTGATTTCAGTTTTCCTCATGTGAAGCTACAAAATTATTTTGGGACTGGGATCTTTTAGGAACCTTTGACAAGCCATTTTGTTTGGACAGCACATACTATTTAGTATTATGAAACACATATTTGCTGTAATAAAATTCTTTTTGATAGCCAGTGGAACAAGTCAGTCTATTTTGCTTTTTCCAACTATCACAGTATTTTGAAACCACTTACAAGAATCTTGTTCCTGTTCTCCTGAGATCAAATCCTCAATGATTAGACACGGACAGAAGGCCCTCTACTTTTGGGGACTATTTTGATTTTCTGAAAGAAAAAGCAGAGGAATGATTGTATTGTACTAACACTGCATATAATAGAGCATTGGTGCTTGTGATTTTACTGCACATGGTTACTTATTCTCTGCATTTCTTCATTGGATGATTTGACTAAATCAACTTGCTTTGTAATGATGTGAATATCAACTTAATTTATTATCATCAGCTCCATTCATTTGTTTTTATTCATATTTTAGTTTCGACTGGGAAAGACATTCTTAACTGATGTTAGTGATATCATTTTTGTAGTTTGCAATCCAATTGATAATTATAAATCTGGATTTCATTTTACTAGATCTTTCTCCTTTAAAAAAATAAAAAGTCATTTGGGAACACAGGGGTTTTTAAATTGACTTTGGTTAAAGCTGTGCTGAAACATTAGTCAAATCTTCATCATCAGAACAGTAGAAGAGAACTGAAGGTAATTTGTGCTCATGCAATATATGTGACAGATTGTTTTCCTTTCTGGAATGCTACTCAGAGATGATTAGTTCAGGTGAACTTCTGTATTCCATAGTACTCAGCTAGAACAAAAGATATATTTGTGACAAAGGGTCAGATCCTGGAAACTAGCCAAACTGTACATAGCGCAAGGGGTATGCACAAAGGTGATGTAAAACTCATATTTATACTCCCTTGCTTGTGTGTGCACAGTAATCCAGCATGAATTTGAGCAACATGATGGCAGCATGCCAATGGCCCTAAAAAGTATATACCATAGCTGAAGATCATCCTTGTGTTAGGATGTCTTAATCATGTCCCATGTGTAAGTAACAGGTAAAGGAGATGGCATAGGAGCTTCCACACCAGTTTTATGCCCCAAGAGTATCCCACATGCAATGAAATGAATCACTTGGAGTGAGATAAACTAGCTTTATACCCATTGTTACCTTCTTTTGACCCAAAGAGCTAGCCAAAAAATGGGGTCTGGTAGATTGTTCCGGTTAGGAGGAGAAATTGATGATAATCAGATATTTATTTAATGTGGCTTTTGTTTATTTACAAAAGTAGTATAAAGTCCTATGTCTCTAAACACAGAAGGAATGAAATAGCAGAAAACAGCTTCTTGTGAACACAGCACCAAGAACACTCTTTTCAGCCTGCACCCTGACCCAAAAATCTTCCTATTTCTTCTTCTAGAATCAGCCACTATGCTTTCAGTTGATCCTTCAGGCTGTCTCTGTCTCTCAGACTTTCCCATTTTTTTGTTCTGTTTTCCCAACTACACATATCCTACCCAAAAACAATATTCAGAAAAGGCTCCTGAGCTGGTTCACATACTCCTTTTATCTTAGGTGGGGCCTTATCATTACAGTTATGTTAACTGAGTTCATACCTCTCAATCTCCATAAGGTTCTAACTCAATCTATAGGAAGTTTTCTGCCAGCACAGCACACTGTTTTCCACGCATTGGCACAGAACACCAAAGGATCTGGACAAATGTGTGCAGTCTCATGCAGTCAGAGTACAGGAATTTTTGTAAAGAAACAAGAACCTGGGGGATGACTCACACACGTAAAATCCAGCACATTCTCAAGCATGTTGCTGAATGACTACCATGGTTAGTACAGAGTTCATATACTAGTCCCCACTTTGTAAGTGCTATATTGAATATTAAAAACATTCAAATCCAGCTGAAGGGAATGGGAATCTGGGGTGACATTCTGAAAATTCTGAGTACAGGAGCCTCTCAGAGCAGTAAAGTTACTGAGAAAATTAGCAGCACTCTGATTGGCTATCAGCCAAGTAGAATACTGGCACTCACACAGTACAGTGACTGAGAAATAACTTCATTGTGATTAGAGACACTCACCACTAGTCAGAACACTGGGAACTGCATTGCTGAGGGAGAAGAAAAAACAACCCTGTAGTTATTCAACAGTAACAGTATGACATCTCTGCACTCTGACTGCATGAGCCACTTCCACTGCAGTAAAGCAGGATATATATTTTATACTCTCAACATAGAAAGAAGGGATAGTGAAAATGGGATTAAGAATTGTTGTCTGTGATTGGGAAAATGCAGCAGGAGACTCGTATTGCCTTTGGGGTGATCTATAGGCTGGACTGAGGGCCTTACTCTAACATTCTATTGGCATTGTTTTATTTGAATTGTGTAATCTTCCTAGAACCTGGGATAGGTGCAGTGAAAAACTCTGAATATGTGAATACACATAAATATTGTATACAAGTTTTATAGGAAGTAGATTGCACTCCCATACCTACCTTATTTACATTAAACAAGTTGTATGCTGACTTTTCCTATTCAGCCTGCTACAGTATTATCCCTAGAGAGAAGCAAACAGCTACACATTTACCTGTTGCTGATTACATTGTTTACACACAGAAGCAGTTGACATGGCTGCAAACTGGCAACAATTAAAATGAATCCCCATGTTTTACCATCTGTCTTAAATCTAGAAAATAAATCTAGATTAAAGAGTACAATATGCTTCTCTCACAAGAAAGTTCATGTAGCTATGAAAGGTGATCTTCAAACTTTATAATTACTATTTTTAAAACACCCATCCTGTACTCCCTGCTGACTCCTTCACTATCTCATTTCCACATATGAAATCAGTCTATCTGATAAAAAGAAGGAAGAGTGAGCTACTGGAAAATTCAATAGGCTACATCCACAAAGGGATTTGGGTGCCTAAGTCCAAAAATTACCCAAAGCTCCTGCTCAGCTACCACCTTAACTGTGGGCACCTAATTTCCATAGAGACCATAGGGGACTTTAGTGACAGAAATTAAGTGCCAAAAATTGTGTCAGTAGGCATATAAACAGCACCCAGTTCCTGACACTTCATACCTACACCCTGGTGGGATCTTCGACTAACTGTTTCACCATCTAGTTCACCTGTGGAGCCTGATCCAGTAGGCAGCCTCTGGGGAGGCCTACTGATTGGAATTCAGACAAAAACACCAGAGGACAAAAGGCTTCCTGCCTTATAACTTTTAGCACAGTGATTAGAGCATTTATCCGAATGCAGGAGAGTCAGGTTCAAATCCCTATCTACCTAATGTGGGATTTGAACCCACCTCCCACAAGAGTGCCCTACCCACTGGGCTATCAGAGGTCTCTCACTCAAGCCTATTGAAGCTGTTGCACTCCATATGAATAATTAAACATTTATTGAGCCAAAGAGCAAGTGATAAAGACTTTATGATTGAGTGGTTAGGGCATTTCTGTGAGATCATGGTTGTGATTATTAATTATTTATGCATCAACTGGAGACACAGAGTCCTACCCTAGAATACCCATAGTCCAGTTATTAGAACTCTCAAAACTCTTCTTTACATCACACAGATTTGAACCCAGGTCTCCCTCATCCTTCATGAGTGCTCTGACCACTGACCTATAGAATATAAGGGGGACACAGATACCACCTCCTCTTTTTTTTTTGTAAGAAAGGCACCTAACACCAGAAGAGGGTTTGCAACTTTGAATTCTGAGTAGAGGGAGGCACTTCCCTCCAGTCTGGACTTAAGTGCCTAAGTCCTTGAGGGGGCAGAGTTTCAACCACTCCACTGTCCTCAGTATTTCCTATTGGCTATTATAAGCAGCTTCCTGATCAGCTTGCTGGCTTTGTGGAAGCAGCTTCTTAGGTACCTAACTCTCCCAATGCACTGTATAGTGAACCTGGGATTCCATTAGGGCTATGGATTCATTAGGTAGTAGAGCTCATAAAGTAAGGCATTGCAACACTGAGCCTAAGTCCTTTTTGTTGATCTAGCCGAACTGTTTCAAGCATGGAGCCAATGTAAATGCTGAAACCAAATTTTCATCTAAATTTTCTTGTAATTGAGATGTACATTAACAAATGGTAGGAAAATCAGTAAGGGTTTCCAACAGATAGCTCCAGAGATGGAAGTCCAATTTATCAAATGAGGCACAGAATGTAAAGTAATGATTTAAGTACCTCATTCTTGTTCTGGATACCCAGGTCTAGCAGTGTTGTTTCTGTGGTGTGGATACTTGTGCCTTTGCAAACTCATTTCACCTCATCATCACACACCATCACATAGTAATGACTTTTTCACTTTATTATTGGGATGTATGCTATGTGATGACCTGAGGATGTCATCGCATATGGAGTACTGCGAGAAAGCTTCTCCGGGCTAGTTTCTGAGAAGCACTGGGGTAAGAAAGAAGAAACAGGTTGTTACTCGGCTAAGTATTCACTGAGTGAATACATCAGTTTGCAGGATCTGGGCAATAGATTTTCAGGAAATAAAGATAATGTAATACAAGATTTAACCACACAGATCAAATTATTGGTCCATCCAGTCCTGTATCCAGTCTCCAGCAGTGGTCAACATTTAGAATTCAGATATTGTTGTGATTGTTACTGTATAAGCAGTTAGATAATCCCACACATAAGAGACCAAATAGCTGTGCAAATCTGTCTATGGAAGGAATTGTTCTTCATGATCCCTATGGTGGTCATTTTTCAACCAGCAACATGAGATTTGCCTGCCCTTATCTTTGTATGCATAACTGCAGGTGTGAAGAGTCAGTTATAAAATGATCCAGGACTTCTGTACAGCTACATTATTTCATTCTCATCTCAGCAAATCCCACAGCCTGATTTCAGTCTTTGGAGACAAGTACAGCATCTCTTTCATTTGTCCTAATACTGACTTCTGGAATAACTCAATAAAATAAACTTCCCTTAAGCTAAACCTTTCTATGGCAAGTTTAATTCCTTTGGGCCAAATTCTGCATTTGTCTATGCATACATAGCTCCTATTGATTTCACTGTGAATGGCATACTTTAATCCCAAAAGAGGATCTAGCCAAGAGGCTGGGCAGGTGAAGTCCTGTAACCATATAGAGCCCCAACAAAGTTGCTCTTCTGAAGCTAGTTCTAGGACCTGAGCATTAGAATGGAAAAGCTTAACTAGTGTAGGGCAACAGTCCTGCTCTGTGATATTTTTTGCCTATTAAAATAGAGAGCAAATAGCATTGATTTATAAAGTTGGTACATTTACTTAAATGCCAAAGAAATTAAATTTACAACTAAGACCCACTGCAGATGAGAGAGACTTGACATATATATTGGATAGTATGAATACATGGCAATTAATAAAATGCTTTTCTGGCATTATCTTCATCCTTCCTTTAAATCAAGTGTGGGGAATCAACAGGAAATACCAGAACTCCTTCAGAAATAAGGATAATTATGGAATGTTCTGACACCAACAGAAACTAAATTATTGAGAGCTGTATTTGGTGGATTGATAGTAAGACTGACAGCATGGAGATTTAATCAACTGAACATGTATTAAAGATTCCCTAAAAGACCTTATAAATAATCATCAAGGTTTAAAATTACATATCACAGCCAGAGCTTGTGAAGCTTGGCTGTTTCTCTTCATTACAGTGCATGCAAACTTGAGGTTTTTCTTCACTTAGATTCACACATCTCAGACTTGTGCTGAGTTTCAGGTTCAATAGAATTAACTGCATCTGAAGTTAAAAATTGGCCCAGGTTCACTTGACAGGAGACATGATCCTGAACCACAATATTGAGATTCACATCTGAATTACCTCTAATACTGGTGTTCAACTCCAAAGCGTTTTTCATCTTAAAGCTTTGCTAGTTTGCAAATATCTAGTTAAAAAAAATCAACCTTTAGTACATAAGAAATAAACTACTTTCTGGTAAATGCTATTTAACTCAGACCTCACATCTTAAAATAAATTATTTACCTGGAAATTAGCTTCAGCGGCTTTGTTTTTAAATTGTTAATTGGAAGTACAATATACAAAATTCTGAATTTATTTTCTTTTTCATTACTTTTGTATTTCATTATAACTAATGTGCTTTACAAAGTAGTTAGAATTATTTCCTGAATTTCCAGACTCTACTACTTTCAATAGTAGATGGTGACAAAAATCTACAATTGTGCATAATTCTACAGATATATTATTACGAACATTTATTTGAAGAACATAAGAAAGGCCGTACTGGGTCAGACCAAAGGTCCATCTAGCCCAGTATCCTGTCTACCGACAGTGGCCAATGCCAGGTGTCCCGGAGTGAGTGAACCTAACAGGTAATGATCAAGTGATCTCTCTCCTGCCATCCATCACCCCCCGCTGACAAACAGAGGCTAGGGACACTATTCCTTACCCATCCTGGCTAATAGCTATTAAAGGACTTAACCTCCATAAATTTATCCAGTTCTCTTTTAAACCCTGTTATAGTACTAGCCTTCACAGCCTCCTCAGGCAAAGAGTTCCACAGGTTGACTGTGCCCTATGTGAAGAACTACTTCCTTTTATTTGTTTTAAACCTTCTGCCCACTAATTTCATTGGGTGGCCCCTAGTTCTGCTATTATGGGAACAAGTAAATAACTTTTCCTTATTCACTTCCTCCACACCATTCATAATTTTATATACCTATCCTATCCCCCCTTAGTCTCCTCTTTTCCAAGCTAAAAAGTCCTAGTCTCTTTAATCTCTCCTCATATGGGAACCATTCCAAACCTCTGATCATTTTAGTTGCCCTTCTCTGGACCTTTTCTAATGCCAGTATATCCTTTTTGAGATGAGGAGACCACATTTGTACACAGTATTCAAGATGTGGGCGCACCATGGATTTGTATAAGGGCAATAAGATATTCTCCATCTTATTCTCCATCCCCTTTTTTAATGATTCCTAACATCCTATTTGCTTTTTTGACTGCCACTGCACACTGCATGGACGTCTTCAGAGAACTATCCACGATGACTCCAAGATCTTTTTTCCTGATTAGTTGTAGCTAAATTAGCCCCCAGCATACTGTATGTATAGTTGGGGTTATTTTTTCCAATGTGTATTACTTTACATTTATCCACATTAAATTTCATTTGCCAGTTTGTTGCTCAATCATTTAGTTTTGTGAGATCTTTTTGAAGTTCTTCACAGTGTGCTTGGGTCTTAACTATTTTGAGCAGTTTAGTATCATCTGCAAACTTTACCCCTTCCTCCAAATCATTTATGAATAAATTGAATAGGATTGGTCCTAGGACTGACCCTTGGGGAACACCACTAGTTACCCCTCTCCATTCTGAAAATTTACTATTTATTCCTACCCTTTGTTCCCTGTCTTTTAACCAGTTCTCAGTCCATGAAAGGATCTTCACTCTTATCCCACGGCAACTTAATTTACGTAAGAGCCTTTGGTGAGGGACCTTGTCAAAGGCTTTCTGGAAATCTAAGTACACTATGTCCACTGGATCCCCCTTGTCCACGCTTGTTGACCCCTTCAAAGAACTCTAATAGATTAGTAAAACATGATTTCCCTTTACAGAAACCATGTTGACTTTTGCCCAACAATTTATGTTCTTCTAGGTGCCTGACAATTTTATTCTTTACTATTGTTTCAAATAATTTGTCCGGTATGGACGTTAGACTTACTGGTCTGTAATTGCCGGGATCGCCTCTAGAGACTTTTTAAATATTGGCATTACATTAGCTATCTTCCAGTCACTGGGTACAGAAGCCAATTTAAAGGACAGATTACAAACCCTAGTTAATAGTTCCACAATTTCACATTTGAGTTCTTTCAGAACTCTTGGGTGAATGCCGTCTGGTCCCGGTGACTTGTTACAGTTAAGTTTAGCAATTAGTTCCAAAACCTCCTCTAATGACACTTCAATCTGTGACAATTCCTCAGATTTGTTACCTACAAAAGATGGCTCGGGTTTGGGAATCTCCCTAACATCCTCAGCCGTGAAGACTGAAGCAAAGAATTCATTTAGTTTCTCCGCAATGACTTTATCGTCTTTAAGTGCTCCTTTTGTATCTCTATCATCCGGGGCCCCACTGGTTGTTTAGCAGGCTTCCTGCTTCTGTCATATTTAAAAAACCATTTTATTATTACCTTTTGGGTTTCTGGCTAGATGTTCTTCAAACTCCATTTTGGCTTGTCTTATTACATTTTTACACTTAATTTGGCAGTATTTATGCTCCTCTCTAGTTACTTCAGCAGGATTTGACTTCCACTTTTTAAAAGATGCCTTTTTATCTCTCACTGCTTCTTTTACATGGTTGTTAAGCCACGGTGGCTCTTTTATAGTTCTTTGACTTTGTCTTTTATTTTGGAGTATACATTTTAGTTGGGCATCTATTATGGTGTCTTTGAAAAGTGTCCATGCAGCAACACCATTATAATATTTAACATTTTGTCCTCATGAAATACACTTCTCAATTTCATAAGGACTTCAGGTAAAGAACATGCTGTCTTAAAACATACTTCAGTATCATTCTCACAGTATAATGGAGGAGATTCAACATAAGAGAGAAGATTGTGGTCCAGTGGGTAAGGGACTAGAGTAGGACTCGAGAGAGCTGGCTTTTATTCCCAGCTTTGCTACTAACCTGCTATATGATCTTGGGCAAGTCACTTCATCTTTTTGTGCCCCTATTTTCCCTCCCCCCTCTGTCTGCCTTGTATATTTAGATTGCAAGCTCTTTGACACAGGGATTGTCTCGTGTGTTTGTACAGGATCCAGCAATATGAGGCCCTGACCTTGAGTGAAGCCTCTAGGTGCTGCTGCAATGAAAATAAGAATCAACAAGCTCAGTTTGCTTCCTTTTCCCAAACTGTGGTACAATTCTATAGTGTGGATGAGTCCTTGTGGACTCAGCATCTAGCAGGAACAAGCTCTTAGGATCACCTAACCACAGTAATGACATATAGTAGTTACCTTCTGGCTGCTAGAGCAGCTGGAAGAAATTTTAGGCTATTTTAAAAAAAGTACCAATATCAGAAATTTGATGTCAGATGTTATAGAATGGGGCAACACTTTCCTCACAATGTAGGTGCATAGAAACCTACTATAGCACACAGGTTGAGCTGGCTGCTATGACCTTGTACAGTCTTGATGTCCAGGGTACATTGCAGAGTTTTCTTTCGCATGTATAGCAAATGTGTGGTGTTTAGGGCATTACTTTTAGTTGCCTCTACAATGACAGGCTCAGAGCAGTGTTGCAAAATAAGCAGTTGTAGCTGGCTAAACCAAGTCTTGTTAGCAGAAGGCAAAAGGAGAGAACTATGAAAAAAAGAAATAAGGTGGGGAAGGAAAAAGGACACATTAGGGTTGAGGAAGTCTGAGACTAAGTTTCTTTTCCCAGACTGTCAGAATTTAGTCAAAGCCAGTGGAGGTGGTAGTGCAATCTGGGGACTTTTCTCTGGCCTGGTCTAGTCAGGACATCTCTCAGGATTAGGACAAAGGTGGCCCAAGATCCCTAGAGATGGTGGAGATGGCAGCCTTGATGATAAAACTTGATGCAGCAACTGCTGGCAGATAGATACTTCCTTAGCTAATTTTCCCAAAAGTCTTTTCTTTTCAAGAACCCCCACCCAGAAAGGGAGTGTTGAGCAGAATAATAATTTTGTCCATTGATTAGTATAATTTCTGACATATCAGTTTTGGTTCATTGATTTCTGGTCCTCTACACCTCTTGTTTACCAGTCATAATCTTAACACAGTTTCAGTGGTAATAGTAAAACCCTTCCCATTTAAATTAATTCTGTCTGTCTCCTCCTTACATCTTTTCTTAAAGAACTTTAAGCAACATATCATTGCAATGATGTATGAACTTTCACTCAGATTTTACAGTGGAGCTTACTGTTAGAGCGATTTTTTTAGGCTCAGTTGTCACAACAGGCCTCCCTTATAACTTTTTAGCCCTGTGGTTAGAGTTCTTGCCCAGAAAGCGAGAAATTATAAAGGAGGCAGCACTACCAGCACCTTTCCCCAGTTTTGGATGGGTCCTAATCCATCTGCTATTTTTCCCAGGGAGCCCAATGCTCAGAGTCAATATCTATTTTCATCTGGTATAAGGATCCAATGGAGCTTAGATGTGAGAATGAGGCCTTATGTGCATGTTCAGAAGTAAAAACTTAGATGCTTTTGGGGAAAAAAAATAGGGGCCACAGGATATTTGGTCCCTATAAGGTTAGGCAGCAGCCAAGCAGGGGTTTGGAAGATCTCAGTAGACAGCTAAATCCAAAATTTAGGTGTCAAAGTGGGGAGTTAATTGTGTAAGTTATTTTGTGGATATGGACCTCGATGTAGTACACCACTACTCAGCGTGTGTGCTAGTTCAGTGCTTGCTCTATGGGTCAAACTCAGCCTTTTGCAGACAGACCTACTTTCAACTTAAAGTCCATTTCACAAGGCCTACCACCTAAATCCCACTTAATTTCTTTAGGTGAAATCCTAGTCCCATTAGTCAATGGCAAAACTCACATCGACTTCTATTGGGCCAGGATTTCACCTTCAAAATTTAGCACAAGTGACACATACCTTGTGCTGGCCCTATACAGAAACAAGACTTTCACCTTAAGAGAATAAATCAAGCCAACTTAGAAGCAGAGAAACTCTTTGGTCCTAGTCGGCAGGTTGGTTCTTAGTTTTTGTTCAAACAACAACAAAAGGAGGATCTTCCTAACAGAATCAATAGACAAGCTGGCATGTTTTAATCTTGCTAAAGAAAAGAAGCATGGTAAATGTCAGAGACTGTGCCTTAATCCTCACTTTCAAAGTTGGCTCTGCGGGCGTTTTATTTTGGGTTTGTAGAGTAAGCATGATTTTTATTTTTCTAGGTTACAAGACATGCTGATATCAAAGACGATATAGAGAAGCACACACATAACAGTGAAGTCAGGCCAAACAAGTGTCCGAGTAGATCTGAAAGAAGAAATATTTTTGGCAGTATAGAAAGCTCTGATTGTTGCTGTCTGAACTATATTTGGCATGTCTAGACAAATAGAGAACACTGTTGCCAGTCTGTCAGTCTTCATATGTATAGGATATATTCACAACTACAATAAGAAAAAAGACAGCTTTATTGTAATATATCAGATTTCTTAAAAAAATTAAACATATACTAAGAGGCGTTTAAAGTAGCATGACATGCAAGAAAGTCAGTCCATTCACAAGTGAAATCCACAGCTGTACTCTTTATCTTACATGGGATATAAAGGCTCCAACATAAATAACTGGCCCATTCATCCATCTACATATACCAAAATCATATACCCTTTTTTCCAAATGTGACTGAAAATTTACCAGGCAATTTAAGTGACTGAGCTGTAAAGTCTACATGCTGGGATCTCATCAGCAGACTTGGAAGATCAGTTAATACATAGTATCATATCACTAAGTTGAAACAGTTGAAATATTATTAAATGTTCACTTCTTCTGTGAAGCTTCCAAGCCCCAATCCAACTGAAAAACACTCTGATGTTCATTGTATTAAAAAGAGAAGGGGACAAAAAAGAGAACAGCACTTTAAATCTGAACTTGGAGAGACTCAGAGAAAGCTGAAATAACTAAGTCAGAACTAGTTTATAAACAGTAATATACAATATTGATTCATATACAGTTCAAGGAGATTACTGCCTGGTTTCCAACACAACAGGAGAATTGGAGCAGGCCACTGGGGCCCTTTTTCCCCCTCAAGAACCACAATTACAGGAAAATGCAGCAGGCTGTTATTTGTCTCCCTATAAGGCAGTTGCAAAGGGCAGGAGGCCATTGCTGACGTCCACGAAGAGGGATGGGCTGTCCAATAATAGACCTGTGGAGGAACATCTCTGCTGTCACTTAGTGCCCAGTCCAGCTAAGCACTTAGATCTGTGCTTAACTTTAGGCTTATGAGTACTCCCCATAAAGTAATGTACAAAAATGCTTTGCTAGACTGGAGTCTAAATCACTTAAAGGTATGGCCATGACATTTTAAAAAGAAAGTAAAGAGTAAAAGGTACTGTGATGGGGTTGGGACTCACCACCATAGTGCCTCCCTGGGAAGGGGAATTAGCTGGCACTCCTGGGAATTAGCTCAGTCCATGTGGAATGCCCTTTGCCAGCAATGTCCCATCCATCTCTCACACCCTACTGGCATCCGGACCCTCTGGCAGCAGCCTCCTTGTCCTCCTTCTCTCCCTTTGTCTGTCCGCTCTCCCTGGGTCACTTCCCCTCTGACACCTTTGCGTCCTCTAGGCCCTTCCCTCAGGGCCTGCAGCATGGCAGATATTGGGCTGGAGCTTCCTTCTGCTCCCCTGGGCCTGACCAGCACTTTGCTGCACTGGCCCAGGTGCTGGTCTCCTAGCTCAGGAGACAGACCTTCCATCCTGAAGGTCTGGGAGAGATTGCTTGCTTCTGTCCTGGGCAGCCTTTATATAGGACCCAGCATGGCCATCCTCTGCTTACACCCTGATTGGCTTCCTTTCAGGCCCTCTCTGAGTGGCTACCCACCTGCACAGCTGCTCTGGCCTGCCCTAGCCTAACTTCACATGGGGGTGGGGCAGCCGCCTCACTACAGGTACTTTTTCAAGAGTTAACAGCACTGGAGAAAATATTGAGCCCTGTAATGCCCTCCAATCTGATTCTCTCTCTATCCAGCCTTTATCAATATGGAAGGCTTTATCACTTAATGAGAAATATCTTGGAATTTTGTCACTTGAAATACAACACCTGATTGGCTGACAATAGTCCTTAGCAAGTAGATAAAGGAAAACTGCCATTGTAAACAGAAAATAAATAAATCTTTACATTTTGGTTCCTCTTCATGGCTCCATCAACCAAGCTCAGCAGCATTTTCTGTTTCCAAGACCCCATGAAACAGTTATAAGGGGAACACACAACATGTGATTAAACTGTGGAACTCATTGCCACAGGAAGTCATTGACGACAAGTATTTAACAAAATGCAGAAAGGATTAGATATCAAGAATATCCAGAATTATCATAATTAATTATAACAAAAAAATTCAGGGATGTTAAACTTCTGGGTTTAAGCCAATCTCTAACTATTAGACATCAGAATGAGACCTATGTGGATGCAGATATGGGTTAATCTGCCCTACTGTGGGGTTCTTACATCTTCCTCTGACACATCTGGTACTGCCCCCTGCTGCAGACAGAGTCCTGGACTAGATCAACCCTGAGTCTATGGCAGTCTTATGACATAATGCCCTGGAATGTATCAAAGCTGTCAAAGCACTCGGCAGTCTAAAATAATAGAAAACAAAAGAAGAGAACTAAAATAAATAGCAAGCTAGTATTTATCAAAATAGTCTTTGTCAGTTAAGTAAAGATGTTTGGTATCAGCCACTATCGGGTAAATAATATAACAAAGATCTTCATTTGCACATTTTATCATATTTTCACCATAAATTGCAATGTAAAAGCATAAGCACCTCATGTCTGTAGCTCATGAATTGTTTGCTGTTTGTCTGAAACTAAGGCACTTCAATTAATTGATGACAGATTGAGAGATTTTTAGTTTACTGGAGCTTGTCTACTATTGACATTTTAATTAACTTTTGCCATAAGTGCTGGAAAAAATTAAAACCAAGGCAGCACTATATAATGTCACCAAGATTCATTTGTATATGTATACTTTTTATGTGTGCAGTGGGCTGAGAATGAGCCCATTCACATCTGCATTTTGCCACCACTACCTCTATGGTAGTTAAATGCAGGCTTGGTAAAGAGACCCAGTAAAGATTTATTTCTTTCAATATTAAAAATATATTCCTTACTTGTGTAACTAGCAGCATCTTTTGAACTCATAAGTCTTTAAGGCTCAAGTTTCCTTCTGGGGCAGTGGGATTCAGATCCTTTCTGATTTGTCCCAGCAGAGATTCTCTCTCTGATGAACCCCCAGGATTATCTGAGCAGCCTCCATGGTGCACAATCTATTTCTCTCATATTTCCCTTAGGCACAACCCTGTGGCTCCTTACAAAGTCCCAGTCACTGTGCCTCCCACCCATAACTTCACAAAATTAATGGCTGATGCTAGGGTATCCTGATAGATCAAAATGCAGATTGTACATGAAAATCGGAAGCCAAAATCTCATGGACTTGATGCTAAGAGTTTGGGTTCTATTCAACAGGATTTATACCCACAACACTGAAGCCTGTGTATCTTGTAAAACTGCTTGGATTTTTTAATCCAACTTACATATTCAGCTGGTCCACAAAAGCATTTTGCTCAATTTGTGTGTGCAGCATACTTTCTGTGAATAGATGGAAATGACTAACAATGTAATACCTCTCCCCACACTGCAGTAGAACTTATTCACTGAAGAAGAAAGGACGAGAAAAAAAAAAACAAAAAACAACCACCTGACTGGCTTATTTGGTTTTGTTCTGTTTTCAGTTTCTATTAGGGCTGCCAAGCAATTAAAAAATTGCAAATCGTGCTGTTAAAGAATAACAGAATGCCATTTATTTAAATTTTGTGGATGTTTTCTACATTTTCAAGTATATTGATTTCAATTACAGTACGGACTACAAACTGCAAAGTGCTAACTTTATATTTATTTTCATTACAAATATTTCCACTGTAAAAAGCAGGAAATCATATTTTTCAATTCACAAGTACTGTAGTGAAATCTCTTTATCATGAATGTTGAACTAACAAATGTAGAATTATATACCCAAAAATAAAACAATGTAAAACTTTAGAGCCTACAAGTCCACTCAGTCCAACTTCTTGTTCAGCCAAATGCTCAGAAAAACACGTTTGTTTACATATGCAGGAGATAATGCTGCTTGTTTCTTCTTTACAATGTCAACTGAAAGCAAGAACAGGCATGCACATGGCACTGCTGTAGCTGGCATTGCAAGATATTTATATGCTAGATGCACCGAATATTCATATGTCTGTTCATGCTTCAACCACCATTCCAGAGGACATGAGTCCATGCTGGTAAGTTCTGCTCTATAATGATTCAGAACAGTGCAGACTGATGCATGTTCATGTTCATCATTTGAGTCAGATGCCACCAGCAGAAGGTTGATTATCTTTTTGGTGGTTCAGGTTCTGTAGTTTCCACATCAGAGTGTTGCTCTTTTAAGATTTCTAAAAGTATGCTCCACTTCAGATTCTTAATCCCTGGGTCAAGTGTTGTAGCTATCTTTAGTAATCTCACATTGGCAACTTCTTTGCATTTTGTCAAATCTGCAATGAAAGTTTTCTTAAAATGAACATGGCTGGATCATCATCTGAGACAGCTATAACGTGAAATATATGGCAGAATATGGGTTAAACACAGAGCAGGAGACATACAATTCTCCCCCAACGAGTTCAGTCACAAATTTAATTAATGCATTGTTTTTAAACAAGCGCCATCAGCATGGAAGCATGTCCTCTGGAATGTAGGCCGAAGCATGAAGGGGCATACGAATGTTTAGCATAACTGGCATATAAATACCTTGCAATGCTGGCTACAAGAGTGCCATGCGAACACCTGTTCTCACTTTCAGGTAATGTTGCAAATAAGAAATGGGCAGTACTAGCTCCTGAATATGTAGACAAACTGGTTTGTCTTAGCAATTGGCTGAACAAGAAGTAGAACTGAGTGGGCTTGTAGACTCTAAAGTTTTACATAGTTTTATTATTGGGTACATAATTCTACATTTGTTATTTCAACATTCATGATAAAGTGGTTGCACTACAGTACTTGTCTGAGATTAATTGAAAATTACTATTTCTTTTATCATTTTTACAGTGCAAATACTTTTAATCAAAAATATAAAGTAAATCTTGTATACTTTATATTCTATGTCATAACTGAAATCAATATATTTGAAAATATGGAAAAACATCCAAAATTTTTAACTTCAATTGGTATTCTCTTATTGTTTAAGTGTGATTACGACTACAATTAATTGTGATTGATTTTTTTATTCATGATTAATTTTTTGAATTAATCGCATGAATTAACTGAGATTAATCAACAGCCCTAGTTTCTAAGTTAAGTAAAGCTGAACCAAAGAGCAGTTTGCATATCACTTTAACCATAGGTGCGGGAGTTCTGCCTATATGATATCCTATACTTGGATGGGAAACTAATCTCTAATGTGGTGCACATAGGAGTTCTCTGGCATCTTTATGCTGTCCATCTGTTATGATGACAATCTGCCCACTCAAAAGGTCGTATGCAAGGGAGGGATAGCATGTAAACACAAAAGCTGACATCCTCTTTACATAATAATTTTTCCACATGACATTATCATAAGAAAACTAGGAATTATGCTCTAGATAATAATGTGAGACCGAATCAGTACTCATTGCTATGAAGGGGTTCTGTGGCACCATGTAAATAACACATTGAAGGTATTTTCTGTATTTTCTTACAAGAACAATTTCTGTCCCTGATATGAAATTGGTCAGGGACATTTCTATCACATGGTAGGGACCTCAAACACTGAACAATGTTGGTAAAGATCATTTAAGGAACTATATATGAAATTATCTTAACTGCAAAAATTACATTGTTTTGTATAAAGGAAACTTGAAAAGCAGTAACTGAATATTTTACTGAAAGCATCTGAATAAATAATCTGCAATACCCTCCACCAAATCAGCAGGCGACTAGATCATATTTCCTTAGTTTGCTTATGGGAATGTCACATGGGACAGCGTCAAAAGCTTTAGTAAAATCAAGTCTGCTGTTTCTCCCCATCCCCTAGGCTAGTAACTCTGTCAAAGAAGAAAATTAGGTTGATTTGATCTTGAAAAATCCATGTTAGCTATTATTTATCACCCTATAATCCTCTAGATGCTTACAAACTGATTGTTTATCATTTGTTCCAGTACCTTTCAAGGTGCTGAAGTTAGGCTAACTAGTCTATGATTCCCCAGCTCCTTTTTGTTTCCCTTTTTTAGAGTTAGGTAGTATGTGTGCCCTTCTCCAGTTCTTTGAAATTTCACCTGTCCTCCATAAATTCTCCAAGATAATCACTAATGGTTCCAAGATTGTTTCAGCTAATTCCTTAAATACTGTAGGGTAAATTTCATCAGAATCAAAGGACTTTAATATTTTTAAATTATATAAATGTTGTTTAACCTGTTCTTTCCATAGTTTGGCTTGTGTTCCTTTCCTCTGGTTGTTAATTTTAATTGTGTTAAGCATCTGCACACAATGAACCTTTTCACAGAAGACCAAAGCAAAATAGGTGTTAAACACTTCAACCTTCTTGATCTCATCTGTTATTAGCTCTCCTTCCCTGATAGGTAGTGGAACTACACCTTCCTTCATCTTTGTTTTGCTCCTAGTGTGTTTATAGAACATCTTCTTATTGCCTTTTACGTCCCTTACTAGGTGTTACTCATTTTGTACCCAAGCCTTTCTGATTTCTTCCTACAGTTGGTGAAGGATCTTTATGTTGTAATACTCAGGATACATGCTACAAATTTTCTTAATTTCATTTACAGCAGAGAGAGAATAGAATCCAGATTGGTATTACCTGTGTTAGCTCTACAGAGAATAGAAAAATCAGCAAAAGCATATTTCATTGTATTACTGATTATTCTCAATAAATCCAGGCAGCAAAACAAGAAGGTGTTGTTTTTTTCCCCAGGACCACTTTGAGACTAGAACCACATTTTAAATTCTACATTCAGCACCAGGAGCTGAATGACATTCTTGTGATTTTTACCACTGCAATTAAAGAGCAATGAAACTGACCAGCATGTCTGTTTCACATATTTCATTTCAGATACCGCAGAGATCAGAGATCCTGATGGGTTTTTTTTTGTGACTTTCTGGTTGATGAGAAATTTAGGTAATGAGAAGGAAACCAACTTCCTATATACCAAAGCTTCTCATAAACCAAAAATCTTGCGTTTTGGCCAACTTTAGCAAGATGTGATAATATTTTTACTGAAGTCCTAATCCCAAAATGAAATCTGTGCAGATGAACCCCTACTCCCACAGAGAGCCCTATTGAGGTGCTAGGGGGTGTTCTTATACAGAGCTCATTTCAGGACTGGATCCTAAGATGGCTATTGAAATAAATTATTATTGCATGAATCTTAGCCTAACATCGTGGGTTACTATTTTAAAAATACAGTAGAACCTCAGAATGATGAACACCTTGGGAATGGAGTTTGTTCGTAACTCTGAAATGTTCATTACTCTCAACAAAACATTATGGTTGTTCTTTAAAAGTTTACAGCTGAACACTGACTTAATACAGATTTAAAACTTTACTATTCAGAAGAAAAATGCTGATTTCCCTTTGTTTATGTTCATATTTAACATAGTACCATCCTGTACTGCATTTGTTTCACACACACATACACACATACCCCTTTGCTCTCTGCTCCTGCCTGACTGTGTATTTCTGGGTCCAAATGAGGTGTGTGGTTGACTGGTCAGCTCATAACTCTATTGTTTATAACTCTGTCGTTCTACTGTACAACCACCAAATTAACCCAATTAGATAGTGAGAGGGTCTTAGCTTGATTTCTAATAGACTTCAGTTTAGATCAAAGCATTAACACATTACAGATTGATTTTTGGAGGACAATAACAAAGGCAGAATATCTGTAGAGATTAAAACACTATTACTTCCCCATAGAAGGTGGTCTCTCAAGGCTGTAAGTTAGCTGTGTGGGCTGGATAATACCAATTTGTACTTGCTGCATGAGTCAGGTGAAATGTAGGTTGCAGGTGAAATGTATTAGTGGAGTAGTAGCATAAAATAAGAGAGCAGTACATTTTAGCTGGCAGCTTCCAGTCAACAGAATAAAGCACTTCACCCTCCAACCTTCTTATCCCCTTTGAGATCACTTAATGTGTGTAATGTACTTATTTACTTTTGATGTTCATAATAGTGAACAATAAGTTTGGGCTTAAATAATAAATTGTCAAATTCTGCATTTAGTACAACCAAGTTGCTAAGCAGTAGCAGTGTCTAAATTTTGGACTAGTGTAAAGTTTGTAGCATTTGGCTATGTTAAGATACAATAAAGGTATTTTGAGATAAAGACAAATGTTTATATATTAGGAAGCAGAAAATATAATCTCTTTGTAATGAGCATGCAATAGTTTCAATTTAGTTCTCAAAGTGATCTTACCTCACATTTCTAGGATAATCAATATTTTAGGTTCAGGAGATCCAGAATATTAATATGTACTACTGCAAAGGGCAATAAAAAAAGGAAAATGTGAAGCTGAAAATCTATTGTGAAAATCATGGAGCAGTTCAAGGAATACATTTTGAAGCACTTGGAGGAGAGGAAGGTGATCTGGAACAATCAACATGGTTTTACCAAGGGCAAGTCATACTTGACCAACCTGATTGCCTTCTATGATGAAATAACTGGCTCTGTGGATATGGAGAAAGCAGTGGATGTAATATATCTTGGCTTTAGTAAAGCTTTTTATATGGTCTCCCACACTATTCTTGCCAGCAAGTTAAACAAGTATGGATTGGATGAATGGATTATAAAGTGGACAGAGAGCTAGCTAGATCATCGGGCTCAATGGGTAGTGAGCAATGGCTCAATGTCTAGTTGGCCACCAGTATCAAGCAAAGTGCCCCAGCCATCAGTCCTGAGGCTGGTTTTGTTCAACATCTTCATTAATGATCTGGATGATGGAATTGATTGCACCCTCAGCAAATTTGCTGATGACACTAAACTGAGGGGGAGAGGTAGATATGCCGGAGGGTAGGGATAGGGTCAAGAGTGGCCGAGACAAATTCGAGGATTGGGACAAAAGAAAGCTGATGAGGTTCAACAAGGACAAGTGCAGAATCCTACACTTAGGATGGAAGAATCCCATGCACTACTATAGGCTGGGGACTGATTGGCTAAGCGGCAGTTCTGCAGAAAAGGACCTGGAGATTACAGTGGATGAGAAGCTGGATATGAGTTAAAAGTGTGCCCGTGTTGCCAAGAAGGCTAATGGCATATTGAGCCGCATTAATAGGAATACTGCCAGCAGATGAAGGAAGATATTATTTCCCTCTATTTGGGCACTGATGAGGCCACATCTGTGTCCAATTTTGGGCCCCCCACTGGAGAAAGGATGTGGAAAAATTGGAGAGGGCAATAAAAATGATCAGGGGGCTGGGGCCCATGACTTACATGGAGAGACTGAGGGAACTGGGCTTATTTAATCTGAAGAAGAGAAGAACAAGGGGGAAGCAGCCTTCAGCTAACTGAAGGGGGTTCCAAAGAGACTGGAGCTAGGCTGTTCTCAGTGGTGGCAGAGGACAGAACAAGGAGCAATGGTCTCAAGTTGCAGTGGGGAAAGTGTAGATTGGATATTAGGAAAAACTATTTCACTAGGAGGGTGATGAAGCACTGGAATGGTTATCTAGGGAGATGGTGGAATCTCCATCCTTAGAGGTTTTTAAGGCCTACCTTGAATAATGCACTTGCTGGGATGATTTAGTTAGGGTTGGTCCTGATTTGAGTAGGGGGTTCAACTAGATGACCTCCTGTGGTCTCTTACAACTCTAATCTTCTATGATACGCTCTGGAGTAAACTTTCAGTGTGATAAGAAAAGGATCTGATTTTTAACCTGTTACCAGTAATAGAAACACTAAGGGCCATGTTTGCAACAGGTATTTAGGCACATAGTGGGATTTTCAAAATCATTTTAGCACCCAACTTCCATTGAAATCTATGAGTGTTAGGATCCTAGATGCTTTTGAAAATCCTACTAGGTGCTTAAATTCTTCAAAAAAATCTGGTCCTGGATATTTCGCTCTCTATTTTTTTATTGTGTTGAAGAAATATTCCTAATTAAGGACTATGAATTGAATGATACAGACTTTTACACCTGAGGGCTAAATTCTGCTCCTTCTTCCACTGCTGTCATTCTAGAGTAACTTCTGCTCTGAGTTTACACCTGTCTAAATGAGATGTGAGCCTTGCACAGTTCTCCTGCTTTAGTCCTACTCTGAATTTTCATTTGCTATTATTACGGTTTATGCAGTGGGCAGGGGGAAGAGATGACTATGTTGAACATTACCTACTATGAAGAGGTAACAACAAAGCCCTGATTCTGCACTGGAAACTCCTCCTTGGACCCTTGTATTTATACATAAAATTTTACTCCATAGAAATGGAGGGTGTGTGCTAGCAGAATTTAGTGCATAATTAGGGCCTATGGACTTGATCCTTCAGCTCTTACTTTCTTGAGTATTTATTATGTTAGTACCCCCCATTGACTTCAGTGAGAGTATTCAGATGAGTAAGGATTAATCACATGAAAAGATTGCAATTTTGAACCCTGAGGGAGTAGACCTCCTATAGAAGTCAACACCATATAACCACAAGTGGAGAGAGACAGTAGATAAGATAAAGAAAAGGATTGTAACAATTTATAATATCTTTTTAATGTACACATTGATTACTTTTATTTAACTAAATTGATTTTGTTATTTGGATATTTTGCTTTGGATTTCCTCTTATATATGAAGCTAGAACAGATAATAGCAGTTATGGGGAATTGTTTTCCATAGCTTATTGTCTGACAAAAAGGATTAAAGAGTTAAGTACTATCGTTGCATGATGTTAAAATCCATCACTGTCCTGTGAAAATAGAGAATTTTTAATTTTTTCCCATTTGTGCTTGTAGAGAAAGAGTGAACCATTTTTAGACACCCAACACCATTATTTTACAGGGCACAGATAGCTGGTTTATCATGAGGGAAATAGAAATACAAACAAATTTACTCTTAATCACTTTGAACTTTTCATTACAACTCTCAAAAGATCCTCATCTCGGCGGATGCTATCATTATCCTTTTCATTTACCTAATGTTTATCTTTATACATGCAATTTCAGTCCCATAGACCATTCTAGGTGATCCGACTAAAATCTTAGGCTTTTTACATCAGGCCTACATCTCTCAAGACTTTAAAATGTCAAAGAAGGTAGTGTGGAGAGCAAACTTGGGAAGGAAGGGAGCAATAAGATGCTTTCAAGTCTTTCATATTAGTAACTAAGGATCATGAGAAAGCTGTGTTGAAAGTAAACATGACTTTTTATTAAATGAAAAAATAAAATTAAACTTTCTTAAGGCACTCCAGGAACCGCTGTAACCTTTCAAATTCTATATTTGTTGCTACCCTTTTTTGTTATTACATGTCACAGATAAACGTATATATAAAAGAACTCAAATTGCATTGAATCCACAAAAGGATGTCACGTACATGTTTACTATATGTCTGTACAAAGCCTGGCACAATGAGGCCAACCTGGCTGGTGTCTAGGTGCTTCCACAATATAAACATTAAACAACAAATAAGACTCCAAAAGTAGCAACTAAGAGAGGAATTTTAAAGCATCTAAAGTATGAATCACCACTTCTAATTTTTGCGATCATTTTATTAATTTTTGCCTTTGTTTGCAAATATCTAAAAAGTGAAAATTCTAAACTTAAATTTACTATGGTAATATACAACAACATTGACATACATACAAAAAATAATTTTAATCACCTTTAATATTAAACTATAAAACCAAATCTATTTTTTAAAAAAAATAAATACAAATAATAGGGGACAACACAGACAATATAGGGAGGGGAAGCATGAAAGCAGGGAGGATCATAGAATCATAGAACTGAAAGGGACTTCGAGAGGTCATCTAGTCCAGTCTCCTGAACTCAAGGCAGAACTAAGTATTATCTAGACTATCTGTGAAAGGTGTTTGTCCAACTTGCTCTTAAAAATCCCCAATGAAGGAGATTCCACAACCTCCCAAAGAAATTTATTTCAGCGTTTAATCACTCTTATAGTGCCCCGTCTGATTTAGGAATAAAAGAAATCCAGGCCTCGCTCAAGATGGGGAGTGTGTGGAAGAGTATCCTCCTCTAGAGCCTTATGAACAGGGCAAGCATTGTGCCTGCGAGGAGTTCAGTAAATATATATATATCAAATCAATAGGGAAGATATCTGGATCAGAAGCCTTACCCAATTTCATGGATTTCAGGCATCAATAACCTCTGATGGGAATGGGGCATCTAAGCTTTCCTGCTGGGCTAGAGAGAGTTGGGCCATTTATGTTTTAGCAAAGAAAGATTCCCACACCCTTGTGTGAAGGGCAGAATTGGAATTGTATGTACTTGAGTTTTTACAAAAGAATTGTTTATTTGTATTTCAGGACATGGTGCATAATGTATTATGTTTATCTTGGTAGTAGATCCTCTGACCATTTTTTGCTTAAGACAGTCTGCCTGCCTTTTCTCCTCACTCTCAGAAGTCTTGTCTTAACTGAAAAAAATTCCAACTGAGGCTATGTCTTCACTAGCACTTTTATTAGTAAAAGCTTTGTTGGTCTAGGGTATGGAAAAACATTCCCCTGACATAAGTTTCACCAACAGAAGTGCTGGTGAGGACAGTGCCATATCTCCTGCTGACATAGCTAGTGCCACTCATTGGGGGTGGTTTAATCAGGCCGACAAGAGAGATCTCTCCTGTTGGCATAGAGTGGCTACACAGGAGACTTTACAGCAGCATAGCTGCAGTGGTTCAGCTGTGCTGTTCTATGGGCTCTAGTATAGATATAGCCTAAGCCTGGGCTGTGTGCAACCTATTGAGCTCAGACTTGTTTCTGCTTAGGCTGCAAAGGACTTTGGGGGAAAGATTTATAGTCCATTCCTGGTCCTTCTCCTTGACTTTCCCTTCAAAGAGCATTGTTTCCCCTTTGCTCCCATTTTTTTAGCCACAAAGCTAATAATTCTTCCTCAAAAGTTTCCCCCAAAAGATTGTTAGAGGAAGTTGAAGGTTTCCTGCTATCCAGGAACAGGTCAATTTCCTTCTTTATAAGCATCTCAAAATAGAGGTCTAAAAGCAATGAGGTATTAACCATAGATCTATTTTGTTTCTTGCCCAATATATCAGGAGTAAATTATAAGAAAAAGGCTATACGGTTAGAAATCGCCATTGTGCAAACTGAGGAGTTGCATACAGATTGGACTAGTTCCCATGAGAAGATAAAAAGGTCAATTCATGAAAATGTATTCTGGACAGAGGAGAAAAATGCATAATCTCCTTCTGTTGGATACATGAGCCTCCACACATCACATAGCCCCAGATCATTTATCCTGGATTTCAAGGTTGGTTAGCTTACAGTTAGCGTGGGGGAGAAGAAGAACCAAGCTATCAGTGGTTGTAGAATCTCATTAGAGAGCTGCCTGCTGTCATGGTGGGAATGTGTATCTCTGTGCAGCCTGGCAAAGAATCTATGAAGTCTCAGGCTCTTTCATATTGAATTCATAGAGATTAGTCAGGATTACTTTGGACCCATTTAAAGTGGCTGGCCATGAGATACCTATTCTGAGTACTGAAGGTAACGTCAATATCATTTGCTGTCCATTTTCTGTGAAACAGCTCTGAGACTCTTCTATAGTTAGATGAGTCTCATGTAAAAATGCTATGTCAACCTTGGCCTTTTTCAACAAGGATTAAACTTTCTGACATTTAATAGGGGTGTTAAATCACCAAAGGTTGCAAGAAATTAGATTATGGTTTAGAGCCACAGCAGTACAGTTTAGGCACTGGTATCTTAGAAGGAATTTTAAAGTATAAATACGTTGGCCTATGCACTACATCCTTTGCAGAGACTCTCTTGCTGCATGGTGGTGTGGCAGGGAGAGAACAGGGACTGTGTCCCAGATATCCAGTGTAGCTAGTTTTATCACACAAGCAGCCAGACCTCCAAAGAGGAGAGAGAGTGAGAGCGTGTGTGTGTGTGTGTGTGTG